>JAWNLX010000124.1:2400000-3107500 GCA_035042055.1 Drosophila macrothrix | reverse complement strand
GGGTCCTTGGAACGCGGGATTAATCCCGACGGATGTGAGGCCAGCTCGTGCCGCACCCATCATGCTCAGATACCATTGAATGTAGTTGGGCGCCCAGATGCCGATGGCATCGCCCCTTTGCAGTCCCAGTTTGAGCAAACCAGCAGCCACACGATCCACCTCGGCCAGCAGGCTGCGGAACGTGTATCGTTTCGCCTCGTGACACGAAACTATCGCCTCGGTGCTGCCAAACTGAGAGACAGCCAATTCCAGCTGCTGTCCCACATTCCGGTAAGCCAACGGATCCTTGCCAATGTGATGCATGTAACTCTGACTGGCGGCGGGTATTGTTGTTGACTGGCTGCAAGAATGACAAATTGATATCAAATTTAAGTTTACTTACATAATAAAAAAAAACTATATTACATTAATTAAAAGATTAATACAGCATTTAAAGAAATCTGTTTTTTAGTTGGAATTCATGGACACTTTCTATCCCAAAAAGTAACTTGAGGACGGTTCAAAGTTCAATTTAGTTATCCATCTATTTTCAAAAAAATAACTGCGAAAAATTTGATTATTCTGCGTACGAGTGGTTTGTGTCTCGACTATTTTGGTGCATACCTTAGCTAATGCTTTACAAAAATGCTTTAAAAGCTTATGCTTAGTTTATGGCATGTTCTCTTTTTATAGCACTCTGTTTAAGTTCACTGCTCTTTTTGTTTTTTAGATGTTGTTTTTCTTTTTTTTACCAATTCGCATTTATTGTAAACATGAATGTTTTATGTTACGTAGTTGCTTATCGCAAGAGTGCAAAACTATAGGCATATATATGAAAAATACACCTATTTAATAAAGAATATTTGATTTTTTTCTTATCAAGTGGCTTAGTTTCAGCTAAAAATAGGCATTCATGGAAAAGTTTGCTTGCAACAGGTGTTTAAAAATATAATCTGTGGAGCTCCAAAAATTTTATTGAATTCAATTCAACTCAGTTTTGATAATTAACATCTTGATCTGCTAAAATGGAATAGTCTGCTAAATTTGAGTATTACCAAAGACTATGGAGTGATAAGTGTTATTACGTAATTTGTGAGAGGGGGAGCAAAGCTGATGTGGAGAGTGAAAAAAACAACCCTTTAACGGCAACACTTTCCATCTGGCAGCATATGCAAAATTGGTATATTCCTTGAAGTATTTCCCACTAGTTGCTGTCCGGAGATCTTGACCTTGAGGGTTTGTGTCCTTACTGAGAACTTACCAGCGCCACGCCTTGTAGCCCAAACTCTGCTTGATGACATGCCTGGACACGATTTGCAGCTTCTTGTTTAACATTTTATATTTTATTTAAAGTCGAAATTGATAGAAATACACTAAAAAGAATAATTGTTCACTTTTCATTACTTATCTAGTTTAAAATGTTTAATGATATGCGCAGCGCTTATGGCTTGAACAAAATTTAATCACGAACGTTTCCAAAAGACGCAACCGGTCGCCACTGCATACAAACACATACTGGAATCAGCCCACTACACACTGAACGAATACAAATGAAACCAAAAGAGAGAAAAAGAGAGAGATGCTGAGTGAGCAGACAGTAGAGTGTAGCGGCAAGACGGAAAACAAGCCTTACGGTTTCAACACCCTGTACATATTGGGATAGACACAGGCACAGCCATACATAAGCAAATTATGTAAATATGCAACCATAGCTAAAATAAAAATAAAAATTATATATTTTAACGTTGCTCAGAGAGACAGAGACTTGAGGATCTTATCTTTTGGTTATGTGGTATTGTATCAATGCCTGCATGCATATGGTGTACAGGGTATTTACAACGCTCATTGATATTTACAACATACGTTTTTTCATTCGTATTTGCTCGTCGATCATCGCTTTTTGTTTTGTTCATTATCATCGTCTCTATTTTGTTTTCCACATTCTGCAGACGACACGTGTCGCGAATTCGTCCGGCAATTGAACTTATTTGTTTTGTTTTGTATTTCTTGCTTGCCGTTCGTAATGTTTTCGTTGCTATGCTTTGAGAGTCTCTCAATTGGAAGAGAGAGAGAGAGCGAGGGGAAATTTTAATATGTGTAATACATGCATACACTGTATTTTATTGTCTGCTTAGTGGTTGATATTCACACACACACACACATACACGAGGCTTAAATCACTTTGCCGGCGGCTTATTTGACATATCTCACATTATCGGTTGGGTGATAATAAAAGCTTTTTTTTTAGTATTATCAGCAACCATATAAAAAACATGTGTGTATGCAATGTAAACTTGAAGCTATAATAAAAACATACAGCAGAACTGAGCTGATAATTTCGGTGATCGAATATAGTATATTCAAATTTCTATATTTGGCGTTTCGTTTTGTCTGCTCGCTGTCTGGCAATTTTGTTATTTACTTTCCAGAACATTTGCGCAGTCTTATCGCAGTTTCGCAAAGTAGTTTTGCAGTTCGTATTCTTAGGTGCTTCAGACTGGCATTATTTAAAACTTGATTATACACATTTTATTAGGTTTGTGGCGCGTGGCTTTTTTGCCTTAATCAATACATAAAGAAGCACTTTGTATACTAATAATTCCACTTAGGTAACCAGATTGGCGACACTGGATTTGGCCTTGAATATGAATTAGAATAAAGGAATAGGGGAACACTGGATTTGGCCTTGAATAGCAGTATGAATCAAGGAATAGGGCAACACTGGATTTGTTCTTGAGTATGAATAGGAATAGAGGAATAGGTAAACACAGACTCTGAGAAATAGGGAAACACTGGCAATCAGCTGAGGCGTTCTTGTTTCTGCTCGTTTTTGGAGTTGCCCAAGAGTATTTGTTCCACATTGGGCAGCAGATGGGTGATCGAGTGCGCCTTATCGACCTGTGCCTCGTTCAGTTCGTAGAGGATGTGGGAGATATTCGCATTGCGTGGCTCCTGGGTGTGGACAAAGTCGCGATCCGTTGATTTGCCCGGCTCGTAGCAGAAGTCCTTGACCTCGGTGCATTTGCACTCGGGCGGCACCAGAGCCAACTCGTACATCAAAGTAGCGCAGAGCTTCTTGTTTCTCTCGTACTCCTCGAGCGGTATGCACTCGTCCGGCTGGCCGGGATGCATATGCACCGAGCAGAAGGGCAATCCGATGACCTGAGCCGTGGACAGACAATGCTTTCGCAGCACATTCATCATCGGCAGGCAGAGGGTGATGGTGTCCGGTAGTGCTACATGGACATTGTACACCTGCTCGTACGCCCGCTGGGCGGCCAGACTGAAGGGTGCATTGCGTCCCTCGTTCAGTGGCTTCACGGAGTCGGTGACGCGCAGATAGGCGGGATGTGTGCACTTGTGGCGACAATAGGCACAGTCCAGATGCTCCCTGACCACAAACTTAACGTAATCGATACTCTGATCGGGCACCAGCTTAACGGAGAACTTGGCCACAATGTGTTGGGGCTCGTACAGATCTCGCACACTGGAATATTGACGATGCTCGACGGTGTGCACCGTCAAGCAGGGCATGCACCAGCGATGCTTGAGGAATAGCGCCTTGGACTCCTCATGCAGCAGCTCTTTTATGTTGTAACATTCCTTGAACTCCATGATGCCCACCTCGGCTTTGCTCATGATGTTCCAATCGTTTTGAGTTACGGGCAACGCATGACGCTCCAGTTTCTTCGCCAGTTCACCGTGTTTATCCGTTAGGGTGTTCATTAGGAAACACAGCTCCTCCATGGGCTGCCGACCGCGCGTGGGACACTCGTCGGATTCGGTTTCTTTTTTGGATTGCTTTTTGTGTCGCACCCGCAGCTCAAAGAAGACGTAGCCGCTGTGGCAGATGGACAACATGGGTGTCTTTGGCGATATCCACAGATTGGTGGAGCAAATCAACAGATCGACGGGCTTGAAGAAATTCTGGCGTTCATCGATGAGTTCTCTGAGTGCCTGATTGTTTGCATTGCTGAAGGTATCGATAAGAAATCTCAAATTCACCGGCAGATCGTCTGTCACCTCCAGCCATGACTCGGCTGCATGTAGCCAGCAATACAGCGGACCCTTTGAGCTGGTCAAACCACGGCCGTAGAGCATTCCATTCTGATTGGTTAGCTTGAAGGGGAATTGGGTCCAACTGTTGTCGTCCCTATCCACGTTCTTTACGTCCACATGCCCGTAGACGAGCATCACGTTCTTGGCGGGTGTGGAGAAGTAGTTGGCAAAGATCACATAGTGCGTGGGATCAGTGCCCTTGGGCTTCACCTCGACCACCTCCACATCGAACTCCAGTTCGTTCAGCCGTTGCGCCAATCGATTGATCAGCTGTCGAGTCTGCTTCTCAAACTCTGGGCAGTCGGGTATGCTCTTTAAGGACAGCATTTCGTTCAGCTCTGTCAAATGCGCTTCGCTTTTCGTTTTCAGATGCGCATTTACAAATTCCAAATCTTCCTCTGCCACAATTATCCTATCTTTGGGATCATAGTCCCTAACGCAGTAGTCACGTAAGCAGTCACAGCGATCATCCTTCGATCTATCTAAGAACAAGCCGCAACAGTTCCGTTCACCCCAGCAAATCATTTTTTTCTAAAAAATTATTTGAATTTTGATTAGAACTTTTTTGTAATTTGGAATTTACACAAATAAAAACTGATAACTAAAGCAAATTGTCGAATTTTCAATACTTACTAGCACAGATCCAAGCAAACGGAACACGGAAAAACAAAACTGAGTCCTTAATCTTCTGAATTTGAACAACAACCACACTAAACGCTAGATGCCTTAATGCTCTTAGTGCTTTCTGATCTTCTTCCAGGCAAATGGTATGCAAAGAAAGTTCTTGAAACGTGCATTGATCCGTCGCCGTTTGTGCGTCCTCTGCGAGACACTATCGTTTTTCCTGAAGACGTTCATAAATTGGTTACGGCGGGATATGGGTGACTCATTATTGAAGTAGCCACGCTCTTCATCCAGTTTCTCCATGATTCCACGCCGATTGCAATAGTCCGTGAGCAGATGGCACTTGCACTTGCTGGGAATCACACTCAGTTCGTAGAAGAGATTGGCACAGACTTTGGCATGTTGCATGACGCATCGCTCCTCAATGTACTCGTTCTCCTGGTGATGGCGATCCCGACGACGCCAATACGGCACCAAGATGATGGGCTTATCTATCAGATTCCCCAACACGCTCGCAACAGGCAAACAAATGGGGATTCCTTCGGTGACAATCGGCATTTTTTGAAAGACATCGAACACTGCATTTATGACGGCCTTCGTCAATGTGGAGTCGCCCGACCACGAACTCGGCTCACAGCCGTCAAGCAGATGAACGATCATCTTGGTGCCCAGATCCAGATCGCTGCTACAGCGCTCCAAATAATCGTTGACATCGGATTGAATCTGTTTCACATCCTGATCGGGCACAAGCTTAATTGAGAACTTGCCCACCACACGCATGGGCAGCATCCGCCTGCAGCCGGGATGACTGTCTGCTCCCTCAACGCCGTGCATGGTCAGGGTTGGCTTACACCAGCGATTCTGCAGCATTTCCACCTTGTTCCCCTCGTTCCTCAGGCGTCGCACATAGAGCTGCTCCTTGTAGGCATAGGTCTGGAAGTCCGCCTTCTCGAGCAGCTGCCATTCGTGAGTAGCCAGTGCCTTCACGTGCAGCTCAACGTTTGGAATGAGAATGTCATGGTAATCGTTGACAAGACGATTCATCAGGTGACACAGATCGATCATCGGCTCAAAGACTAAGCCACCAGCGAGGCCACTCTCCAAGGTCTTATTGCCGCCACGGACCTCAATGCCAAAATGAGCCCAGCCGGAAAGACTGCAGGCGATGATGGGATTATTGTTGTTCAGCCACGAGTTCGCATCGAAGAGCATAAAGTCCACGTCGAGAAAGAAGTCTCTTCTCTCTTTCACATAGATATGCAATCCGCTGTTGCCCACCTCGTGCAACATATCGACAATGATCTTCACATTAATGGGCAGATCTCCGTGCACTTTCAGCCAACATTCGATGGCCTGCAGCCAGCCGACTAGCATTCCCTTGCCGCTGGTCACACCCCTGCCATAGATGACACCCTGCTCCAGATGCATAGTGAAGGGGTCATGCAGCCAGCAGTCTGGCTTGGCTGGCACCACATCCAGATGCCCATAGATCAGCACTGTGTTTTTTGTGGGCGACGAGAAGTAGCGGGAGAAGAGCACCTTGCGATGCGGCTCCTCAAAACAATTCCCGGGATCGTCGGGCACATAATGATCCATGGTTTGAAACTTTAAATTATCCAAGCGATCCGCTAGCCAATCGAGCGCCTTCATGCTCTCCGCCAGCATCTCTGGCTGCACAGAGATCGACTTGAAACTGATTAGCTCTTGCAGGTCATTGAGCAATCCCTCCACATTCTGATCGACAACATCCTGCACTTTAATCACATTTTCAAATACCCGTTCCGCCTCGTTGCGTATCCTCTCCGTTGGATGGAGAATTTCACATCGTTGGCAGCGACATCTCGTTGGCCCCTCAAAGTCATTTTCCTCGTTGAATAGCGAGGAGGAATGAGCTGGACTCGATCTCTTTTTCAACGTTTTTTTAGCCGATTTGCGTGTCTTTGGAGTTGTATTCTGGGTCAGGCTCTCTACGCTATATGTTGATTTCATTGTGCTTGATTTCTTAACTTCAACAAATTTTGATTACGAACGTTTCAAATGATTCAAATGCTAAAAACATATTACAGAAATACATGTCAAAATTTAACTGACTAACATGGCCAATATTTGACAGATTATGGCTACATCCAAGTATATTGTGATTTGTACAAAATCTAAAACATGCAGAAATTGGAAATGGATTATTTTAAGAAAAGATGAAAGTCCTTTTCATATAATAAATTAACACTCGATCCATCCTTTTAATGTACTTTTTGTGCTCTAGTCTAAGCTTTCCTTTCCCAATTTAGGATCCCCCCTCGCCTTATAGCTTAGGGACCCAACTCCAGACGGCGAAATTTAACGAATACTGAGAGCTCTCTTTCGATTGTAAATTTGCGCGCCAAAAAACAACTGTTTGGAGGCAATCTCTCGAGTTTGTTTGGAATCAACAATTGTAAACAAACGCGTGCGCCTCAAAGAGAGCGAGAGAGGTAGAGAGACAGAGAGAGAGAGAGAGAGAGAGGGATTGGTAACAGGAGTTTCGTCATGTTGCCAAGGTGCTCGACTTCTCGTTGGACTCGCAGTCGAAAGGTAAATGCCAAAAATGCATGCGACTGGCAAATCAGAAACCCGCAGAAGCTCGTGGCAAACGGTTCTTTGGCTCCTTTAGCTCGGCCAACAAGAGTAGCCAAAATCCTGGCCCGAAAAAAAGCAGCTAGAAAAGCGGCGGCTCTAAAGTGAGACGCACACGCAACCCGAAAGCGAGCTATAAAAAATAAAGAAAAACAGGCTGAAACATATAAAATTGTGTAGTAAAAGTGAAGAAAGCGAAAAAAAAAGAAGAAAAAAAACAAATTCAAGGAATAATAATAGCAAACGGATGTGTTTGTGTGGTTGTTGTTGGTGTTGCTGGTGTTGTTGTTGATGTTGTTATACGAAAAGTGGGGCCGAGTAAAATTAAAGTAACCAACAAACGTTGGTTGTTTCGCTGCGAGTGTGTTGCCAATGAAAATGCAAATTGTTGGTAACAAATATTGGTAAAATGCGGAAGCCAACAAATTGTAGTGCAACGCGAATGCAAGCCAGAAACTATGCAGCCGCGAATCAATAAGAAAAACACAAGGTTTGCGACTATTCAAATTTAAACAATAAATTAAAGTGCATCTTTTTGTTTTGTTGTTAACCGTTAACCGTTGTATAATGGCCAATTTGGCCAGTCGAGGCGGCCGGAACTAAGAGCGGCTCGTTGTTGTTAGGCAGCCAGCCCATTTTGGCCGGAACATGTCGCAGCCGAGGGGCGGCCGCGGCGGTGGGCGTGGCGCTGGCGGTGCTGGTGTTGGCCGCAAGACGCCGTCCTCATTGACAGGGCCGCCAGATGATTCCGCGACGACAAGTGAACGTGCAACGCCCGCGAGCAAAGCCGACTCCGATCCCAAGGACGACAGCTCCAGCAATGGCGACAAGAAGGATGCTGACGGATTCCCCGCACCCAAGCCACCAAGTGCAGGCGCCTCCATACGCGACACGGCCAACAAGGTGCTCGCCCTGGCCATGAAGAGTGAATGGACACCCATCGAGGCGGAACTGAAGAAACTGGAGAAGTACGTGGCCAATGTCGGCGAGGATGGCAATCATATTCCGCTAGCCGGAGTTCACGATATGGTAAGCAGACAGAGAGAGAGAGAGAGAGAGGGGTAGAGTGGATGTGTGTATTTACTAATACACTGAGAAAACAAAAACAGTTCTAAGACAACCACGACTAAGCAAAAGTAAACAATGACTTGAACCAGCCAGTACTAAAATTTCTTAAGCTGAGCTTAAAATTGTTATGACAAAATAATATATTTTTTTGTGATCCAAAAATTCGAAGTAATCTAAACTGTTTTTTTCTGTTTATTCTGGTATTTTATAATTTATGTATTTAATAGAAACCTGAAACAGTTAATAATTTTTAAGAAAGCATTTAAAAAATTAGAATTTCAAATTAAATGTGAAATTGAAATTAAAGGTTCAAATTAAATTATATACAATTAACAGTTGGTAATGAAATTCAAAATTAAAAAAATAATAAGGATATAATAATTGTTAATAAATAAAAAAAGTCGAAACATCAGGAACTCAGTTCAGATTGTACTTTAATTCAACGATTTGTTCTCAAAGAGAGATTTGTTAACTGAGATTTTTAGTCTAAGCAAAACAAATTTTATAAAACAAAGCAGAGTTTGTTTAAAATCGCATGGCAAAATAGGAATTGAAGCAAGTGCTTTGTTTGCTCAGTGTAATGGTGCCAAATGCGAGTACCGCCGACTTTGTAAAATCAATTTTGGAGCCCATCGAAAGCGGCGCAAAATGTAAGTCGACGTCGCCCTTATCAACGTCGACAATGGCGGCATTTTAGTTGTTGTTGTTATTTGGTTGTTTACCAGCCAAAATAACGACACTGTAATGCATAAATGTGTGTGTGTGTATGTGTGTGTGTGTTATTTGATAGCGCGTCCCAAATGTTTGGCTGCCAAGGCAATGAATCGTCCTGCCACAAGTTGCGACAAGCGACTACCCCCAAAGGAATAAACTCATAAAGCATCGAAATTGAAGCGCTTCGATTTCAATTTACCATAAAAATATCAAACGCAAAAGTCGTTGACATAAAATTAACGTTGCAAGAATCCCACAAAAAAAGGACTCGCCCCTCCAACCATCCACAAAAAAGCATAGAAAAACGGCAACTGACAATAAAATGCAAGCAGGCTACCAAAAAAAAGTAGGTGGAACGGAAATACTCGATCGGAGTGTAGACAAAACTAAAACTAAAGAACCACTCGGGTGGAAGGAAAGGGTTGCGCCCCATGCAAATTATTTAGCTGTGCGAAAGGCATCATTAACATAGAAACTCTCTTGAAAACAACAGTCAATGATACCCTGCAGCTATGGCAGTAGACGGGGGATGGCTTACACTTCTCCCTTAGCTTGTTAAGAAAGCGTACAAAGCCCTTAAAAATACTGTAGAAATATATGAAAGCTAAATATGGCTTCTACGCCTGATCGGAGTCAGAACAAAATGTACGTAAGCAATTTTAAATTGTCTGAAACATATGATGAGATTAAGAAGTTGATGCAAATCCATTGCACTATCAATATATAAATACAGGGTATATTCAATTCACACAATTTTTTGCGACTATTTTGGTGATTTTATTTGGCTGCCAGACAGGGTGTGGAAATGCTTACGGTTTTGGACTTGATTTAGTTTTAATTATGAAAATTACGCAAAATAAATAAGGTGAAAATGTAGGCTTATCAACATTAGAAGGCGAGAAACAAAAACACAAAACGAACAATTTACTACTTACTTACAATATATACAATAATAATGATGATGACGGGGAGAAACAACAAAAATGTTCATATTGAATTGTGTATGAGTCAAAAAGTTTAAATGTTCAGCAAACAAGGGAAAATACGGGTTGTATATATTCCGAGTGAATCATATTTGAATGTGGAGAAACCCGAGTTTCGTTGACAACAATATTGCCATCTTAAAGAGTTTCCCATACATTCCTTATTGAAATTAACGAAATAATGCGAAAAGCATATTAAATGTTGTAAATTGTATCGAAATCAAACAAATGAATAGTGAAGAGGATTAAGGAAATTGTAAATTTTTTAAAAATATATTTGTGGTCTTGTAGCATTTCCAAGAATCACAATAAACATGTATGCATTTTATACGGCATTATAATTTAAATTTCAATATGCACCTAGTTAATTATTGTGCATTCTAAAATAACTAACTGATGATTATCCACTGTGGTTTCAGAACACCGGCATGACGCCGCTGATGTATGCAACAAAGGACAATCGAACGGCGATAATGGATCGCATGATTGAACTCGGTGCCGATGTCGGAGCACGGAATAATGTGAGTATCGAGTGTCGAAGCTGGTAACATTGTAACATCTTAAATTACCCAGTTATGAGTACAAATTAAGGGAACCAGCTGAGCTGAGAAAGTCGGCAAAGAAACGTAAGCAAAACAAGTCGCTGGAAGTGTGTCAAATCGATAAAAACCGCATAATTAAATCTCAAGCGGGGGCGTCATTGCACGAGGGGATTGCGGACAGCGGGGAAGGTGAAGGGGAAGGGGAGAGAGTATGTTTTGCGGTCCACGTATTTGCCGCACACACGCATTTCCATTGGGAAAGCCAATAGCCGGCAGGACTCTCGGACTCTCAGACTCTCCGACTCTCAACTCTCCGGACTCTCCGGACACTCCGGCTCTCAACTGCCGGACTCAACTCTCGGACTCTCAACTGCCACTTAACGGCCGCTGTGGGTCAACTGAACAAAGCTTGGCCAACCGTTTTTGGCCAGGTTCTTACAATTGTTACGATTTTCGGCGACACGCAAAGCCGCACAGGAATTTCCCCCCTGATATCATATTCTGTGATTTCTTATTCTCTACGCTGCCTGCTGCATACCTTGGGGCGCCACGAACATATTCAAATTGTTGGAAAATTGCAAAGCTATTTTTGGCAAACAATTTTCGAGGGATTGAAGAAGCAGCAGTGTGATATCAGGATATGATAAAGCTTTTTGTTATCGAGGGTGTTTGAAGGTATACTTATTTAATAGACTTGAATCTAAACTAGATGGAAATTGGCCACAAAATGATTTAACAAAGGTTTTTGTCTTCAAATTATCTTATTTAATAAGTTGAATCTAAACTAGATTGAAACTGAGAAAACATTATTTAACCAAATCCTTAATAATCCTCAAGCTTCAAGAATTAATGGGGCTTCCCTGTGCCATCATTTAGCAATCACAAAACCCGAAAACCTATTCGCTCACTAATAATGAAGTGAGCAATTTTAGTCTGGAAGTTGAGGTCTATACTCAATTGGCAATTGGGCATTTCGCATTATGTTTGCATGCCACAATTACTTACCACACACATTGGGCCACATTTCATTTGCGGCGAACGCGCACATGCTCTGAGCTCTTGAGGCGATACAAATCCTTGACCTAATTATAAATAATTGTTGCCAAACCAAAAATAAGCAAAGTCAGCGAATTAAATTACCAAAACAAACATAGAAATTGTGTGTGTGTTTTTTGTGTGTTTTTTTTTTGGCCATTGCAGACTCACATAAAAAACCACATTGAAGAAAATTTCCCAGCTTGTTGTTGAAATGTTAAAGGTTAATTTGAAACTATGTATAAAATGGATTTGGATGCATGTACGAAATGAATATTTATAATGCATTTTAAATAGTTTCTTTTTTAAATGTATAATATTTGCATACTTGCTGAAGTTTTCTGAATTTACATCTAATCGTTTAATTATTAGTGAAAGTGAATTAATTTTGTTGACGATATGAATTCTACTATATTGAAAAACTATTCAGTTATTTATATTTGTTGACTCATTTTTCAGTTTTTTTCTGAGATTAAAATATTGTATAATTTTAGAATTCTTACTGTTTTCAAATTTTTGTTTGCCAAAAAATATTGGCACAATTTAATTTAAAATATATATTTATGTTCTTGCCTTATTTCCTAGAAAACGAAAGTCAAATAAATATCGTATTCTTCTGCTATGAGTAATTTGGGAACAGATGTTGTCTTAAACTATACTTTGAGAATATTTCATGACTAGGAAAATGCTAAATAGTTGTAACACTTATATTTTTATGCCCACCATTTCACTATTCTATTAAATATGCGTCATGTTTTATCATTTGACTTGATGAGTTCATAAAAGTTGACAGTTCGTCAAGATGTTTTATGGCTGAAATAAAAAGAATATAATTACTTTCATTGTGTTACATGCAATTAGAGCTGTATTTCAGCTTAATGAATTAAAAAAAAAAACGTGGAGGAATCTAAAATATCACGTGTGATAAATTTTGTCTCGCATTATATCATTTTGTGGCTTATCTGAATGGGAGAGATCGCTAAGTAATTCACATTTGGCACGGCATTTGCATTTGCAAATGAAATGATGTAATGAGTACAAGTAATTAACATTTTAAGGCTGTCAAGTTGGGGAGTGGGGCAATGGGGGAGTTGAAGGTGTAATGCCACATGTCATTGAAGTTGCTGCCAAGTTGAGGTTGAGCTGAGAAAGAGGTGTTCCCAACTTCATTTGTTGCAACTTAAAAGCCAATTAATCAAGCAGCTGACTTTTAAATACGCCCAATGGCTATTTACACCTCGGTCTTCCTTTAATTTTTTTACTAGCTGACCTTTTTTGTTTTTTGTTTCTTTTTTTTATGGGGGGTAAGACAAATGGGCAAAAGCAATGGCAAAAAGCCGTCCGGCATGGCGTCATTAATGTATGCAACTTTAATTAAAGCCGACTTTTGGGCCACTCCGGTATTTAGCATTTGGTATTTAAGCCACATGCGCGATGACAGCGTGCAATTTTTACATTAAGCCATTAACTCGGCCCAGACTCAATTTGTCAAAAGGCTGTGCGTGAGAGCACGCACAAAGTGCGAAAGTGAGTGTTGTGTGTGGGTGTGTGTGTGGGTGTAGATGTGTGTGTGTGTGTGTGTGTGAGGCACTTGACTTAAGTCAAATGTTAATTAAATTAATATAATAGCCATGTGCTCAAAAGTGGGCGTGTGTTTGTTTGGTCGACATCATTTGCTGACATCAGACAACAAAAAATAATAAACAAAAGTACACTTTATAATTCCGTTTTTGTAAGTGTCTCTTTTCTGTTTTAGGTTTCTGTCTTTCGTTCATTCTTTTTTTTGCCAGGGTGTGCGAAATGACTTCATCTTGAGCAGTTACTTACTTACCCTTTATCTCTCTCTCTCTCTCTCTCTCTCTCTCTCTCTCTCTCTCTTACTCTCTCGCTCTCTCTTTCTGCCGCTGAGGTTTACACACAACAAACAAGCGAAAACTGGGTCGTCTTACAAGCAACACAAACCCTTCTCTCCAACCCACTCCCTCCTTCGCTGGCCAAAGCAAAGCACAAAAATGTGCTGGAAAATTTGCGCTTCCGTTTTTTGTTGTGTTTCCGGTTTTTGCTTTCGTTCCGCCACAGCACAACAATAATAAACACACAACAAGCACACACAATACTTATTTGGAGCTAAAACTATGCAAAACAGGCGCGTGAAATATTATCTGTCTGCCGTTCACGTTTCACGTGCCAGAGAAGAGCGTCTACTTTTGCAGGCCACTGTAGCTGCCAGTTGCCTACAAGCATTACACAAACAGTATAGACCGCAACGCCGGTCTGAAACTGGGCAGTACCACTCTCCTCATGTCTTTCAGCGGGACATGTGTCAAAGACTTCAACTTGAAGTTTTTCGTTTATTTGGCGCCCTGTGCGCTATGCAAATTAGCTACAGTTGCAGCCAGAAATAGTCGTCACATAAAACAGAAAAAATAAGAAATACTTCCAAACACCTTGACATGAGTTACGTGCGCTCGTCTTAATGAAAAATATCTAGATAAGCCCTATAAGTTGATAGTATTTGTAAATATATTTGCTAATAATTCTAAGTGTTCGTTTCGTTTACTAATAAAAAAGATGTCTAGAATTTTCTATATATTCTTAAAATTCACAGAAAAATACTCTAAAAAAAAATTCATTTTTGCTGATAAAGTACCAACTAATCTTATTATCAAAATCTCAGAAACAAAAATGTGAACTAATTGTTTGCTTTTAGTTGTTGATAATTGATTATTGCAAATATTTTCTTTAAAATATGTTTTTTTTTTATATTCACTTCCATCTTAAATATCTGTCTTACATAATTCTAGTTATGTAAAATTTCTTCAGCTTTAACTAGAAAATACTCATTGGCTTAAATTAATTCAACAAATATATGTATAGCTTACTCCATGACAGAGGCTTATCGGCCCTACATAGGTACTTATAACAAAGCACCTATAAAAAGCCCCGACTCACTTCCGTTGCGAGGGCGCACCGAAACAAAAGAAAAGAATAAGTAAAAGTAAAGTCGACGGGTCAAGTTATAAATTAAGTAAATCCGACCCATGGTGGCCCATGGGGCGTATGTGTAACATATTGCGCGTTATGGCTTATTATATAAGAGGACGATAAGTGGAAGTGCTTCGATTGTCCCCAATACGGGGCACATGTGACTCACTGGCAGCTTGTCGTCAAATTCACACAATTTGGGTTGCGTCTTAAGGGAATAATCCATTGCAGGGTCATGCGAAATGTTTGATGCAAGTGTTGCATGTGTGGCTAAGGAAGCGAACGACCATTAAGAAATGGCCAAAAGTGAAAGTCCACATGCAAAGATGGTGGCAACAACAGCAACAATAACAACAATAACGGGAAAGTAAATGAAATAAGGAAAAAGGTAATCAGGCGCACCTTTTCTGGCCATGCAAAGTGCCCAAAAGTGCAGAGGAGGGGAATACGTGAATCAAAATATGGTTAGAGGGGTTGGGAATGGGGGGTTCCCGAATCGACTTCAAATTGACTTTGACCCTACTGAAGACCTGCTGACCTGTGCTAGTTTGAACACCGTTAAATGATTTTGCCAATTGATTTCAAGTCTCGCCCATATCATGAATACTGTCTCTTACCAATGCTTATTCTCTTTCTCATTCTGCCTTTCACTTTGTGTTGCAGGATAATTACAATGTGCTGCATATTGCGGCAATGTATTCGCGTGAGGATGTCGTCAAATTGTTGCTAACAAAACGTGGCGTTGATACCTTCTCCACCGGCGGAGTGAGTATATCCAAAAGCTATAACTAATTACACATTTATACATATGAATATATCTACATATATTTGACTCTATATTTAGCTATAGTTATACCTATATCTTCATCTGTATTTATGTAATATCTTTATTTCTTAACTCATACCTCTGCCTACACTGATATTATACATATTCTATACCCAATTAAACCCACAACAATACTGGCTTTCTTCCATATGTTACACGTTAATTATATTTGCATACATTTGAATGTCTGTCGTATTTAGTCTTTAATTTCTTACGCTTGAGTCATTAATATTCCGGTTAATCTAACACATATATATATATTGTACATTAATATAACTAATACGTGTTCACAACAAATCAGTTAACTTTAATCACCCATTTAAATCATTTTTCTTTCTTATCGAATTCGTGCACAACCAGTTTAATTGAGCCGACTTATTCACAAGCATTTTTCTAGTAATTTAAAAATCGATGCATATTTTTTTGTGGCTCTCATCGTCGCTACTTTAGCTACTTTATATAATTTAGTAAGTTAGTGACGAATCGGGCTTTGGAGCACTTTAAAGTCCATTAGACGCATATTTGTGTGCAAAGGTCAGCGCGAAAGATGTTTGTGCCGCGTGTTGCATGTGACTTTGGCACGTTAAGGGCTAAGGGGCCAATTAGTGGCGACAAGGTTAAGACTCGGGCTCAGGCACTCTAATTTCAAAACCACCCAGCCAGCCAAGTGGGACAGGAACCGTAGTCGCCTTTAAGGTAAACAAACTGCGGTTACCAAGCACCATCTAAAGTTGAGCTACAGATGTCAGGTTGTATATATAGGGAATATAGCTGAAGTGTGTGTGTTTCATCACTGATAGGTAAGCAAGATACATTTCCAAATGCAATTTAAATCATTTAAATTTTAAGCCTTAATCTGAGCTGGAAATACATTAGTCATTTGCTAGCAATCGGAATTTTGCACACGATTAAATTACTCTTCAGCTCAACTTAATTTGGTTGTCAAATAACTCAAAGCTGAACGGATCATAGCTGTATTTAAATACACTGTTAACAGGGTATATGCTTAGTGAGCATGTTTTTTTTTGTTCAACACTTTAATTTAGTTTTCATGGCGCAATGAGTGAAATGCGAGGGCGTGGCATGTGCCTCTAAAGCCGAAATTACTGATGTTAATCAAAGTGAAGACTGAGGAAAAGTGAGAGGGGAAAATGAGGAGAGCGAGTGGGAATGCGGGGCAGATATGGTTGATAGTTCTAAAGACACACACACATGCAAAGCAGATGTTAACTTTTGTTTTAGCAACAGCCAAGTTTGAAGTGGTTGCCTCTCGTGTGCGTGGCAAACACCAACACCTAAAACACACCCGCACCCCTCCCTCGACGGAGCTGTCAGTGTCAGCAGAGAGTGAGAGAGAGAGAGAGAGACAGAGCAGGAAGTTTATGTACAGTTTGCTGTCAATCTGTGATATGAATGAAAAAAGTGACACGAAATGTGCTTATAAGCCCAAAAGCTGAGCGCTCTTTCATTCAGTTGCAATTGTGATTTTGAAGTGAATATAGTTTTTTCTTCTTCTTCTTCTTTATTCCGTGGCTGTTAACACACAAAGAGTAAAAAAGGCTCGACCTGCACATAAAAAAAGAAAGCATTAAAAGTGCGTGCCAGTTTGTGCACTCTAATTGCCAATGTTTATGACGCTCGTAACTAATAGCTAATGGTATTTTTGTATTTTATTAATCTCTCGTTGCAGTCACGTTCGCAGACCGCAGTGCATTTGGTGTCCAGTCGTCAAACGGGCACTGCGACAAATATCCTGAGAGCCTTGCTCGCTGCTGCTGGCAAGGATATACGCGTCAAAGCAGACGGCGTAAGTGTATGAGTGTGTGTGTGGAAGAGCTACAAGTGTTGTGTAAATGGCCAAGTTATGAGTTGCTTTCAGTCTGTAGACATCAAGAGTGAAGCACTCCAGACCAGACCCGACCCGACCAGACCAGACCAGCCAAGGTAGTGTAGTACCAGGCGGTGCCAACGTAAACAAAAGTTTCATGAAAAAAAAAACAACATCATCAAGAAGAACAACAGCAGCAGCAACATAAAGCCAAACAAATTGTGAAAAATCAATATGCAAAAAGAAAAAAAGAAAAATGAAAAAGAAAAGAAAATGCATTCCGAAACCAAAGAAAACCCGAAAAAATAGAATAATGTCAGTGTTGTGTTGTTGTTGTTGTTGTTCGTTCGTTCTCATCTGATTAACTTGCAACTAAAGAACCTGAAAGAGAAGAAACTAGCTGAAATGCGGAACTTATTTGTCGCATTCAAATTCACATTCGCATTCACATTCAGATTGCATTGGTGTGCAAATTCACAACAATATTTGCTTAACGCACGCGACGGCAAAGAATGCATAAATTTACTTAGCCAACTTAGCCCCCCGTTTCAAATACTCCTCAATCGGCGGAGTCGATTGATAGTTGTCTAGACAAAAGACTCTTTCGGCAACTTGATTTAAATCAATTAGAGGTTAGATATTTATACCCAAAATGGGAACCCCTCCACCAACTGCCCCTTCCCCCCATTCCCCTTTTAATGGCACTGTCAGCCAAAATTAGCTGGATAAAGTATTTAGGTATCCTCAATGCCCATTTCCTTAGTTCCCTATTGCCCATTACTCGGTTTTCGGTTTCGATTTGAGCCTTGACAAATAGTTGAATAGTTTTTCAGCTTAGGCACGCACATTATACTCTGCTCTACAACATATACATATAGGTATATATATATATATGTATATATATATATATGCTGTATAGAGAACACTACGAACACTCTTTCAAAAGGGCGCTCAACTCGTTGCCAACAACAAACACATAATACGAGACTTTGGCGTGGGTTGCCATTCCTATCCACCAAAAACAAAAAAAAACAAAAAGAAAAGGGGGTCACAAGTTGCTCTACAACTTGATTTACTTGCCAGCTGATAGACCCTGGCGTTGCAGGAGACTTGCAAAAGGGTGGGGGGGGGGGGGCTCCTTTCATGCGCCTTTGCCAGTTGAAAGTTCGCGCGAAAAGTTGCGAACTTGGCTAAAAATAGGCAAAAACATGCAGCCGTTAACACTTGAGGCATGAATTGGCTAATTGGTTATTTATTTGTGTGTGTGTGTGTGTGTGAGTTTGTCTATTACCCATAATGAGTATGTTGCCAACAATAAACTATTCTTCTCTCTTTCCCTCTCTAGCGTGGCAAAATCCCATTGCTGCTGGCTGTGGAGTCGGGCAATCAGTCCATGTGCAGAGAACTCTTAGCTGCACAAACGGCGGACCAACTAAAGGTGATTATTCTAAAAATATATATAGCTTTCAAAATAAAACACTAGATAAATGCTAAGCACACCAGAATTGCATTGTCTTGGCTAACAAAAACATTCAGCGCGAAAATAGAACTCTTCTTCAGAGTCATTATAGATTATAAGATTATAAAAGCAAAGAATAATTTAAAATTATTTAAAAAACTTCTCGACTGCTGTGAAAACAAAGTAGAAAGTTTCTATAATATTTGTAAAGGTTAATAAATTGAAATAACCAGATAACGTTTAACAAGAACACACTTTTAGTTGTACTTTCGCATAGCTGAGCACTGCATCAAAATGATATCTGAGCTGCCAATCAGGTTTCTTGACAAGCTTTAACTTAATCGCAATGTGAACCGTGAATGCCACAAATCATAAATGCAAATGAAATCTTGAGCTGACCGCTGCCCAACTGCCTTGAACTGTCAAGAAAAGAACCCAGAAATAAATCAGTAAAATGCAAATACCCCAAAGATATGGCAACGCAACGCACAAGTGCGACTTCTAAGGAGGGAGAGGAGGTGGCGAGAGAGAGAGTGGCAAAGTGCAACAGTGCCACAGTGCCACAGTGCAAGAATGCAACAGTGCAAAAATGCAACGCGACATTGGCGCATAAAAGTTGTTCAGTGTTGTTTTCAATTGGCACGTCGAGTTTGGGTTAAGAGCAGTGCGTGTTGATGTAATTAACCAATAAAGGGGTTAAAGTTAAAGGTAAAGTTAAAGTTCGAGTTAGTTGACTTTGGGCCGAATCAGCTAGCTGCTTGGCACGCAATCAGCCGGCTCAGCCAAAGTGGGTCAAAAGCGTTGCGAAAACGCAGCTAAATGTGCGAGCCGAGTTAGCCTGTTAGCCTTGTTGTGGACAAACCAAAACATTTGCATATACGAAAATAAACCAAAATGAAAAGCATTGGTCGATTTCCCTTTCAGGCAACGACGGCCAATGGAGACACGGCCTTGCATTTGGCCGCCAGACGGCGGGACGTCGATATGGTCCGCATCCTGGTCGACTATGGCACCAACGTGGACACCCAGAACGGGGAGGGGCAGACGCCGTTGCACATTGCCGCCGCCGAAGGAGACGAAGCGCTACTCAAGTACTTTTACGGAGTGCGAGCATCTGCCTCCATAGCAGATAATCAGGGTGAGTGATAATTGCTCAATCCGCTTTATCTCTCATCACATCATTACTAATCCCTCATCCCGTCCTGGTCAGATCGCACACCGATGCATTTGGCTGCTGAGAATGGACATGCGCATGTCATCGAGATACTGGCGGACAAGTTCAAAGCGAGCATCTTCGAGCGCACCAAGGATGGCAGCACTTTGATGCACATTGCATCCCTTAATGGCCATGCTGAGTGCGCCACGATGCTCTTCAAGAAGGGCGTCTACCTCCACATGCCCAACAAGGATGGGGCACGCAGCATACACACTGCTGCCGCATACGGCCACACTGGCATCATCAACACCCTGCTGCAGAAGGGCGAGAAAGTCGATGTTACCACCAATGTGAGTTGACAATCGATGTTGATGATATTCTTGGCCCTCAAATCTTGAATGAACGTTTTTCTCTTGCCGATTTTTCGACTGTTAACTTAACCAAGAACGTTATTTCTGAGATTGTTTTTTTCTTCCATCTAGGTTTTTTTAGTTACTTCGATTTTGCGACTTTCTGTCTATCCAAGAACATTATTTGTGAGATTTTGTGTTTTTCTGCAATTTAGGTTATTTAATTATTTCGATTTTTTAATCTTATTACTTATCTGAGAACGTTATTTTTGAGATTGTTTCTTCTTCAGTCAATGTTTTTAGTTACTTTGACTTTTCGATTTTTCACCTCTCCACATTTCTTATAAAATCAATGTTATTTAATTACTTCCCTGAATTTCCACTATTCCTTTATTTTTTCATTCTGTTTGATCTACTTATTTTGATCTGTTTCTGTCTGTATTCAATGTCTTCCTCAATTTCCTTACTAGATTATATCTTCTATATTTATTACTAAGCATAGGTTTAACATCCCTCATTATTTTCCTGTAACTATTCAGCTATCAGTTTTCCTTGCTCAATTCTTTCTAGTACATTTCAGTCTTAATACTACTTCTTCTGAATATCTAATACTATATCTTTTAACTATATTCCTTGTTCACTTTTTCTCCTTTCTCTATACTTAACTCTTTAACCCTTTGTCGCATAAGTCGTTTTGTCTTAAAAATGCTTTTTCATGATAATAATACATCTTATCTTATCCCCATGACCAGGACAACTATACGGCACTCCACATAGCTGTGGAGTCAGCGAAACCGGCCGTTGTGGAAACGCTGCTCGGCTTCGGAGCCGATGTTCATGTGCGAGGTGGCAAGCTGCGCGAGACGCCACTGCATATTGCGGCACGCGTCAAAGACGGCGATCGTTGTGCCCTGATGCTGTTGAAGTCCGGAGCGAGTCCGAACCTAACAACGGATGATTGCCTGACGCCGGTTCATGTGGCTGCACGGCACGGAAATCTGGCGACAATGATGCAACTCCTGGAGGATGGAGGTGATCCGCTCTACAAGTCAAATGTGAGTTTGCCAAAACGTGTGTTTAACGCTTTTAAAGATTTCTTTATCCCTTTTTTATTTCTTGCTCGTTTTTCTAGACTGGTGAAACACCCTTGCATATGGCGTGTCGGTCGTGTCATCCGGAGATTGTGCGTCATCTAATTGAGACTGTGAAGGAGAAACACGGACCGGAGAAGGCCACAACGTATATAAATTCAGTGAACGATGATGGCGCAACGGCGCTTCATTATACTTGCCAAATTACCAAGGAGGAGGTGAAAATACCCGAATCCGATAAGCAAATCGTACGCATGCTCCTCGAGAATGGGGCAGATGTGACGCTGCAGACGAAGAATGTGTTGGAAACGGCATTCCATTATTGTGCCGTCGCCGGCAACAACGATGTGCTGATGGAGATGATCTCGCACATGAATCCGACGGACATACAGAAGGCAATGAATCGCCAGTCGTCGATCGGATGGACACCGCTGCTGATTGCCTGCAATCGGGGGCACATGGAGCTGGTCAACAACCTTTTAGCGAATCATGCCAGGGTCGATGTCTTCGATACGGAGGGACGATCCGCCCTGCATCTGGCTGCGGAACGGGGCTATCTGCATGTGTGCGATGCTCTGCTCACGAACAAGGCCTTCATCAATTCGAAGTCACGAGTGGGACGCACTGCACTGCATTTGGCCGCAATGAATGGGTTCACGCATCTGGTGAAGTTCCTCATCAAGGATCACAATGCCGTCATTGATATCCTCACGCTGCGCAAACAGACGCCTTTACATCTGGCAGCGGCCAGTGGGCAAATGGAGGTGTGCCAACTGCTGTTGGAGCTGGGCGCCAATATTGATGCGACTGATGATCTGGGCCAGAAGCCCATTCATGTCGCTGCCCAGAATAACTACTCGGAAGTGGCCAAATTGTTTCTGCAACAGCATCCGTCGCTGGTGAATGCGACGAGCAAGGATGGAAATACTTGCGCCCACATTGCGGCCATGCAGGGCTCCGTTAAGGTCATCGAGGAGCTCATGAAGTTCGATCGATCCGGCGTGATATCAGCTAGAAATAAGTTGACCGATGCCACGCCCCTACAGCTAGCTGCCGAGGGCGGGCATGCGGATGTGGTTAAGGCATTGGTCCGTGCCGGTGCCTCCTGCACCGAGGAGAACAAGGCGGGCTTCACAGCCGTCCATCTGGCTGCCCAGAACGGGCATGGTCAGGTCCTGGATGTCCTCAAGAGCACAAACTCACTGAGGATCAATAGCAAAAAGCTGGGACTGACACCGCTTCATGTGGCCGCCTACTACGGCCAGGCGGATACGGTGCGAGAGCTCTTGACCAGTGTGCCGGCAACCGTCAAGTCGGAGACGCCAACGGGTCAGAGTCTATTCGGAGAGCTGGGCACCGAGTCGGGCATGACGCCACTGCATCTCGCCTCCTTCTCGGGCAATGAGAATGTGGTGCGACTGCTCCTCAACTCGGCGGGTGTGCAAGTCGATGCAGCTACCGTGGAGAACGTAAGCAATCAACAGATCTATGGGAAACCCATACTCTAAAGAGAAAACTCAGTGCCTTTTCACGACTTCAAACTTTCATAACTCTTTCGAAAGTACAATCTTTTTAGTTTATTATTTATTTATTTTTAAGTTTAATATTTAATTCTCAGATTCTCAGATTTCTTTTCAAAATTCGGTAACTTCTTTTGGGGAATAAGTTGTGTACAAAAGTAGATTTTTCTCTCTCACTTTTTCTCTATAAAATATCCTTGTCATTCCTTCACTCAATCACTAATCCAATCTCAATTTGTAGGGTTACAATCCGCTCCATTTGGCTTGCTTCGGTGGACACATGTCAGTGGTTGGTTTGCTTCTGAGTCGGTCGGCGGAGCTCCTACAATCCACGGATCGGAATGGTCGGACTGGTCTGCATATCGCTGCCATGCACGGCCATTTCCAGATGGTGGAGATCCTGCTCGGCCAGGGAGCTGAGATAAATGCAACCGATCGCAACGGTTGGACGCCACTGCATTGTGCTGCCAAAGCCGGTCACTTGGATGTGGTCAAGCTGCTGTGCGAGGCGGGTGCCTCGCCCAAATCCGAGACGAACTATGGCTGTGCGGCCATCTGGTTTGCCGCCTCCGAGGGTCACAACGAGGTGCTGCGCTATCTCATGAACAAGGAGCACGACACCTACGGCCTGATGGAGGACAAACGCTTCGTCTACAATCTGATGGTTGTCTCCAAGAATAACAATAACAAGCCAATACAGGAGTTTGTACTCGTCTCCCCCGCACCGGTGGATACAGCAGCCAAATTATCCAATATTTATATAACACTCTCCACCAAGGTGCGTACAAAATACGCTCATCTTTTGTGGGTTAGAATCTTCAATACTGTCTCTCACACACCTGCCCCATTCCTACTTGCAGGAGAAGGAGCGCGCTAAGGATCTGGTTGCCGCTGGCAAGCAATGTGAGGCGATGGCCACAGAGCTGTTGGCACTGGCAGCTGGCTCCGATTCGGCGGGGAAGATTCTCCAGGCGACGGATAAGCGAAACGTGGAGTTTCTCGACGTGCTAATTGAGAACGAGCAGAAGGAAGTCATTGCGCATACGGTGGTCCAGCGATATTTGCAAGTGTGTGGAATATGCCAGAGAGAGATTAGAAGACTGTTTAACCTATTATGCTCCTGTTTAGGAACTCTGGCACGGCTCATTGACGTGGGCGTCGTGGAAGATCATGTTGCTGCTGGTGGCGTTTATTATTTGCCCGCCGGTGTGGATTGGTTTCACATTTCCGATGGGGCACAAGTTCAACAAGGTGCCGATCATCAAGTTTATGTCCTACCTCACCTCGCACATATACCTCATGACCCATTTGAGCATTGTGGGCATTACGCCCATCTATCCGGTGCTGCGTCTGAGTCTGGTCCCCTACTGGTACGAAATAGGTCTGCTCATTTGGTTGAGCGGCCTACTTTTGTTCGAGTTGACGAATCCCTCGGACAAATCGGGATTGGGATCGATCAAGGTGCTCGTCCTGCTGCTGGGAATGGCTGGCGTTGGAGTTCATGTCGTCGCCTTCCTCTTCGTCTCCAAGGAGTACTGGCCCACACTTGTCTATTGCCGCAATCAGTGCTTCGCCTTGGCTTTCCTTCTCGCCTGTGTACAGATATTGGACTTTTTATCCTTCCATCATTTGTTCGGGCCCTGGGCCATTATCATTGGTGATCTCTTAAAGGATCTGGCACGCTTTCTGGCCGTCCTCGCCATCTTTGTGTTTGGCTTTTCCATGCACATTGTGGCACTAAATCAATCATTTGCCAATTTTACTCCCGAGGATCTGAGGAGTTTCGAGAAGAAGAATCGAAATCGGGGCTACTTCAGTGACGGTAAGTCCAAACGTTTGCTTTTTGCTTAACTCTCTAATTACGTTTGACAAATTTTTAGTTGATTTTTCGTTCGTTTTTATTTCCTTATATTTTGGTGTCTTTTTGGAATGTTTTCGCAACATCCTTTTAGTTTTCTATTATTCGATTATTCAAGTTCAATGTGTCTTGATAAGTATCTGCCTTTGAATGATAAACTGTGTGCTCAATGTTCACCTCTATATGAAATACAACTACAACCACAAAATACAACAACAATTTGCATGCTGTACAACCAAAAAAAAAAAAAACAAATAACAAATAACAAAAAATAACAACCTCTTTGATGTCGTCATGTGTTTTGCAATATATAAGAATGTCCCGCCTATATTCCATCAGACCCTAACTAATTACGCTCTCTCCCTTCTACATATCTCTACATATTTATACCAATATACCGTAACCCCCAGATGATATGCCCACCCCAAGACCTCCGCCCGTGGAGAGTTATGTCGATAGTCGCTTCAGCGAATTCCGACGCAAGCACAAAGATGATCGTAAGTTCCGTTAAACTGCTTCGTTTTGGGGCTCTCCCGCTCTAGCTCTCTCTTTCTATATATATATATATAAATATATATACTATATATGCTCGTTCATAACTTATCTGCAGGTCGGGCGTCCCAGCATTATTATATATATTTTTTGGGCCCCGGCCGATGTTCCTCTTGCCTTCAATGTTGTGTGTACAAGTTTTAATTGTCATAACTTATTTTCCAGTTCTAATGGAAAAAGCAACTGCAACAAATCCCACACATAAATGTATATCAATCTATATTCGTAATACTATCTAATGTTAGCCTTGTTCTTGTTCTTTAAGTTCCTTTCGTTCGTTCGTTCGTTTCGAGGCATGTTTTATTGGTCATCGTCAGCGGATTCCGTTCCACTTACTATATATACATATGTATACTTTGTGCATTCTCGATGTTGTGGATCAATCAATGTTCATAGGTATCATCTGTTACATTATTATTATTATAATTGTACTTGTATTGTCAATTATTATTTGCTTTATTTCCCATTTATTTCAAAGAGCATGCATTTCTTTATGTAAGGTTTGAGTTTGAGTATTACTGGGAAGATTGAAAAAATAGAGTTCGTAGACCGTAAATACCTTTACAAAAGATATTAAATGCGATAGATAGAGATAGTCTGCATATATTCTATTAGTACAAGGTACTCTTTTAGAAATTAAATAAAATTCAAAATATTTCTGAGAAATAGGAACAAAATGCGACAAGCTTTACTCCAAAAAGTTCATTCCTTCGCTTATGGAATTGTTTTGTTTTAGGTGAAGTTCATAAATCTCACAAAAGACTCTCAAAACTTAACATTTTTCTTAAAATTACAAAAATATTCATTAGAAAACTTAAATAAAAACAGATATAAATATTAACATTTTGTAAAAATTTGTCTTTAAATATCGGTTTAATTTAGTTTAACTTTTGTATGTTAGCAATAATAAGGGTTGACGGGTTATCTTTTGCTTATATTTATTATTTCAGTGTATGATTTCTTATTTTTGTTCAATTTGAAAGTACTTTTCTCTGCTATATGATTTTCATATATATTTGTTAATGCATTTTACACATTTGCGCAAAGTGTACAAAATAAATAAGATTTAAATAAATAATTCAATATTGCATGTTGATGTTTTGCAAAGTCGCCAGCCAAATAAAATCACTAAATATATATTTATCAGAAAATATAGAAAATTCATATATAAAATATATTTCCTGGGCTTGAAGCTTGTGCCGCTGCTTGCCAACCACAAAAAAAATAAACAAACAAACCTTAAATTCAATCAAGAAAATATTAGAAAAATTCTGCACAAAACGGCGAAACGAATCATATGAAGAAAAATCCGCAAAAGAACGAAATATCGATAATTATCGAAGCTCGTATGTGTGTTGGCCGATAATACGAAAAAAAAAAACGAAAACTATTGAAAAATTGAATGCCTGATGTGTTGATGTTATTGCTGCTTTCTAGCCACCAAATATTCGAATGAATTTTTATTGCACACACGCCTGTGCCAAACAATATCAATCCAACAATCCAACAATCTAACAATATCAGCATTATCAGCAAAAGCAAAGTTCACCAAGTTTCTGCCTCACTGTTAGCTCGTGCTGTTGTTTGTGTACGTATTGTGTGTTTTACTTGAGAAAATGAAAATGAGAAATGGAAAATTCTTTGGACGTGTTGTTAGGACCCATGACACCATTTCTGGCTTTCGAGCGTCTGTTCTTCGCCGTTTTCGGACAAACGACCACCGTGGACATCAATCCCATGCGACATCTGCGTCCCGAGTGGACCGAGGTCCTGTTCAAATTTGTCTTTGGCATCTATTTGTTAGTGTCTGTGGTTGTACTCATTAACCTACTAATCGCCATGATGTCGGATACTTATCAGCGCATACAGGTTTGTATTGACAAATGTCCACTAATCGCAACACACTCTCTCTCCCCCCTCTCTCTCCCTTTCTCTCTCTCTCTCTCTCTCTCTCTCTATTTATCTAATTTAAAACTTGAACTATTTTATTATCTATTATATACATACACACACACATATATATATATATATATTATATATCTTTTGTTTATTTGGTGACGCTTTGATAACAACCCCGTTGAAATTTGAAACGCAATTGGCGCGCACATTGCTGTTGGGGGTTGCTCGATTGGGCCAAATCAAATGGTTCTGCGATTTGGCTAATGGGCAAACCCACCAATGTCACAACACAAATGGGCGTCCGTTATCTTTTTATTTTTCAAATCGAAATTTTCGACGCCGTGCTGTGTCGGTCAATTGTAATTACTTGCGTGGGGGTTGATATGAAATGGTATATTCGGTGTTCGGTACATTCTGTGTATCTGTGTGTGTGTTGTAAATATGGAATCGGAATTTGGATTTGGTGGCATCGGAAACCGGAAACGATATGATACGACACGATACGATACGATACAATACGACCCGAAAAACAAAAAACAAAATAAAATAAAACGGACACGACACAGTGCGCATGCATCCGATTAACTCATTCGAGTTACTGTTCTTCGCCGTGTTTGGTCAGACGACGACGGAGCAAACGCAAGTTGATAAAATCAAAAATTTAGCCACGCCCACTCAACCGTATTGGGTTGAGTATCTATTCAAAATTGTCTTTGGCATATACATGTTGGTATCGGTGGTTGTACTCATTAACCTGCTGATTGCTATGATGTCAGACACCTATCAAAGAATTCAGGTAGTATTTTTGCTAATGGCGCTTATCAATATAAATCCCCATTTTTCCTTTATTTCTCAAATACTATTTATGCTCTTACAACAATATATATATCTATATAACTTATATTTATATTATCATATTTATTCTAATAACTAAGCTACGTATTGAATTATATATTTGTGATTAATCCTCAAGTCTATTTCAGCAAACAAGAAGAGTAACGAGTTTAGCTGATTATAGATCATGTGAAAGTGTTATGAAAATTAGTCAGGTCTTTTCTAGTTTGAGATTGATGTTCAAGTGCAGCGAGAAGCAAAGCGAGAAGCGATATTTCGTGTGAGGGATGCGAGAATAAAAATGAAGCTGTTTATATAAAAAAGCGAGAGGCAATGCGTGAGAAGAAACGCTAAAAAAAATATTGGAGAAACGGGCCAAAATAGCTGATAAGCATAAGGAAAATGGAAAGCTAAACTAATAAGCATCTATAGGCTGTATCAAAAGAGAAAATCCCTTCAAATGGTATTACAGAGGGGTTCAGAACGTATCGTTGCTCGCCTTGTTTCTTGCGGCTACTTTGATGTCGGTTCTTAGAAAACACTAACAGACCAAGCCAAAATTGAACTTAAATATGGAAGATGAATGCGCAATATTTGTAGCAAAGTGATTCATGGCTTATTCTGTAAATCCATCAACTGCCCAGACTTGCATCTTCCAGGTTTTTTCCAATTAAAAATTAGAGCTATCTGCGAGATACAATTGCAATCAAATATTGTATCTGACAGATAAATCACCGGCTTATAGATTAGACACTTGTAGTGTGTGCCAAAAATAATCAAAATTATGTCTGTGTCATTAGCTTTAGAATACTAGTAAGTGCCTAGCGAAAGTAGCTTTTGTGAACAGTGTTGAGCAGCAATACGCGCGTGCCCAGTGTTGGCTAACTGCATGCTTTACTAACAACAATATACTGCTGCATGTTTATGTGTGTATCTATACATTTATCTTTTAAGTCTATTCTACGAAATATACCAATAAATGCGTCCGATTTTGTTTAGCAATTTCTCGACCATCTTTGAGATACATGGGAAAGAGAGAGCATTTAGAAAAGTATCTACGAGTTAGAAATTGTTAAGCAAAATTAACGTGTACATTTGTGTATTTCTCTTATGGAAATATTCAGTTGCAGCGCTTAAGTTAAATATATACGATCTAGAAGACAAATTGTAAATTTGTGAAATGCTTGACAAAATCATTGAAACTCATTTGTGTAAAACGTGTTCTTGTTCTATTTTTTATATATATTCATGTACATGTACAACTCATCATCATCATCTTTCACAATGCCAATAACAAAACAAACAAAAAACCTATGAAATACTAGGCGCAATCCGACATCGAGTGGAAATTTGGCTTATCCAAGCTTATACGCAATATGCATCGCACAACAACAGCGCCATCGCCGCTTAATTTAGTTACCACCTGGTTTATGTGGATCGTCGAGAAGGTCAAGGTAAAATCTTATATATGTCAACTGTGTCAACGTGACGCTAAAACAATATCAAAACTAAACTACAAGTGAAACACAGCAATCAGACCCTGTGTGTTTTTTTAATCTGATCAGAACTCGCGTAGTTGCTGACCTTTTCTGCCAACCATTTAAAGCAATTTGGCAACAACTGCAACGGGAGCAAATGAATTGATTGATGCCCAACTTTTATGATTTAGAAATGTCAACAAATGTCTGCCCAACAAATGCTTTAAGTGTGTTGCCCGTTTGCACCCTGTTAGAATGCACCAACCTGTCTGTGCTTGTGATATAATAAATACATATGTAAATGTATTTTGCACAATTTGATCACACTACTTAGTATAATTTGTTGTTTTGGTTTTTGCTCGTTATTGCCGCTTTTGATGTTTAATCAATGTGTTGGTGTCTTTCGTCTCCTGTCTTCTGTATATGTCCTGTTTGATTGTCATGTGTCCTGTGTAACTCTAATGCCGCCTTGACTTCACTCACACACACGCAACCACCACAACAACCACAACAACAGGCACGCATGAAGAAAAAGAAGCGTCCAAGTCTGGTTCAGATGATGGGAATACGTCAGGCCAGTCCACGCACCAAAGCTGGCGCCAAATGGCTATCGAAGATCAAGAAAGGTGAGCAATGTATGTATCGCCTTCCCTAGTTCCAGAGAGTTCTTCCGATTTACCCGAAAACCCCCCAATCACCACACCGACGTTGGTACAAGTTCAAAGAGTTTTGCAGCAACAAGCGTTCGTCTCTTAACTAGTCATCTCTCTCTCGCTCTCTCTCTCTCTCTCTCTCTCTCTCTGTCTCTGTGTTATGTATGCAAATGTGACTCTCTTTTTCCACTCTATAAACTTATAGTTCTCTTCTATCTACAATTGGCGCGCTCTAGCTCAAAATTACTTTCTCAACTTCCAACTCTGTTTACACTATGCAGCAACGCAGATGGGGTAAAGTTGCAACCGAAATATTTAATCCCAAATAACACGACAAATTTAGAAGTATTCTTTCATTTTAACATATTTTTAACAACATTTTCAAACTTTTATTATTATTTTTGAGAGATTATGCTATTTTTGAGTAATGTTATCTTTATTCAGTTTGAAAATATGAAAAATCTAAATAAAGTTTAAACAAATTCTACATTTAACAATTTAAAGAACAATTTTAACATTCAATTAAACATTCTCTTCAATTCTTTAAAACATTTATGTTTGTTATTTGGGGCCAATCTGTATACCGAAATATCGGTTGCAGCCTTATCGCTGTCATTTTGCAGCATAGTGTTCCCCCCTTTTTCCCCGATCAAAACATAACTAATTGCATATTTTCCAAAACTCTCAGATTCGGTGGCCTTGTCTCAGGTGCATCTGTCGCCGCTGGGCTCGCAGGCCAGTTTCTCGGCGGCCAATCAGAATCGCATCGAGAATGTGGCGGATTGGGAGGCGATTGCGAAAAAATATCGAGCGCTCGTTGGAGATGAGGAGGGAGGCTCTCTCAAGGAGTCGGATGCGGAGAGTGGCTCCCAGGAGGGTGGCAGTGGTGCGCCACAGCCACCGGCACAGGTGGGCAAGGGCAGGGGGCAGAGCAAGGCGGTCGCCAAAAAGTAGAAAAGTGTTTTTTCCTGACTTATCTTAATCTAATTTTAACTTTAAGTTAAGATGGCTTTGCGCTTTGGCTTTAACTAAATGAGTTTCGATTGCAGGTCTAAGCTTCAAAAGATCATCCCACTCTGCTCTACTACTAAACTACTAAACTACTACTACTACTACTACTACTACTACTACTTTCTACTCTATCCAAAACTTCTCTTCTTAACCTTCCCCAAAAACCATCTAACTCTTCAACTCTCCCATCTCGACTGTCTTTTGCCTGTCCTTACTCTAAGTAACTCTAAGATTCACTTTTCGATAAAAAAAAAAAATAAAACAAATGAAACTCGAAAGTAAGCTTCACTTAAACTAAAATTAATTTAGCTAGAATATTGAAATTGTTTATGGTAATTTATAAGCTTTATGATTTCGATATATATTTATAACTAATTTAGTTAATGAACAAAGAATTTTTTATATGACGTTCCAACCAACATAACAACAACAAAAACAAGTTTTCCATAATTTGAATTAAGTAAGTTTTTTAAGATCTTTTCCCGGAATCGTTTCAAGGACATCCAAAATTTGCCTTAACTCTTTGACATGAACTCCCTGTAGCATTTTAATATTTCATAGGTAAGCTAAAACTCCATGATGACAAAGAAGATGATTAATACGATGATAAGCTTAGCATTATTTATATTTGTATTTGGTAGTTAGTAAGTTTTTAACTTTAGCTTCACCTAATTAAATTTATAACTATAAGCTTTTCATATCTGTGGCGTATTTCTTCATCCTTGAACTAAATGTGAAATGTTTGCAATTTATTTTTGTAATTCTCAGTGTAATATTTTGATGTGAAATTTACTAAAGAAACGCCTAAATTTTGTTATGTGTACTTATGTGTAAATAAATAGTCATATTTGAAAAAAAATAACAAGCTAAATGCAAAATTGTTCAACTTTATTTCATATTACTCTTCTCTAAACCAGAAAAATAACATAAAAAAAATGATTAAAACAGTATTAGATAAAAAACATTGAGGAAAGAAATATTTGAATATTACCCAATACTTAAAACAAAACTATTTTGCTTCAGTTTTTCTCAGTGCAGCCACTCAATCCATTTATCTCTTTCACACAGTCCATAAGCTAAAGCAAATATATATTTGCGCTGCTCTAAGTTGGTTGTTGTCCGTGCTAATCGAAGTGCTGCAAGTTAGTTCAAATAACAGCCGTCTGGTGGCGCGGTGTGCAGCGCCTTCTATTAACATGTACAGAAAACACGTAATACAATTTTCGTCTTACAAATAATATTTTATACCACTTAAATTTAAGTGATCTTTGTGAAATTAAAGATAATTATAGAACTATTTCTCTTATAGAACATTTATTAGACATTTAATAGTCTGAAATTCTTTTTCACACATTTTTTTTTAAATAAATAAAAACCAAAATTCATCTGGCAAAATGGAATGTAATTAAAATTTTATTTTTCTGGGCTTAAGACAATGGGAGAAATAAAACGATTTTATATTAAAAATGTACTTTTTATCTTTTATTCCTCGGAAAAATGTCCAGTCAAACAGAATGACAAAAAGTGCATCAAACTAATATACTTTATTTAACTTTAGTTAGGGCATTACATTAAATATATGATAATTATGGGATAGATGAAATGTTTCTAGCTGAAGCTATAATTATCAATACAAAGTATCTTAAACCGGCTGTCAAACTGTTCATCACTTTGTACATTTTCTATTCAAGTTATTAAAAATTGCTCGTAATCAACAACTAAGACAATTATTTCAACGCACACAGAGAGACAACATACAGGTGGGTCGAGAGTTTAAATTGACCAAGGTGTTGAACTGAGCAAGTGAATTTTAATTTGGCTTTAACTATACCAAAAGCAAAAACAACAACGACTACAACAAGATTGGCAGCAACACAACAACAATTGCAGTTGTCACATTTTGGTTTGCAAAGTGTTGAAAAGTGTTCGCAAACTGGTTGCAAAGTTGTTGTTGTTGCTGTTGTATTTTATTATAGATAATTGCATTTTGCTGCTGCTGTCACTTGATTGCTGAATGTTGACATTGTTGTTGTTGTTGTTGCTAGTGCAGTAAAGATATTTTGACTACGATAAACAAAAACAGGTTGCCGCACTGTAAAAAAAACAATTTTCAACCAAAGTTTATGGCTAACACACCTGTCAAATTTGCTTACAATTAGGAAGTTCATAAATTTTCTTCAGCTTGATTTTAATGCTTTTGAGAGTGTGCGTGTGTGGCCAGCCCAAAGTGATTAATGCCACTTTCCCAAACAGCTACCGAACGCATATATAAATACGTGTATATTTATAGAGTTGAGAGATTGCTGATCGCAGCTGCATATTAACTGCAAATAAATTCAAATTCAACGAAGGTGCAACACAGCAACACAAATGAAGTGCTGTATCTCTGAGGCTGTAGCTGTAGCCGACCTGATGTTGTCCATCATTCATCAAATAGCCAGGCCAACAAACAACCACCAACCAACCAGCAGCAGCAGCAGGAAGCGCGTATCAGCAACAACAACAATAACAACAACTGCTGCAACAGCAACAACAATATTCATGGCCTGAACAACTTGTGTGTGGTGTTTGCACAGCAGGTGACATTTTCAGACCAGGAAAAGAAATCAAACTAAATGAAAAAATACAAATCACACAAATTAAATGAACACACTATGCAAAAATATATAGTTTGGTTTTGAATGAAATACCATTTAAATGGATATGAAATACAACATATAATTTCAAATTAACTGCAATTCAATCAATGGTTTTTCTTAGAAACCCAATTTGGCGTTGGTTAATTTCTTTTGTGCAGAAATACCAAGAGTACTTTTTACAGTCCACACACCCAGATAAATACCAATAAAATAGTTCCTCATTTCATTTATAATGAAATACGTAGAATATTTTTTACAGTGCACGCACCCAGATAAGAAACGCACAACGACAACGAAACAAGTTGTTGTTAGTTGAGGGGATTTCTTGTTGCTGTTGATGTTGTTTTCCGTTTTGATATAATACAAAACACTTTTTCATATCGAAATTTGTGATATGTTTTGATTAATGGCAAGCGACACAAACACTTAATTTGACGCCAGGCGCCTTAAGGAAAAAGAGTAAAAAATAAAAACAGCAGCAGCAGCAAATAACCCAAACGAATGATCTTCACAACGCCAACAGTTGCTGCTGGGGGAATCAACGGAAAACACGAGAGGAACAAAAAAAAAAAACATCAACATAATCTCGAGCAAGATTAATTATTGTAATCACATCAACAGCAGAGCGAGAGAGGGCGAGAGTATGGGAGAGTGAGGGAGAGGGAGAGCGAGTTACAAAAAATGATCAATGATCATCTATTGATTTTTTTATTAGTGTATGTGCGTGTTTGCGTCTCCCAATGCTACTATACCCTATAGTCATGGGCAAGGGGGTATGGAGTTACACATTTCATTGGCCAATCAAGATGCTAATGTGAAGAAGATTAATTTGTGCACAACTATCGAGACGAGAGCTTGCGACTTGCCCGCCTGTTTCACGAATGATTTTAATCAGATATTTCATGTGAAGAGACAAATCTGAAGGCTTGTTATTAATACTGTGCTGGTCTCAGAGCAGCCAAAGCCAAAGCAACCTGATGTCGTTGCCTCTTCGCATTTCATTAAAAACGCATACGCTGCCATTTAGCATAGGCTACGGCAAAAAAAAATATATATATACATATATATTTCTCTAGTTGCTGTTGCGGCTGTGGCACAGTGACACGCAGATTAATTGAAATTTTATGAGTAGCGCAGACGTAAACAATCAGCGGGACCACCTTCTGCCAGCCCCTAAGGTCATGCAGAAGAGCCCGTCTTCAGTCCTCAGTCTTCACAGTCTTCACAGTCTCCACAGTCTCTACACTCCTCACAGTCCCTTCGGGATCTTCTACGCTCTCAGCTGTAAGCTGATGCAACAACTGTTGCTGCTGCTGTATGAGTATGAAAAATGGCCTAATAACTCGCACAATGGGCACATAATTTATGCATTCACTTTTCACTTTCTATACACTATGAATATTTCAATGATGTTTGCTTGACATCCATCCATTTAAGTACTTCAAATACTATTTAAAGTATATAAGGGATAGAAAATACTCAGTTATAATATTTTTTGGCCGGACACTGTATACTAAGAAATCAGCTAGGATGAATCCTCAAAGCGCATTTTATCGGATTGTGTTGCTGACACAAGAAGATGTAGTACTTGCAGTATTATTTGTTCTATTGATAGTTGCACGAATTTGCGTTTGAGGTTGGGTGTTTCTATGTCTTTCGAGTCACAACAAAAAATGTTGAATTCCTCATGGTTATATTATGTTCATATTTAAGTTGTAATTACTATTCGGATTCCATAGTCCTTTGGAGCTGCTGACGCGCTCCACACGCTAATTGATAGACTGTGAAATTATTTAGGAATGGCAAGAAAATGTCTGGGCTCTCCACGAGCAACTCCTGTGCTGTAGGCCACTTGAAGTCAGTCGTCAAGAGTCACAGACTCATCTCGCAGATGACTTCGAAACGTTTCCAAGTCGTCGGCTTATCGTTTGGTCTCGTCTTGGCAGGCAAAACACATTTGGGTATTTGGCCGCTGGCCAAGGAAAGGAAACCCGAAACTCAAAAACCGAAACCGAAACCGAAGCCGTCTAAGTGAAAAGTGTTAAAAAGTGCGACTCAGTTGGTTTGGCTCTGTGTGGCAACATTTGTTGAAGGAAGACAAATGAGCGGCATCAACGGAACGGCATTTTTGACATTTGCAAAATGAATTTGAAATGTCAGCCAAAACAAAAAACAAAAAACAGAAAAGAAAATAAAATAAAAAAAAACGAAGCGAAGCGAAGCTCAACTCTTGACGAAGGTTCCACTTGTTCGCTGAGTGGAGTCGACTCGACAGGGTGGATCCCGAGTTCCAAGTGTAGATGATCCCAGACTTGGAATGGGGGCCTTACTAAATGCTATGGTTAGTCAGCGAATAAGTTGCGGGCATTTAAATTAAAACTCAGGTGAAAGGTTATTAATTTGCCAAGTGAAACTGGGTCGTTGTTGTTGCCTTTTGGCATGGCTCATTTGGTTTAATGTTGATGTGCAAAGAGGCCGAAACGGGCAACGAATTGAAATGATGACGAGTGAAATGACAATGACTTTGACAGATGGTGAAATGAATGCGGATGCGAGGACCCATCCAGGCTATGAAATTATTGGGTGGACACACGTAACCCTACGACCCAGAGGAGTCTAAAAAAGGAGAAAGTACAATATAAAACAGTATAAGTAAGTTGAGTAGTATATGGAATGCGTTGAATCCCATTAAAAAGTAATAGTTAAAAGGAAGCATCTCCGACCACATAAAGTATATATTTGATATATAATTTCCGATAGAAATAAAAGCCATAATTTTTATTTATAGTTTTCCAATTTATAAATTTTTGGACATATTATTGATAAACTGAGATCGGATAAGAAGCCAACAATTTTTCGATACAAGCAGCACATTTTTGCTTATTATTTGCTTCTCGGATAAAATTCTTAAAAAGAGACTGCTCCTAAAAATGTATCTTTTCATTGTCAAGTTTTCGGCAAAATGAAACCGATGCTTTTGCTTTTAGGCTTATGTAAAAATGAGTATCACGCATTTATTATTTCTATACAGAATTATTATTAAGTACTTGAAGCTGTTGTTTAGTAATAACAAATATACAGACAAATGTACTCGATAGAGTCTAATCTGCAGTTGAAAATCGGAAAATTAGTTGAAACAATTGCTGGTTGGCCATTTGCGTTGTAACTTATGGCCAACATCAGTGTGGCACAATTAAAATCATTTAGAGGCCAATTAAATTTCGTTAGCAGCATTAAAAATGGCAATGGACGCCAGCACAAAAACACAAACTGATTGTCATGGGTCACATGAGAACAATTGCGAGCAGCAACCAGAGATGGGATTGCAGACGGGTTAGCGGAGCGGATGGGTGGCAATATGCGGCAACCATTGTACGATGTTGGAAAGTGGACAATTAAAATCAGGAAAATGCCTGTTGATGTTGCGTACTGGTAACAGTTTGTCCTGAAAGCATTCCCAGCAAGCCAAGAGTGCGTGTGCGTGCTGTACTGTGATTTGGCTTAAATTGTGCCGGGGTCAGGTCAGGATTGGGATTGGCACTGAGTGTGTGAGTGTCTGTCTATGTGTGTGTGTGTGTGTGTGTGTGTGTGTGTGTGTGTGTTGGACTGTGTCTCTGAGTGAATGTGGCAGCTGTGCTGTGTTTTGTTGGCCATTAGAGAGAAGCTCGTCCCAAAGCATGGGAATTTCAATTAGACAAGTAACTCAAACAGCTAGAAAGACAACGAGAGCGACCGAGACAGACAGTGAGAGAGAGAGAAAGAGAAAGAGAGAGAGAGAGAGAGCAGAGATTTTCCCATCACTTGACCAATTATTCGAGCAGAATTTGCACAGTTGTTGACTTCGTGTTCATCATGTGCGCTGTGGCCAAATAAAAACTAAAATTACACATTGACCCGCCTACGTGTTTAACTGGACAACAAACAGCTTCCAACTTCATAATGATGTTTAGCTAATGCTAATCAGGTTTTAAGTTGGCAGCATTCAATTGACTACAAGCACAAAAAATAAAACAAAATAAGAAAAACGAGAAAAAAGAAAAGATTTACAACTGTTCCGTTGCAACTTTCACAGCTTCTGCAGTAGACGACGGACTTATAGGAGTCTTTTGGCTAGCTGATTATTTTCTTTTGGCCATCCACAATTATTGGGTAGCTGCATTTTTTACGCCGCCAAATCGAATAATTCGTTTGCGTTTGCGAATTTTTGCGCATAAGTTATGGTCACAGTTACTTTACCGTATTTTCCTCCGTGTGTCGTGCGTGCTGAATTTCCCTCGCTTACCGTTACCAGCCTGGTAACGACGACCGGGCAACGGTTTGGCTTAGGCCAACTCTGAACGTGGCCACGGCTCGTTGTGCTACCAACTAAGCGCTAAGGCTAAGACTGAGACGGCGGCAACTGCAACTGCAACTAAAGCGTTTCGGCTTCAGGGCTACTAAGGCTCAAAAGGCTGCCCTATGCCACAAGCTGGGGTTCAACTACTATTAAAGTCACCCCTCGGACGCAACTTGAACTCGTCGCGGTTAGCTAAGCAAATTTCACACTTTAAGTCAACTAGCAGGCAACTAAAAAGGCAACATGAAAACCAAGTTGATCCTAATAAATCAAAAGCAATAACAGCAAGCTTCATGATCGATTTTTCAGCTTAGCGAAGGATTTGCACTCTATTCTTGGAATTAATTTTATGTAATCTTGAATTACTTTTAAAAAAATGATAAGAAAATGTAGTAAAATAACAAATTGTAATAATAAAAGCTCATTAAGGTGTCTGCAAATTTACCACATCCACATTAATTTCTATTTTTATTACCGATCAGGTAATTCAAGCAATTATTTCAAATATTACATGATAGATCCTCCGGCATTCTAAAGTAACCTAAATTATTTTTATTGGGTCTTATTATTATTTATATTGCTTGGGGTAGGATTAATTCAAAATTGATGTTATTTTAGGCATTGAATTAAAATTTTCGTAGTCGATAAATAAATACATTAAATAAAATTATGTAAACTTTATACAATTTGTGTAATTCTGATATACATCCCGAAATATTTTTACCATTAGCCAACTACATAAAAAAAAATGTTTCCATATCTAAGAAAATTGTTCTGCATTATTTTGCTAGCTTTAAATTTGTGCAAGCTCAGTTTCAGGCTCATTTTGAGTTTTTCATTTAAAGTTTTAAGTCCGTAGAGTAAAGTATACCCTTTCTTACTGGGGCATTACAATTGCTAAACACTCAACGCCAGCAGAGTCCTCCGTCCTCCGTCCCCCATCCTCCATCCTCCATCTCCCACATAGTCGGCGTTCGGCGTTCGTTGTTCATCGTTCTTTGGTCTGTCGTCTTTTCAGTTTCTTTGATGTTGTAGCGCCGATCAAATCGATCAAATGTAATTTTCGCAGCACGAACGTGCGGCATGGCTAAAGCCATAAAGGAGGCAAGGCGGAGAGCGCCAAGTGCTGTTTGTTGTTGTTATTGCCCTTGCTGTTGTTGTTGTTGTTGTGCCAAAGTACATTTACACCAATTGCGTTGATCGATCTGGGTGTAAGTTATATGCCACGGCAGCAGTCGCAGCAGCCGCAGCAGCCGCAGCAGCAGCGCCTTGGGACCGTGCCAAATTCTTAATAGTTGCTAGCTTACTATGAGATCAGAAGAGAAGAAGACCAACTCCAACTTGCAACTTGCAGCGAGTGTAAAAACAACAAAGCAGTCAAAACCGCAGAGGGTCAGCTCAAGATAAAAACGTTTTTGTGGTTTAGAGTCGGTGTGTCTCCCTACCCCTCTCTCCCCCTCTATCCCTTGTCCACAATCGCTCTTTCTCTCTCTCTTCTCTCTCTCTCTCTATCGTTCTGTGTGTGTTGTTGGCTCTCTGGCGGTTTCGCTATAATTAAGGACTTTGGAGTAATTTGTACACCTATTTAGGATCGCGTTGATTACAGGCCGGCGTTTTATTGCTTTTGACACCTAAAGGGTACCCAGTGCTCGGTGCCGCAGCCTGCGTTGCACGATGCACCGAAAAGCTGCCCAACCGGCTACACTCCAAAACCCATTTGGAAGCTGTGCGAAAACAGATGGAAAGAGAGAGAGAGAGAGAGAGAGAGAGAGATAGAGAATGGGAGTGAGGGAGTCAGACAGTTAAGGAGAGAGCAGGACAGCGAGTGAGCACTCGTGGCTCGATCTCAATCTGGCGATCTGGCGTTGAAGATTGCGACTTTTGCCACAGTTGAAGTGGATTTATTGGCTGACGTGAGTATTTAGTGTTGACGGCATAGAACAAAAGAATCTGAAGCCGCAGCAGCAGCAGCAGCAGCAGCATTGTTGCGTTGTTGTTGTTCCTTGTTGCTGCCACAGCTTCCTGGCGGTCACCCACCGCACACCTGGCCAGCTGCAAAAGGAGTTGGCCAAATCAAGCTGCCAGCTGCCTTAGCCTCAACTCCAACTCACATCAGCTTCAGCTTCAGCTTCATCTTCAACTTCAGCTGCTGGCCCACACAAAGCCAGTTGTCTGATCTGCTTATCAGCGAAGCGAAACTTGTTGCCCTCGTTGACCGCTGATCGACGGATTCCCGATTAGACTGAGATTCGCCGTGTGTTGCAAAGGCGCCAACTTGCAACAAGCAAACTGACAACATTTTATCCAAAGCAGGGGCAGAGATGCTTGTGCAACTAAATCAGACTTCGAAATATAATAAACGGTTGTGTTTTTCAAAACCGATAAGGATTTACAAGAAGCTCAAATAGTTTGAGATGCAAGACAAGCCTTTACTATATATTTAGCATAATTGGTATCCTTTTGAAATAAATTGCATATCAGCAATATTATAATCTAAATGTCAATTCGAATATAAGTAATCGATTAGGAATTAAAATGTATTATTAGAAGTACCAGTAATATTAGGCAATTTTTAGATATTCAAATTGAAACGGTTACATTTAAAAAAAATTGCTTTCATAAATGCATAATTTATGTAAATTGGAATGCTTTGAAGATAAGCATAAATTCCATAATATGTCAAATAAAATGAATGAAAATTGTGTGTACAATTAATGAATTAAAAAGTGGGCGTAAATAGTCTTTTACAAATAGTAAAAATCTAATAAAAAGATATAGTAACGATAGAGTACACATTGAAAATGCCACCAAAGTCGAGCAACGAATATTCGACAAAAATATTTTTCAGAATTCACAAACAGCAGCAGCAACAACCACAACTAGTGTCTTGCCTCGATAATGTCATAAATTTGTATAATATATAATCATAAATAACTTGTCAGCAGTTTTCCAAATTCGAACGGCAGCCGGCAGCTTAATCGACAGCAATTAGTTGCTCGTGGCCAAATTCGAACCCAAATTTGCAGGGAAATTATTAGAAATATTATGAAAATATATATAAACCTCTATATACATATATATATATATATATATATACGTACATCGAATGGAGGCTGAACAGCATTGAAAGCTTTTGTCATCGCACGTTTCCACGAATTTAAATGCAGCAAGCCAAAACACACCCACGCACAAATACAGACACACACTCACACACACAACTGTAAGATACACAGCTACACAGATACAAAGATACAAAGAGCGCTGGCAACTTTGGCTGGCTTCCAGAGAAAAAACTGCAGCTTCAGTTGGGGGCTTCTCAGCGGGTGGGCGTCGATTTTGACACTCGAACGCAGGCGCGAGTGGCCTTAAACAAATTGCGGATATGTCACATGATTTTATGGCTCTATATAAGCCAGCTAACCAAGCAACTTAAGCAGCAACAACTGACTTTGGCTCAAGGGGCAAATGCTAAATCATTTGTATTTTGTTGTCGCAACAGGATTCAGGATTTCGTTCACATACCGTCCGTTTCGAGGCTGACTTCCAGGCTACTGCTGCTTCACTTACGTTGATTTCACACCTCAGGGAGTCCAAGCAAAACTTGTCTCCCCGTCCTGCCATTTCTATTCATAGCCACACACCAGCTCCCATTCCTGTTGCAACATGACAGTCTTGGCGCATTAAACATGACAGCTGCCGGCTTTATAGTTCAGCTGCCCCTCTGCTGAGTTTAGCTGGTGTGGTCTTTAGTCTAACTGCTTAGCATTTAGTTAGTTGCAGTCGAGATTAACGATTTTTTTTTTGCCAAATGCACAATTCGCATGATAAATGGACATTCGTACATCAAGCCGACAAAGAATACATTGTTTAGATGAACTTATCGTTATGTTTTGACACTAAAGAACAGCTTAACTAAAATATCACGTTTAATTTGCACTCATTAAACATAGTGAAGACTATTATTATTCAAGTTTTATTTATCTCTTGAGAAAAAGTCGAAAACCTCTTAATCCAAGTGCTAAATTTTGAGCGATCTTTTAAATACTATTGTAATCGATTCAATTTGCAAAAACTTTCCCAAAATTTCGTATATAATAATCACATGAGCCAAATCAACACCTTTTGAAGACTATTTGTATAAGTATATAAAAGTAACTGAATTATTAATAGATCAAACTAAAATTTGAACTAACTTCTTATCCATATACAACCACTGACTCTTCACAGGCTCTTAGCAATATTGTGTCATAATCTTAATTCTAACCACATTTGTCAGCGCGTGCCAAAGCAGTTGAGGCCATGTTTGCGAGTGACAACATTGTTAAGTGTGGCAACTCTGTCTGCAGCTTTACTGATGACTGCTTCCTATCAACCCTGCAGCATATTTTGTGGTCTGTTCCTTCTTTTCTTGGCTACCTTTAGTTGGTTTCCTCAAACAACACGCAATACTTTTAACTGGTTTGCTGAGAGGCGTGAGATTATTTTAATATGGCTTTTATAGAAGAGATGGAAGTGTAAAATTTACATTTAGTAAGTAAAATATTTATTTTAGAAGAGTGGAAAACTGTAACAGTATCCTTTGTATAACGCAGGAAGTTCATTTAGTGTTTTGTATAAATTTCCAATAGTCGATTCAGTTCTAAGCTAAATTACCAAATATCTTTTAGTCAATTAACTATTGTACTTGGCCTTTAATAAACACTCTTCTGGCTTACGAAATAAAAGGATGTGTAAAACAGAGTTATCAAAATTGTTGACCGCAAATCAACCGACAACAACAGAGCACAATTTAAATTTACCAATGAAGGTTTATGCAACAATTCAGAGATGAACCTTTCATCTCTTTCTCTCTCTCTTTCCCTCTCTCTCTTACTGACTGTTTCCCTCTCTGTTACTCTATCTCCCGTTGTGCAGCAGCATTTCAATCAAAAGACAATTTAGCTGGAGAAAAGCTAAAGAAACCTGTGAACATACCTGACTCACACACATTCTCTGTGTAGTCGGCAATTTGGCAAAGGCAATCGCAGTAACAACTTCCTCATGCTATCAGGCGCTCTCTACGCACCACCCCTCTATCACCCACCCGCCTCTTGCGGGTCCACTTGCTCTCGCTTTTTAGCTCTCAGCCCTTTTTCATTCAGGGCCATATTCAGGGCCATCTTCACGTCGGCAACGGCATCCTTTGAGCCTTTTGCCAAATTACCGCGCATTTAATTTTAACTTTGATGTTGCATGCGGCATACACTTGCCTCCAACCTGTGTGAGTGTGTCTGTCTGTGTGTGTGTGCGTGTGTGTTCGTGAGTGTGTCGTGCTTATACCGACATACACACAGAGCAGAGCATGAAATGGCGATAACTGGACAACTGACAAACTGGGCACCTTAAAACAAAACTCTACGCAAAGCTGAGAAACCGATTTACATGAAAATGTTGATAAAACAGCGCAGAATTACCTGCCATACAAATCGTGGTTGTCGGGGTTGTAAGTTAAGGGAAGAGAGGGGACTTTAATGATTTTATAAAATATTTGTTGAGCTGAATCGCTAATCTCCAATCTCTTCAAACAATCTCAAAGAGGTATCAAAAATATTACATCACCGAAAATAATAACCGAATAGTAATAAATTTGAGGTCTACTCAATTATCTCCACTCTATTAATGCAATCTCAAAGAGGTTTCCTAAAAGTTATATTTTTATTAAATAATTTTGGATGTCTTAAAAATTTTAATTCTAATTGATAGACTATTCCAAGCTCTTACAAGTTCTAATTTATGATCGTCCACTGCAATAAAATAATAATAAAAATATTTACTCATATTTTTTTTATGAAACAAACTAGTCTAAAACGGACAAAACGCCTTCAAATCATTGTCATGACCAATGTCGTAGAGAGGAGCCAAACGGTAGAGACATTTTTATATCAGTTAAATGGGGGAAAGGGGTAGTCTGACTTTCGACCATTTCGGTTTGTAACAAAGTTCAATTGTTTGGCTTTGGCGTGTGTGTAGGCACCGATAAATTTATGGGCATTTTGATTGGTGTTTGTGACGTACACAACAAGAAACAACAACAGCAACCACAAATACAATGACAAAAAAGACGCCAGCGGGCACAAAATTATATTTTGCCGCTCGTCAATTTGGCTGTAAATGTATGTATGTGTGTGTGTGTGTTTGTGTTTGTTGTTGGCAACAGCGTTGCCCCATTGTCGTTGTCGTTGGTTGTGGAACTCTGTTTGCCGTTTGCGTTTGTCCGTTGACAACATGTTGTTGGCGCATTTCGTGGCAGCATTATGATAATTTTATGGCAAATCATTTTGTTTACAACACGTCCGCTCAGGTGGGCGCGTGTGGGCGGCAGTAATATTTGTTTGTTGTTTTTGGGGCGTGCCCCACACAAAATGCTGTGAATGATTATCGATTTTACATGGCAAATTGCAGGCTACACATCTGTTAATAGTGGGAACCTCTCTCAAAATACAAATAATCGCCCAAAAGGTGCCACATTCAATATAAAAGGCACTGCAGAGCACGAAAAAAAACGCATATTTTTTTATGCAACATAGAAAATGTTATAATTTATATATACAAAAAACAAAAGATGTATTGCAATTTTTCAAAGTATCTATTTTTTTTTAAAATTCTAAATAAATCTTTCTTTTTAACTATTTCTTAATTTTTAGGCAAGAATACCAAAAATGTATTTACTATTTGAGAACCACAGATATGATTCATAAATAATCGTTGTCGTGAATATTCCTTTTGCTTTTTAATATATATTTTTTTAATGAAATATTTGGAAAAACTTATCATTCTCATATTTGTTTAAATAATAAAATCGATTCACAAAAGGTGATGCTGCAGTTGAATTAAATTTTGGTATTAAAACATTTGATAAAAGTTTCTCAATTGCCGTCGGTTGATGCTGCATATGCTATAAAACTACTAAAGAGAAATCCACTCACAGCAAGTCCACTGAAAAGATCCTCTTAAGAACCAAACCAAAACCGGCCCCAAGGAACCAACCAAGTCAAGAGACAAAAAGTAGGCAGTGCCATAAGAGATTCACTCAAAGTGTGCTCATAGTTGTTGGTCTGGTCTCGTCTCTGATGTGGTCTGGTTCAGGTCTAATCAAAGGGGTGCAAGGGGCTTGGGGTGTGGTGAGGTGGGCTGGTAGCAGCGACTGGTCCAACACTTAACTTTTTGGAACGAGCGCTAAAGAGCTGCTGATGCGACGACCAAGTGAAGAGCCAACTGCAAACCAGTTTAAGTTAAACACCAAACGAGTTAACAACAACAACAACAACAACAACGAGCCACATTTGGCGAGTTGAACGAATCAGTGCCAATGAGCAAGAGGCTGGCTTAAACTAAAGAGCTGAGCAGCTGCAAACGCCAAGTAACGCCCCCCTCCAAATAAAAGGGCCTATGTGAAAAAAATGGCTGCAATGTGGAGACTCTCTGCGAGGATCTAACAAATTATAAAATACTTCAGATATTATTTGAATTGAAGAGAAATGGATGGGAAAAATCGAGCAAAGTGCTGTGTTTTAACTGAGATATGAAAAATTTAAACATATATAAAATAATTCAAAACATTTTTTAATACATCATTCACAGAGAATAATAATAATATTCAAATAAACTATTAAATACAAAATATCGCCAAGCATCTTTAAGCCTAATAGATAACAAAATTCATATACATTTCCATGTGGCTGCCACTGAAGCTGAACGCTTTTTACGTTTTTGTGGCATGCAATTAATTTTACTAAAATTACCACAGACCAAATGAAGAAAAACATTGCCCAAAAACATCAAATAGGATTAACACAAAAAAACACAAGGAAAAAGAGCTGGAAAATTATGCGTGTGGTTTTTCACACTTTTTGGTGGGTTTTTCTTTTTCCTTACTTCACGCCTTTGCACTTGCGATGTGGGCGTGTCCTGTGTGTCATTCTCAACAATTTTGTATGCTACTCCGGCGTCTGATCTGTTCTGATCTGAATGTGCGGTGAGGGAAATGGAAATTGGAAATTGGAAATGGAACTTTCTTTAGCAATTAAGCACGCTTTATGCTCAATTTTTTGTTGCCTTCCTTCGCTGCACGCATTTCAAAATTTAAAAATGTAAAATGATGCCACATGTGTCTGTCTGCATCTCTGCTAAATGTGTCTGCACATATGAGGAGATGTATCTGCATCTGTATCTGTATCCGTAGCTGTAACTGTAGCTGCGCTCAAGATTGATTTTTGCCCGCCTTTCAGTTTCGAATCGCTTTGTGAGGCATCTTTCTTCTTGCCTTTTGTGTGTGTGGCATGTTTGCCTGTTTTTGTTTTGGGGCATACACTAATCCCTTTAACAAATATGAAATTATTTGACGCTGTCATAAGTACACATTTGAAGTGAGAGAGACAGAGAGAGCGGAATGGGGAGTGGGTTGGCGAGAGTAGTTGAACTGATTTCAATTTTTCTCAATTTTCTATGGTTTATTACAATTATAATTACAAATTTGCTGGAACATAAGAAGAAAAAATGTAATGTAAAATGGGAGAGATAAAGAATGAGACGGGCAGAGAATGATAGAGATAGCTATACAGAGGAAATAATAATTATTATTATTCTTAAGTTCTGTTTTTTAAAATAAGAGAGAGAGAGAGAGAGAGATTTATTTTTGGCTGCATATAATTTAAAATGTGCTAAAAGAAACTAGAAAGTTAGCTCGAAATTGTTTGATTTTGCTATGGATATTTTTCTTTTCTTACTTATAATTTATAGAGCAGCATTTCACATCGTTTTATATTTTTCTTCTGCAATTCAACAAAGTCTGCCAAAAATTGACGCTAAGTTTTTACTTGCAGACTCAAAAATAATAAGCTGCCCCAAAAAAAAAGTCCTTCAATTTGCTGGCACCTTATTGCCATTTAAGGACAGAAACGAAGCTTGCATGACTTACACACACGCATACACATACACAGACACACGAAAATTTTGGGGCATATACGCAATTTGGCACTGCCAGTGGCAGGAATATATGAAGATGCCACAATCTGCGAGCGCAGCTCAATCTGTGCAAAGTTCGAGTGGAGTGGAGGCAATGGGCGGTGAGGGTGGTGGTGTGGAGTATGGGGACTAACGTGCCGCCAGCAATTTGCATACCAATTGCAACTGCATACGTCAAAAAATGTGAAGTTTAATATAGAAAATGCTCAAACTGGAATCAGGATCAGAATGTGGAAGCCAACAACAGCCAAACAGGCAAACAGGCAAACAGGCAAAAAGTCAAAAAGGCCAACAAGGCAGGCAACAAACCAGGCAGCCATTGACTGACAAGGACAAGTCGTGTGCGACAGTTGACAGCTGCTGCCTGCCATCGTTTGATGGCCTCAGATTGTGTGCAGGGTGTGTGCTGTGTGGTGGCTTGGTGGGGCAGGCAGACAGAGGCGCCACATGGGGTGCACCACACAGTAGCCAAATTGGGTGGCAGCCTCAGCAGCAACTGGACAAATGATAGTGAATGTTGCAGCTGCAATTGATGAATTTATGCGATGTGTCGTGGCAAACACAGACACACAAACGTTGAGAAATGCATTTTTCATAACGTAATTGAAATGACCGCAAACAAAGAGCAGCAAATAAAAACGCAAAATGACTATATATATATATATATATATATTAATATGTATTTACGGATATATATATGTATATATACATATTTAGTTATGCCATTCCCCTTTTTGGGGCGTATCTCCAGTAGTAAGCTTGATGGAGGGGGAAAGGGAGACTCGCAGCAGCAACAAACTGTCAGACATTTTTATCAGCAATTAATCGTGTTAATCAAATGCGTTGTCAGCATCATTTACGCACACCAAAGACTTACAAAAAAAAATATATATATAAAATAAAACTATAAAAGTGAGCTTACGAAATGCATTACAAGCGCAACACGTCGACTTGTTACACACACTTTTGATGCCCTGCAAAGTCTCAGATGTGTGTGAGGAGGTTTGTTATACCTTTGGGATTATTATTTCTGTATAGAATATACTTGAAAACTTAAAGGGTGGAAATTATCATGATCTACGTAACTAGTCAAGCCTGCCTGAACTTAGAGAATCGATTGATGAATAGATTGATAGATCAGATTGAATAGCTTTAAAGTTTATTGTCAAAGTCATTCACTTTATTTACTTAAAACACAAAACTAAACTTAATTTTTGAGTTACCCTTCATACACATAATTTTGTTTTAAATATGCTAAACTTATCTCTGATTTATTTTACTGTAAATCTAGTATAACATCACCCCTACAGGATATCTTCTAGTCTAACACTTGTTTGTCTAGCACAACTACTTGACACGAGAGTGAAAAGCTCTTGTTTTGTTAGAGATTTTTACAAGCCCAATCAATCAATGACAGAGCCAAAAAATTTAAAATGCCGAGCCGAGGGCAATTTTCATTAGAAATGCATTGCATTTTCATAATACAAATTGTTGAAAATTAAGCGCACGAGTCAACAACAAGCTAACAGAAGGGGTTAAAGGGTATGGGGGGGGGGGGGGAGGTGATATAGGGTCAGGCAGCAGCGTGACTTTTTGGATATGGGTTTTACATTGGGGGAGTTGGGGGACTATTGGGCAACAATGCAACAATAGGTGTAAGTACTTCTTAAAAAGGTTTTTCATGCTCGTGCCACATGCTTAGAAAGTTGCATGTGGCAACTGCAGTCGTTGTTGTTGGCGCTTATCTCGAGTGTGCATCTCAAGTTGTCATGTCAACGCTTCTGATTCTAGAAATTGTTCGAACTGAGGGAAAGGGGCACATTCCACACATGTCCCTTGGCCACAACAACAAATAAGTTGAAGCTGAAGCTACAGCTGAAGTTCAGTTCGAGCCAACTTGCCACAGATTGATGCCGCACAGTTGGAAACAGTTGGAAGTTGAGGCTGCCCCTGTCTGTCTGTCTCTGGTTTGCTCACTGAGTGATTGTGTATTTGGGCTGCTCTTGTGGCAGAGCCGCATCAATGTCAGCATCAGTCGCCCAATATCATCAACAACGTCGCGTTCCGTCAGCTTGATTAATTTGTGGGGGTCTGTAACTACACGGGCGAGGGGGGAGAAGCCGGGGGAGAATGGGGGCATATTGCCAACGGGGTTGCTTGTTTGTAACACACACATACACACACACACAAACAGACACACTCATGACTGGGAGCCAGGTTTAGTTTGGGCTTGTGTTTGCCGTACATTTATTAAAAGCGGATTTAGTTAATGAGTTATTTTTTGGTGGCACAGTTCGCGGTCTGCGGCAATCAATTATAAATACAAAATACTTTCAGATACTTTATTAAGTTTATACACGGTGTGCGGGTCGCTCGACACGCAAGTCTCGGCTCAAGGTTCCCGGATTGTTAATATGCAATGATTAAAAGTGTCATTTGTTATTGTTTCACACACAAAAATGCGACAAGCGGAGATGATACTAAAAACACATTTATAATCCACACTTATAAAACCTGTATTTGATTGCAAATATGTGAATATCTTCGATAAGTTATTCAAAAATTTGTTTATATAGAAATATATACAACAAAATGGTTCAATAAATAAAAAAATAGATATAATAGCTTAATATAATTTGAGAGATAAATATTTTAAGAAAGTGCCATTTTTGAAGAAGAAATAAGAAATAAAAGATATGTACATTTCTTTCCCAGCAAATTTCGAATAGAATCAAACATGGATTTATTGCAAACGATCTCGTAAAAACAATATCCATAAATTTTTAAAAATAATAATTTGTATGCTGTAAATAAAATAAAAAATGATTAATTTTTATAATCACTCTGATTTCTTTTAAATGGAATTAAACGCTCTATAAGGAATCTCGTCTCAGAGGTTTGTTTTGGTTATCTCTGACTAGATTCAACGATCGCTACAGCAATGAAATGCAGAATAAAAAATAAAAAAACAAATATATTTAGTCAATGGAAACAAAACACAATTCTGTGTAAATTGTATGTATTTTCTTGTCAATATTTTGAAAATAAATTAACGACAAATGACGCTGCGAAATTGCTGGCAATTTGTCGAAAGCGTGGAACAAAAGCCTTGCAAATTTCATTTGTTAAACAACGGATACAACAAAAAACAACAACAACAACAACAAACAACGGCCAAAATAATATTTAAAATTAATGCGTTTGAGTATCGATACAGAGAGAGAGAGAGAGAGAGAGCGAGGGAGAGAGAGGGAGTGAGGGAGAATTGAGGATGCTGCACCCACATGCCAGAATTTCACACCTGTTTGTTGTTCGTGTGGCAAATAATGTCAACATGTGGTCTCTACAGGATCCAGCTGTGCACCGCTTGAGCCAGGATTGAACCTAAAGAAAGGACTGTGTTTGTTTGGCTTCGGATACTGCCACGTCTTTGGACTCAATATTGAAATCGGTTTGTGTTTTTTTCTCTTGTGTCTGCCAACAAAACGACGCCGCTTTGTCTCCTGTTGTCTGCCAGTGACAGCCAGCAATGCAAACAACAACAACACACACACACACACACACTAACACACACAACAAAATCAGCAACAACAACAACAAACAAAAAGTGGCAATTTTTATGCACAGCAGATATGCATAAATATTGCTGGAACCATAAGCAAGTTGGGTTTATAGCATATCCCATTTGGCATATCCTTTAAGGATATTTACTTATGGCTCTTGGCTTATTAATGACCTCGTCCCGCTGTTGTTGTTGTTGTTATTGTTTTTGTTGTTGCGGCCACATTGTCTGCTGAGACGCAGTCAATAGCCAAAGCATTCCCTTTAGGTCCTCAGCTCTTTACCTTTGTTATTTAGCGCTCTCCTGTTGTTTCCACGCTCAGGCGTTTGTTCTTTGGCCGCTAAATTAGCAGAAATAACGGTACACTATGGTAGCTCTTAGGCCGTTCTACTAACGGTACTCAAATAGCTACTGTTCCGGTTGCTGTTCTTGTTGCTCCCACGCGTATTTTGGCTTTTAAGTTGGCAATTTTATTGTTTCCTGCGGTTCCTTTTGCCTAGAGTCGATTTTGACAGAGAGAGAGAAAGAGACAGAGCGAGAGAGAGAGATAGAAGTTCTGTGCTGTGATTGCTTCTTGGGTCTCTGGGGCAATATCTTGTGAATGAAACTAGTGGGAAGTCTTAGAGATGGTGGCAGAGAAGCTAAGGGCGGAGAAACACAAAGAGTCACAAAGCGTTTGAGATTTAGGTGTGGCATTGCCTCTAAAAATCACTTTAGTTTTTAGTTATAGTTGAGCACAGTTTTGTACCGTCTAATATCAAATCAACTCAATAATAATGTTTATAAATTAAAATTCATTTCACTAAATGGCAAACCTTCAGCAACAAGTCACTGATTACATTTCAAAATCGGTTCAGTTATGTCAAAAATGAAATATAAACGCTACATGAGAATTTAAATAAAATTAATATTTTATATCCATTCATGTATATATTATACATCAGCCCAGTCCTCTGCAATTTTGGTTGGCATGCGTTGCATGTGAGTGAACTTTGTATAACCAAACAAAAATGATTACCCTTCGAAAATAATTGGTTGGCATAATTCACGTAATCTCCATAATAATGCAATAAGTGTTCATCAGCGGTGTGCGATCACCCTTTTCGGGGCAGTCATAATACCGTCTTGAGCACAATTTGGCTACTTCTTTGTTGGCCCTTATCACGCTTATCACTCACAATGTATCAGCAATGTGAAACGCTCGCCTCGCGTTCCTCGCGAACGTTTGGTGTCAAATTCGGGTGTTGACCACATGAGCGCGTACATGGCAATCAACGCCAAATTATTTCTGCTCTTCTCTTCTCTTCTATCCTCCTTTCTTTTGGCCAAGATCCAAGGCAAATGCCGAACCGACTCCCAGTCAAAGTCGCAGTCAAAGTTGCCTGCTTCCTTCCGCAGCTGCTGCCGCTGCTGGTGCTGCTGCAATTATTTCAGGTAGCTCTCTCGTGGAATGCGACCTATCTATGCCACACAGTAAGAAAAAGTGTTTTCAATTGCATAAATATATAAGTTTTTAGTTGAAAGAAAACAACCTTAATTTAAGCATTTATTCTTGATTTCGCAGAATCATATGTGAATAGAGCTGGAAAAATCCAAATTAAATATTGTTTTCAAACTTTTTATTATATTTAAATACAACTAAATAACTTTCTTCGGATAAGAAATGAGAATACTTTTAGTAGTTCATTGAATTTAAATACACACAACAAATAAATATACTAAAACTGCGGTTTAAAAGGTGTCAAATTGTTGAAAATTATTTAATTTAAGTTAAAAAAAAAAATGAAAATAGAATTAGAACGACTTAAACATTGTTTACAGTGTATATATATAATTTTCGGCTTGCTGGGCCTGGCATACCCTTCGGGGCTGTTGTTCTGGTGCGACGACACCTTGCGTAGATTACTACTGTAAATAATATTAAGCGAAGATTACGATCGACAGGGGCTGGAAACCGTTCATTAAATGCAGCTCTTTTTTTTTTATATATATACATATGTATTTTTAGGCAATATCAGATTTTGTGAGCCAAACGGAAAGTTGCGCATGCGCAGCGCCGGCGCCGCAGTTGACATCGCTGCTAACTGCGAGAGTCGCCATTTTGTTTTAATAGCATTTGACGCGCAATTGACAATAAGCTTGGTGCACCCCAAGTCCCCCCCCTCTTGCCTCTCTTGCCTTGTCTTGCCACATTTATGCGGCATTTAAACCAACTAATTGCTTACAATTTCCCGCCACGTGAAAAACTTTTTGTGTCATGTTTAATTATTTCCACATTTATGTAAATGGTTTTTTAGTTTCTGTCGTTGCCCAGCCCCCAAATCCCCTAACCCCCTACGTACACCTGACCCAACTTCTGTGTGCGCAATTAGGCCCCAAAATTGTTGCGTGTGTTTAGGTGCGCGTGAAAAAAGAGACAATACAAAATCGGGGGAAAAAGTAAGCACCGAGTACGGAAAGTTTTTTTCCCAAAAAAAAAAAAATAAAAATTTCAGTGGCAGCAAATTCGTAAATTATTCAACAAACTGTCACGCAATATTCATCAGCAGCAGCAACCGAGAATCAGTGGGAAATCAAAGCCAAAAAAAAAAAAAAACGTTTATATTATGTATGACGGCCCACACATTTTGGGCCAATTGATTGGTAAAGTACCACTCCTGCCCCCCTCGACTTCCTTGCCCTGCCTTTCGTATAGCGAGAGATAATTCCACACGCACATGTCAAATGCTCAACAATTTTTGACAATTAGCGGCACTTTTCATGTGTTCAGCAGAGAGTGGTATTTGGTGGGGGGGAGGGGTTGGTATGGGCGTGTTTTGGTCAGTGTCATATTGACAATTTAGGCGCAAATTTGTTTTAACATTCAACGCGACCATCGAGTTGCGCATTCAACGCAAAAGCCAATTTTGGTATTTGTTTTTTATACCTGAACACAAAACGCGTATAATACAAATATCTGTGTAATTGTTTGAGTTGAAATGGAACTTAAATGGGGGTAATTTCGATTGTTAACTTATCAGAATGAGCAGATTTGACATTTAAATGACATTTGACATTTGGGCTGGGCAGATTAGAAGTTGAACATAATTCGTAATTCTAGCAAAATAATAAGAGAGAGAATATTGAATTTAAGATAAATATCAGATAAATGTTATTCAAATTAAAATGTAACATTTAAAATTGTATTCAATCAAACGTAAGATATATTTGAAATAATATGGATAAAGTTTCCTGGAGGATTCTGAAAAATATAGAAAATTATCTTCATTGTTTCATTGAGAATAAAGTTTGGCCTGCATTCTAAAATGGTTTTATTAAATCAAGTAAAGTATTAACAAGCTTAAGTGAAGTTTGTTGTCTTCTTCTCACTTCTCATTTTCAATATTTGTTTCAAATTTGATATTGTGGAGAATAAAAAGAGCTTCAGTCAAAATTTGCATTGATTCATACATAGTACATATATATGATAAAAATGATCTGCTTGAGGTATATCCATAAGCCAACTCGAGCACGATTAGTAAGTAAATGAGTTTAGCCGATTATTATCTTGCCTAATGATCGGGACTGTAAACTGAAAAGTTTGCGCTTTGGTTTCGTATTTCCTAAGAGCCACCAATTAAAGGGAATACCATTAGCAGCCTGGCGCATATCTGGCGCACATCATCACAACAAATTCAGGTTCAAGGGGCCAGCTTCAAGTTGCTGGCTTCATGTCCGTCCCATTTAGCTATTTCACACCTTATTTATTGGCCAGGTCTTTTGGCCTTTGGCTGATTCGTATTCGTACCATTCTTAGCTTTCGTGCGCTTTCGGCATTTGTGTCAAAAAAGGAAAGAAAAAAAACATGCCGAAAAAGCAACAAAATGCTTTTGTGAGATGCGAGAATCGCGATAATTTCCAGTGGGCTGGCAACTCTGGCAATGGCACAGTGGAGCCTCAACTGGCAGAAACAGGCGGCAACCTGGCCGCGCTCGCAAGCGTTAATGTGAATTATTAATAAGACAAAAGGCAGCGGCAAAAGGCGGCTCACTTTGATGCCACACAAAAACGATGCAGCGTCGAGGACTACAGACTCCAGACTCCAGCTTTGGACTCCAACTTGGAGCAAAAGGCAATAGCTAATCAAGATGGCGCACAATTGTGGCCAAAAAGCAAACTAATCAGGCGGTGAGATTTAAAAATTAACGTAGCCCATAGCCAAATTGTCCGTCTGCCTTTTGTTATTGGTATTGAGTATTGAGTATTGGGTATTGAGTATCGGGCATTGGATATTGAGTATTGAGTATTGAGGATTGAGTATTGAGGATTGAGTTTTAGACACTGGGGTTGCAGTGAAAGTGGGTTGATTTAGGCGCATTGCCGATAAGCAACTGCAACACATTAAAAATGCATAAATCAATGCGATAAACATGATTTGCCTCATGTTTTATTGACTATTGTTGCAAACAACAACAACAACAACATCAGCAGCTTGTTGCCGCTCTTTGTTGCTGTTGCTGTTTTGTTAGCCACAATGCGCTTTTCTTGACTTGGTTTATTAGCGTGCACGATTATTGGCCCCACAGGCAACTAACGAGATTATTGCATGTATTAGTTGGTTCTCTTTATCCATTGAGGCTTCTTTTATATTAATGTCAGTTTTGCAAATCAAATTTGTGGAACACTTTATACAAATTTTAAAAGATCAGATCAGATACAGATATTTAACTTAAACTGAAGACGTGAAGCTTAAGAAGTTAAACAAATTAATTCAAGATTTCATTTATATACAAATTTATAAAAATATTATGTGACACAGATATATAACTTTAACAGACAAACGAATTAAGTTTAATATTGAAGTTGAGTTGAAGTTAATTAAATGAATTTTCTGTTCATACACAAATGCTTATGTGTTTATAATAATTTTCAAATTGACCCCAAAATAAATGTGTATTTGTTGAAAACACAATTTAGATTTAGGTTTGGAATTTAGACAGTAACATTTATAGGAATTTGTTTATGAAACTTAGCTCATTTTAAATCAAAAAATAAAAATAATGATGAGAAGACAATAATGAACTCGTTTTGGGTTGCACGATTATTAGTGTCTGCGACTTTATATAGATTATGTATATATTTGTAAGCAAACATCTGTTTTGTAGCATAGTGTATTTTTGTCATAATTTCCGCTGAATTTTTGCCATCTGTTGACTTTACTGCGGACTTTTTCTTGACTAGTCCACAGCCACTGGCCACGTCATGGAAATGAAGGAAAAGCGAAAGCCAAAATAATAAGAAAACTCAATGGAAAATAAAGCACTTGATAGTCAAGTGTCTGTATGAAAAGCACTCGAAACATTTTTTCCCCTCAAAAGCTGGCGCGCAAATAAATTGAAAACTCGTTAAAAATCCATAATGCTTCTTGCACCATGCGAGGCCACTCAGACTCAGACGCACATATCAAAAGGGGATGGGGGTGTCTTTTGGGGGGTGGTTGTGTAGGGGTCTAGGGGTCTAGGGGTCTCGGGGTTAGGTGGGGTGGTGAGATGAGGCCTGGTTCATATCACATCCGTACAGCTTTCTTTCCGGGGCACTTTAAACGTCTCGTCACGGGAGCACTGTTAGCCATAAATTGTGGCAAGTGGCGTTTTGGGCTTTAATTAATAATTTTATGGCATTTTAATGGCTCAAGACAGCGGCTAGTAATAATAATCAGCACAGCCTGATCCCGGCGCAGCTAAGCAAAGGGGGGTGGTGGGGCTAGTGAATACCACTACTTCAACAACCAATCCATTGATCTGTGCGGCAAGGCAACGAGTTTTTGGCCATTGGCCATTCTCAACGCGTTTATCAGCGATAAATCTCTTTGTGTTTTTTCCGCGCGCCGGCGCAAGTGAATTGAATTGAATTGAATTAAATTTTAATTAATTTTATCTGCACTTTATACAAGCCCCAGCAACCCCCCTACAGTCCCCCCTCTCCAACAAACAACAACATTGTCTGCGCCGCATAAAATTGCTGCAGCCGTCGCTCGCGGTAATTGTGGAAAATTGAAAATTATACCTCCCTCTTGGCCCCACTCCTCTCTCCCTCCCCTCTCAGCACTCTGTTTATTCGCTTTGGTTTTTGGCTTCTCTTTGATCTGTGATCTTTTCATGTGCGACGACCCCGCATTGGAATTTCTTTAAGCAAATCGACGCCATGTTTAAGCATTTTGCCAGTAAATTTCAAAAGAAATTGATAAAAATTGTTTTCGGTTTTGGTTCATTTTCAACATATACACATACTGCACATACTACACAGTATATTTTTATTATTATTATCTTTTTCTTTTTGATTTTCAATGGCGAAAAATTTGCGTAAACTTTTTACGACTTTTGATTTAACGACTTCTCCCTTATGGCCTGCTGTTTTTTCTGGTTTTCTCATATATATAAATAAAGAAACATATATATATATATATTGTATTCATCAACAGGCGATTTTTGTGAGTCATTTGAAATGCGTCAGTGGGTAGCACTATGCCCACTTTGTGAATACTTTCGAGTACTTTATGCACTAGCAATTTTTTTGATGCGTAATTCAAGAGAAATTGCGAAACGACTAGATATATGGTTATAAAAGAGATCGTAGAGTACGTAATTGTTTTGTTTAAATATACACCAAGTGCTTAAAGTATTTATTAGCTATATCTGATATGATTGATTTATAATTTACGCCTTAATAAATTGTTAATCAACAGAGTAAAGCATTAAAAAACAGAAAGCCTAATGAATGTGTAAAACTGATGATATTAATTTACAATGTTATTAATGATTTTAAGTACACATTTTGCTAATTTTAAGGCATTTTAATCGAATAAATAAATTCGCAAATAATGAAAACTTCAACAATTGGCACAAGTTATATATAATTAAACAATAAGCATTGTTTAATACTCTTTTTAAATACTAATATATTACATAGCTCGAGCATCCCCATAGAAATAATTTGGAACGCAGAAAGACTGTCACATTTTCAGGACATTTTGTTATTTCCATAGTTTCATAATTGCCGTTGCGCTTCAAAAGGATTATCAATGTCAGTGGGCTCATTTGCATAGGTAAACACCAACAGCAGGAGCAGACAGCAGGCAGCAGGCAGGACTAGCAGCTAGGATTGTGGTGTTGAATTATGGACAGGATATCTTGCGGTCGTCGCATGTGTCAAAAAGTAAACAACTCGCATAACAATTTGCATAAGCAAATTAAACTGGCTTCAAATGTGAGCAAACAATTTCCGATGGGCATTAACTGGCATTAGGCAAAACTGTAGCATATTTGCAGGAGAGTAGAACTAGGAGCGTGGAAGAGGAAGGGGGAAGTGGGAAATTGCTGCAGAGCAAAACGTGCCACAGCCTGCAGAAAAGTGAATTGAAGCAGCGCAGTTTTTATGATTGCCTTGGAAAGGCATTTAGTGGGTTACCTCTTAATTACCAGAGACAGAGGCAAAAGTAATCAAAGTGCCAGTCCTCAAATACGAAACAGGACAACGTGAGGTTTGATTAACAAAAGGGGTTTTAGTCGCGGCACCCCTCCACCTCCCCCACTCCCTTGCAGGGTATAGCTCCTTGAATGCATTTTGTATGAGATTTGGTCGTAAATCTAAAAGGCAGCTTGCCACAGCAAATTAATAGGAAAGAAAGGGAAGACTCGTTCGGATGAGAAGAGGCTGAGTTGGAGGGGGTGAGGTAGGAGTGGGAGTGGGAGTGGGAGAGGTGATTCAGCACTCATTCATTGTGGTCATGTAGCATCTTAGTCGCCATATCCCTTAAATGTTGTATAAAAAAATGGGAAGCGTTTCGAGGTAGCGAAAAAAAAACAAGGGTGATGTTGAGGGATCTAATCGACTAGGAGTTGACCTGTAAATAGGCAAAATACACAATCGTAGTTTGGTGGATATTTGATTCTTATTCTTGGGCTAAAGATAGATATCAAATGACTGAAATGGCTATTATTATAAATGAAAGTAATAAATTATTATTAAGTTATATGAGCTGTATGCATTAAGCAAGATATATCAGGTCGGTAATCGATATTTATCGATACATTGCCATCAGTAAAGATGTAGAGAAAACTACATGTTAAATTTAAGCTCTCTAACTCTTAAAATCACTGAGATCAGTAAAGCTGCTCGAAAGGACATTTAGATTTAGATGCACTCAGATGTTACTGCTCATCAGGATTATATATAATTGAATATTTAATGAAATCGGAGATGTTTCCCCCTGTCATTTGCTTAAGCACATGCTACCCGATTTATACATTTCCAATGGCTGCAGGGTATTGAACAAATAAGAGAAGAAAGGCAAAAGGCCAAACGATATGGCCATAAATGGATCAACTCGACCGCGTGCGCACCTGAGGCCACGCAGGATAAACAGAATAGCAGCAGCAGCAGCAACAGCAGCAGGAGCCATAGTCCACTTGGCAATAATAGCCAGGACGACGAGTTTTTATGACCCAAACATGCGATGGCAATCCAAGTCAGTCCACCCACACCCTCACCTATCGGGGGGATGATGCAAGGTTCGAGGGTTTTTTTTTCGGTTTCAGCTGCAACAAATCAGTGCAAGGATTTTTTTACGATTAACTGCGTAATTGAGTCGTTTCGCAGCGACAGCAGCAGCAGCAGAAGAAGAAGTGGAAGACGACGCAGGACACGAGGACCACAACAAGAAATTTAATTAAACTGTAATAAAGCAAATCCGAGCAGTGTCCTTCCGGCCTGCCTCCCCTGCACCCCTCCTAGCCTAACCCACGTAATGAGAACTAAATCAAGCTTAAGCCACTCCACAACTAACCACACAAAACAAAAAAGGAATAAAAATAAATAAGGAACAACAACAAATTGACATGAAACTTGCCTTTGATGATGAAGTTGAGGGCGGGGCGGCAGCTAAGGTAAATAATGCAGTACAGGCCACGCCCACACGCACCCGCGATATGGCAAATTGAGGCAGATTTATCATCGCAGCAGCAGCGACTCGAGCAGAGGGCGCAGCAGCAGCAGAGTGGGTGCCATAAAAAAAAGTTTATGTCGGAGACAAGCAAGGTGAACCCAGGCAAAATTGCGGATAAGCGGCCCAAGCCAAAGATGTGACGCAAAAGAATGCTAAACAGTTACTCCGCAGAGTGTGTACAACAACACCCCACCCCCCACACACGCCCCCTCACAGACTAGCCATATTGAGTGGGTGGTTCGAGCCGCAAAATGGCTGCTAAACTGACAAGCGAACTTTATTATTTGTACTTGGTTTTTTTGTTTTTGAGCAAAGTTTTTTCTTTTTTTTTTTGACAGGCGCAGCTTATGGCGCTTCAATGTGTTGTTGTCTTGTGCTTGGATGATGTGGCATGCTGCAGATGGAAGCAAGTTGCCAAAGAAAGGTCGCAGATGTTTTCTACTAAATTGCCCCCTCAACTAAAAGACTGTCGCGGTTCAATTTGCTGCGAGAACGACCAAAAAAAATGGCAAATGTGTTTATGCGCAAAGATGTGAAGCGAAAGGGAAGAGAAAAATGGCGGGGGCGAGAGACAGAGAGAGAGAGAGAGAGAGAGAGAGAGCGAGAAAGTGGGAGAAAAGTGGAGAAGAAATATGGCGAGTTAATAATATAGAATATTGCCAATTGATCCGAGTAACTCTCAATGAGAACAAATCGGATTATTCAGTGTGAAACTCATTTCTTTAATTACTCTTTGTGCACTATTCGCAACTAAATTCTCGTTTTTAGTTCTTCTTTAAAACGCTTTCGTGAACGTTTTGTAAACTATAAGCTGAATGACCGACAATTACTGGTCAACAATTTCAATAGATACTCGTAGAAAATGTCTTTATTAATTGTAGCTTTATTTTGATTATTGTTTGCATTTTTGGCATTCGGGCATTTAAAATTTTGACATATTAACACCTAAAGTAAGGAAAAGTGATTAGAGAAATTATTTATAATCGAGAGGCATTTTCGTCTAGTATATTTTTTTGCATTTGTTTCATATTTAATTGCACTTGTAAGTCGCCACTTTTCGCATCAGCTCGAATTAAAAATAATCAAATAAAATACTTCGCTGAACGGCAAATTGCAATTTCCCGCAATCTGACTGCTCTATTACGTGGCGCCAATTATTCACGAATAAAAGTGAGTGCGAGTGCGAGTGCGAGTGAGTGCTGTGATGCACTCGTGTGAATGCAATTAAACCGCTGCCAATGTGGCAAAACTGCACTTTTCAACACTCAAACGGATGCAGGCAAAAATAAAACAGAGTGCAAGAAAATTCCACTGTCAAATCCATAAACAGAGACTGTGTGTGTGGAGTGCTATTTGTGAAAACCTGTTAATTATTAACAATTTTTACCGGGGGCCTCTGCGTGTGCATAATTAGCTGCATTTCCACTGAAAAGCTGCCGCAATTAAAAGAAGAAAACAAATAAGCAGCAGCAGCAGCAGAAGAAGAAGAAGTTGAAGGAGGCAAAAAACACGCATCGTTCGCAAATGCGAAATACCGGCAAAAACTCAAAGTGTTTGGGAGAGTGTGCAAAGTGTTGCCAACTTAGCGTACAACATTTTGACACAGAAATCAACCGACCACAATACGAGAGAGATGGAACAGGAGAGAGACGGGTAGGGATCTTCATTTATATATATATATATATATATATATATATATATGCATATAGTCGTCATATAAAAAACAGTATAAAAAGAACTAATGGAGCACGCTTCAGCGGCTCCAACTGCAACCCATTGTTATTAATATTTACTTTAGAGGACGGTGCCAATGTGCTGCAATTTGCAAATAGACGAATCTACAAACAATAAGTGTAGACAGTTGCCACATGTTGGCCATGCAATTAAGTCGGACTGCAATTGTGATTCGAAAGTAATACAAACTAATTGCAGAGGGCTCCGCTTGCTCCACTTGTGCTGAGGATGCGGCCGAGTTGCGAAAGATAGTGCAGGAAATGAGATAAATTAATATGCAACAGCTAAATGTGCCACATTTTCAATAGAATAGGTGCAGCAAAAGCAACAAAGCTCGACTACAAAATACCCCCAGAGACAAGCAAATAGTTGACTGAAAACGACTGTGATCAGCACTATAATAATACTTATTATTCATAATTTAAAGGTCATTTAAAGAACAATTTATCAGCAATGGAGCGTAAGTCACAAATGGTATACAAATCGATTAATAAAGATTAAGATATAGACTTAGTCTAAATGCTCAGCACTGTTCGCTTGACACCTAACCTAACTTTTTGGATACTCTGCAAACGTATTAACTCCGATCACATTTACACCCACCCATATCAATGGGCATGAGACAATAAATCCGAAGCCCACACACCTCAATATGCTGGTCTAAAAACAGTAAACCCATAACTAACACATTTTTCCACACATAAATTATGGCAGCAGAAACGTTTAGTGCCACAAATTAATTGGCCAACATTAATTTAACAAAAAACGAAAGAACGAGAAATAAAAATAAAAATAAAAACAACACTCCAAAACTGAAGGCAAATTAATAATCGAAAATTGAGCTGAGACGAAGGTTAACCAAAATCCAAGACACGAAGCCGAGTGTCGAATGCAAGCTTAGAATTTTATGGCTAGCAAACATGACCATCACGTGTCTGCACCAGCAGTATCAGCAGCACCAGTGGCGCCACAACATCACCTACGGCGCACCACATTCCACTCGCACTGTGCAACATTCGCTGCGGTTGCCATTTGCCGACTTCATTTACAACTTCATTTGGCGCCATAAACGGGCTGCAGCCGTGTCGAGACTCATTTCCTCTCACCTCCTGCCCACCTCATGGGCCATGCTCCAGCTATAATTATGGCAAATTAAATGCAAAATGTGTTTAATCTCAAACGTTGCCTACCCCCAAGCCAGCCCCTTCCCCTCCCACCAACCCACGCTGCAGCTGCAGTTGCTTTTGTTGTACTTTGATTGCCCCGTAAATTTGTTATATATGCATTTATATACCCTGCAAATAACGGTTAGATATATTGATTTTATAATAAAGCCACTAGGTTTATGGTTATGTCCAGTGTATGTTGACCGTATATACATTTATAGTACGAGCGAGGCCAATGCTTTCACAATAATTAGAAATAACAAAGATTATGGCATCATAATTTACATTTTAAGTTGTCGCTCAAACTCAATTTCCTGGATTTTCATTTTCTGGTTAATGTCGTTTAATTGTTAAGCATAACAAACTATTCTTTTCTCTTCTTTTCTTCACCTATAATCTGTCCCTAGGGATAATAAGTTATTCAAGAATACATCAATAGCTTTTATAAAGAGTTTTAGGTATAGTTCACGTAATACATAAATTCTTATTATTACTATATATTATCGGGATCTTAAGCTAAAGAGAAAAATTATTTTATTAATTCTCTTTCACTTTTTTCTAATGGAAATAATAAAAATTACAATACAAAAACTATTTTGATTAAAACTTATTGTAAGAATAATCAATAATTGTTTGGACTTTTTTGTCAGTAAAAATCGGAAATGTGGGAACAATTTTCATTATAATAAAATAATAGAGTCTTATCAATTTGGAAAGTATTTTACCGACTTATTAAAATATTTATACAATATGTGTAGCACTTTTTTCTAAAGAAATCATCTCTTCAATAAACTTATGTAGAGTATGAGAAGTTCGCCTGCTGTAATTGAGTTACTTGATCCGGCGACGGATCGCTTCTCAGCTATAATTATAGCGGTTCAGCATGCTAATCAGCGTAATGTGCGATGCATAACTATAGGCAAAAGTCAACGCATAAATAAGTAGGCAGGGGCGGACAGAGCAACTACCCGAAGATCTCTAGAACAGCCTCTCTTTCAAGAGGTAGTTGTTTGATCAGACGAGTTTGGCCAAGTTGCAAAAGAGGCAAGCGGCATTTGGCATATTGAAAACCAGGCTGGCCTCAAACATAAAAAAAGAGGAGGCAGCACCCGAGGCGATCAGCAGCGAGCTGTGACAGGACAATAAAAATGCCAGGTTAATTAAAGCAGATGCTGGATGGATGTGCAAGGCAGCAGGGGAAATAGAGGTAGAGGTAGAGGTAGAGAGGAGAGAGGAGAGAGGAGAGTATCGAGTGAAGGCAGACTGCGAGTCGCATATAATTTATGGGCAACTTTACAAATCAACCGAGAACATAAACAGATCTTTTTTGGGAAATGAGAGCAAATACGGGGTGTCATTTACAAAGAGAGAGAGAGAGAGAGATACACTAGCACTCTCTCCCTCTCACTCCCTGTAGCCCCTTGCTGTGTGTGTTGGCATCTCGTGTGGTTGGGCAACAATTGGGCAAAACAATTGCATTTGTTTGCAGCTCGATTTTATTACATTTGCTCATTAGTGTAAATAGAAGGATCTTCTTGCTCCATTCTCTGTTCAATTCACGTGAAACTTGTTTGCGGCTTTTGTGTATATTTTTGTATATTGACACAGCTTGCCAAATGTGTCGAGCGCTGACCGAAATCTGTGTGTGTGTGTGTGTGTTGGCCAAAAGGTGTTAAACTGGCAAAAAGTCACTCTATGCAATTGAAAAACCGTCTGCTGATTTTCGCTGAAAAGCTGAAAATCATTTAGTCAGCCTCCTTTATCTGGCTGTTTGTCTGCCTGTCTGTTTGTCTGCTTGTCTCTCGGTCTGTCTGCTGCTGATGTTGGTCAAACAACAATGGAACGGTACTTGAGCAAACAAACTGCCCCCCGCCCCGCTTGAGGGTTTTTACTCATTTATCAAACAACCATGTGAAAAAGAGAACAATTGATGACTTTTTGGCACGATCTAGGATCGAGCAGAGGATCAGCAGAGACGACACAGATATGACGATAAATGTGCGGCGAGTGGTTGCTTAATGATCAGGGCGTTTGGGAGGTTGAAATGAGCCCTACTGGTATATGGAGGAACTGCAAGAATAAGGTTCTTATATGGAACCAAGGAAAAGGTAGAGGAATTCTAGGGGCGAGAAGGGTATTAAAACAAGTAAAATAAGAACTCTTATGAAATTGAGGGCAAGACTTCAAAAATACTATACAGATATTATATATTTATGTATTTACATATATAGAAGTTAAGTTGGAAGTTAAGATTAATAATGATAAGATGGCGGAGTCTATAAATTTTGATAGAAAAATAAGTTTTTGTAATTTGACAGTAATATTGATTTAAAGATGAGATTAGATTCGACACAAGTGTGTCTTGGAAAATGCTTTTGGAAAATGATTTAAAATGGTTTCGAGCGAAAATCATGTTTCCATATTTAAATGCAGTGTTTTTCTTTAAATCAAACCATGATCAAAATATTATTTGAAAAATGCAATGCAGTGAAAACTTTGACTAGTATTCGGTGCCAATCATATATTTATTTGTAAGCTGATTTTTTTATACCAATAAAATATAAATTATAATAATGGTCTGTAAAATACACAAAATGCCTGAATTGTTAAACTAAAAACACTGTTGAAAAGATTAATGGAATATAATTTATAATTGTGAAAGATAAATAGCACAACTACTGGAGACGCAACTCGTAACTAAAGCAGACTTCCTGCTTTGCTCAAACTCAAACCCAAACCCAAATTTCAACCTTAGACACATATTAAATGTGTGTGTGTGTGTGTGTATGTGTGTGTGTGTATAATTGTGTGCGTGTGTGGGCTGCACCCTTTGTATTAAGTAAATGAGAATCGCTTTGAATTCAGTTACACAGCTTCTCCTCTTGCTTTCCAACTTATTTCACATTTGACCCCTGGCTCCGTTCGCCCCGCTGCTCTAAACGATCTTTATCGCATTGTCCTGGCCTGTTTTTTGGCGTTTGTTTTGACCGCTGCTGCTGCTGCCAACAAATGAGGCTAATTTGTCAAAAAAGGTGCCTTCATTCAAGGTGAATAAACATTCTTTGCCAGTTGGTTCGCTTGGAGGCCTCCTTCCCTCTCCCTCTCTCTCTCTCTCTCTCTTTGGAGTAGCATGAAATTTTCATTTGACAGGCATGGATATGCGTAGGCCTCTCGACATTGGATATTAATAAGCCAAGTTAGTAATTCTTGTTTTCCTTTTTTTTAGGGCACAACGTCCTGAACTGCGGCTGTCAACTTACGCGGCGAGATGTCGGCTAACAGCAGGCAATAACAGCAATACCATTCTTGGACAGTGATTAAGCGAAAATTAAATGTGAGGAATGTTTCACATACGCTTCAGATATATACACATATGTACATATATCGGGAGCAAGATCGAGAGTTGCAGCCAATTGGCCAAGCGTGAAAAGTGGTAGAAGCAGCAGCGTTTTTAGCTGCAACTGTTAAGTCAAACAACTGTTGTGAGACTCCTCAAGTTGGGGGTGTAATTGTGGGGAGAACAGTGCAGGGTATTTGCAAAATATACACTGCAATAATTTGTTGTTAACGTGCAATCAGCTTTCTATTTATATTCAAGTCAAATATTCAGAAAAAAAATTCATTAACCAACTAAAATGTGTCTCCTTAAAAAGTGAAAAATATCTAAGAGAATAATTGTGAAATGGAATTGAAAATGAATTCAGTCCAGTTCAGTGCAGCAACTTTTCTTATTTATTACTTAGAAATAATAATTTAATTATTTATAATCCAAAATTCGTAATACTTATAAAAACAATCCCCATACAATGCTAAAAAGATTCGCTGCCTTTATTGAAATGGATTCAATTACAAGTGATGGAATCTTGCAATTTTTAGCTGTGCAGCGTCAATTTGTAGCTGCATCAAACATCTGTTGTTTCAAGGTGTATGAGAGGGGTGTGCAGAAGGGGAGGTAAGGTCACATGCAAAAAAATATTCACAAAGAGGCGAGACGTCAATCAACGCAGCATCAGCTTCCAGCTGCCAAGCGTTAACAAAAGGCAGCGTTGCAAACGGCAAAAAAAAAAGACAGAAAAATTAAAAGCCAAATATGAAATGATTAAAAAAGATTTAAATACTTGCCAGACAGACGCGATATATATGGTCGTATATATATTTATATATATGTACTTATATGCGTAAGTGTGTATATATTGCAACGTCAGCATCGTCGTTCACTCAACTCAAACTTGGAGTTGTGGCTCATTAAGCAGCCATGACGAATGCAAATGAAACTGATATATGAATATGCCAAGATTCAAAGCCCAGACTTCAGATCAACAGAAGAAGAACAAGCGTACCAGATACAGATACAGATACAGATACATTCACCGATACGGATACAGATACAGATGCCATGTCGTGTGGCTTTATATGGCAGCTTGTTTGGCTTAACAGCTACTCAGCCAGAGACTGACAGACAGACAGACAATCAGACAGACTGACAGACAGACAGACAGTCCAGTCAGCTCACTGGTTAATCATTTGGGTGGTCTGTTGCTGATTTTAAGGTGACTTGGCGTGAATTTGTTAACTTTTGCTGCGAGCTCTTCTGGCGCTTCTGATCGACAGACACTCCACAGCAACCAACAAGCAACAAGCAACAACAACAACAGCAACAACAGCAGCAGCAACCAATCAGTTCGAGTGCCATAAATAAGCAGAAGCCAAATGTGAATCCCTGATAGTTTTGCTTGACGTTTATGCGTGCGCAATTTCATGAATTCAGTCAGACATTTTATAAACTTGACAGGCGAGTAAAATATCTGCGAAAGTCAACAAAACAGACTTCAAAGTTTAATAATGCGAAGTTCTCTTTTCTATACACGATTGTAAATAGTATCAAATGGTTATTTATTGTTTTGGTGGCGTTTTCATAATTTTTTATATTATTCGCTGGCTGCAGTTGAAGTAATTGTTTTCATCTTTTATCTTTGTTTAGTATAAAATATTTTGTGGTAATTCGAAAAGCCACATTGAATAAATTATTTATTTAATTAAAATTATTACTTGCAGTCTAATTAAATCTGTTGTCTAAAGGTTTCTTCAAAATTTTATATATAAATATTTTTTAAGTATATTTTTATAAGTATACTTTCCAATTCGAGAAATAAAATATTTATCCAAAAGAATGATAAATCATGGGTAGGCAAATAATGAAAAGAATTTCAAGACTTTAGCCTACGCATAAACTGTTTGAAATGGATTTAACAAGCTTCTGACAACTTCTGGCGAATTTCACGTGCAATTAGCTCGCTGGCAACTCAAATGTCAAATGCTCAGCTTCAACACAAGACTTACAACTTTCTCCTACATTAGAGAAGACAATGCCACCGTAAGAGGATAACTGTCCACTAATGTGGATAAGCAGCCTCATAATGAACGATGATTCAACGGCATGTGCCGAGATTTAATCAAATCAGGTAAATATCTCATAAAGCAAATGCACACACAGAAACAACAGGAAAAGCAGCTTGCTTTAGCAGAGGAGCCAAAAGAATAAAACTAATTTTGAAATGGATTTCGTACGCAGTTTTGAGCACAAATTGCCAGCCTCGGACTTTTTGGACTAGAACTTGGACTTGGAGTTCAACCTGAACTTGGGCGGCTTTTTGATGCCCTTGTAAAGTGTACTATAATTTTGTCAGAGATATACATCTGCGAGTCCATAAAACATATCTATTCCTGGTCAGCTTGAGCAATCGTTCTAAGAGGCTTGAAATATATTTATTTTCTGCTGCAGACAGTATATAAAATATAGTTATAGTATTTAGTTAAAATGATTCTACTTTCTCTCTGTTATAAGTTCATTAGTACGAGGAAGAGCATCAAAAGTTCGTCGGACTCGGTCGCTTTTCATTCTAGTTTTTTGCTGCTGTTATTTCCTTTGCAAATTATGCGAAACCATTTCGAAGTTGAACGCATGACAGGATGTCCCAGAAATGCGCAACAAGAACAACAAGAAAATATAACAACAATGACTGCCTGCCAGCTACACAGCTATTTATCCATTATGACATTGGTCAGCAGAAAACTTGCAAGTCATGGAAATGACCAGATCCTGCAAACCTGACTACGCTACCAACACCCCCACCCGCTAGCACTAATAATAAAACAGGCAAAAGACATTTTGCCAGCATGAAAAACTAATAAAACAAAACTTTCTTATTTGCTGTGCCTTTTTCTCCCCCAACCGTTTTTTGTTGCTTTTACCTTTTTATGTTAAATCACCGCAGAGGGGATGGCGAAGGGGAAGTGGAGGGGGAGGGGGGTTATCATAACACATGTGTCCCCATGTCAGGACCAATAAGCAGCCGCAGGACTGTTCGAAACTTGCGCAAAAAAGCCAAAAGAAGCAGAAGGAGAAGAATAAGCTGCCACTCCAATATAATTTGTTGCTTGTTGCTTGGGTTCGTGATTTGCTAAACTTATGAAATTACTTTACGTGTATCTCAGATTCACGTTCTCTGCAGGACCTCTTTTATTTATACCCTCAACCCATTGGAAATCTGTGAAATGGTATCCCGAAGTTCTGCTTGAGTATGAAACAGGCCGTAAGAAGCACTAAGTAAATATAACGATTTAGCCATGTCTGTCTGTCTGTCTGTTTGATCAAGCATTTCTCTTATACAATACGCACTTGAAGTTTATTTCATTTCACCATCACATCTTCTGCTTGTTGATAAAAAACGATTAATGCTAATAAAAAAAAAGCAATTTGCGTTTTTCAACATGTCGGCTTGAAAATCTAAGAACGCAATGTAAAAATCTGTGTCAGTTCTATCAGGGTATCTGGTAGTCGATGGATACCACTGGAGAATCCTTGCTGGTTATTTTTATTTGCTGTTTGCAGGACCTGCTGTTGTCCTGTGTGCCTGGCCATTTGGTCAATTCCTGCGGCTGTCATTGTGCTCTTCCGGCGCCTTATCTCTTCAGGATTTACATACAAACCATGTGCTTGGCAAAACTTTTACGCAACTTCATATGTTGGATTAGATGTGGGGGCATCCTTCACTGCTCCCACTAAGAAATAAGGAAAAAAACGAAGCAGAAAACTGCCATAAATAGCAAATCACATTAAGTTGCGGTAAACTCTTGGCCGCCATTGTTTGCATATCCATGTCCATAGCCACAACCATTTCCATTTCCACATCCATTTCCACATGACTTTCCCAGATAAGCATTGCCAAAGTTTTCAGTTTACGACCGCCACGTTTCAAATCAGAGTCGCAACAACAAAAAACTTTCATTTTCTATACGTATTGGTTTTGTCTTTATTGATCATGATGCACTTTGCATTATTATATACATCAAATCATACTTTCGTGTGCGGTCAACTGATTAAGCTTGGAACTCGTGTTTGAAGTGACCTTCTCAGAATTTTAAATGTGCAAAGTTAAACTTGCAGATAAGGAAATATATATATTCTGAGAAATATTTGATGGCCACTGTTTCTAACTTATGTAGCATATATTTTTATCTGTAGTAAATATCATGCATAAATATAATATATATTTGGCTTATTTATACATATATATTATGATTATTTGTCGTGACTTATTTTAAGAAATTGGATTTGTTTATTAATTGTTGGCCTTTTTTATAATTTAAATACGTTTTTTCTATATTATTTATTATTTGTAAAGTATTTGAATTATTCATCAGATGATTCCATAATTCGAATATTTTATTTACTATTAATAAACATTTCATCAATTTAATTCTTCTATTTGTAGTTTTATAATTTCAAACCCAACTTGTCAACTTGAGTAATTTCCAAACAAAATACTTGACAACAATCGCAAAAAAATCCTACATTTTTTTGTAGCTCTCGTTTTTGTTTTTTTTTACATTTGGCAACACTGACACGCTTCTTTATGTTTCGCACACTGCCTGCAATTTACGAATTGACAATCTAATATTTCTACGCAATTGACGCAGTTGAAGAGAGAAGCCGGCAAAACAACTTGGCCAATGGGCCTTAATAAAAGTTCAACGAAGCGTTAAGAAAAAGCAGTTAGCAGTCAAATTGCCATTGGCAATGGACAGTGATTGAGAGAACAGGCTGGCAAACCAAAAAAGGCAACAGCAAAAAAAGGATAAGGGATAAAGGACGAGACGAGACGAGACGAGAGCTGAACTCTTAATTTAAACAAATACCATTTTTGCCAGCGTGTAATATTGACTACAAAATGCAAGTGCAAATGTTGCCACGGTTTGAAAGGATTCAGCAAATAGGCAAAAGGGATAAGGTATAGGGGGGATAAGTGTGGGGAAAGGGGAAAGGGGAGAGGGGCATTGTAGAAACGAAAGCAATTTAAGCCAAAAAAGGGTGTCACATGTGCCAAATGACTTTTGCGTGTGGAAATGACAATGATTTCTGTGTGTGCTACAGAAAGACAATAACGAAATGCAAACAAAGCATATCTAAAGGGAAGGGGGTGTGGCAACGCAGGACATGTGGCAACTTCATCGAAAGCCATGACATTTGCATTTGCCTGCCATATTTGCAAATGAAATTGTTAGCCCCGCTTCTCCCCCCGCCTAAGAGAAAAACTTCAAATTAGTTTTGCGAGCAAAGAAGACACCAAAAAGCAAAATGATTAAGCTGTAGGTGGGAATGCCCCTAATCCAATGGTGCCACATCTGTACTTATGTGTCCTTTTGGAAGACTCTCTTTCATAAAACTGTCTCGAAATGACTTTACAACTTAATGTGGCAGCCAACGGGGGAGATGTTGTTGCTGCTTCAATTGCTGTTGCACATCAATCACATTGCAACTGCCACAAAATATAAACACGTCAAGCGCAAGCCGCAGAACGTGCAACATGCAATGGGCCCCCTAATTCAAGGAGTGGGAACAGAGGGGGCGATGGGGGTAGATACTCCTTCAGGGCCATCAGACAGCTTGCGATATTAGTTTTGGCCACAAAGTGAAAAGTTTGGCGGCATTTGGCAGCTGTCTAAACGTCTCGCGCACTTTTCGCGACAGCTTCAAAGGTGACCAAACCAACACAAATCTAGCCAAGTTAATACGAGGAGAAGCAGCAGCCATCAATCGGCTAAAAAGGGAGTGGCAGCTGGCTGTGACAAAATCTCCGCTAATTTGATGGCTGCCAATGAAGTTGGCTTAATTGACAAATGCGTTGGAGCAAAGTGAATTAGAAGTTGGGCGGAGACTGCATTCAACTGGAAAGTAAAGGCAGAGTTAAGAATAAAACTAAAGAAATAAAAGAAAGAACTAGTCAAAAATTAAACAATATTAACAATGTACAAAAGTAGGTATAAGAAAAAACCTGTCAATAAAAAATACATATTGAATTAATATCATAAATTTATCGTTACAATTAGCCAATAAAATGTACATCTTGAACATAAGAAAACGAATATGAGAATCATATAATATGACATCTATCAGATCCTATCATCCATCGATAGATCAAGTACAGCGAAATCAATATATGCTCTATTAAGAGTAACACACTTCGAATATTTTAATGATCGAAATGTAGAATATATATTGATAATAAATTAAACACTTTTCTATTCTACTACTTATTTCAATCAGCTTGTTACCCAAATTCATCAACCCAATTAAAATAAAGTACTTTTCAATCTGAATGGAATCATTTGCTGTCAGCGCAAATGAGCCGCATTCAAAGGCATCCATTCAATCAAGTCAACACAGACTCTGCTATTCATTCAATCAGCCAGCTGCACAATTAGCAGGGCCAACAAAGCGGCAATTGACAAGGCTAACAAATGGGAGAAAAGTATCTGCCATATAATTATTAGAAGCAACGGAGTATTATTATGGGTATACTCACTACTTTTTAATGGCAGTCTCATATCGCACATTTACACTCCCCCATGTTGCATGACAACTGCAGCTACAATTTCAGCTGGCCATATAATTAAATCAAAAATAATGGAGAAGCATAAATCAAAATTATCAAAATGCAAACACTTTGCGCTCTAATTATATACACTGCAAAAAATGCAACAACAATAAAAAACTCGGCAGGTAATAAAATTGGCGACATTTTCACATCGTGGGCGTTTTTGAATTTTTCCAGTTGCCATTGCGAGTTGCACGTAATGCACTCTAAAGAAAAACACATATAATTACCAGCAAAAATAACAATGTATACTTTCATATATAAATATATATATAATATATATACGCTATATATATATATACTCTATAGTATGTAGAATATGAGGTATAGAAATGGCTCGCGTGAATTTGCCAAAGTTTAGAGCTTAATTTTGTGTTGCTTTTTTGTTTTTTTCGTAAAGTTTTTTCTACTGCCATTGTTGACACGAACTTGGCTGCAGCTAATTGTGGCTACTACTACTGCAGAGTTGCACCTGCCTCGCCGACTTTGGGCGTGTCAACCGCCCACCAATTGAGCTATTTGACTGGCTGCAGTCGCGTTGGTTTGCGCTTTGGGCTTTTGGTAAGCAGTTTCAAGGTATATTAAGACTCTCGCAAAACTCTATAGCTTTATTCTGTGAGTAATTATTGATAGTGTGCAGAATAACTCTATAAGATATTATTGATATAACATGTAATTGATATCATAATATTTGATGTATACAAATAATTAGACTGAAGTGATCACTGAAGCAGACTAATTTGCGCATAAGCAAATGCACTCTAGAGAGTAATTCCAAAAGAATTTGTATCCATACTCTATATAAAGCAGATATACTTCTTGCCTGTAATTTTGAAAAGAATTTATTATCTGTTGGAAACTGAGAATCAAACCAACAGATTAAAACTAAGAACTAGAAAAATATTATTATATAGAAAGTAAAACTAGAACTTAAGTTCAGCTGATTCAACCAAGCTCTGCTCTCAGTTCAACAACTATTTTGCAGGGCATTCACAGTGTTTGGCAAGCCCATTTTCTTGCTTGCTGATATGTGAAGGTAATTGCATCTTTTGTCGCATGTGGCATGTGGCCAGCCCCCAAGTGTAGTTCGGTGGCAACACCCCGTCCATGTAATTTGCCATTGACAGGTTTTTGGGTGAATGTTGCCCATCGTCATCCATTGCCATTGCCATTGGCAATGGTGATGGTGATGGCGATGGCGATGGCGACCACATCCATATCCATATTCACGTCCAGTTCAGTTGTAGCTGGCATAGCTGGCATTCTCGGCCATATCCGGATCGCGTGCTGCATGTCAACGCGTGTGTTCCATGGCTAAAACCTCAGCCATGCAATTGTCGACATCTACAGCAGCAAGAGCGAGAGAGAAGGTCTATTTGTGTGCGTGTGTGGCAAGTGCGGCAGCTAAAGATGGCGTTTCGCCAATTCCAGGAGCGTGCAGCTTGGCCATCAAATAGCAGCACCGCCTTTTGATTAATTGCAATGCCTGACAATGATTGGTTCCTGGTAAACAACAGCAAAGACCACACCCGATATGCCCATCCAGCAACATTAACTGGATGCAAGATGCCCACCCAGCAGCTCCAACTCGACCGAAGATGCCCACCCAGCAACATTAACTGCATCCAAGATGCTCACCCAGCAAAATGTTTGAGTTTCAGTTCAATTCCTTGTGAAAAAACTTGTGTTTTTTTTAGTTTTTAGTTTTATTATTTTGAAATTTGATGTATTTTTTATTGCTTGAAGTACGAATGCAGAAACGATCTGTGGAAAGTTGAGTATGAGCCAAGCTTTCCCAATATGAGTATTATTATGCTCCTCATATTTTATTTAAAAATCATAAAGCTCAGTCTACTATATCATATAGTTCCCATAGATAAGGTCGATTGGCTTTTCAAAAGTTGTAGTGATATTAAGATGGAAATTGAACTACGATCTACGATCTTTTTCTGTGTGATCTTTGATTTTGTTTGACCTCTGCTGTCTTAGCAATCGCTTATATATATATAGATATATAGTAGATATTGAGTGTCTTACACCACCCACCCCGAATTGAGCGCTCAACTCGAATACTCAAGGCAGAGTCAACGCTGGGAAAGTAGTTGTTAACAATAAAATAGGTGCAGGGACAATGACAATGATTGGCGCAGGTTCCATTGAAGTGAGGCAACAACAGGTTGATGTTGTTGTTATAGTTGGGAACTGCAATCAAATGGTATAAAACCTCTTGTCATTGTCGCTGTCAAAACTGTGATCACACCTTGCCTTTAGCTGGCTTTGTGTTTTGTCTGAGTGTGATTAATGCGATTTATATCAAAATCTTTGACAAAGGACAACAAGCTGACAATAACCGACCCGAAAACAATAGACAAACTGGCAGCACAGGTTCCAGGTTCTCGGCAAGGTGTGAAAGATCAGTCTGTGCAACATTCAATGTGCAACGTGCATCGTCCAACGTGCTTGATGTTATCAGACTTCCAATGAGGCTGCTGCGACGCTGATTTGTCTGGCATCTTCATACACAGAGCTGCTTCCCAGAAGTCAGCTCAAGATGCAGGCTGAATTGCTACACGCTAAAAAAATGTTATTAAATTGAAAGAGCATCTGTTAGTTGATATCTAAACATTTTAAGTGGAGTCGGGGGAGCACTCGACTTGGAGATACCCTGAACGCATCTGCTAAATTCATTTTCTGCTTGCTGTTCAATATCAAAATTGTTTTCAGTTAACGAAAACTGCGTTTCTTATCCAAGCTTATTGAAAATTTGACAGTTGACCTGTAATGTGTTAAGGTATTTCAAATAATTGCATTTGAAGCTATCACAAATCGATTAATATCGATAATAAATAAGCTTATTCAGCGTGACTTGATTAGATCAACTCAGTTGTTGAATCGAATAAAGAATAAATATACTTTATGGGATATGCTTCCTTCCGACTGATACATTATCCTTTTCTCATTTTTAGTGAAGTGAAAAACATGAATACAAAATTAAGTATTAAAGATAAATTAACAAATTCGATGAGTTATTTTAGACTGATGAGACAACTAAAATATTATATATCCAGCTTGTAGTAATATAATATTGTTTAGTAACACTTTTATAGGATCCGCTTATGCCAACCATTTCTATCCTCAAAAAAAAGGTATATTCTGAGTTCCAACTTGCTGCCGCACTGCTTTTTATCAGCATTTGAATCTGGCCGTTTTTTCTTGTTTAGCTTGTTAATTGGCGGCAATTGCTGCTCATAAATTTCGGACAGCAAACGGTTTAACAGTTTTGGATGGATGAGCCACAGGCGAACAGGACAGGACCAGTTAGAAGCGGACAGGATGTGCGGCATGCAACGTTAATGCTAAATAACATAGCGGTAGCGACAAGCGTTGCTTGGCATTTGATGTGCCACATGTGGCAATTACCGAACAGCAGCACTATCATCAGCCAGGAAACTGTCAGCCTCGAGAGACCGTTTCAAATGTATCTCAGCATTTGCAACTGCAACTCCAACTGTTGCATCTGCATCTGCATCTGCATCTCCGATTCGGTGGGTGCATCTCCATCTGTGCCCATCTATCTGACTGTGCAACACCTGTGGGCGTGCATCATCAGCAATTTTAGCATATTATCAACGCATCTGTGAGCCGACAAAGTGTTTTCAACGCTTTCGGTAGTTCAGCTTGTGCTTTTCCATCTTCTTCTTCTTCTACTTCTTCTTCATTTTTTCTTCTTGCTGCGCTTCTTCTGCTGCTCGCTGCTCTGTGCCTCTTTCCATACTAGTTGCAGCCGAGCTGTGATAGGCGTTGCCCAGCTGGAAGCTGCTGCAAGATGGTGCTGCCCAAGCTGTGGCTAAAGTTCGTTCTGTACACTGTGCGAAATTCAAAGTTTAGCTAATGAAAGAGTGCTGCGGTATTTATATCCTTTTTTTGTATAATTTTCCCTTCATTAAGCTAAGCTTATAAATCTATTTGATTGTGTTTTTCCAGCCCTTTCTTGCTCTGAAGCTGTTTGGGATTAAGTAAGTAATGAATATTATTAGTCCAAATAGTTTCATAACAGCATCTAATGTCAAATAAAAAATGATATAAATTAGATACCGGAAGCGGGACCGAAATACGAGTTAGTTTGACAAATTGGAAATTCACACATCAAAGTTGTTTTTGTTGTAATTTTAAATTCACATGTCTAACTTATTTTTGTTGTAATTTTAAATTAAGTTGCCTGCATACTTGAGCTTAATTCTCTGCTCAGTTTTTCGCACAGTGTAACTGCGATTTCGCTTCGATTAATTTTCGCATTAAGCTTGGCCACAGCTCCGCCCCGCAGTTGTCGTTGTTTTTGCTTTATGATTTAGTTGTGGGCGCGGTAATGAAATCAAATTAGCCAAGTATGCAGAATGCAGAATGGATCATCAAGCATGCAGCATCGAGTATGCAGCATGCCACAAGTTGCAGTTGAAGCTAAGGTCTCGCTTCAATTTCCAGCTGGGGCAGCTGTTAATTGATTAAGAACGCTGCGCGCTGCTCTCTCTCTCTCTCTCTCTGTCTCCCTCTCTCAAGGATAATTGTCCACGTGCAGACAGCGGGCAGTGTGAGGAGAGTTGATGGGTGTGCGCTGATAGTTGTGAGGCATTGTTTGAGGCTTGAAGCGCGGGCGTTGTGGCATTGTCCTTGAACAGACAGCAGACGGCCAACACCTGCAACAGATTTTCTTTCTTCTTCCGTGACACGCGCGTGGCGAACTTCAAGGATGAACATAAAACTCAATTGTTGGCAATTATGTTAAGTTTTTTCTGTTTTTTCTGTTTTTTTTTTTATACTTTTGTTTTTGTACAGCATTTAGAGGCAGGGAAGACAAAAAACAATTTGCTACGCAATACGGAATATAGAATTTTGCTAGATTTTTGCCAGATTTGTTGTGCAGCAATAAAATTGATATATCTACTGGAGTCCTGCAATATGGCTGCCATATGCGGCACACGGTGCACACGTATCCTTGCGGCTTAGTTGCCATTTTTTTCTTTCTTTCTGTCTTTTTTGTTTTGCCCTACCCTTTTTCCCTGTGTTGTTTTGGTTTGGCTTTGCGCTTATTGGCCATTTAGCGCACGTAAGCCAAACAAAATAGTGAAATTTCCTTTTTTGGCTAAATAAAAACTAATGGCACAAAATAACAACAACAACAACAACAACAAACAAATAACAACAACAACAAACACAAATACAACTTGTGTTCCAATCTGCCGCATTCGACTTTTGTCATAATCCTGTCAAAGCGTAAACAACAACAAAAATAGAACATATAGAAAAAATGTCAGCTCCTGCAAAAATCTGCTGGGGTTTATTTGTATATTTTTTTTGGGTTCAATTCGTTTTGGGCTTTTCGATATCTATTGAAATGCGTGAGTGTCCAAAATAGTTGGATTGAAAGTAAATGTTTGTGGTGGAGGAGTCTGGATGAGTCTGTTGTTGATGTTGTTCGATGAATGTGGTTGAGCAGCCTGTTGTTGTTGGATGAATGAGCAGTTTGAGGAGCAGGCTGAGGTGTATTGTTGTTGCACGAATGTTGGCCATTCAACTGCAACAGATTGCGAGTGTAAGCAACAACACTTTGATTTACCACAAAAACAAAACTCAAAAACATAACAAAAATAACAAATTAGATGCTTTTGTTCCTTTCAAATCTAAAATAGACTTTCAAAATGAAAAAAATTGGAATTTTTTATAGTATTTTAAACTAAAGACAAGATTGAGCTCTGTGAAACGTATACAAATATAAATAATAATAATAATTAAAGAGCAGATCCAATCGCTGGTGCTCTTACCTGTATTATTAATTGTAATATTATTTTTATTTAAGTTTATTATAGTCAAAGTAAACAGATATCAAAGATGGACTGCAATCTGCCAGAATATTAAATCTTCAGCTTGCCTAAGCCAGCTATTCATTCTTGTAAAGGCAGGAGGAGATCTCTCTAATCACACAAAGTATATATATTCTTGATCAGCATCACTAACCAATTGGATATAGCCATCCCTCCATCTGTCTGTATTTTCTATGCGAACTAGTTTCTCAGTCTTAAAGCTATCTTGATGATACTTGGAATATATTCATATTTCTGCTGCTGGCCGGATCGGGTAACTATATCGCCTGGCTGTCATATAAACAATGGCTCGAATGATGCGTTCTTGTGCGAAAAACTATTTTGTTTAACAAGTTATCTTAGCCAAACCCATTAGTTATGCAATTTCTTATGCTTTCAACAGTTGTGCACACAATCATCAACATCAGGTCAATATATCATAGAGCTGTCATAGGAACAATCGGTGGTTTTTCTGAATTTATAGTAGAATTTAGATGTAGGCTGATAGAGTTGCTACTGCAAGGATATGTTATCACTGCCTTGCCTAAGATATCTGCTTATATATTAGTTATTTTTAGGCATACAGCTATATCCTTTCAATAGTTGGCTATTTTAACTAACGCAATCTATTCGAAAACAAATACACACATATTTATAGTATTTCCTAATTAGCGAAAAAGCTTTGTTGTGTTTCTAACTTAACTTTGCAATTGTCCAGAAGAGACTAAACTAATTGAGAAAGAAACGAAACGAAAAGAAAAGCGGAAAACACACAAAAAAACTAAACGCGCCCATTTTAATTTGATTAAATTAAAGGCATTCAGAAATAAGTTAAACACACCAATTGACAATTTTTCGAACAAACGCCTCGAAATGGGTGAGGACAATGTGCCAAATAAACATGGGTAATGGGTGGGGTATACCAGAAAACACAAATAAAAATAGAAAGAGAAGAAGAAGAAATATGGTGGCCTATGCAAATGAGTTCCCTCTCTCTTCCGCTCTCTCTCTCACTCTCACTCTCTCTATCTCTATTCGCTTTGGTTGCGCTTCGTTTGGCAGGAAACAAATCATTGAAAAATTGTCACCGAGTTTTGCGACTTGCGCTCAAAACAAACCAATGATGGGAACGGTTAGTTTGCCCTGCCACAGGCTACACCCTGCCACAGACAAAACCCAGCCCTACACCCTACCGTACACCCAGCCCTGCCCCTACCCCTGCCCCTGCCAACCGTCTGCCGATCAACGTTGCCATTAGACGCAACCACGAAACGCATGCAAATGAAACCGCAGCGCAAAAGGAAAAAGGAGCAGCAGGAGCAGCAGTAGCAGGGGGAGAGGGGAGAGCCGGGTAGGGGCATGGGCAGAGACAGGGGCAGGGGCAGGGGCAGGTCGCATCCTGTGTGTCGCGGCGCAGCTGACGAATTGTGAAAAAATAAAAAATACAAGTAAGAATAAAAAAAAAATAAAAATAAAAAAGATGGCTGTGTGTCCTTGCTGGCAGAGTATCCTGGCGACTGTCGACTGCCAGCGCTATAATTTTCTGCTGCGTTCACACGCCATCGTCGCATTTTTTTTTACTGTTTTTTGTTGTCTCGTCGAATTTCCATTTTGGCGTTTTTGTTGTTGCTTCTTTTAAGTAAACATTTAAATTAAAAACATTTACATACATGCAGGGCGTGCGTGTGTGTGTGTGTGTGTGTGTGTATCGCTGATATTCAATTATGATATTATTCAATTGAAGGGCGCAGGACGGTTTTCAGATAAACGTTGCGAGTTCTGCATTGGGGTATATTTTTTATATATTTTATTTTCATTTTTTGTGCGAAGGCTTCAAAAATGTTGCAAGTAAAATGTGTGAAAAATCGACTTCAAAAAATAAGTTGAGTAAATTGCGAAACGAAACGAATATTGTTATAAAATATAGATAAATGTATATATATTAATAAATATTAAAAAGAGATAATAAACTATTATAAAATAAGAGTCCAGCACGCATTGAAACAAATTTCAAATAAATGACTTGCAATTAAAAAAGGGTAAAATATCCTTGCAGAATAGAGTACCTAATCCCATCTTAATTTCTCTGAAAATTAGAAAAATATATTTATTTATAAGAATCCTTTTGATTATAAAAGTTTAAGATATCGATATAAATGCAATTAACCGTAAGATTAATATATTTTGAAGGAGAGAAGAAATCGCTCAAAAATAGAGTTCAAAATAATATTAATAGTTGCTGTCAATATAATAAAAAAATGAAAAACATAAAACCAAAATATTTTGTACCTAATCATCCATAAAATAAATAAATAATTAAATGAATTAAATTCAAACAAAATACAAAATTCTTATGGATTTTATATTTAATTATTTTTTGAACGAATGAGTTCTCGTAACATTGCTGTAAATCATTCCGTTTCCGTTTCCATGTTCCCAAATATTCCAATAAACAGCTCATTCATCCTTTTAGACTTTGCACTCAACACGAACCACAAAACACACTCAACAACACTCAACACTCAAAGCGCTCAACTCACTCAATGCGCGGAACGTGGTGAGTTTCGTGTTGAACCAGCGCCGCAACGCAATGGGAATGAAACGCAAAAGGAAAATCACTCAAAGCAGAGTCAAAGCGAAAAAAAAGAAGGTATTTGTAAATAGCCGACGAAATGTAGAAAACACACCCCTCCCAATAAGCAGACAACAACAACAGCGGGCTAAGCAGACCAACTGTCAACAGCCCAAAAACAAAATGACGAATTTATGAACTTGTTTGCGCTCGTCAGAGCGAGACAACACGAGGCGCGCGCGCACCGTTCGACCAGCCACACGGAAAGTGCTCAGCGCACAAGCAGGCCATCTCACTTGCACGCGCGCTCAACTCAGCTGACTGTGTGTGTATGGGAATTTAGCGATTGTCGTATTGGAAAATGAGCATGACTTATGTGTGCGGCGACGTCGACGTCGCTGTCGCTGTCGCCGCTTGCTGTTTGCTGCATTGGAATGCTGAGCAGCAGCATGCCGACTCGCTCGCACGCTCATTGCTCATCGCTGTGCCTGGCGTGTCTGTCTGTCTGTCTGTCTCTTGCGGTTAACCGCTTTACGTTGCGTGCATGGGAAGAGCTTACGTGAAAAAGTTTTTGGCGCTTTTGCCCGAGCTGCGTAAAACTGCTGCCCGCAGTGCTGTCAGGTATTTTGCGCTAGCCGCGCAGAGCCGGACAACAAACAGCAGCGACAACAACAACAAACAGCAACAACAAACAGACAACAACAACAACAACAAAAAGTGCCTTAGCTTACTTACACGTCAAGTTGTCGTAACGTAACGTGCCAGCATTTTTTCTTACGTGGTGTTGAAAACTTTGCGCCGTAAGAGATCGTCAGCTGTTTTTTTTCTTTCTTCTCTCTCTTAGCTGTGGGCAGAGACGTTGGCAGAGGGGGCGACCGCTACAGGGCTACTAGGAAAGGGTAGAGAGTGGCTAGGGGGCAGGGAGCAGGCAGGGAGGGGGGGATTAACTTCGCCGCTCGGCATTTTCTGGTTTTGCGAATGCGTTTCACATGGCAAAAAGCGAATCGCAGTTGCCACAAATTCATTCATTGGTCAGCTGTGCGACTGTAAAGCGGTTTTCACGGCACAAAACACGGCTGACAAACAGCGTCGACAAAAAAGAACCCGCTAATACGAGAAACCCGCTGAAAACACGCTAAACCAAAAACCAAATACGAAAAAAAACCCGCTCAAAATCAACGCAATATTTTCAACAATTTCGAACAGTGACAAAATGTGCTAAAAAAAAATAAAAATACTTAAAATTAAATTAATTTAACTTCAATTAAAGTTTATATTAAAAATAAAAAAGTAAAAATAATAATAAAATGCTGTTAAGCAATCAGCCGGCAAATGCCCAGCCGCCGTCGCCGACAGCGCCACAAAGTTTCAAAGCCAAGTTGCAGCAACAAATTGCAACTGCAGCAGTTGCTGCCGCAGCAGCTGCCGCAACAACAATTGCCAATAACAATAACAATAACAATAACAACAACAACAACAATAACATCAACAACAATCATCAGCAACAGCAGCTACATCAGCTACATCATCTGAACAATCATCATCATCATCATCAGCATAACATTTCCTTTGCCACCGATTTCTCAATTGCCGCAATAATGGCACGCGGCGGAAACGGGGCAAGTCTGAGTCGCGAGCCATCCGAAAGGAGTCTGAGTGAGTAGCAAATGTAATTGAGATCTATCTTCTACACTCTCCCAACACACACACACACACAAGAATTCATTCTATGTATCTGTGTGGCTCTGTAAATGATGTATATTTAACGAACATACTTCCAATAAACATTAAATGTTGTTTGTACATAACTCTGGGTTCATGTCAGAATATACGAATCTAAAATAAACATTTAATATTCTTAGCTTGAAGACATATTGATTTAGATTAATCATTTAAATTTATTATGAATTTTACATAAATAATATTTTATTAGATTTGAGTATTCAATATATGACAACATTTATAATATTAAGTTATACAGTTGCTTTAGCTTCCCTTTAGTTATATTAAATAAATAAATAATAATATATTATATTGGGGAATTCATCAGATAAGAGGAGGATACCTTAAAGACTCTCTTCCAAATAAAAACTATTTAAATTTCGGAACAAGTCCCTTAAACATTCTAGAAACAAAGCTCACATTTCGAGTTCTCAGACTTGTTTTATGTTATTAACAATCGGAAATCAGTTTTATGCATATTAAATAGTAATAGTTGATATTTAAATAAACTTAAATAACACAAAATATATCAAAGATAAGAATCCTAAAATGTTGTTTAACATTTTCTAAAAATATTCCCTCTTTAATGATCAACAATATGAGCTGGACTTTACATTATTTTATTTTGTGTTATAAAAATATTATTAGATTTGTAACTGCTTCTCTGGGGATTATATATAAATTCGTTTAATAGCTGTATAAAAGCTCAGAGAATGAAATAAATGTATTCATTCCAATGACAATAGCTGCTGATTTGAAATATTTTTATTGGCAGGCTGATTTTCATTCTTCTCTAAGAACTTAATTTATTTTACTAAAAATGTTTGAGTATCGAAAAAGAGTCTAAAGCTTTGCATTTTGTTTACCAAATGATTTCGAAGATTTCACGGTTGATAAAGAACATTTTATTAGCTGGTTGACTTAATCAATATTTAGATGAATTTCGATGCTAAGCAAGATACTTAATCGTAACTCAATTTTCAGCTTGAATAGAATTTGGCATGCGACAAATGCCGTTGCTCAGAATTTCTTTAAACATATTCTGATTATAAACTATAAATTGATTAATAAGAAAAATGTTGTTAAAATTATGGATTCATCGAACACATAAAGTCTTCTTTAAAGACCTATTGTTATAGGCTTGAAATATGCCAAATAAATGTCAGCAATCTACGCAGAATTAAGTTCCAAAAAATCATTTTGATTTTGCTCATGGCTCTATTCAAAATCTTTATAGATACATTCATAGATTTCATCAAAAAAAATTACGCATAAGCATTTATATTTTAACATGTGATTTAATACACATTGCAAATTAAATAATGAAAATATAAGCATTTATTTGAGACAGTCTATAACAAAAAAAAATTAAAATAAAACTGCTAGAAAAAACGCAAAATAAAAAAAATAAAAATTAAAAAAAAATCTTTTATAAGTTAGATTTATTATAGTAATTAGAAGGGAATAAATCTTTGACATATTTTATAATAAATCAAATGCATTTCTTGGGCTAATCCAATAATAAATTCATCTAAATTATAGTTCGCTTAAAGTTATAATTTAATTAAGTTAGCTATTAAATAGTAAATGCCGCTTCCAGACTAATTGCCACAGAACGTTGCACAGATTCAGATTTTTCTTCTTTTTTCTTTTCTTGTTTTTTTTTGTATTGCACATAAATTGCATATTGATGACAATGCAACGTTGATGACTTGATAATTACGGCAAATGCGCGGGCAATAAAATAATCAAAGCCAATTTGAACTGATAATGGGGAGGACGGGAAGGTGCCACAAGGCTGTGTGTTGCCGACCGTTATGACAAACTCACACAAACACTCACACACACACACACACACACACACCTATCGAGATATATATCGACTTATATATGCATGTATTTTTGTACATGTGCAAAACTATTTAGATGCCATAATTGGCTGCTGTTTGCCGCTGTTGCATTTGCCAATTGCAATTCATTATTTGATAAAACAATGAACCAAAACAACAACAACAGCAATAGCAACAACTGCAACTGCCACTGCAACAACACACACAAATTAACATATGAAATTGCATTTGAGCGGAAAATTAATTGAATTTGGCATCGTATCACTGTTAAATGCATCCCATGTGCGTCATCGATGCCGCATGCAACATGTGGCTGCTGCCATTGATGTCGTTACTAGCAAATACACACACAAACACACACACATATACATATATATAAATATATACTTAGCTGTGTTGGCAACAAAAAAGTTCATTTGGTTTTTAATCACTTTTTTTACTTGTTGTTTTGTTGATAAAATTACAGAGCCTTTTGTTGTTTCAGTCATATTCCTATATTCTTATTTTATTTTATATTATTATTTATACTGCTGAGTGCCTAATTTATGGCATGAGAGCTCTGAGTAGTTAGAATTGTGTAGAAATTAGTATCTGTAATTGGGTTTGAATTAAAAATCCATTCACACTCTCAATATTCTAATTGAATTCACACTTAAATTAAGATGATGCTAATTTGATTGCGGTCTGCGAGGGTTTCTCATCTTATGTTTCGTTCTTATTAATCTATGAAAATCCATTGGCTTTTAAGAGAAAACAAACAAGAACTAAAATTAAGGCTCATTCTTAATTTAATAACTTCCTTTTGCAGCAGTTTATTATTTTATCCGCTTTAGCAATTCTTGAATGCAAAATACTGTTTTGTGTCAAGGATATATATATATATATATATATATATATATATATATATATATATATATATATATATTATACTTTTATAGCCCAAAGATACATCTTAGTTTTTTGCTTGTTTTAAGTTAGCTTTAAGAAGAGCGGAAATAAGAAAATACATTCAACATAAGCTTGAAAATAGCTGATCGATTTTTGCCGCGAGCTGTACAAGCTTTGGAATAAGCCAGAATTAAGTTGAATTGGCAACAAAGATGCTTGCCACAGACTCCTTGACTTGATAACTCTCTTTAAACGCAAGTTCTCTTCCACCCTATTTCCCTCTCGCTTTCTCTCTCGCTCTCACTCTCACTCTGTGTGTAGGTCCGTTGTCTGTTGAGCGCTACTCGACGCAGGATGCGGACGATGATGTTGACGTTGATGTGGTTGACTGCAGCGACAGCGAAACGCCAACGGCAACGGCAGCAACAGCAACAGCAGCAGCGGCAGCAGCAGCAGCTGCAGCACAGCAACAAGCGCGCCAGGCATTGCGTGCTGCACAGCAACAACAACTGCAGCAGCAACAGCAACAACAACAGCAACAGCAACAACATAGACAGCAGCAGCAATCACATCAGCAACATGCAACGCAAAACAAGCAGCGACAACAACACAATCATCACAACAGCAACAGCAATTGCAACAACAACAACAGCAATCACCACAAGTCGAGCAGTCAGCGGGCGAGTGGGCGTGGCACGAGTGCATCAGCTGCAACTGGCGCTGGCAGCACGCCCTCACCGCCACCGCCCCCGCCAGCTGCACCGCCCCCACGTGCCGCAAACAGCCCCAGCGAAGACGAGCGCCTGTCTCCCGAGGAGCCCGCGCAGGTAAAAAAGCCAAGCAAAGTTAGCACCAAAACCAATTCGCAACGCATAACAGCCAGATAAAGCTATGCGAGGGTTGCTCCATCAATTCTGTTTCTAATAGTGAGCAAAAGCTTTGACTTCGCATTTTAAATATTCCTTTTATGTTTCTCAAAAGCAATTTACTTTCTAATGAATTTGTAAATTTGTAAAATTTATTTCTTTGCACATTCATTTTTATAACTCTTCTCTTATCAATACAAATTTAAAATTCAAAAAAATATATATGAATTCGAGCAGAAAGAATAGAATATTATTTTGTGTAAATTTCTTTTTAAAACTCATTATTCTTATTAGTTACTCCAACCAAATGCATCTGATTAAAGATGGATTTTTTTTATTTTAATATTAATTTGAAATCTACTTCATGTAATTTTAATTTTAAATTGCATTCATCAGCAAAGAAGACAAGCCCGTTCTCATTGTGAGAGGCAACCCTCGTATTTGCAACTAAGTCTATCCACAATTAATCTATCCCCATCTCTTTCTCTCGCTATGCATCTTACAGCAGCCGACGCCCAAAATACTTGGCACTTGCAACTGCGATGATCTCACGCCCGTGCAATGCCATCTGGAGACCAAAGAGCTCTGGGACAAGTTCCACGAGCTCGGCACCGAAATGATCATCACCAAAACGGGCAGGTGCGTAACATCTTTGAAATCTTTGAAACTTTATCACACATGTTATATGTGAAACATGTTGGGAATTATCTGAAAAATCCATGGAAATATTTAAAAAGACATATTATAGAGATATGCCCTTTTCAAAGTTCGCTTTTGTTATAAATAATATGAGACTCACAATATATATTTATTGCTCTCTTGTTCTCTGTGTCTTCCCATTCGCAAACATTCAACTGGCTGCGCTGCTTAGCAAACATTTCAAAGTTTACCTTTACTTAGATAGCTACTCATCTCTGACTCCCAGTCACAATTCCGCATATTAAAATTTCAATTAGCAGCGTCGCCAGTAGCAAGAGAAAACAATTTCAACCCATCAATCGCTCAATCACTCAGTCGTTCAATCGTTCGCTAATCAGACACTCAAAAAGTGCCGTCGCCCAAAAATCAAGCCAAACTCGCAACTCAAACTCGCAGCTTGAACAATCAATAAACTTGAATACGCCTTTCACTCAGCGAAAGGGGGGCGCACTCGAAAAGGGGAGGGTCTCAGACACAAGTATTCACATTCACATTCACATTCAGCCTTTACATTCACGACACTCAATTTTGTATATGATTTTTTGGGGCGCGTAATTTTGAGTTAACTGCAAAATATCAGCAACTTTTTGGTTAGTTTCTCATTACGAACGCCGCCTCCTCTTGCTTTCCCCCTGCCACCCCTTACCCGCCTCCTTATGGTCTACCTCCCGCCCCTCCTCCCCTACCCCTTCCACTTCCCCCATAAATTGATTGACAAGGCATCGAAATAATATGCCGTCGATTTTTCGATTTTCGATTAGCAGAAGGCAGACCCAAAAAGGCAAAAACAGAAACGAAACTAAAAAGAGAAGCCAACAAGCAGAGGCAGCCAAACTGGCGGCTGTTTCATGTCAGCTGTTTTGCAGCTAAAACTTATACACATATACACCTATACACACACACACACACACACACAGTCGGCGAATGCTTAAACGACTTTTCATTCGCAAATCAACAAAGTCGACTTCAAAAAAATTATTGCTCGACGATTTTCGTGCGAATGTCGTGTGTAAAATGTGAAATGTAGTTGAATAACGGCAGCAGGCAGTTGATCGACTAGAGCATACCCTCTAATCACAAAATGCATAGCACTATGAATCTCTTTACATACTTGCCAATAACAACAAATAATGAAGTAAATTGCCTTTAGCTAAGTTTTTAATTATAAAACACTTATCAGCATAATAAATAAAAATAATGATATCAATTTAGAAATAAATGAAATACATTTTTTTTAAATGTGTATAAAATGTGATATTACTAAAAATTATAACAATAATATAATGAAAATATTATAAGATATTAAATCAAAATCAACAAGAAGCCGCACACTATGAATATTTCCGATATTTAGAATATTATTTGAGTATTTTTCCAATTAAGTTATTAGACTTTTGTTAGTAAAACTTACTTTTGCTAGGTTGAATACACCCTTATCATACTTATCAACTTACCATTATAGAATTATTGTCAATTTTATTATTATTCCAAAGTAAGATTGCAGACTCGAATCAAATATCAAGTTAAGTTCGCATTTTTGGCATACTAATTGGAAACCACACATGATTTTCAGCTGGCGAATGAGTATACCCCATGTGGCTATATGTTTTATAGGGCACAAAAAAGTGAGGCATGCATGAAACATAAATTTCACCAGAGTTGTTGCTTTTATTGTTGTTGTTTTTGTCATTGCTATTGTTGCTGTTGCTGTTGTTGTTGCCGCTAACTCTTCGAGTTCTTATGTTGATGACATGCGAAATGCGCATTAGTCGACTAGCAATGTATTTATGTATGTTTCGATGTACATATGTATGTATGTTGGGATGTACATATGTATGTATGTATGTTTGTAGCCGTTAGTAGTTGCGAACCAAATTCTCTTTCTTCTGCGTTCAATTTTTTTTTGGCTTTTATTTTTTGTGTGCTTTCAGTTTTGCTTGGCAACTTTTGTTTGTTTTTGTGTGCTGCTTAAGCCCTTTCTTCTTTTATGGTTAGTGTATAGCTGCCCCCACCCCTCCACCCTCCCTCCCCCCACACTTTGATCACCCGCTGTGCGCATTTGCGACACATTAACAAATTTACTCCTTTTGGCATTCGTCCTGACAGCAGCGGCACAAAGTACAAATTGCAATGTAATAGCTGCCGATTGTCGCGCTAACAACACAATTGCATGTCCTTTGTTTTTAGTCGAAAGTATTGTTTTTTGTTAGTTGAATGCGACTCCTGCTGCTGCTGCTGCTGCTGCTGCTGCTACTGCTGCCGTTATGAGCAGTGCCCCCTGTAATTACTGCCGAAGGATACCGCTGATGTTTTATTTACATTTGTGCGGGTTAAAGTATTGCCCCTTTGCCTGAGATATGGATCAATGTCAGCACATCGTTTGGCTGCCAGCAGCTAAAGCAACGCCAACAACAACAACAACAGCTGTAAAACTATGGGTTTCCATTCTTTGGCTGATACCTTTTTAAATTGCTTAAATATAGTGCAGACTGTAACAAATTCAACTTCATTATTGTCAGAACATTGGGTATATTCAAAGACAGCTGCTCTTGTTTTATGCTTACATGTGCGTTTGAATTTAATTTAAAACAATTATAAGCAAATGGAATTAATATATTATTAAAATAAACAAATTACACGTGACTCGTAGAGGGTACTAAACTATATATATATATATAATATATATAAAATGCAGAGAGAGAGAGAGAGAGAGATTTATCTTACAAATTGTAGAGTTCATTGCCTATTATAAAACAAAGAAAGTAATCAATAAAAGTAATGCAATTCCAATTCCAAATCCACTCGACTGTTTACTTCCACAACAACACACATTTTTACTTCTCACTATTTGTACAATTGTTCGCTAGCATAAAATTAGATAAAATAAAATAAAATTCTTAAAGTTGCCTCTTAAAACCCACACACAACCAATTGCGGCATGGTGTTGCCAAAACACGCACATTTGCCTGCGTAAAGCACATCAAAAGTAAGGCATGAAAAAAGGAAGCAAAACGCGAGCAAAAATTAAAGACGTCAAGAACTCATCACAAAATGATTTATGATCTATAACCAATAACAAAAACGGAGAAAAGGGCTTGGCTATTTGGTCTTAAGAGAAAAGAGAGATTTTTACCTGTTGCTGTGGATGGTAAACTGTTGTTGCGGTCATTGAGATAAAATGTCACGTGGTTTTGTGGATTTTGTCACGCTGTCAGCGGTTAAGGTTAACAAAACCAGCTGTTGTTGCCAGTCGCCAAATGTGGTTGCAATGAGAGACTGAAAAAGACACAGGCGGCCTAATTGTTTCAGCCAAGACGGCGGGTGGCAATCAAAAGAGTGAAAGAGAGGAGAGATCGAGGCGGGCAGTCAACAAAATGTTTGTCAATATTTTAGCGACAACAAACTCTTCACGCATGTTAGGCAATTGTCGGTATTTGTGTTCCGCACAGTTTAGGCCAGAAAACAGTAGTTTCTTGCCCTGCTCGAAAGGTGCGTAGCAATTGCAATTTTCATGCTCGGCACAAAACTGGACAAACAACACACACCTCTCAAAAAGAAAAGGGCAACTGCAACTGCAACTGAAGTTGAAATTTATTAATTTCAACCAATTTTGGTACAACTTCATTAATATTTCATGGCAGCTGAACTATGAATGTGGAAAAAAGAAGCACATTTATCATTTGACCAGAGGACAATGAAACAAGTTAATCCCCTGGCTGAAACGTTGCAGGATCAGTGGCTATAAAAAGGAGTCCACACTTTGCCTTGGCAGGCAGTTAAAATAGGCAGACCCAAATAGCCAGCTAAATGCACTGAGCAAAATATAATAATCAACAAGAAGTGCAAGCAAATAAAGTAAAGATATAAAATTAAATAGAAAATATAAAAATCATGAAATTTACGACGGTAATAATAAAATGTAATTGACATCAAAGATGAAAATCGATATGTGTTGAAAAATTGATTCTTATTTTCAGTTTTCAGTATTAACTTGTATCTGTGGTAATCTCCTAGACGAATTAAAAACCTTCATAAAAATACTCAATTAATAAGAAAACATTTGTATTTGTTTCATAAAAGTTTCATTAAATAAATAATTAACGTATATCTTTTTTTTGCTCAGTGTATGCAGCTACCAAGTTATGAATTAATTAATTAATAAAAGAGAGTGAGAGAGAGAGAGAGAGAGAGATGCAGAGATAAATGCGCTGCGCTTCATATAATTTTACAAGAAGCGATAAAGATCTGCCCAGTTTTAACTTAGTTTAGTTTTTTGACTGGGACGTAGAACTGAGACCTGAACTTGGGGTTACTTTTTGGGGTAACAAGAATTAACATTTAGCTGCATTTATTAACTGCCACAGAGCTAGTAGCTGCTGGCGGCTTAATTTGCTGGAACTAAGGTGTTGATAATGAATTCAAATAGTGCCCAAAGCGGAAGTTGTGGCTCACATACGAAGGAAGAACTGACTAATTGGGCATAGCAAGAGAAAGAGAGAAAGAGAGACGAAGAGTGAGAGAGAGGGAGAGAGAGACCGAGTTGGTGGTCAAGCAAAGCTAATTGAAAGTCTGTAGCAACCCTCGCAAGCTCAAATGGTGTGTAAACTTCATAATTGTAACCTTTGGCACCTAAAGCAGCCCCATCCGACTGGGAAAATGAGTGAAAGCCATTTCCCTAATTTTCCCATAAACAAATACATAAAATCCACACTTAGACGCATAGCAAAATAACAACAAAAAAATAGGAAAAAAAGAACAGAAGAAAAAAGAGGAAAAACGAGGAAAAACCGAATATAAATGTATGAAAATATAAAACTGTGTGTGCCACGCCCACTTCACGCAGTGTGTGTGTGTTGGGGGTGTGCGGGTTTGGGTGGGGCAGCGTTTTCCTCAGGCAATTTTGCCGCTGAGTTGGCTCGTAAAAATGTATGTAAATGTTGGCAATATGATTTACGACATTTCCGCTGCGAGCAGCAGCTAAAAGAGTAAAACCTCTATCTGAGGAGGGGGGTGGGGGTAAGGGAGGGGGTGTATCGAGTAGTGAGGGGGCGGGCATATATTGCCTTGTAGGCGTGGCACGTGGTATTTGGTATTTTCACACATTTATGGACACATTAGCAAGCTATCAAAAGTGCTTTGCCAACTTTCTTTCACAACTCTTTGCTGCTTGTTTAATTTTGTTTTTTTTCTTCGATTTTTGTGGCCATAGATTTGGTGAGCAGTGTTGCCATGTTTTTGGTCAGGCACGAGTGCCGATGTGAGCTGATGGCAGCTCTGCGATAAGTTCTTCAGAATACAATGGTGCTAATTGCAAGCATGCAACATACAACTTGCAACTTTCAACCGTCAACAGCAGTGACAGTAAGTGCATTGAGCAAACAAATGCAGACATGACATGTGTGTGTGTGTGTGTGTGTGTGTGTGTGTGTGTGCGTTGGCAACCCTGACTACAAATATCCACATATGTATGTATGTCTGCATATGGCTGCCAAGTGCAGCTGACACGCCCACTTCTCTGGGCGCAGCCAAATGAGACCGCTTACAGCTAAAAGTTGAAAAAAAAATATAGCTAAAACTAGACAACAAATGAATTACATGTCAAAGTAGTTACATAAACATACCAGTTGTGTGTGTGTTAGGGAGATTTATGGTTGACAATAATTATTATCAATTACATTTGCAGTACTACATGATTTTTATTGTCACAGATTATTGGCAATTTCTTGGCCACGATTTCTTGGTAATTTCTTTCTTATATCTTGCATCGATAGCATATTATTATAGTCATAAAAATGTGTTTTTGAAATTGCTACGGCAAAGATAGAAAAGAAATACAGCATAAAGCACTATAACAGCACATGATATTTAATAAATTCTACGAAATAACTCAAATTACAATTTTGTGGAAAGCAGGAATCTTTTAAGATTCTGAAACAACTAATGCAAGAACTTGCTCAATTATTTTGTGTAATTTAATATCACATAAATAAAACAATTTTCATATTATTGATTAACTTGAAATATGAGTACTTGAAATATGATTAATGAGCGCATGGTGTATTTATAAGAATTAACTGAAATTGCAATTTTATTGAGAGAAGGAATCTCTCTTTCTCATTGAATACCATCACACAAATATTCAAAGAGAGGTATTTTTTTTTTACTTTAAATTTGATCCATTAACTTTGCGCTCTCAACTTTGATTTCAAATTAAGATGCAATAATTACTTTTTTAAAACATAACTCGTTAATTATCTAAGAACATAACTCGTCCAAAAACATCACTCCCACTTACAGCTCCTGATTTTCGCTCTATTTAAAATGCTCTACTTATTTTTTATGCATATGTATGTGTGTGTGTGTGTGTTTGTGTATGTGCAACCAAACAAACTGTGCCACAAAATTGACCACACAAACGATTTCTATGGCTTAACAACAAATGCTCTGCACTTTATTGATAATTAGTAGATTATTATGATAAATGTTGCAGCATTCGTTTACAACTCATCTAAAGGCAGCCAACACACGCACACCCACACACACACACACACACACACACACACACACACCCCACAAATATTGGGTTCATTTTCAGGTAGGCATAAAAAAGAGAGAAAAACAGAAAACCAGAAGACAAATGACAAAAGAACTGGGCTGGGTCATTAGCGTCATTTACACTTGGAGCTGGTGGCAACTCTACAGAATTGAGTTGAGTTCTTGCTTGTAGTTGTTTCTGTGGTTTGTTTGTGGTCAGGGGGCGGTGGTGCGGCGAATGGGGCGTTATTTCGTCGCGGAAATGTGTCAAAAACGTGCTAAAAGTCATAAAATTAAATATGCGTCTTATTTACATACAATCCTCGCCCAAAAAACAAAAAAAAAAAATACACAATGGCCGGCGATAAAAAGAAATATACATGAAAGCATATCGCACGATTTTGTTTTGTTTTTTATTTTTATTTTTTAGGGGTGTTATTTCTCTGCACTTAGTACAACATTCTGTTCTGGTTTCTAACGCATTTATTATGTCTGGTCTACTTTTAGGCGCATGTTCCCCACGGTGCGTGTGAGTTTCTCGGGTCCGTTGCGGCAAATTCAGCCGCCGGATCGTTATGCCGTATTGGTGGACATTGTGCCGTTAGATTCGCGTCGCTATCGCTATGCATATCATCGCAGCTCGTGGCTGGTGGCCGGCAAAGCGGATCCCCCTCCACCCGCACGCATTTACGCCCATCCCGACAGCCCCATTAGCCCGGAGGCGTTGCGCAAACAAGTCGTCTCCTTCGAGAAGGTGAAGCTGACAAACAACGAAATGGATAAGAGCGGACAGGTGAGTTTTCGTTAGCTATGCGGGGGTCAAAGGTCAGCGACAACACGAGCGAGGCAGAGAGAGAGAGAGAGATAGAGAGAGATAGAGCTTAGACATAAAGCAGAGGCGACAGCTAAAATAAATCGATGGGAAATTGATCTATAAATATTGTGGATTTATTAAAGTATTAGGAATGAAAAGTGGTGCTCAGATAATGTCTATTCCCAAACACTAAATTCTAATATGGATGGCAAATTCTATATATATTTGAGAATCCAGTGCACATGAAAATAATTTAAATAATTATTATATTTTAAAATCCGATTAACATTTTTAATAATTGCGAAAATCGCTTCACTTTCTGAAAGTTGAAAATGCCGAATAATGGCCACACAGCATCCACCAACATATTAGTCACTCTACAGTTGCCTGCAAAAGTCTGTGCCTACATTTCTTGAGCCGAGAAAATTCGCGCGAGATTCTTAGTTATTATCAGGCAGGCAGCTGGCTCGCTCTGCCCTTAAGCATCCTGGCCCAGAACATTTATGAATAATTTAGACAAGACACAGAAAAACAGACATAAAAAACAGCGGCTGCCATTGTTGAGAAAGAGAGAAAGAAAGAGATAGAGAAAGAAGGAAAGAAAGAAAGAAAATAACCTGTCATACAGTCGGCATATGTAAATTCCAAAAAATGAATGAAAATTGTTGGCAATTTGGTGGCAAATGCAAAAGGCAAAACGCAATCTTCTTGCCCCAACTACATATGTATATTACTATATATATGTGTGTGTGTGTGTGTGTGTAGTACACTTTGCCTCCATATAACATGGAAAGTGGCGACGCTCTGTTTACGAGCATGCCACCGTTTTTATCGCCACCATAAAGGATGCTGTTGTGCGCTGCCGGAAAAGCGTCAAAACAAACGCCGACTACATTTTTATTGTTGTACATTTTTTATAAGCAGCAAAAAAAAAAAGAAAAAAACTGAGAAAGAAAAGAGAAACTGACAAAATGTTTATTTGACTTTTTGTTTTTTTTGGTTTTTGTTCGTGTTGCAGGTCGTGCTGAATTCTATGCATCGCTATCAGCCGAGAATTCATTTGGTGCGTCTGAGCCATGGGCAGAGCATACCCGGCAATCCCAAGGAGCTGCAGGATATGGATCATAAAACGTTCGTTTTCCCGGAGACCATATTCACGGCCGTGACGGCCTATCAGAATCAATTGATTACAAAATTGAAAATCGATTCGAATCCGTTCGCAAAAGGATTTCGCGATTCGTCTCGTCTGACTGATTTTGATAGGTGAGTTTTTTATTTTTATTTTTTCCTATATGTATATATATGCACACAGACCCTTGGCCAAGATGTTAACTTGAGTGCCCGTTACTAAACTCGAATAGTTGTATGTAGTTGAGCCCCGAGTCCATTTTTTATGAGGCTTGTTTGCTGATTTATTACCTTATTTACGATGAACCACGGTCTTTGCCTTTTTTTTTACCTTACAGTAGTCAATGCTGATTAGCGAAAATGTGTGAAAGTCTGCATCGAAACAATGGCAAAGAGCATCAGTTTCAATTAGTGGATGGTTTAAAGTGGAGCAGCGGGGATTTGCGGCAAGTAATTGAAGATCTTGGACGGTGCGTGATCTTTTCACGAGTAGCCACTGATCCGGAAGGTTAATCAGAAATGTAATAAAAAATAGTAAGAATCTAGCTAAATAGGCTGAGAGAGATAGGGAATGATTTCTCTTATGTGACAGACACAATAAACTTGTATTTCAATAATTAATTAAATATTAAATATTTACTTTCTTCAAATTTTAATATTTACACCGATGTAAAATAATTAATATCATGCTTAATTAATTAATTGCAATTTAATTGATTCATTTGCTTTTGCCTAATTATTCGAGAGCATAATGGTCAGAGTTCCAGCTAGTTGGCAACATGTTGCGTGATGCAGACGCACAGGTTGCACAGGATACCCAAAACGGCAGCAGCAACTTTTCGTGCCTCTTTCTCTCGCTCTCGAGACTTTCAGGGGCAAGGGGATGGGGGCAGGAGGGGAAATAAGAACTGCCCTTTGAACATTTTTTTTTTCGACAGCGACTTCAAAAAGTGTTGCAAGGCGGCCGGCTACGTGTACTATTAAGACAGCAAACGCAGGCAGCAGGCAGCAGCCAGCAACAGCAACATGGTCAACAGCAACATGGCAACAGCAACAGCAACAACAGCAACAACAACAACAACATTCAATGTTTTTAGCCGGCACGGCGGCGTCTTAAGTGGCGTAAATTACAGATCGGCGCTTTTAACTTTGAAGCCGATTCGTACATGAAATGAAAACACGAAAATAATGAGTGAATGTTGTTGTTGTTGTTGTTGTTGTATTTGTTGTTGCCTCACTGTTGCTGTTGTTGTTGTTGCTGTTGTTTCTGGAGTTGTTTAGTGTCGGCAATTGGCAGTTACTTTCAACGTAATTATGTTATTGCTCTTTGGCGCTGCCTCCGTGTGGCAAAAGCAGCAAGTTACACTCGAAGAAATATTTGCTGTTCTAAATTTAAGAACAGCTCGATTCGAATTCTTATCGCTGTGTTCTGCTAATTTTGAAAACTTAATTAAAGTAACTAATGCATAATTAGAGAGCCAAACCTTGGCAAACAAGTTCAATATACACCTAAGAAAAGTGTAAATAAAATAAATTAAAGTTTATCTACTCTCAGACAGAAGGCCCAAAGAAAACCATCGTCAAATGATATGCAAAAGGCTGTACATTATTATATTAGAACAGAAATATTGTAAGAAATAATTATGCAAGGTTGAAATGAGCATTTCAAGGTGAGAAGGCAGCCACGACTTTTCTTTAATGACATAAACATATGCAATTCCTTAGAAAAGTCCTTTCAATACTTCAAACACCCATATTTTTAATCGCATTTTGATGCTCATTTGAGTAGCAATTTATTGCCAATTTCACATAATAAATACTCAGATATGCAAACTGAATTTATTGTAACTTTTCGCATCTTAACATTTTCAATATATGATAATTTGTGTCGAAGTTTTTCATAGCAGCTCTTTGCTTTGCTTCTGTTTCTTGCCACAGAGATCCCATGGATTCGTTCTTCTTCGATCAGCACATGCGTGCGGCACCGTTGCGCTTCTTTCCGGATCCGCTGATGGGGCAACTGACGCCGCAGGAGGCGGATGCCGCCTCGTTGGCGCTGCTGGAGAAGGCGCGTCAGCATTTGCAGATGTTTGGCCGGTCGCCGTATACGGAAATGTTGCTGCCACATTTGTATCAGCGTGCCGCACCGCCCGCGCCACCGTCAGCACTGGGCGCCTTCCAGCTGGGCATGTGGCAGCAGCAGTGGCCACAGTTGACGGCCGGCTTCTTGGCGAGCGCCAATCAGCAGGCAGCGTTTGCAGCGGCAGCAGCAGCAGCTGCGGGCGCCAGTCGGACGCCGCCACCAACATCGGTTGCTGCCGCAGCAACTGCACCACCCGCACCTGCCACGCCCACATCGTCGTGCGGCTCAGCATCGCCCGATTTGCGCATCAAAAGCCAACTCGGCCACTATCCGCAACGTTTCAGTCCCTATCAAGTGCCGCAGCATCCGCAATCGTCGCCGGCCACATCCTCGCGAGCGGAGAGTCCCTAAGAGTCCGGCTGCCCCCGATGCCACGCCCACGCCTCGAGAGGAGGGGCGGGTTGACAGTCACCCCCACAAATGGGAAATAATTGTAAAACCTACACGAAATGTATGTGCAATGATTGAAAATGTTTGTAAATAACACCCTACTCTCCCTGCTACCTTCGCCCCTCCCCCATCTACATCGGCCCCACAACACCCAAAAAGCTGTGTAGCCAAACATGTTGCAGCAACATGTCGCAAATCACATAACTTAGTAGCTGGCTTATGTGCAGCAACCCAAACGTGTTTACAAATTGATTGACAAAAATGATGGAAACATTTGAAAATAATATTTGAAAACGGTTTTTTGTAATTTTAAAAAATGCAGCAATGAATTTGAACAAACAAGTAAAAGCATGACATTAGTTCAAGTATTATGTAGACATAATTTTACCTGAGTTATAGAAATGTAGTACTTCAAATCAGAAGTTTCTTGTCATTTGCGTAATATGTGTATTTCAAATGTTTAACATTCCACTGCCAACGTTTTAAACATTCAGTTACACATAATGCTTAAATTAAAATATGGATGAAAATTATAAATAAATCAAAAATATACAACAAGAAAGTTTCATCAATTTAATACAAAATCTCAGCATGATGAATAACAAGATGCACAAACAAATCTATTTGAAATTATATGAAATAAATACAAAAATGATAATAAACAGACTTAATTTTATAACAATACAATTTAATCAAAAGTTAAATTTAATCAAAGAAAAATTGACTTAAATTGTTTGAGTTGAAAATAGGCTATTTAATAATATTTAATAATTTCAAAAACATTTCCAAAAATTTGAAATGCTTTTCGTATTTTCCGCTTATTGAATAAAAAGTCGAAATATTTGTAAACACATTTGGGCTGCTGCGCATAAGCCTGATTTATATATATATATATATATATATAGTATATATTTAGTATATATATGTATATGTACTTAAAGTAGTTTTTAGCCCTAGCCGTGTAACAGTATTAGTTAATTTAATTAGGCTTAGTTTTAGTGCAAAACAAAAGAAATTTCGCTCGTGTTTTTACTGTGTTTTTTTTTTACATATATAAATTAATTTACTTTATTTTGTTGTCGAATTGTTCCTAACTGCAAATTAATGTAAAATTATTGTAAAAATTCCAATGCTAATGTAAACTGTTAGACACTCCTCATACCTATGCCCCCTGCCCCCCCACATCAAACTGAAAATCAAAAAGCGCAAAACAGATGAAAAAAAAGGAAAAACAAAAGAAAGAAATAACGCAAGTTATTTAAATTATGTGCAAAAATAATAATAAACAATTTATAACACAAATGCAAAAAACGTTGTTCGTCAAATAATTCGAGTTCATTACCTAGCTTAAACAATTAATAAATGATCAACATGATGATGATGATAGTGGTAATGATGATGATGAAAATGCAGTTGCACGTGATGCGCAGTCGCGCGTGGCATGCAGCAGCAGCGGCAGGGGCAGCGACGCCAACAAAGTTGCCACTGACATTCATGCGAAGCCAAATGAAATATAAGTTATAGAATTTTGTGCTCTTTATGAAAGTCTGATTAATTACAGACAACTCCGTGTTTAGTTTTGCCCGCTGCCAGCGTATTTTCATACTCCACTTTTCAATATGTATATATATAAATATGTATCTATGTGTGTGTGTGTGTAGTAAAAGGGTTGCCATCGCATGCGATCAACTGCAGATGCACACGCAGACAGACAGAGAGAAAGAGAGAGTGAACATTGCTGCTGTTGCAGTTGCAGTTGCAGTTGCACGCGACATGCGTCATCAATTTCTAATGATGTATGTCTTCAGCACGGACATTCATTATTAATTGTTAATTGCTGCTTTTGCTGTTACTGTTGTGCGGACATTAGTTATTAATATTGTTTAATGCACTTTTTAATTAGCTGCCACAGACACAATCGCAGCACTTGCGATACTGGCAGAAAGATAATTCCTTGAGAGATACTGCCCTTAAGCACTAAGCAGGCAATATACAATGTGTTTATAATGTATTGTCTGCTCAGGGCTTTATCAATGTGAACAAAGCGAGTATTCATATTTACTTGACGGAAACCTTTTCTCTAACTACAAAATTAATCTAGAGTTCATAAATCATTTTTTTACTTGCTAAGATTTAGTTGACTGAAATTTATTAACACAAGTTAGAAAGGCAAAATAGGCCGTATATAAAATAACCTTGCAACCTACGAACATTGAACTTTCACTGTAAGTTATAAATAAAGATTGCTATGAAGAATATAGATTATATGGCTGTTCGAGCTCAATGATTTTTGTCATCACACAACTATTGAGTTTAGCTAGATTGGCTAAATTGTTGAACAACTTAATGCAACAACTCATCTCTTGACCTATTTTTTCTATGGAAATAAAACATATATATTGCTACTTTTGCGAAGATAGTTTTAAGACTGAGAGAATAGATAGTTAGCATAGCAAAAGATAGACAGCCAGAAATTCCGACTCCTTCAACGATGCGGACCAAGAACATATACATTTTCTTTGCAAGGAGATCTCTATTTCAATGAATAATATTTTGTATACCCTTTCAGAAGGTATGCAAAGGTATACAATTATTAAAACACTATTGTTCAAAGATTATAATTGTCATGGACAAAGTGCTGTGGCTCATGCAACACTTTTACAATTAAGTTCTGTTCTGATTTGAGTTCTTTGTCACAACAGTCCACAAATATGTTGGTATTTAAAAAGAGCTTTGCCTGATTACATAATTAACGCCACGTAATATTACATTGTGGCAAGGGTTTTTCTTGTATTTGCGAATGTTCCAATTTGTTACAATTACACATTTGCCTGCCAGTTGTGTGCTAGCATATTTAAGACTCGTGCTGTCAATCATATGTAATTATGAGCCACACACACAGTCGCACACACACACGCACATACAAGAGAAAAAGAGAAAAAGATACATATGGCATATTGCTCGGCATTTTAATAACTTAATTTTGAAGCCCATAGGCCACGAAAACAGAGGCGAGTCAATTTCTTGAGGGGTATTTAAATATATGTCTTACGTAAGAGGGCCTGTTTAGGTTTAGGCTTGCCTGACCTAACCGACAACCAACCAATAATAATTATACACTCGAAACTTGCAATTATAAAATCATTTTTGACCAACAAGCCAGCAAAACAAACAAGCTTCAAATGGCTTTCCAAATATCTTCATTAACCAACCAAGAGTGTGTGCAGCTGGAAATTGTGAGAAAGTGTCATATTTCTATTAAGTATTTATAGAGAAGTGTTCAAATTGGGCTCTTAACTTTTAATTATGGCTTGAAAAACACTTTTTAATTGCCAACAATTCTGATTGCTGCCCTGTCAGAACAGTCACTGAGTTAATTAAGTAGTACATTGTTGAATTTTTGTTTGTTAATAATTATATCATTAATTTACTCCAATTAAAATAGGCTATTGTTATAAGGCGTTTCCCCATACTGCTAAGGAGAGTAAGGCTTCATTCACTTGTAAAATGAAATCAAATGATTGCTTTTTTTATATTCATTTAATTGGTTCTCGAATTTTGGTAGTAGAAGATTTGAGACGTTTCAAGAGCCATTGGGATAAACTGGGTGCTGATCTGCGTTTTAACAGCACGACGTCAATGTTCCCAATTTAAGCAAAAAATAGAAAAGCCAAAATAAATGAAGGTTCAACATATTCAAAAGGAGTACAGTTTATGCTACTCACAAAATCTGACAAATGCACGTAGTCCTCACACTCTGTAATTGAGATAAGCGTAGATTACCTGCAATTTTCTCACTCAGTGCGACAAAGTCGTACACAAATTATCTCGCCACTAAAAATTTGCCTAATTTCCAACATAAATATGAGCAGGGAACACTTATCAGCAGCGACCGATCTATGGCTCTACCCCTAGAGCATATCTGTCCGGGCCGTCGGCAACCTTTTTGATTCAACTTTGGCTTGTTGTTGTTGCTGACTAATTTTGGGTGTCTGTGTTGTTTGAGCCTTAAGCCTAAGCCTGGACACGGGGGCAGCAGCAAGTAGCAGCCACAAAAATTTGTAAAAAGTAAAAATAAAACGAGACACAAACAAAACACCCTCAAAGCGAACGAACATTTGGAATAAAAACCTGGCCAGGCGCTAACAAATTTATGTCTTCTTCAGGCTTAGACATCGCTGCAAAAGGTGCCACTAAATTAGCTAAGGCAAAGGTGAAGGCAGATGAGGCAAAGGCAAAGGCAAAGGCAGTGGCATCGGCAGAGGAGGTAAGGGTGGAGGTGAAGGAGAAGGCAAAGGTAAACGCCGCTCAGCTCATTACACACAATTTGCAGTTAGGTGCGAGCATATAAATTTCCATGTTGGTCAGGGGACTACATTCTTATCAAAATTATGCACACTTTTATCTAAATTATTATATATATATTATGTTTTTGTTGTGTAGGCGGAGGGAAGATCCCTAGGAACTGTATGAATTGCTAGGGATTTTTTGTTGCTTCATGTTTCTTTTTCTTTTTTTTTTATTCGGTATTATTTCAGTGTGAGTAAGCAATAAATTTAAAAGTCCCGAAATCCTGTTGGTATTTATTATATATTTTTATTTATAAAAGGGACCAGAGAGAATGAGTAGATAATAAAATTATGAAAATTGTCCATGACATATATTTAAATCAGGTTATCAAACCGGAACCGAATCGAAATTCAGGGTGGATATCGGAACTTCAACCACAGATCAAAATAGTTAAGGAACAAGTTACAGGAGTCGATATTATTAGTCTATGTATAGTATAATAACGGACACTGAAAAATTTAAACCAATTTCTTAACCGGAACCGGAACCGGAATACGTTTAGGTTTGACACATTGACTTAAATAAACTTAAAAATAAAAAAATATATTTTCAAATATTAAAGCAATAAAATACTTTATCAAATGTATAAATGCTGTCAATAAATTATAGTACAAGCATTTCTGACAAGTCGCAATGGATATTTCTATTGCGCAACTTGGTTTTTTTTTTGTTGGGGGCGTGGCATTCGCATTAGCCACGAACATGGGTTAATTATACCATAAAAATGTTTATTCAATTTATCATAGCAGCATGAAAACTAACAAGCGTCAGCTTGTCAAAAAAGATACATCTACATTTAACCAGCGACTGCACTTTACCCCTCCCCTTCCCTGCCCCACCCATGTATTACTACAATGATTTGGCAATTTTCTTGTTTATGGGCCTCGCTTTGAATATGTTATGAGAACAAGTATTTGGCGTGTGGTCAAGTCGAGATACAAATAGAGATGGTTGCGTGTGAGATACAAATAAATAAACATAAATATATATTTGAACTTAACTTAATATCTATCTTAACTAAGTGAAAATGAAAGTCGACATATTCGAAAATTATTAAAACATTCGTCAGAGTCTTGCAAGCTTCTAAGAGGCAAAATCTTAAGTTTACATGAATTCAGTAATCTAGTTTAACACAGTTGGAAAAATAGGTTTTAAGGTGTGAGTTTTTATAAATTCATCTTTGAGTACTTAAAAAACAATTAGAAATATATTTAATCATCCAACAGTGTTTTAAAAATAATCTCGCCTTCCTTGTATATACAAATATTGCGAGTTTGTCGGCAAAAAGTATGGTAATTATATACATATTTATATATATATAAAGTCAAAGACTTTTAACAAGCGCCAGGCAAATTGCTATGAAATTAATTTCACAATTTGTGGCACAGAGTGGAGTAGGGGAGAGGAGAAGGGGTGGCAAGTTTGTGCGGCGTGTGATTCGAGAATTATGCCAAAAGGCCTCCTCATCGCGAGGCAGGCGTCGTGTCCTGTCCTGTCTCGTCCTGACCCGTCCTGTCCTGTCGAGGGCACAAACAAGCGATGCCTACATCACACTTCAACACAATCCGGCAATTTCAACGAATACGCCAGGACGCAGACAAAGTAGCAGCCGAGTGGCCAGAGAAGGGCGGTGATGTGGTGAAGCAGGCAGGGGGGTAGACTAAAAGGGAGAGCAGCCAACCCCGTTGTTAACCCAAATGCATTTCACGTTACGGCCAGTTCAGAATTTTCTTCATGTACACAGTCTATCTCTCTTTCTCCCTCTCTCTCTATACACATACATTTTCTCTCTCTCTCTCCCTCTCTCACTTAGTGTTGTGCTTGCGTCTGTTTTGTCTGCATATTGAAAATTTGCATGTTTAAGCATATCCTTGCCAACACTTTCCACGCCGGCCATACTTGCCTGCCCTTATATGTATTTTGAGCAGTGGCGTAGAACTGAAAAATCATTCGCAACATTTAAAGGGGGATTGGTAAAATTGTTAATCATATGTGGCATGCATTTCAATGCCTGAAAATTATAATAAATCGTTGTATTTAACAGTCTTTTTAGAATTAAAAGAGAATGATATGATTCAATACAAATCAAATAAATTAAATAACAAAATATACACAATAATGTCGATAGTCAAGTCCTTAATTTTAATTAGAATAATTTGATTTTGCGAAGCATTTAAAAACCAGTAAATGAAATAAGTAAAAAAAATATAAATGCTAATTTTTTAGCTTATCAAAAAGTGTTGAATAATATTTCAGGAAAGTCTTCTAAACTAAAATTGTTATATTCAAAACTAAGTAATTACTTAAATGTATATATTTCATAGTCCTTTAAAAAGGCGTTTCCTGCAACAAAAAAAAGAAGACTACGCCTCTGGCACTGGAAATCAAGTGCTGCGTGGGAAAGGGTAAAAAGGTGTTTCAACATGCCGGAAGTGCGCTCAGTTTAAAGCTTATCGCTGCAATTTGAGTTGCCCAAGGATATGCGCTCCTTGTTGGAGGCGAGTCGACACACATAGCTGTCGGGAAAAGGAGAGGTGGAGGGGGGTTGAAGAGGCATCGACTGCAATGTGCATATATCAAATAAATAAATTATAATTTCAGTGCAAATTAGTTGCAATTTTGTGCACGGACGCCGCTCGTTCAATGAACTCCACACACAACTGAGGCGAACATTTTTCGGGCATCTTTCGTGTGCGGTTCATTAACTTTTCGACACGACTGTCAAATGTGCACAGATGAAGATAGCACTCAGAGAGAACGCTGAGAACTGAACTGGCATCTAAGGATGTGGGCTAACTGTTGATTGATCAGCAGTCGAGTGTATCTTTGGGCCCAGTTTCATGATGCGAGCATTTTGGACTTGCTAATGACTATTAATAAATGACAACTGCATTAACTAAATGCAATGAAAAATGATTATTTCATGGCCGGAAAACGCACACACACACAAGGATGCAAAAGTATCTGACAGATACACAGACTGTCTCGTTGGTGTTGACACTTGAGAAATTTGTAGCTCATCTTTTGACTCACATATCTCGATCTCTGTATTTCTCTCTGTGAAAAACGGGCAGCAGACTAAAAACTGGCAGACGACAACAAGAGGAGGAGGCGGCAAAGGGTGGCGAGGACAGCTACTAATTACAAACACGCACACACACACACACACACACACACACACGTACACAAGCACAGACACTTATTTTGGCGCATATGCAAACATGCAGAGCTGAAATGTATCTTATAGATACAGTTTGCCGGGCAGTTGCTGCTGCTGCTGCTGCTGTTGACTCCGATTTGTGGGCGTTTATTGTTGTTGTTGTTGCAGACAGCTTTAATAGCCTTGCTTATTTTATTTTTTGGCAGTGCTCGTAATAAGACGTCAACGCTGTTTAAATCATTTTTGGTCTATGCAAATTTACATCTGTTCAGCATTTGTTATGTGCAGCCATAGTTTAAATTATATTGCATGCAATTCAATTTATGCACTGCTTCAAGTTTTAATCTCCCGAGCGAATTGTTATGGTTCGTGCTTAAATTATAGACTATAATACTTGGACAGACTTAAGGCAATCAATCAAAAATGCTCTACAAGTGCTGACGACTATTGTGCAACTGAACTTAAAATTCATTGAATTCATTTACAATTTACATTTAATTGTTTGAAATTAAAAAGCGTATAAATATGCAAACTACATTTTTGTTTATCGTTAATGAATAACTTTTTTAATGTACTCTATTTATTTGTATTTCATTAGTGGTATTTGAAAATAAATTATATTTTTAATTCAGTTTCTAAAAAGCAAATTCTACAAATACATTTTTTACGTCAGTCGTTGTGCAATAAGAATATATATTCTTTATTCTTTAAATAAAATACTTCAAAGAAAGCCAATCTTCACTTCTCGAATAAATTGAGTATGAACAAAATTTATAAGCACATAAAATACATTTTCAGTACATTATAAAGTCTATATGCAACCTAATTTCCCACCTTACATATATTTTCGATGCCCTGACATATATCGTATATATCTCTTAGCATTTATTCGTAAATTTTCACACGCACGCTTCGGTGAGCTGTCAACTGATTTTTATGGCAACAGGTAAAACAAAATATCAACAACAATAACAAAAATCAGAAAATATATAATATTTATAAATAAATATGTTTGCTTTCATTTGCTGTTGGCGGAACACTTTTTGATGGTCTGTGAATTATGTGCGAGGCGAGCCATTTAAAAATTAATAATAATAATAATGTGCGCGCGAAATTCGAATAAAGCTTAATGTTAATCAGGTGCGAAAATGAGTGTCTGAAAATAGATGAAAATGCGGAAAATGTGAGCTGCACGCAACTGCGAGTTTTACCTTGCCGATGTGGCCGCCAGTTGCGGCGAATATCAAATGAAAGGCGGCTGACAACAACAACAACAAGAAAACGCAAAAAGTGAACTGAGCGACTAGTTTTGAGTGAGTTTTATTGTTGAGTTTGCCAAAGGCGGCCATTTTGGGCGACTCAAGCTCAGACGCCAAAAAGGAGAGAGAGAACGGCAGACAGAGAGAGGGAGAGAGAGAGAGAGAGCGCGAGCAAAAGAGAGCGCACATTCCAGTGGGCATTCCAGGCTAAGAAGGCAAAAAGGGGAAATTCGTGAGCGCAAAAATTGTGTGAGCAAATATGTGTGTGTGTGTGTCGGTGTGTGTGTGTGTCTGTGTGTGTGTGTGTGTGTGCTTTTGCTAAAGAGGCGAATGATTGAGGGCGTTGCTTGGCAAAAATGGCAGACAATGTTGAAAGCTTTAACTACAGCGCACGCATCGAGAATAACTGTGTTTATGTGTGTGTGTGGGAGAGTGAGTGAGAGAGCGAAAGGAGGCGAAAAACAAGATGGTAGTGCAAGGCGAGAACGAGGTGAGTTGTTTGGGGAAGGGGAGGTGGTGGTAGAGGTGGAGGCAGACAAGTTGCAACTTGTCCGTAGCTTGTTAACAATTGCAGCACTCAAATAAATTGAGAGAGCAACAAAGAAAAGGAGTGAGAAGTGAGTGAGCCAAAAAGTGGACAGTGTGAGTCAGAGAAATTAGTTTGACTGAGTCAAACAAGAAGAACAAGAAGAAGAAGAAGAAGAACTTGCAGCAAAGGGTGATAGGGGGAGGGGTATATGTAACAGTTTGGGCTGCTTGGCAATAAACTTAATTAAAAGTCGCACGAGACAAAAAAAAAGAGACACACAAAATGTGATTAAAAAGCCAAGCAGAAGCCAAACAAGAAAAGAGTTTTTATTTGTCGTTTTTTTTTTGTGTGCACAGCGAGAAAAGATAAGCGAATATCAGAAATATTTACCTAAGTGAGAAGGATGTTAAGCTAGGAATATAAAAAAAAAATAACACGAATCATAGAATGAAAAAGTTCACAGTTTTTATTTGCCATTGTCATTTTCAATTTTTTATTTTTTATAAACTAATTTAAAGTGATTGCAATTTTTATGTTTTTAGTTCTCTGTGTACACATACTAAAGGCAACGGCTGTTGCAACAACAATAACAACAAGAGCTGACAGAAGCAGAGGAGGCAGAACTCTTTGTAGCTTTTGTGCGGCACTTTCCAATGCCAATTTGCAATTGCTTGAGGCGAGAGATGCCTCCTTTCACTTGCAATTGTTTGTCACTCAACAGGGTTGTTCTGCCCTCTCCCTCTGCCACTAGCTGCCTCTCACTCTCTCCGTTGGCTGCTGTTGTCGCTGCTGATTATTCACATCGATTGGCATTTGTGAAATTTCACGAATTGGCACTTTTTACCACTTGGGTGGCTTTCCTAGCCTGGTGGCTGCCTTTTTTTATTTTTATGCGCGCAGTCTAAATTTCCGCGCACTTTGTTGCTGCTGCTTTTAATCGCGGCTGCTACGCTTTAATGTTGTTGTTGTTGTTGTTGCCACATTCCGCAAATTGCATTGCAACCAATTGACAATTCGTTTCACACGTCAATGCTGCCTTTTGTGTGGTCGCTGATTTAAAGCTGTTCAACTAAAGAACAAATTAAGTATAGAAAAAATAGGTAATAGGCAACACTGAGAGAAATTAGGTTTGCCTTGTTAACTGTTAGCTCAATTTAAAATAAAATAAATAAAAGGAAAGAAGAAGCAGAATGAGGTGTAGCTACTAATTAAGTTTTGCACGCTTTTAAATTGCACTTAAATAATTATTGAAAAAATATTTTGCCTCAGAAAATATTGATAAAAAATTGCTCTCAGCTTTTTGGAACTATTAAACATTATTTCGAGAGGTAAGGTTTATTTTAATAAATATTATGAGAGGAGAATAAGCATGTAAAACACTAGTTAAGAATATAACACCAGAATATTGAAGAATATCTTATAAATTTACTTTTGATAACTTTTTCGGCACATTCTACAACTAAAGTGGCAACAGTTCAGTTGATTTCTAAATGCACCTTTTGAAAACAGGTTGAAAATTCGAATGTCTAAATTTTTGATGACTTTTCAAGTCTTTTGGCCGCCCCACAGACAGCACCTGCCACTGCCACTGACCGCATCTCGCTAACCCTCAACCTCACCCTCACCCTCTCCCTCAGAGGGGCACCTCCTGTAGTTTTTCCAGCTAAGCAGCGGCGCAGACTGTTGTCGGTCAGTGTTGAATGTGACGTAGGCCGCAGGCAGTTGGATTAGCCCATTAAAGATACAAAATATTATAGTTCGGTTTTACGTTTAATTAATTACAAATATTTGTTTAAAATGCGCGCGAGCGATGCGAAAACGACAAATTGATTAATTGATAAGTGAATGTGGCTTCTTCAAAATTTATGTGCATTTTCGTAAACTCTTAAAATAAATGAAGAAATAGACCAACAAAAAGCAAACACCTGTTCGAAGACAAGGTGCTTTAAACAGTTGTTGTTGACTGTGAATAGCGAGAGACAACACAAAGTTGATTAATCGCGCAAAATTAGACGCAAAACTTTAAAAATTACACAAATAACCCAAATAAATTATTATTTATGTGAAAATGTGACACACAACGAGAAATATATATACACAATTATATGTACACATGTCTGTATATCGAATTTCCTTTCAAATGCGCACATTTTAATGATGAAAATCGTTTTTCATTTCGTCCCATTTATTCCGAGTGGCGTCACAAGTTTTGCGCACGAGAAACTCGAGAGATATATTCAAAATTGGTTTTGGTTTTTGGGAGCGTCTGTGTGGGCCACACACAGTGCCTGCCAAAATTAAATGCCCAGCAGCCAAAAGAGAGCTGCGAGCAACGAACAGCGACGACTTTCAGTTGCCACATTAAGAACATAACAAGATACAAATGTATCTTGTGTGCAGGGTGCAGTTTGAATACTCTTGCAAAGAGCCAACGAATTATTGAAGGATAACATACATATAACTATGAAACTGATAGAGGAGTGCTATATTAATGATTTCTCGAACAGATGTGGGGAGTATAATGAAACCCATAACTAATGAGTTTGTTTAGCATAAATTGATCAATTTATACTAAGGCAGCTTTAGGATATAGTTATCCGATCACATAAGTACTGCGTGCAGTAAATATACGTTTATATTCCAACATTCATCAATATAGTTTCATTCGCTTAGAGACTGATAGAAAAAGGTATATATTTACTCAGTAAGTAATAATGATCAAGAATATATATACTTTATAGCTCAGGCATTTTTTTCTCGATATGTTACTTGCTACACGACAAATATTGCACTCAGCAAACGTATAAAAATAAATCAATTCAGCTTTTCTCCACAATATTTTCCCATTTCTCCAAAGTGTCCCAAACTGAAGCTATAGTTAATATTGCCGATCTGCTCTGCATCAGGGATTTATATGCAGTTGCGACGCTAATGAGCGTAACGAAATTTATGACATTCCAGCAACAACAACAACATTTGCTTCCAGTTGTTGTTGTTTGTGTTGCTTGCAGCATAATTCTCACACTTCGACAGGCCGCAAACGAAAGAAAAAAAAAACCAAATATTTATACACATATAAATTGAATGCTACCGCATTTTGCGTACCCAATTTTCAATATATCCTCTCTGCGCCAACTCTCCTGCCCCGCTGCCAGCAACACATTGAAATGTCAAATTTAGTTGACAATTCATAAATTATTGCTGCTGGGCGCTTAAATGGCGCCACTCTAGAGGGGAGAGAGGGGAGACACTCACACTCACACACACACACAATTTCACATTGTCATTAATTTTAAATAATTATGAGGCAAGTCAGCCGCAAATCACAACAATGCCCCAAACTGGGTGGGCCATGTGTGATGAGAAGATGCACAGAAAAAAATAATGGCACCAAACTCAATTTTTAGAAAATATAAAACTACAAAAGACCAAATTACTATTCGAAATTCAAAAATGTGTTAGTCCATAAGGAAAAAAGTGTAAAATTCGAATTTTAAACTGAACTTAAGATTTGAAATCACATTTCTGGAACGTGTAAAGGCGTCTGAGAATAAAAAGATATTAGAAAACGTACTTAAAACAAAGTTGAGCATTATATAATTAACAGACTGTGAAAACATTCTTTGCTTAAGATTTTAGCCGTTCATTTCACTTCCGATATGTTTCTATACTTCAAGTATATTTTTCTCTAGATTTTAGTTTGATTCATTTTTCTCCATGAGCAACTCCCATTTGTTTTGATTTTAAATTGTTCTCTGTGTAGGCAAAGAGCGTGATTTAATGGGAGTGGGAGTAGATTGAGAAGTAGACTAGTCTCGACTCTTAATTAACCGCCTGTTTGCCTGCCTGCCTGCCTGCCTGTCTGCTCTCATATATCCTGCAACTACAAATTGTTCACACTTCAACGTTTTTGATGTGTCTGCCTGCGACATACCCATCTCCATCTCTCATCCCTCATCCCTCATCCCTCATCCTCCTCTATCACTTCCTGGCCTCACGTGTGTCGCTCTTAATTCTTAAAAAATCAGCCCCACTGTTTGCTCCAAGTTTGGGCATCTAATTGACATGTTCGTGACACATGTTGTTCGAAAACAGCTCCTGGGCAGACAGCACAGACAGACTGACAGAGAGGCAGGGGTGGTGGGGGGGGGGGGGTGTACCTAGGGAAGAGGGGGATCGACTGATATTCGGCGGAGACCTCACACAACACGCGCCTACAGCGCAAATGTCAGCGATATGCGAGTCGATGATATATGATTAGGAAGTCTCGCTTCGTTAGCTGGAATACAAGTAAACCAACTATAAATGCATATATATACATATATATATATATATATACATATATACTTGTACATAAATTGAAATGTTGTGACATTGAACCCAGAATGTCGTCGGTGTCGATTCTCTATGGGAAAAAATTAAATATTTAAGTTTTGGTTGCTCAGCTAAATACATTTAAGATTGATTTTAGAATTCTACTGTGCATTGTATGTCTATCAAAATACAGTTGCGAAAAAATATGGCAAGTAATCAAATAGTTTTTTAATTCAATATATTTAACAGTTGTTTTACTCCGTCCTACCTAATTGGTTTTCTAATGAGAAACTATTTAAACGTATTTATTTCGCAAAATTTAAAGTCAGCTTAAAACTTGGATAATTACTTAACTTCGATTAAAGCGAAATTTAAACAATGTCATTTATATTTGTTGCAACATTTCATCCGTTGTCACTTTCTTATTTTTTATGCAGCTGCCCAGCTAAAGTGCAACGTTAACCAACACTTTGAACCCACTCTGCGCTTAGTCTTACCACTAAGCCCCATAATCTTCTCCTCACTCTGTCTCCGCCTCTCTCTCTCTCTCTCTCTCTCTCTCTAACAGTTTCCCCCTCTAATTCTCTCTCTCTCTTCAGTGGCTAATCCACAAAATCTCCGCTTTTCATAGGCCATTAAAATTAACTAGCATCGTTGAGCTGCTGACTCAAGCAAGGGCTGCGGGAGGGGAGTGTTGTGGGGGGGGGGGGGTTGTCTAGTTCATTATTCAATTGAATCCGCATTTTCTACGCACAATGCACAAATCCGATTCGAATTTGTAAAAAGGCAACGACAACAGCAACGAGAATAAAGCCAAAGCCAAAGCCAAATCCGGGCATGGCGATAATCGCTAGTCGAACTCAACAACAGCAACAACAACAACAACATTAACAAGAAGCAGCATAAAAATAACAATCGGAATAACAACAACATTAGCCAACTACAACAAATATCTGCCTGACACCACAGCAGCGACACCGCCCACGTGCCACACACGCCCACCCACTCACCAACACACACACGTGTCAAGCGACTGTCCGTTTGCCCGTCTGTCTATCTGTCTCAGTGTCCCTCTGTCTCTCTCTCTCTCTCTCTCTCTCTCTCTATCTCTCTCTCTCTCTCTCACACTGACAGCTACAAATTGCGTTACAAGGCTGAGCTTGAAGTGCAGGGCAGGCAGTGGGTGGACGAGGTGGTTTACACAGCGAGAAATTATGAGTTGAGCTTGAAAGGTGTTGGATTTTATGTAAAACACAACAAATATGTAATTAAAACTTGGCGAAGAGAAATTAGCGAACAAACTCCAAACAATAAACTAGAGAGAAATGGAGAGGGGGACAATTAGAGAGAGAGAGAGAGAGAGAAAGAGAAAAAGTTAGAGAGAAAAGGATTAAATCATATCTATTCCACCAACAAACCAATTACTTTTTATGTATATGCTAAAAGTTAATAAAACACAAAATAATGATGAAAATTGTTTTTCTATGTAAATATTACTTTTAAGCAGCAAAGTTTTGAAATGATTGTGGGTATCTTCTCAAGCTTAGCACAACTTTCCAAATAAACAACATATGAATAAATAAGTAAAAATATAAATAAATAATATAAATAAATAAATATTAAATATTATTCGATCTTGGCTAAATAAATATTAGTATAATTATAGCACAAGTAAATTGTTCACTGTGTAGCTGCGTATTTGTAACAACACACAACCGTGCCACCTTCCCCCGCCTTCGCCTCCTCCCCGTCCTCCATTTCCATTCCACGTGCTGCAGTCAAAAAGTAAGCATCGTCGTCGAGGTTCGTGTAACTTTCAGCATAATGACCCAGACACGTGGCTGTCTAATGTGACCAGCCGCCGCACATAGATAGAAAGTGTCGAGTGTGGCCAGCGGGTTGGATGGTCGACTGTGGACGGGGCAGGGGGCAAGCGGAGCAGGTAACGCTTCTATTGTTTTTACTAGCATTTTTATGTTAAAATGTGAAATGAGGGTGGCGGGTGGATGGGTGGACGGGGTACAATTTTATGTGCCTATCTGCCTCGTTTTTAATACACTTTATTGCAATTTGGGATTTGGAGGCAATGTCGCAATTAAATGCGTGCCAAATTGTTGGGCTAATTGAAATTGCACTTGATTGTTTAATTAAATTGAATACACTTTCGAGATTTTGCGTTAATTGCTTTTCAATTCAATGAGTTTTCCCCAAGCAGTTAGAAGCTAATGATAATTAAAGTTATAAGAGAAGAGAACTTGACGAGCATTGAATAAATTATTTTTCAAGAACTTTTGAAAACGTTTGATTGTATTTTGCAGAACTATTTCCAACATTCGATATCAATTAAGCAATTTTTGTGCTCACCTTCCACGCAGCTGTGTGGAACAGCTCTATTAGTGGACCCAAAACTGATCAGTTGTCAATGATATGAGCAAGCGGGGCAGCAAGAGAGGGTCAACAAGTAGAGCAGTCCATCAATCAAACACATCTATATGATGTCAAGTTTGAGGTACTAGCTTGTAGTTCTTTTGTTTTTGTATTTGTTGTATCCACGATAGATACCAATCTTTCTAGGGACTGGCCAAGTAGTTAATTTATTTATAATTGCCGACGGACAGCCGGAATTGCTCAGCTGAGCTCAGCTCAGCTCAGCTCAGGTCAGCTCTGCTCAAATAATGACTTGTAATACTGTAATTTCTGCTAATGTTCTTTGCGCTCTGGAAGATATGCTAGCGTTACGCTGGATACGATAAGAACTCTGGCATTTCAATTACCTGCCCGGGGGAATACTTCGGGTTAGGAACTGTTTGATGTCTGTCGATATTAACGCGCAATAAATTAGCGCAAGCAACAACAGCGGCGAGGTGAGATGAAACTCCTCCTTCCCCTCCCCCCGCACAAGCCCCTTGTCAACCCCATTTGAAAAGAGTGACCAGAGTGTTGAGGTACCTGTACTGAGAGGCATTAGCATGCAGTGCGGTCCCCCGATACGATCCAGAATGCGATCAGTTGCTATCGGATGCGATGCGCATAATCTTCTCCAGCTCTTTCGACGGTTAATTTCAGTTTGAGATAATTATAGAGCGGCTAACAGCAAAGAAGAAACCAAGACACCGAATCGCTCGACGGTTCGCCAAATGTGGTTCGCGACAAAGGGCACAAAACGGGGGGGGGAGGGCGACAAGAGTGGGTGTGGCGGCGGAAGGGGGGAGGAGTCAGTTGCACGCGCTCGAATTTATTATTAGGCCTACAACCTCAGCTCGCCTCTCGTTGCCCTGCCCCTAGATGTGGCAACAATCAAGTTGATGCTTCTGCAGCTTCTTCGGCTGCTGCTGCTGCTGCTGCTGCTGTCGCGGATCAGAACAGGGCGTTGAGTGTAGTAAGTGATAGTGGGCAGCATCAAACAGCAGCTGCAGCAGCAACAGGCAAAATAAGCAGCCAAAGAAGCAACCTCTGCGAATGGCAAAGGCATCAGCAACAGCAACAGCAAAACCACAATGCATAATTATGCCCTAACATTATATTGGGTATATTAGACTGAACAGTTAATTGGTTACTTTTGAAAGTTTTTAGTCATTCAGCTTAGTTGCTCCTAGCTGCAATTTGTAACTTGAACAACTGGGTGAGAAAACTGGCCTTAGAAGCTAATTGGGCAAAGCATAGCTGCTAATGCTTTAGCTAACTTAAACCATAAATCATCCATCATAAATACCTTATGTGGCAACAATTGTCATGGAGTAAATATAAAAATTGTAAATAATAATCAAATAATATATTCCTATTGAAAAAAAGTATTTCGATTTAAGAGAGCATTATCCAAGTGTCATTCAATTTCGATGCCAACTGACGTATTCTTTCATAATTTTAATAGTTATATTATTTTCAGCATTCCAAAAGATACAACCAGTGATTGGGGGGAGGGGGGAGAAGGAGGGAATGTGGCAGTGAGGTAGAGTGGAGTGGAGTGAAGTGTTTGCCGCGAAACCAAAGCGAAATGCCGACAAATATCAAAGTCATATACAGCCACGCCCATCAATGGCATGTTGATCTTCATCAAGATCGCTCCACAGCGAGAGAAAGAGAGGGAGAGAGTGGGAAGGGGGTCAAGGAGAAGGGGAGGAGAATTGCTGCTGCTGCTGTTGCTGCTGCTGCTGCGGCGGCTGCTGGCTCCACAAGTTCTTTGGGGGCTGCCCTCCATGGAAGCTAATCAACAATTTTCTCACCTCTTTTTCGTGAGCAGCCACAAAAAAAAAAAAAAAATACAACAAAAAAAAGAATAAACCAAAAAGCAGAAAAAATGAGAGAAACAAAAGTAAAAATTGTTTGCGGTAGGCGTTTGCCGGACTGAATGTTCTGTCGGCATCGAGCCGGATTCACAACGCCCTCAGCCGCATTTTGCTAGCCTTTGTTTTAAGCCGCATTTTTGCTTCTTTCTCTCTCACTCCTTTTTGTTGTTTTTGTTGTTGTTTTTGTTTTTGTTTTCCGTTGATAATAAGTGGCATGAGAGTATCAAGAACGCAACCTGTTGCACACAAATCGGGTTAATCGATTTTAAATCGTTGCTCACGTAGATTTTCATTTTGTTTTTGGTTTTGTTTTTGTTTTCTTTTAATTTTTTTGTTTTTTTTTTTGCTGGGGCTTTCAGCCAAGATTAATCTGCTGTTAACAATTAGAAGTTCGTTAGAGCTGTGGCCTTTGAAATTTGGAAAATTCACAGCTGCGGCAAATGCGCTTTTGCATTTGTCGCGTTCCGAAAATCGCTTGAATTATGGCGCTCGTATTATTGCGGTTTGCGGGGACATATTGTTGTCCATTTAAATCAATACGAATATATGGCATCGTTAATGGAAATTTATACGCGCAGTTACTTGCCACACCAGCGACCGAATACACGGCACCCGGCACCAGGTACCACAGCCAGACCACACAGCAGACCTTGCCACAGCATTCAACATTCAACGTTCAACGTTGCAACCAAATAAAGCTTGCTGAATATTCGCACAGCCAGTTGCTAAATTGATGGACAACCCACCGGGCAGAGACACCAGCCAAAAGCACACACCACACAGCGCACCACACAGCGCACCACACACACAACCCACACCCCCCTCTCTAGCCAGAACTGTATAGGCACATTGTATGGCTGCTGTATTTATTTATAGCATCGCTTGCTGTGCTGATTTTTCAAATACTCCACTAACTGACAAACGCCTCGAGCTTACCAAGACGGGCGGTGGTATCGGGGGGCGGGGGACTCATAGAGGAGGCAGGGCAAGGACGGGGGCTTACTTAGCAGGTAGCAGACTCCAGTCACAAATCCCAATCGCAATCCCAAGCACAGTCACAAGTTTGCAGCAGCACATGTAAAGCTTAAAAAATTACGTTTTCTCAATAAGTTTTGATAAAAATCAACATCATTTGTGCGTCGGCCCAGTTGGGGGGAATTCCAATATGGTAGCAACCGAGACAGAAATAAAGAAATTTAAAAAAAAAACAGCAGCAGCACTGGACAATCCACGTGTGTGTGTGTGTGTCTGTCTGGATTGGGAGATGTATTGGATTCGAAGTGAATGCTGAATGAGCTACTTAAACCAAAACTCAACTGAAGAAGCCATGGTGAAACAACCTTAAGTAAATCATTTGCATATGAAACTGGCTTTAAGTCTTAACTTAATAGAAACAGTACTTTATTATTATTAATAATAATTATATTATTATCTAAATAGTTGACAAACAAATATTTGCCGACATATATATTTATTTTTATTATCCGATTTTGCGAAAGAATTTTGGAATGCATTAAAATATTTTCATTAATATAAAAACTCAAAATATTTCAACATTAATCAACAATTTTCTCATCTCTCTTTATTATCATTTCCCCATATTTATAAATTTATTTGTGAATGTTCTAAAGTTCCAAAATTGGATGGATTAAATCTTATTTATTGCACCCGTGTGAGTCCTTATCAAGTTCATATCTTTACAAGACTATGCAACTTAGCTTATTTATATGCCACACATGCTTTCATGTAGCGCATTCTGAGGACCGTTGCTCATTAGGCTACCCGTACGCCCCTTGTGGGATCCAAAACGACAACAACAAAAAACACAAAAAACCAGTCATGAGCAGCTCCTCCTCGGCTGTTGCTGTTGTCAGCTTAAGCTAAGCAGTGTTCTTCACAGACTAACTGACTGACTGACTGTTTGATGCCCACCACATCCAGCGGTGCTGCTGATCTACCTCATTCAGACACAGGCAGAGGCAGAGGCAGAGGCAGAGGAACAGGCACCGGCACAGGCACATCCCCAACAACATCCACAATTCATATTTGAGATCTCAGCTCTCATGTCTTACGCTCGTCATTTGCGCGATTTTTAAGCTGATGATCAGCGACAAACGATCTTTCACTCGCCTCATGATGGATTCATACCACCAACAAATTTGCCACTGATGAATGGATTGCTGTCTGCCTACCTCTCTCTCTCACTCTGTCTCTCTCTCTCTCTCTCTCTCTCTCTCTCTCTGCGTATCTGTCTCTTGTCATTCTGAGAGCTGTGCGCAGTCAGCCGATAAACGACAACATTGGGTGTAGAGATTTTGTTCAGCTTCTGGAAAGCGTAGCAAGTTGTGGCAGACATGAGACAGTCGCAGTGAGCCCCAACTCCAAAGTCGCGAGTCTCCTTGACTTGCCCAGTGTGTGTGTGTAATATAGTGTAACAAATTGAACGGGCATTTGTAGCGACAACCCAACAAGCCTTCAGATTACCTCGAGATCAGACGAAAAGATTGTCATTCGTCGTATTAAGCAGACTAAAACCAGCTGAGCTCGGCTTAGAAATGTCTACGCAAATGTTTAGGGGTGGTCGAACTGAGGCCAAGCTACTTGTTAATGTTGCTGCATATCGAATGTTTTCATTACTGTTCACGTTGATCATATTAATCACATAAATAGCGTACAAGTTACATTCTTAGATGGAGAAGAGAAAATGTGTTGCGTTGTTGTTTTGATTGATTGATGGTCAAAAAGTAGTTCAATCAGCAATCTATTTAGAGCCATAACTTTGTCACATCTGATTCAGATTTCAAGAACTAGTGCTTCTTGGTCATTCTTTAACCCCTATAAAAAAACCACATTAGCCAGATTTTCATGTTAAAATTATACCCCCAAATGGGGTCAAATCTTTGCAGTGCCATAACTGACAAACATCAGGACAATGCCAATATACTCTTCCATCTTCGCCAGCGGAGTATAAGAAATAGCCACTTCAAAATCAATATGGGCAATTTATATGTATGGGCTTATTGTAGGCCACCCACAGCTGACAATGGTCATCAATTTGTGCCAGCACTTTGACACTTTCCAGACAGACATTTCTTTTGATATGCAAAGTGACCAAAAGCTGCACAAAGCAAAAATGCCGCCAATACAATTGTCAATTTGATAAATAGTACTAATGCTCAGTCCGCTCTGCGCTGTCTGTCACATTCCCATTCACAATCACAATCACTCGATATTGAAATAGGTAAATTACCACTTACAACAGCAACAACAAAGGGCGCAGGGAAAAATATAATACTGTCATAGGCTAATGTCGAACATCAGACATCAGAGGAGAAAGCCGACGAGGCAAATCGAGCCAGCGAACGCATTTAATCGCCACTTTTGTCAAACGCGTCAATCACAACTTTGATGTCTCGTAGGCGAAGTCAATCATCACGCCCACCACGCCTACCTCCCCCACCATCACGCCCATTTCTAATCGAATGCTCTGGGCCATGTTACAACTGTGCGCACAGTGGTACAATTTTGAGTAAAATGGCTTCATTTAGATTTGCAGCTAAAATATGGAACTATATTTAGTCACTTGGAAAAAAGCTTTTCCATTTGTGTTTATAAACTAAAATGGAGTAATTACTTTTTGGCAACTTTGAATTATAGATTGGGCCACGTTTTATAGTGACAATTTAAGAAAATGTAGCAAATTTTAAAAAAATATTTTAACACTTTCATATTTATTGAATTTATGCATAATTTTGAAATTTTAAATAAATAAAGAGCGTAATTCAGTTATGATATGGAAAATAATTTAAAGGATTATGTTGGCACATTAATTCAGCTTTTCCTTGAAGAAAAGAGTGATATTTTGTGAGCCAGTATTTGTTGTCTGGCCTTCAAGAGTAATTAGTAGAATTGCTAGACGGAATTACTTTAGTCAATCTAGTCTAAAAATACTACGGGACACCAATTTTGTTATATATATTTTATTAATTTGTATTTTTTTTACCAATTTTGCTTCAGTGTGCTGCGCTTAGAGCGTTACAGGACCAAAAGCAGAACCAACAGAGAAAAAAAATTAGTAACGTTTCGAATTACAAACGCAGCGCAGGTCAACTGTGCTCCGTCTCGCTCTATCTCTCCCCCTCTCTATCTCTCACTCTCCCTCTCTGTCTGCTGCTCTGTGATCTGAGTGCTGTATAGTTTGTGTTGGCGTGTAAAAAGCGCCGCTCGTTGACGTGTCAGAATTTTCATATGCATGTCAAGTGTCAAATGCTGAAAATCACTCCATAAATGGGCAGTGCACAAGACAACCCCAACCAACCATTAGCTACACCCGCCCCATAGCCATGCCCCCTCCCCGCGCGAACGCACCTACAAAGCGCTGATTAGAGCAACTGTTTCGCGCCGACTGTTGTTGATTTCGTTTGATACGTCGCCTGTCATGTCAGTTTTGACAGTGTGTTTGTTAGTCCAACCAAAAAAAAAAATAAAACAAAAAACAAAAACCAAAAAAACTATGGAAAGATGACGTCTGATGCTGGTGCGGGAAACAGGGGTTGGGGGTTGTTTTGAGGTTGTGATTGAGTCTCTTATACTGGTAGTGGACTTGACTTAACTTCAATTAGACGAATTGAGATTCTTCCTATTTCTCTCGCTCCCTCTCTCTCTCTCTCTCTCTGTGGACCTAGGGGCATAAAGGGAGGGTGTGTTGGTGCAGGGGTCTAGGGGCCGTTGCGGCATCATAATTGCCATTAGATTAGCTGTCATGTTTTAGCGCGCTTTTGTTTTGTTTTCGCTTCTGCTTTCTTCTTCGGCCCATGATGAAAATGACACATTTTTGCTTGCAATTTGATTTGACATTGATGTGTCAGCCCGTTAAATGAGCAAATATGACAGCCTGTTGGCTAGGGAAGAGCAGCCAGGGGTGGGGTGGGGGCTATGCTGGTTTTTGTGGTTTCACTTTTATTTTTTGTTGGTGCACCCTTAGCCCGAGGGTTGGCTGATTGTGGCATTGTGTCATACGTCATTCGTTTCTCGTTGTGGCTTTGCGACTTTCTCAGGATTTGTCAGTTGTTGAGCTTGATTTGATTTGATTTGGATGTGGAATGCTGCATGTTGTATGTGGTATATTGTGTATTGTGGGCTAACCTTGAAGGCCAAGTTAATTGCAGTTGCTGCCGAATTTCTTTCTTTCAAGAAAATTAGCTGACTTTGTTGAACCTTTGCATTGAGGTTAGTTTGGCGTTAAGAAAGCCAACGATGCATGCAGCTGATGGAATCAGTAGGTCAATTACACAATTTTAAACTATGGGAAGATGAAAATTGTTAGACATTGTAAAGGTCGTTGTTCATACCTACCATTTCAGTTTTTGATTATAGATTAAAACTGGCTTTAGGAGTATATCTTACTTTGTTTATATTTTCTAATATTTGTATATATTTGTCACCTGAACAGAAATACCATTTTCTACACAATCTTCAAACAACATTCTTAATAACTCAATATATATCCATAAACTCTCGTATCCATGCTCTTAACTCGCCCGTTTATCCATTTTCAACCGTTTAACTGGAGAGAACTAATCCAGCCTAAATCAATAATTCAGTTACTCGTTTAGTTGCCACAATTCCAATTCAACGGGGGAAATGAGGAGTAGGGGTCGAGTCACACACACATTTAAAGCATATTAGATAACTTGTGCCCCGAGACATGGAGAATAAAAGCGGAAAATTTCGATTTCATGGCGATAATCATGAATCGTGATTTATTTAGCGGAACAATTTGTCAGTGTGGTGGTGGCCTCTGTTCAACGCTCGGCATCAGTTCTGATTTTCAGATAGCCACCGGCCACAACCCACATTCAAGAAAAAAGGGAATACATCTATATACATATATATATATATATATATGTCTATATACGGCAAAGGGGTGGCTACTACAGTCAGTCCGCTGCTGCTGTGTTGACTTGTGAGTGCTTTGCACCCAGGATACAAACACGAATGCGGATGTGGCAGAGGATACTCCACACGTTTCTCGTGCTGCACAAATTCGCGCAACTATTTGGGAAAATACGCTAGCATAAAATGTTGTTATCTATGGTCTCATTATCATCAACACACACACGCAGACGGGGCGAGGGTGTGCACCCTCTCCAACTACCCCTCTCTCGCTCTAACCTCGCACTCCTTTGCCGAACCGTATGCAGTCAAGTTGAAAATTAATTTTGTCACAGTTGCGCATCGTCGGATAGTGTCATTATGATATCGATAACCGACAAAGCGACCACGACGCTGATGATGATGATGATGATGATGATGGTGATACGTAATAATGATAATGGTGATTAGCCGCCGCCGCCTGGCATCGCCAATTGCTAAGCATACGCCGTTGATAATGTCCCTTCCAGTTGTCGCTAAATTGAAAAGTTTCCCAGTCAGACTGGCACAGGTCGCGTGATTCCTTTTTTGGCATTCGCTTTTTAAGCGATTCGCTGCGCTCACAAATTTGTTTGGCTTTTCACAGTGCATCATGCAGTGGGGTAGGACGCCAATTGTGGCAGCTAGTTTTAGCTTCTTCTGTTTCGTATTTTGCTGGTAGGCATACGTGGGAATGTGTAAATTAATTTAAATTAAATTTTCATTTTATTAGCTGTGCAAATTGGCGCACACTCTGCTTTAAAACTGAACAGCTTATGGTATTAAGTGGGAGTTTAGGGGCGTGAGAAAGCGTTTGAACTGAAGGGTAGAACTAGGCTGGGATGTGGGATAGAACAAGGGCTTATTGTGGAAGCTTGGATTTTGAGAAATTTTTAAAAAGCTAACTGTCTGTGTCTATAAATATTTTGAGAAGGAATATTATGAGGAATCCAAATATTTATCAATATAAAATAAAGACTTTTATCAAATTAAATTATTACAAATATTTCGAATGATAAGTTTTGAAAAGAGAGATCAAAGTCTATTAACAGAATACCAAGTATTAAATTATATTATTCAATAAGATTTGTATTTGCTAAAACTGTTTAAATAGAGATATTTTCCCTTAGCAAATAAATGTTATATTTTCCTTTCAATGTTCCCAATAAAAGTCATAAAAAGAAACAACATTTTCCTTTTCCATAAGTCAGTTGATGCTTTGTTCTATGTATTTTTTGGTATCCAAGTCAAAAGAAAAAGGAGAAACTAAAACTCAAAACTAAACTAGAATGTAAATAATGTTTCTAGGCAAAGATATTGCTATAAATAAGTCTCTTTAAAGTCCACATGCCACTCACATTCAACGAAATACCTATTTACATATCTGATTTAACAATTTACACAAGCAACGACAACAAAGCATATTAAAGTACACTGAGAGCAAAGTAACCCATCAACAAGTCAAGCTGAAATTCAAAATCCAAATAGTTGCCCAAAAGTCAAGCGGCACCTTTAGAAGATAGAAGGAGAGAGAACGAGCGAGAGAAAGAGAGAGAGAGAGAGAGAGAGAGACACAGCTAAGAACTACTTGACACTTTGAACTAATCGCATCTAATTTGACAGATTTACATAGGGATTAGGCCAGACAAATGAGAGTGCGAGAGAGAGAGAGGCAGAGGGAGAGTGAGAGAGGGAGAGAGAAGAGGTCAATGCTAAGAGGCATGGGTGGTACTAAGTACATATTGATGACTTGACACTGACTGACTGTCAAATGTCAGTCAAGAAAACAGACGAGAAATCGCCGCTTATATGCGATACGAGAAGTGAAGGATTAAAGAGACGAGGCAAATTGGTAAGACGAGTAGACGAAGAGGAAGAAGAGCGAGGCAAAGAAGCAGACGAAGCAGAAGAAGCAGAAAGACCCTCAATCTGACTGCGTTGACAGTGGGTGGATATAGAGAGGGGTGGGAAGGGGCGGATTTGATTTAGAGTTTAGTGTACAAGTGGGCGTTCAAGCTGAAGCGTAATTCACACTTTTGTCACGGCCAGTTGGCCAGAACTGAACTGAGAATGCTGCTGACTGCTGAGTGCTGAATGGAACGGATATTGATGACACAATCTTGCACATTAAGTCATTCAATTCGAAAACGTTGCACAGCTGTGACGATTTTTAGCACCCATCAGCAGCAGCAGCACCAGCAGCAACAACAACTACAAATCAACGACACATCAAGCGCGAAAAAAAGGGTTGGGTTCGATGCGTTATGTTCGTGTTGCCACTTAGAGATGGGCAGTTAATCGTCGTGCTTAAGGCCTTGAAACATATACAATATATAATAATCGAGTCTCTAGAAGAACTTTTTTTTTCTCAGAGTTTTATTCAATAAATATTTAATAAACAATTTCGGAGTTTCGAGAGATTAAATTTGAATTCTTTGGGTTTTTATAATTTAAAACGCTTTATCCAGATAAAATACAAACTATGCAACAACTATTTCCAATATAGAAATCTATCGATTCTTCTTTGCTAACTCGAATATTATAAATATTTTTATTATACAACATTCTTGTGTTCCTAACATGTTCTAATTGGGCATTTAGTAGAATTATTGTCGAAGGTTCAAGTAATCAAGCAAAACTTGAATCGAATCGTAGATTCTAGTATAATCTAGTATAATCTATAATTGCTGAAGTCTTTTTACATAGCACCAAATCTTATCCATCTAAGAATATATTGTTGTTCGCATCTTCAAATAAGATTTCCGATATCCTTAAAGACTTAATCGGGTTTTTTTTTATACCTCCTTCATAGAATAGAAAGAACTCAATTTACAAGTTCTAATCGATAGTCACTGCTACATCAGATCATTTCTAAACTATTTTCTGTAGTGCTTTTCGTGGCTCATAAATCAATACAAGGCACATCGCTAGTTGTTTGTCTGTCTGTCTTTTGGGGTGTTGGGGGAACACGAAGGCGACTTCATTACTCTGCGTCATTAGGCACTCAAATTGTTCCTTGCCCATAGAGTTCAGCTCAACTCTTTTTGTGACTGGGTATTCCGTATTCAATATGTTTGTCCGTCAGTTGGGAAAAAGTTATTGAAACGGTTGCGCTTCAATGCTAAACGGAAGTGCTCGTCTCCAGTTCACAAACAGTCCATTCTATATAACACACATACATGTCGGTATATATGTACATGTTTCTATGGGCATAAGGTGCGTCCAATATAGAGTGACAAAAGGTCTCGCTTGGCCAGCTTCTCAGTTAGTCAGCTAGTCAGTCAGTCAGTCAGTCAATCGTTTGAACCCATCGAACACTGCACTAATATTGTCGAGTTAACTGCCGCTGTAGTTTATCGTTGTTACGGCTGTTATTATTATTCTTACATGATTGTCGTTGGTATTGGTGTTGGTGTTGTTGCTGGTTTGTAATTTGCTTTTAATTTTTATGACTCTTGCACCCTTTTTTTTCTAGTTTTTTGCCTTGTGCCAACTGCTTAACTTTACTGTCGGTGCGTTGCCATCAACGCTCCCAAAGCTGAGCGTCGCAAATTAACAGCGTTAATGATCGATTTTATAGCAATCGATAGTTACTTATTTTTTTATATTTGTATTTGTATGTTGACTCTCGAGTCTCGACAATCGTCAGTTGGTTAAAGTTGTGAAGGGGTGTGAGTGTTTGTTATTGACATTTATGGGATTTTATTCCGATGATTTATTGATATTGCTTGACATCTATATGGGCATCAATGGGCATATAGTAATACATATATGTATACAGGATTTTATGCTGTACTTACAAAAGAATGCTTTATCCATAGTTTTCTTAATTTTTAATGCAAAACTATTTTGACATATTCATAATCAATTTATTGACATTTTCAAATTATTAACAGATGGCATTAAACAATTACATTAAAGTATTGACTAATTCTTTGCGTTTTTAATAATAATAAAATAATAAAGTAAAGTAAAGTAAAGAGAATTTAAAATTTATTGAGTTTTAACTTTACTATTCAAGTATTTTTTCATATTTAAATAAAAATGTAGTAAATGTTAAACACCCAACTAATAAATTGTGAAAAATGATTAATAAAAGAGACAACATTTGTTACAAATTAATTACCGGAAAGTACTTATTCACTACCAGCTCTTGACTTGTTAAATAATGCATTGCATTACTGCAAAGTAATTAGTTTATCACTGAAATCAATTGTACACAATTAATTGAAGTTCACACGCTTTGATTGATGTGCACACTTATTGATCATATTGTCAATAACAACTTCAGACAAGTCAAAAGTGTTTTAAAAAGGAAATGCACCGAAATGAACTGCAATTATTGTTTGACCTAGATTTCTCACAGCATCCAGCGACTTACCACGATAGAGTCATTAGTGCAGCATTCTCTCTTTTACGCTTAAGATACTGTATCTTAAGTTGCAATCTATTTGCCAACTAGTTCTGATTGAATATGCAAGAGAACTGGATTTTTTGTGTCTGCCTGATTCCCGTAAGCCATTCCATTAGTTTTAAAGACTTCCGCAGCTTCTGTTCTCTGGCTGTGTGGCAACCGGCTCAAAAGAAATTCTAAACAAGTCAAGTATGCACTGGGAGAAGGTGTGTTTGACTGGGAGATACCCTGTGGCCAGGTTTTGTGATTGGCTATGCATCAAAATACTAAATCTGAATAGACTATTTATGAATAAAGTAAGGCCGTATTTAAGTCTTGTGATTATTTTTATCATTTAATACATTTTTCGAGCATATTGCAGTATAGCCTTTAAGATATTTTTAGTTGCTACAGGGTATGCACAGTATGCTGATTAAATGGCATTGCAATTCTAGAAACTTTTCAGCAACTAAACAAACGCGTTGCACACGATACTCTAATTTGCAACGACACGTAGCAAACAAAAAAAAAAAAAAAACAAACTTCAGACACAGAAAGAAACTGAGACCAATACGAAGTCCTAGGCGGAGTTGCAAGTTGCAAGTTCAAGTCAATGTCAGAGTCGGAGTTGGGGGTCTGTTTGTTATTTTTGCCATCTTTTGCATTTTGTGTGAAGGAGCCAGCTGACAACTTTATTTGGATTGACCAAAATGGCTTCAAATTACCAGACTCCAGAGACAGTCTCCCGACAAGCAAAACGAGGCCAGGCCAGTAAATAGAATAGAAAGATGGCTTAGAGAGCCCCACATAGCTGTTTAGTGGATACTGGTTTCTTGTTTGTGGTTCTGGTTTGTGTGGCGCAGGCGCATAAATAAAGTTAGCGCCCAATTTATCATATTTGCGATATCTTTTTGTATTGCCAACTTGGCAACTGGCGCCGAGAAAAGGCCACAGAGAGCACACTTGGTCTGGTCTGGCCTGGTCTGTTCTGTTCTGTTCTGTCCCTGGTCTCGTCTGTGTGTTGAAATCATGTGCATACGCTTGTCTGGGCCTTCACAAATCGTTTGTCAAGTCAGTAGGAGCTGAAGCTGAAGTTAGAGCTAAAGTTGAGTTTAGTTTCACAGTCGGAGTCGGAGTCGGTCTGTGACTTGCCACACAATGGGTGGTAGTGGTGACTGACTGGACCATTGTGTATGCCACTTAATTACACGGAAGTTTGCCCCAGCTGCAAAACTGGAAGCTACCAGCTCAATTTAATAGTGAGTTGGACTCGCCTCCTTCCTTGCTCACTGGACACCTTGGCGGTTCAAGGTTGAGAGTATGTAATCAGATATGCCGCAGCAGCAGCAGCAGCAGCATCCACTCGCTGGGTGGTGATGCGAAAACTAATTGCAACAAGGTTGCAGTTGCCACACCACCACCAACAAGAACAACAACCAGAACAACAGCAACAGCAACAATAGGAATAGCAACTTGCAGCTAACACGCATATAGCGTGCCAAGTGCAATAAGAACTACAAAATGCGAATTTACATTCGCAAGCTAATAAATCAGCAAATATCTCAGTAATAATTCAGTTTTTGTTGCGATCCTGGGGCTCAGGTGCTAGCCTGTTGACGCTGGTATTGACGCCTTAAGCACGCATATTTCTCTCCCTCTCCTCTCTCTCTCTCTCTCTCTCTCCCTATCTCTATCTATATCTGCCCACTGATTTGCTTGCTAGCTAGTACAACATACTAGGTAATTAACAAGGGGGCGGGGAAACCATTGAAGTGAGGTACCTGCACTGAGAACAATGCTTATGTGATTTAATTATTCATTTATGTTTGAGTAAAATTCAAAATCAAATTGAATTCCTGACAGAGAACGTTTATGAATAAGTCACAAGAAATAATTTAAAGTTAAAAGGAGGAAGCTTTATTCAGTTAAACATTTAATACTACCCATACAACCAAGAATTGAAAATTCCTGAAGTGAAAGAGCAGTTGAATGTTTGAATAAGAAATAATATTAATATTAAATAATAATTTAAGACAAGCGGAAATATTCGATGTCAAAATTCATGGATTCAATAAAAGAGCAAACTGTCAAGATAAGAAAGTAGACTTAGAGAGTTTATATGAAGAAATCAATACCAATTCATATTTGTTTTAAAACAAAATAAAATAAAGATATAAATAGCAAATGAATATATCTATTGAATATATGTATTAGAATCCATACGAATACTGAATACCTAACTTAATAAATAATATCTTCGCACAAATCGTTTAAAATTGTTGGCAGTGCATTCTGCATTGCTTGCGACAACTGCTGGGGCAGGCAGCGTGCAACCTTTTTTCACATTTCGCTTCTCGCACCTTTTGCGATTAATCAAGCGCAAGCACGAGCAACAGAAAGAAGCAAAAAGATGCCAAAGAATCTGGCTCCAGCTCCAGCTTGAGGCTCGAAGCTTCAACTCCAGCTGTGCCTTTGACACTGGCTTAAAATGTAATGATTTAGTTGCATATTCATAATTAACGTGTTCGTCGCATGACTCACGACTGCACATGAAGCAGCGAGAGGATTGGCGAGGAGCGGAGAGGAGAGGAGAGCAGCGAGAAGAACAGATCATCTGTGGCCGGGGGCAAGTCGCAGTCGTCGTCTCATTAACTCTCAACTTGCTGCACAGCAAGATTTGCGGCACATTAGGCGGCATTGTTTTTGATATTTCGTCTCTTTTCTGTTGCTGTTGTTGTTGTTGTTGTTGTGCTGCTGCCTAATTGAATGTCGGCAACATTTCAAATGCGAGCGCATCACTCAAGGGTGGAGCTTTGACCTAATAGCCCCAACACTGAGAAAAAACCTCCAAGGTGCCCCAAAAAAAACAACAAAAAAAAATAGCCTGCCTCACGAGTACGAGTAATTCCGGTGTTAATTTGTGCGCAAGATTCACATCAATCATTTGTAGGTAGCTGGCGGTGCCTGAGGGGTGTCTTCCCCAACCCCCCCTCCCAAACCCCACTAACCTGCCTCTCCGCCGAGCTGAAGAGGAAGCGCATTTTTGTGGGCGTTGGCGCGGCACAAGCTTTTTGTTGTTATTGCTGCTGTTGCTGATGCGTTCACTTTACGGCAAAAAAAGGAGTAGCTCAGCCAGCAGATGAGAGGAGACAAGTCGAGGGGAGATGAGACGAGGCGAGGCGAGTCGAGACGGAAGGGCGACCCCCAACAGCCAATTGTGAAACTGCGCACAAAAAAAATAGCGTGAGAAAATGAGGATGTTGAAGCAAATGGTCAAAAATGTGAAAAACAAAATTGAACGCAAATCGATTTTAGACCTTAAAGCTTAAAATAAAATCATTAAACTTATCGCTCATATAAATAACAAATATAGATGACGGTTGAAATTTAAATTAAAATTAAAATAGATATGGCTTTAAAACTATTTTACAATGCAGAATTAAGCTATTATTTTCATGTTTAGTTAAGGTCAAGCCAAGATCCAAAAGGAGCTGCTTTTGAAAATAGTTTCAGTTTTGGCTGTTTTTTTTACTGCCCCTAAAGTATTTTCCTGGGATTTAATGTTGCCATGAATTTCAATCAAAACACAGTTTCTGAATTTAAATCAAACATTTAAATCAGCATTGCACTTGAAAATCGGTTTAGTTTTGACGAAGTTATGGATGGCCGACAATGTGAACATTTATTTTATGAAGTTATACACCTCGATATATATAATAATGAATAATTACTTTCAATTCTGTTTCAAATTCCAATAATATTCTTATTTTTCAAAGCAGAGGCAGACAATAACCACAACTAATTACAACATCTCGAAGTAGCTATGACATTCAAAATGAACATGATCAACTCAACATTTAAAGCTTGTTTTCCCCTTATGGTAAAATCATCGAAAAAAGCTTCCAACACAATTCCAAGTAATGAAAGTGTGTAAAATGTCACAACTGCGACCACTTACAGCAGCTGGGATCGTGTCAATGATGTGTTGCACACACACACAAAAGCACACACGTACACAAGCACTACAAGCGAACAAGACACGAGACATGCAACACCAAAATAGGCGCAACAAACATGAATGAAATTGTCATATAGATATATATATATATATATCTATATATGTATATATGCATACATCTGCATACTATGGGCCAAAACTAACAATCAAAGCCAAATAATTAAACGACTGTCAGAGGAACATGCGGTGTCAAAGCGACAGCTAAACAAGCCCAATAAGCACCAAGAAGGTGGGGAACTCAAAACTTTAAGGCCCACACACATCCACACACCCAACGGAGGAGAGCAGAGCAGAGCAGAGCTGTGCAGAGCTGTGCAGAGCAGAGAGTTTGACACAATGCTGCGATAAATTTGCTCATCATTCACTCATTCAGAGTGTAAGTCATTCATGATCGCTCGACTGCCGCCCTCCGATATTGCTCCGTTGACTATAAATAAAGCGGGCCTCATCAGTCAAGTTCCCCAACTGAACTGAGGTGCCAATGATAGTGGTGGCATAGACAGCAGACCTTGTTGGAGGGCAGAGTCGAAGTCGAAGTGAGAGGCAGTGGCAGAGGCAAAGACATTTCCTCATTCCACTGCATCCAATTTGCGGTGATCATTCATGTAATGTAACAAGATCATTTCGATTCGCTGTGTGTGGCATGCAACCGAGTAAAAGTGTCAACATTTCCAATGTTACAAATGTCAAGTTGCAGCTCTGACAGGCCCTAAAAAGACACACGAGCAGCAACAGCAACAACAACTACTTATTGCCAATTCAGCAGCAACTGTTGCTGTTGACTGCTGCTGCTGCTGCTGCTGTTGCTGCTGCACGCGAGCAACTCAATGGAATTGTTACATCAACATTTTACCTTTTTAATTGCAAGACACATTTTACATTTTGAATGCCATATGCTGCACCCACTTGGCAAGTCTTCATCATTATCATCATCATTCTCAGCTCTCGTATACCCTGTTGCAAACGAGTTTATTGATTATTGCGATGAAAATGTAACACATTTAAAGAAGCATTGCTGACAATCGGGAGTATATATATAGTATGAGAATGCAGCATTTTTTTAATCACAAAAAATAAAATAAGTTGATAAAAATCCAACAGTTCGCTGACTGTTAATAAAACTTGGTATATCAAACTACTTTTGTAGAGTATTACATCTTCTTTAGTCTGGAACTTGCTCCTCTACCTTGTATTTTTTTCTTTTACTTGTTTTTTGTTTTTTTGTGTAGTTCTTTGCATTTCGATTGAGTTAATTGTTTTTGTGCCCGGGGTGCCACTGACTGGGGTATGTCAAACAACTGTCAGTTAGTTCGTCATCATCAGCAGCAGCAGCAACAGCAGCAGCAGCAACAGAAACAGCAACAATAAGAAGCACAAACAGCAACAGCAGCTTAGAGATCGTGATCAGCGACATATGATTAATTTGCAGTCGTTTTAGCCAGACGATCTTCTCGCCACATTTCATTGTTTAAACAAAATATTGACTCATAAGTTTGTTGATTAATTAAACTCACCAATAAATCAAAAGAGAAAGAGAGAGAGAGAGACAGTGATAAAAAGAGAGAGAGTGAGAGAGAGAGAGAGTGAGAGAGAGAGAGAGTGAGGGGGAGAGAGGGAGCCAGCAGAGACACTTCAGCTGATGAGCATCAACACCGCTGGCAGTGTTGAAATATTGACACCACAGGTGATTTTATATGGAAGTCAATAATTTTATTTACGTTTCTTTCTTTGCTTTGCTTTTCTGGTTGTTTTCTTGTCTTGTTACACAAATTAGGCACAGACAACAGTCTCAGTCTGTGTCTCATTCTCAGTATTTGTCTCAGTCTGAATCTCTGGGCTGGTTCTCTGACCCAGACACCAAAAATCTCTCAGGTGAATAAACTAAACAGCATATGTTAACCAACCAAAAGAAATCGACAGCCAACAGAAACAAGCGCCATGCGGGCTTGAACTTGGCATGGGTTAAGGGTCAATTAAGTATCAAAATATCAGCATGTTGTTTACGTATATTATATATATATATATATATATATATATATATGTTAATATGTTTGCTTATATGTATTCACATGTCCATCGGAAGTATGCCAAATGATGCTCATTAATTAAGTGTCTCTATGCCCTCAGAGGTAAATATTTGCTTTTTGTGAGATATTTTCAATTTATTGACTTTTAATAAGGCATTTCCTTTCAGTAAAATAAAATACTTGATTAATAGTTTGATATTATGTTATCTCACTTTGGCTGTTGCCTTACAGCGTATATTTCTCAAAATTCTCAGTATCTTTGGTAGGCAAGGTTAATCAATAAATTATTCGAATTTAAGCTTAGATATCAAAAATAAATTAAAATAAATTCAAACGTCAAAAAAATCTTTCAATAATATCATTGTCCACAAAGTGCTAAAAACAATTAATAACATTTTTTTCATTCTACAATGAATTTATATAATGTATATAATATTGCAAAATATACAAATAAATCTTATAATGCCACCAATTATATATGTATGTGATTGCCTATATATATTATATATATATAAATTTATATAAATTAGAAAGTTAAGCAGATATCTTTCAACTTAATAGAAAACGTCTACTTGATTTCCGTAGCCCTTTCAATATTTCAAACTTTTCAGGTACGAAATCAATTTCCTAGAATAATTGCCGTCAGCTGCAAGCAACATTTTTAATTCTCAAGTAAATTGCAATTGTATTTGAAGTACGATGCTCCCAAATAGTCCAAAAACTTCCTTCTGCACCCACAATGTCAGTTAATTTTGTCGCCATTTTAAATAGGAAATTTGTAAATAATTCAGTTGGCAAATTAGCCAAACGGTGCTTAAATGTGCGGCGAGTAGTGACAGTCGTGACAGACGCTTTAAAATGCACATGACAGTGTGACAAATTTCACATAAAACAATTGCCCACAAACAACAGCAGCAGCAGCAGCAAAAACAACAACTGCTGTCGCTAAATAACAAACGACAGGCAGTCAACGGGAAAAGGAATACAACAAATACAATAAAAAACAAGTATGAACGGCTAGCTTAGGCTAGCCGACGATTACATACCCTTTCAGACTGATTATTCCTATGAGAGTGATATGGGAGAGAAATCCTATGCTGATAATTGGTTTAGTTAGCACATCTTGGTATACGAAAAAGAACTCATCTTTCACCGATTGTTCCTATGCCAGCTACATTATTTCAAAGTCGAACAAATTCCAACTTTGGCAAAGGCTCGCAGCTGTCGCTTTCAATGCGTTACAAACTTCATGACAATTTCATATTATCTATGCAAGGGTGTAACAAAATACATTTAATTGAATTAAATTGTTTGCTGCTGTTACCAATCGCAATTGGCCAATTTAGGCAAACAGCTAGCAGACAAAACGCAAAGTACAAAATTGTTAGTCAAATGAAAGGCGACCCAAAAAAAAAAAAACAAAAAAGGAAAAGAGAGACAATTGTTAGACGGGGGCTGGGTGGAGATAAAAAGAGGCACGACAAAGGTGGAAAGTGGCGTCGAGTGTCGCTTTTATTGTTTACTTTCAATCACTTTTCGTCACGAAGCAGCAGCAGCAGCAACAACAACAGCAGCAGCAACAGCAACAACAGCAACAAAAACAGCAGCATAAATAAATAAAATAAAATGAGGGGAGTTGGCCTGTTTGCTGTTGTCAGGGAGGTGGGCGTGCCAAGGGGGTGTGTACATCATTTGCATAGCACAAATCACAGCAACACAATAAACACACACACACACACACAGACGCTTGAGTGTGTGTATATTTGTTGACAAATTGCACATAATGACATTAAATTGAAAATGATTGTGTGCAATTGTTGTTTTATACGATTTTTGTTACTTTTTTCCGATGCCTTCCACAAATTAAAATTAATGGGCAACGCAGTGGCGCGTAAAAAGCCCAAACGCGATACATCACAATAAAACACACACACAAAAACAACAGCAACAGCAACAACAACAACAACAAAAACAAATCAGCAACAACAGCAACAACAAACAACAACACGTGCTGTACTTTTACCATAAACAGAAGCTGCACTTGAGATCCGGCTACCCAGCCAATCTTGTATCTTTCTTCGTTTTCCACTTACATGGAAATCATTTCACTTTGCCTAATGTGCAATTAGAAAACGCATTTTCATTAGTTTTATCGCAACAATTTAGTTTCAGCTGTTTCCACAACACACACACACAAAACGATCCAATAAATCTATAAAGTATAGCACGTGGTCCCCAAGTCTTATGTAAATGGACCCGATAAGCTTTCAATAAGGCAACTTCCGTAGGCAGGCAGCAAACAGACAGACAGACAGACAGCCAGACAGACAGACAGCCAGACAGACAGCCAGGCAGCCAGACAAAAGGTATGTTGAAAATGCGCTTAATTTGCTTATCGCTTATTGGTTTAGAGTAGGGAGGGACACACAGCCACTGCCAAAAACAAATAGACAACACAGAAAAAAAAAATATTAGGAAAATAGAAAAACAGATGACTAAAAGCATTTGGCGTCGAAATTGATGATGATTATACTTATGATGGGGCAGATTTGAAGAGCTGCATATTGATTGGCCAATTGAGAAGGAAGACATAAAACTAGGGTAATATTTTGAGAGAATCGTATATTAAAGGAACTTTCTTACATTTGTTGAGAGAAAACGCAAAAATTGATAATTCTTGAAAAGTATTTTATAAAAATATAGACGACCTTTCAGTGTATTAATAAGTTGCTACAACAATATTTGATTTAAGCGAGTGACAACTTTAATAACTCTTCCGAATAATATTACAAAAGTTTTGATGGCCTATCAACAATACAATTTATGATCTAGCTTATAAAGCCCCAATAAACTGCTAACTAATTTTATTGATTAATCAAATGAAAAACTATATTTATTACTCCATAAGTTAAAGTTTAGTTATTACCCATATAAGTTAATTAATTAATTGACCAGCTTATAGATTACTTTTGATTGTAAAAAATCTCAAAACTAATCGATTTTTATATATGTTTATGACTCTACAAAGCCTGCCAACAGTTCTATTATTACTGCTCTGTGAAATCTGACAGCTGATCTAGTTGCAAAACTTTAGCAACTCCCTACTAGTTTTATATTTGCAACAATTGATTTCCTATGCGTGTGTTATTCAGTAGCAATTTGTTCAATATTATGGTTTATCAACGTATTCGCAGGTATAATTTCCACATTTACTTAATTATGGCTATTTGCGCATTTGCCATTCCATTTCTATAACCGAGATGTTGTAGAGTTCAATGTCTTTGTTGTGGCTGTGGCTGTGGCTGAAGTTGCTCTCACTTGGCTCAGAAACAGCTTTCGCCACACACTCAGCGCAAAGTAGTTGGCAAATTAGCAACAGCAACAATCACAACAACAGCAGCAGCAGCAGCAGCAGCAACAACAATCACAGCAGCAATTACAATACACACAACAGTATATATATAGTATAGATATATAGGTATTTACGTACGCTCAATCATGGGATCGTGTGAAATGATTTCGATCATATTCCATCTATCAATATTTCAATATACAACGCTCATATATACTTAAAAAAAAAGAGAAAAAAACAGCAACCGTTTGCTGGACAACGTTTAATTAATATGATAAATCGTTTGTAAATTTCTTAATTATTACGTAGCCGTCGCGTTGGTCGATCAGTCTGTCAGTCGTTCGATCCGTTTCAATTTGATCCAGTAATACTCGTAATACTCTCTGTCTCTGTCTCGGTTTTGCAGTGCAATCTGTTGCTGCCATTCACCTTAGCACTTGCACGCGTATTTATTTTATAATTATTTTACCAGCCAACGACAACTATAATTAATTTCATGTGCATTCGCAACACACAACCAAACGCAGCACAGAAACACATTTGAATTAGCTGTCGAGTTGTGTAAATTGTTTATGAAGTGCACAACAACAGCGGCAACATATTTAAAAGCAGCAGCAGCTACAACAAAAACGAGAACAATTATTTTATAAATTTGCTATTGGAAAACTGTTAACAAGTTCATTAAATATTATTTAAAAGAAATAATATTATAAGCGTATGAAATGGGCACCACCAGCAGAAAGTTATTGATCAAGAATAATACCCTGTAATCAAAACATGAATATCACATTTCAAATGATATATCCACTATCGAAGCATTGCATTTGACGGATATCAACAAACTCGCTTTTGCCTGGCACAAAGCAACTTACGATTGACAAAATAACACCAGAAAACATTGAAATATTTTAATCAATCAAATCTATCGATCTTCTAGAATTCTGTCTAACCCATTTCTGATAGCAAACTTTTTACAGGGTATAGCGAATGATTGTGCAATATTATTAAGTTCGTAATTGTTGAGTTCTTGCTGGTGCCATAAATGCATATGACAATTAAGCTAACAATTATATAAGAGGTAAGCATTTTATCTAACTGCTGCTAAATCTACAGTTCAAGATGTTTTAACTGCTGCTAAATGTATCTATTAGCTAAACACAGCTACTCTGTTAGTATGTAATTGCCAATTGCTCCTTGGAACTCATCAATTAGATAGACAAATGGTCAGAGATCACTGTACAGCTAATTTAAAAGCAGAAAAATTATTCAAAAACTGCTTCTTATTCTAATAATGGACTTAGATAAATGAAAATAAATAAATACTTTTTTGTCAGCTCTCAGCTTTGAATAACTCACTCACTTTTTTCACTAAGCTCAAAATAAACTTTCAGTTTTATCGTAGATATTCTTTGAATAAATGCTCGATGTCTTAAGATGTCAATTATTATTGAATTGAAATTGAAATTTCCTCAATTTTCATATGTATATTATATTATATATATCGATCAAACTGAGTTTTTGGTGCATTGAAAAGCGTTGCCAACAAATTATTCGGTTTGGCCACATTCCAAGAAGACAGCCAACAAATGCAGCTGCCAAAAACAAAAGCCTTTTTCTATTGCGAGCGAGGTCTGTTGAAAAATACTGAGATGGTGACTGAGACTGAGACTGAGTAGTAGAACACTAATTAATTAAAAGCAAAAGATTCAAGCTGCCAGCTGTAGTAACTCCCCCCCCCCTCCTCCCCTCCCCTCTCACTCTCTCTCTCACTCTTTTACTCAGGACATGCTGCCAAAGTTGGGGCACTGAGCAAACTGCCTTACTAAGCGCCTTGTGATCCTTTCTTAATTGAAAAATGTCGTCACAAGAAGCCAAGGCACCAACACAGGGAACGAGAGGAGCAGGAGTAAGCATTCAGTCAGAGCCCAACCAGCAAAATCCTTGTTAATCCCACACTGAAATTGGAAAAACCTGCACAACCAGAGAAAGTCTTGCTACATTTCCCCTCCGCTCCCCCACCTCCCCTACATCTCTCCCTCTCTTTCTTCCTCTCCTTGTTAGCCTCCCTATCCCCCAACCCTCTCCGTCAAGTTGGCTCGTAAAATCAGCTCTTGAGCCGCACACGCAGCGCCATAAAATTTGTAGAAAATTATGTAATAAATGCAACATAAAATTTGGCTTTGCCCCACACTAATTGGAATGCAATGCAGTCAGCAACAATTTGCTTCTCAAATGAAAACATTACGGGTTTCCGAGTCTCATCCATAATCCTTTGCGCACAATATAAAGTGTCACAATATTACACTTTCACAACAAAAACTCGACTGGATAGAACACAAATCGAATCTGATTCTGACTCACTGAGCACACAATAGAAGAGATTTTCCTCATGCAACAAAATGATGCAGCAGACTTGATGTCTTCTAAACGGGTGGGGTGGGGGCCTGTCGGGAATCGGGAATCTGGCCCGGCTTTCATTCATAAATTGCTCAAAGATATTGGCCTCGAGGCTGGTGGCTGTTTCTGATGATGAACAAAAGAGGTCGTCACACCTTTTTTAAGATTTTTTTTTCTTTCGGTTTTTAGTTTGTTTGGAAATCAATATCTAAACAATGCAAGCAGCGGCGGCTTTCGACAAATTTTCTGGCAGCGATATAAAAGTAAGCAGAATATAGTAGAGAGTGTGCACGACTTGGAGATGCCTTTGACAAAATGAATAGACAATAATTATTAATTTTAAATATAAATACAGCAACATACCGATCGAATATGTGACAATTTAACAAAAACAATTTAAATAGATTTTGTAAAAAAAGATGAACAATTATTATGAACGTTCGTTCTTTGCAATCGGTGCGTCAACAAAAATAGATACTCCTCATCTTATTCAACAATTACAGGGTATACACCTTCTTTTTTCAGCAGCACCAGAATACCAAAACACAACAAAAGCAACAAGCAGAAGTTTTGACACTTTTTATGGCTCTGAAAACTTTTGTGTATTACGAGTATTATAAAGTTGGGCAGCTCCGACAAATGAGCCCGCCCGTGTCGCACTAAGGGGGATAGAGACAGAGACAGAGACAGAGAGATAGAGAGAGAGAGAGATATATAGGGGGAGATGGGGGGTAGGGGAGTTTTAACTTGGACCGCCGCCGTCGCATTGTCTATGGATGCTGGTCATCTGTCTGAAGCGGCAGAGAGGAGCACTCCATTCGATTCGATTTGATTCCATATGCGTCCCATTCTCAATACTTTTTTTTTTTTGAGCAGCTCATTTGAATGAAAATTTGTTGAAAAAACATTTAACTGATATCGAATGCCTTTGAGAATATGTTGAAACGGTAATTTGTTGGCCAGTTTAGATGTGTTATTAGCAGCGTTTATATTCAAGTTACACGCCCAAGAAAAAATAATAATAATAATATCTCTGATATATCCCCAGATAGTCAGCTAGATAAAAACATATTTGGTTTCTTTCGGTTTTGTTGCTGCAGCATTTTTCGTGCTCTAATTTATGCATTTCAAATTGGGTTGGCGTATACTATTCAACGGCAGTGTAATGTCTGTATTCGTGCCTGTTTAAAGTGCAATAATCATGCCTAAGACTGATCTATGGCCAAAGATATACAGGCTACGGATTCAACATTTGAATCTTTCTTGTATTTGTTGTCTTTTGTTATTTGAACTGAGTGGATATTGCTCGATAAGGCTTGAGTGTTTTGTAGTTTGATTTCGTTATTTATTGTGCTTGATTAATCAGAAGCGAATTGGAGCTGTCTCTTAAAGACTGTTGCATATCAAATAGCTGTACCAGCTAGAAAATGGATAAACATACGAATCGAAGAATAATGCACATATCTATTGACATTTAAGATATCTCGCAGAAGAGATTGGCAATGAGAAGTAGTATTACAAGTAAGTGAAATTGCATAATCAGAGCTCTTACGAGCCAAAGAGTAATTACAAAGAGAAGAAAAAGCATTTATATTTATACTTGTACTCTTTGATATGTGCTATTCATGATCCACTTTAAAGTAATACTTGCTTCTCTAGAAACTTGTGTTAGACTCCCCTCTTATTTAGCCATCCAGATAGCTTGTTTTCAAATTGGAATTGACAATTTGCCTGTGCTAAACTTTATGATATATACGTAAGCAACGTTCGTGTTGAAAAATGTGATGTTTAATTTCGCACATTAAAATCTGAAAATTATCAGACACGAAAAGTCATAAACCGCACACCGAATGCGTCATAAAAGGTAACAAAAAATGCAAATACAAAAGCGCAGAAAATCGAACAACAAATACCCTTAAATAAACTTCATCAAAATATATAAAAATATTAAATCTGATATTATACGATTATAATAATTTCTGTTTGTTAAATATACTGAATAATAAATGATTATAATATTAATGTACTTCTTAGCATGATATATCCATGTACAAGTAATGCAGTAGTTCAGCAAACAAATTTAAGCTACATGATCTATGGAACAGAGCATGGCCAAGCCTTTCTAGCTACCGGAGAGGCAAGACACAAGTGGGGGCAACGTGGAGCGAAGAAAAAGTGCAGTGAGCAGAAGATTAAAATCTTCCGAGAATTGTGCACAAGAAGTAAAAAAGGGAAAAACAGTCAGAAAGGTAAAGGTAAGTAACATAAATGAGTGTGGGGCAAGGCAGAAGAGTCAAATCGATATTGGCAGCCGGGTTGAGTGAGTGGCAGAGGGGGCAGAGCGAGTGAGAGAGGTTGGCAGACAGAGGACAACGCGAATGGGGCATGTAAACAAATCGATTTGTTTCATTGATGACATTCTTGCCGAGATTCCTTCTTTATTTTTCCCCCTTTTGCAAAATGTCATAAAGTTTATGACTTAAGTCTTTTGTTCGTTTGCCCAGCGACGGCGAATCGCATGAAAAAGAAAAAAAGTATCATTATTAAATGTGATCGAACCGGGCAAGAAAAGCGAACCGGTTTCTGTAAGCTGCACACGCAGCACACAAGTTGAACTTTATATGCAGATTTTGCAAAAAGGAGTATTTTTTCATTTGTCATTTTTCTTTTTGCGTTCACACCTACAAAAGTGTCATCCTCGTTGTTAGTTCTCGCATCTCGTATGTGTTTCTTGAGTTGCTGCTGCTGCTGCTGCTGTTGTTGTTGTTTTTTTCTTCTCCACAAATTTAACGATTAAGACGTGTTAAATTGTTAACAAGCCACTTGCAGTTATTGCCAATAAGCTGCAAATTTACGAGTCTTGGCCGAGAGTCTCAACCTCCACCAGACGTCCAGAGTCTCGTATTCGTATTCATATTCATTTCGCTGTGGCTTGCTTGTTATCTAGGCCCCAAAGTGATTTGCATGTGAAAGCTTTGAGTGTGTTGCAGTTGCAACAGCAAGTGGTAAATGGTTGGGGTCTTAGGCCAAGCATATTGTGCTCGCTTGCCCCACAGTTCGACAAAGGCCTTCGAAATGCTCAATGAGCCATCGTCGCTGGTGGTGCACATTTATTTCAAATGTCGCTGATCCGCTTTTCACGGTCTGCCTTTATAAATCAATGCATTTTTATTGGTAGCTATTGTTGTTGTTGTGGCATTGCAGAGGCTTTAGAATTATTTAACAGCCGCTTAAATATTAAAATATAAGTTTGGCAGCAAAAGAATTCAAAGCAGCCACGCATAAATTTACTTTTGCAGACGCTTATCAAAATATTTAAACAAAATAAATGTTTTCTAACGCAAGACACAGAAGAACTAACGAAAATTTCAAGAATATATTGAATATTCCAGTTTCTTACAACTCAAACTAAAGTTAAATAAGAGCATTTCAATATTTATCTAACTTTTGCCATATAGAAATTTCCATTTATTTCAAACTAACTCTCCAATTCCTGGTCAATTAATCATATGGCCAAACAAGAATCATTTCTGCTGATTTACAACATAACCAGTTTAATAATTTAACCATCAATTTAAAAGCGATTTACATATTATACACTACCACAAAAAATAGAACCCTAAAGGCTAGGCAATGCCATTGGCAATGTTAACATATGTAAAATGGGAAGCAAAAACTGAGGCCGAAGAAAATGACTACAACAACCAGTCAACTGAAATTAATTTCGTAAGCACAAAATAAATAAACAGTCACAAATTATGCCCAAATTAGCAAAGCCAGCCAACCACTTGGCCATGACAAAATGCTTAAAACGGGGTAGTGGGTAAGGGGGGTGGTGGTTTGGGGTGGTGTTTTAGTGACACAAAACGCACAAGTGTCGACTTGCCAGGCTGTGTGACAGTTGTATACAGTAAAGTAGACATACATAAATATATGCGTATCTATGAGATACGTGTTACATGTGTTGCATAATGCCAACACAAACACAATTACGCAGAATGGGGGTGTGGATGGAGTGGGGTGGGGTGGGGTGGAGTGGGTAGTGTGCAAATGGAGTAGGGGTTGCTGCGAGCAATAAATACAAACCGCATAAAGGCGACGCGGCGGTCGCTTAATCCCAACAGTAGCAACAGCAGCCAAGTGGCAAAGTCAACCCCCAAGTGTTATTTATATACACACCAAAACACACCCAACCCCCAACCGTCAACAACAACAACAACAACCCTCTCCATCCCAAGTCATGTAAACTGTGCACCAATTACTCAACATGATTTCAATGAAATTACCGCACAAAACAAATCCAAAACCCGGCAGAGAGATGGAGCTGGAGATCGAGAGAGAGATGGTTGGGTTACTGCCAAGCAACTAGGACAGTATAGAATATACAGTCTACACTGTAACAAATTTTAATTTTACCTCATTAATATTTAAAGGAGAGCATTTATTTTGGAATTGCAATTTCTAATTATACAAATATTAAATAATTTACTTATAAAATAATTTTCCCGAATTTAGTTATCTTATGCAATGCAGTAAAAATAATACTTAGCTTAAAGAAAGATTTTAGAAGTTTTTTAAATTAAAAAAATAAACTAAGTGTTAATAATGTTGTAAATGAAATGCATTTACTATCAAGAAAGTTGTGCAATAAATAATACAAGTCATACAATGGCAACTCGAACTTGTTCACAGTGTACACAGGATATGAGTTACATCTACAGGAGCAGTCGCAGTCGCATTCGCAGCAGCAGCAGCAGCAGCAACAACAACAGCATCAATCTCAATAACAATTCATAATTCATGTTTAACATGAGCTAGCTCTCTCTATCTCCCTCTCTCCCTCTCTCTCTCTATCTCCCTCCCAGGCAGCCACGGAGCAATTTAGGCAAGCAGCTTCCCCACCCACTGCCCACGGTTCCACTCCATACGCAATCGAAAAATACACCCACTGGGTAAACAGCCCGCTGCAGGGCTTTTGGGCCACCCCTTTTCAAGTGCACACCTCCTCGCTCATCGGCTGCTGCTGCTGCTTCTGCTTCTGCTGCGGCTGCTTCTGCTGTGCATAAATTGTTGATTGTTTGTCTATGCTGGGGCGTATTTATGACACGAGCTGCAAGTTGAAGTCAACTTTTTTCTGTTGGCTCAATAACAAATGACAACAACTGGAGGGGTTGCCAAATGACAACCCCCAACCATTTGACTGGCTGCTGTTACTGATGATCATCCCTAATTGGTGTTGAATGGAGTTTTTTTGTGCCTTGTCAAGGGTGAAAGGTGGCAACCTGCAGCGGGTGGCTGAGTGGCTGGCAGGCAGGAAGGAAGGAAGGAAGGAAGAAGGGAATCTGCGTGTCACATGGCAAGTGTAATTTTTTATTGCCTGCCCTTGTGTGTGTGTGTGTGTGTGGGGAGGGGGTTTGTATTAGCCAAAATGCTGCGGATGGGCGTGAGTCTGATTAACATAATTGAGCTGTTTGTTTGCCTTTGCGCTCAACGACTGCAGTTGGCTATATTTTCTACTTTGTTCTCCTATTTCTTGCTGGGGATGGTCACTGTCAAAAGGTTTGAAAGAAATTGTGTTAAATTAAAGCTAAATTTAGTAGCCTAAACTATAGTTGCTTAATGAAGTGAGGCAAAAGTATGGAACAGCAAATGCTGTAGAGATATCTAAAGAGTTGGAGATAGATAGATAATAATAAGTAAAAAGGAACCTAATAATCAACGATTGTTTTTATTTTAAATACTCTTACTGTTTTATGTAATTTTCGATTGATACCAAAGGCAGGTCTTAAATACGAAGCCAGATACTTTGTATCTGAAAGTTTATTAAAATGACCCACTAAGAAACTTGGAGACTCATTGGAACTCATTTAAATGCGCACATTTGCGCTGAAGATGCGCTGAAGTCTGCCAATTTGAAACGCCAAGCTTTAAGTTCGACATTAATTAATTTTCTGGAAATTTATAAGCAATTTGGCTTACGAACAAAGGCATATGCCAAGGCCCAACGAAAGAAAGAGAGAAAAAAGGAGCGAGGAAGACAAAAATAACCGATATGATATAGGCCGGCAAAGAAATCGTCGGATATCGACAGAAATCGACTGAAATTGTAATAAGAATGCGACAATCGCCGCGGGGTAGATTAAATGTGGTGTGTGTTAGGTGTGCGTGATATGTGTGTGTGTGCTGTGTGTGAGGAAATTAGCATACGTTTATGTTATAATTTAATTATAATTTATTGATTTTAAATGTCTTTTTTATTTATACGTCTGCTGCGGCGGCGTTGAAGTCGTCTTTGTTTACGATCTGTAAAAATGCGCATTTTATGACGCATTTAATTTGCCAAAACTTACTAAAACTGAATTATGAATGAGTGGGAATACGGAGCTCTAAAAATATTTACATGGCTTATAAAGATGTTAATTCACTGCGGGCACGCCCACCAACCAATACTCAAAAAAAAAAATATATATATATATATATGCATATATATAAGCGATGTGACCATGTGTGTCTGAGGCGTCCAGTGTTGCCAGCCGAGTGCGAAAATATATAAAGTGCCAACCGCTGCCACCCAATTACCAAATGACATGACAAAACCGCTCAAAGGCGTCGCTTCTCAGCGTCCTCGACGTCTAAACCAAATTGCAAATTAGAAACGAAGCTCAAAAGCAAAAGACAACACAAAATAAAAGCACATAAAACTTAAAAACAAAAGATAAAAAGCAGCGCTGCCTTAGACAAGCCGACGATTGTAGACCCTTGTCTAACACCTAACTTCCATTATAAATTCAAAAAAGGCAGACAGATTTTTTCTATGGTAGCTAAGTTATGATCTTGATGATTTCTTGTTGAGTTTTATCTGGCTAACTTGATAAACCCAGAAGATGTTCACACAAGCGCTCATCTTTCGACTGATGGCTCGTATTTGAGCTTTATGATATGATGGGATTCGATCCAGCAGGCATTGACTGACACAAGGTCTAGAGGAAGGATACGGATCTATGTTCAGTTGTATCTTCATAAAACTGAGGGACTTTGCAATACCAAACAAATATCACCTCAAATTTAAATAGATCTACTCATATATGGATGCTTATCAGGATTCAAAGGATTCTTCTTTCAAGAGAATATTCAAGAACCCTCTGCAAGCGTATGCAAAACAAAGGCAGCCAGATAACTGCCAACAAGGCATAATGGCGAAGAGAGGGAGTAAAAAGTGTATATATATTTAGATGTATATACAAACAAATAACATAAAATGCAGGCAGTAAAAAGAAAAACGGCGAAAAACCATGAAAATGTAGCGGCGAGAAAAAAACGCAGCTTTTTTTCTGCTTATCTTTAACTGCCATCAACAAGATGGCAACTTCCGTTCGCGCGCCATAATGTTTTCTCTACATAGAAACAAATACACACAAATACACACAGAGAGAGACACAAGTCACGCACACAGGAGCCGCATACACAGATCCAGCTCTGCACCAGCGCTAGGGGTAGTGGTCGGGGTAGGGGTAGGAGGGGGGACAGCACAAATGGTCACCAGGGCGTGTAATTGAGTGCTACAGGACCCTTTTAACATTTTTATTTGCACATTAGCGAGGGTGGAAATGGCGAAATTTGCGCCCCCAAAATGTGACAGCGCGTTGAATGTGGGTGGTGCACACACACACACACACAAACACACACACACACAAGCATACACACCAGGGGAAAGAGCCAGATCTGTTAAGGAGAAGGAGTGGTTTTTATATCCGGACCGTATTGACTTTCAGTTAGATGTCAATATGCTCGCTTGGCGAGAGTTACATTATTTTTTTTCTATGTTCATCTCTAAAGTCGTAGACAAATTTGTCTGCGGTTCAAAATGTGCGACAGTTGTTAGATGTGAGCATGGGGGAAGGGCAGCTTCAGCAGGGGTTTGTCTGTGGATGGGTGGCGAGAGTCGTATAATGGGTTTTGCTTAGTTGCTCCAGCATATGTTGCAAAGTCGCTGAAATAAACGGGAAAAAATATAAATCTTAAACTAACGATTTCAACAGGAAATTGGCAACCTTGAATGAGAGGAAAATATATAAATATAATTCAAGAAATATATTTAAAGCATTTTTTTATTCATTTATTTAATTCTTTTGACTGATTTCTGAATGTTGAGAGATTAAAAAGAAAACAAATGAAATATATGTTCGTAGGCCTCAGTAAAAAGTTCACTAAAATTGTTTAGAATCCTGTCATATTTAACTGGCGCCAGCAACATTTGTTAAGCAAATAAAACAGAGAACGCTTATAAATCAAATTTGTTTTTCGCACCACATTCGACCGCAGCAAATTTAAGCAACGCACAATATGATAAAAAGCCGCAAAAAAGTCAGATCCGCAAAACCCCAAGCCTCATAATTCAAAGGCAAACAGAGGCTTTGCGAGGGGCGTGGTGGGCGTGGCAGTCGTGTCCAAACTGAAAACCCTTTTGCAAACGCAACGCTTCGTATGAGTAACATGCCTAGCAAAATATTCATGAATAATTCGACGCCGCAGCTGATGATAAAACATGAAAATGGGCAAACATAAATCTAGCCCAAGAGATAGGCCATAAACAGTACGAAATGGAGCGTGGAAAGGGCGAGGGCGAGATGGGCGGGGCTTAGAACTACTTAAATATTAGTCGAATGCAGGCAACGGTTTATTAAAGTTGCCACTTTCACTGCGGCGCCCCATTTCAGCTGTCCCCCCGCCCCCTTCCTCGTTCCCCCTACGATGCTCCTCTTTTTGGTGTCGTCGTTGAGGCAAAGTCAACTTTCGTTTAGCTTGTAAATAGCTCGTTTTCGCAGACTCAGTAACTCGACGCCATGTTAATATATAACAATTAATCTTGACTAAAAGTATCTGCAGTTGCCCACAGCAAAGGACAGGAGCAGCAAACTACACTGCACAAAATTACACTCTAATGATTGTTATCTCTTATGCCACAACCAAATTATTTTGGCTTAAAGTATTTACCTTTTGGTTTGAAATTAATATTTCGATTTGAATTGTTTGACTTTGATTTCTTTAATATTTACCTAACTACAAGTGAAGCTTTTGCATGCTTGTATTCTTGAATTTTTTAAAATTATCAAGAATAGATTTCTAACTTCTCAGTATTTTTAAGCGTATATATTTAACAATAATTCCAAATAATATTAAGATGCTTCTCGAGTGTAGTTTTTGGAAAAACAAATTAGTAAAACTTTTGAGTAAACGAGAGCTTGATTTGATTACTTTTTAGTTTTAAGTACAAGCCAAAGTTTTTTTTACTGTGTATCCGCTACAGCTTTGGGTCTCTGGCTAACAGCTTCCAGGCAAGACTTGCTCTTTATGCATGGCAATGACTTGGGCAATAATGTTGCCGCCATGTTGTTTTCAGTCTCTACACACACACACACACACACTCATACTCTTGTACACCCACACACTTATACACACACACACACACACATATATACTGGCACACAGTTGGCACATTACAGTGTTAATGTGCCTCACTGCCGCATGTAAAAACCCAAGTAATTTGAGCAGAACTCGCACAACACCATTGCTAAAAAGAGAGGGACAAACAAGAGGGATAGAGCACATACAGAGAGAGAGAGAGAGAGAGAGCGAGAGAGAGAGCTGGAGCGATTTCCCCTCAGTCTCCCTACATTCCTCCCTTTTGGGATTGTGGGTGTGCTTGTTAATGATTTTTTGCACACAGCTTCACAACTTGACGCGTTGGCTGCCCCAGCAACCAGGATGCGTCTCCCCCTCTGTGGGTGGCTTAAGTTCCTCAGTATATACTAAATACATATATGTATATATGTAGGTATATACATATAAGCGAGGTACTCGCGTACAGGTTGATATAAAATTATATGGGCTGCCAGGTGCAGTCAACGCTTTTGGTTCTGTCTACACGTGTGTGTTTTAGCCAACTGGTTAGCCACACTAGATTAACAGATTCCCAGTGGGAGATGATTAAGAGAGAAGGCATTAGAATGGGCTTGAATTAAGTGTAGCTTTTTTATTTTAAAGTGACTTACAAAATAAGAGAATTTAATTAGGTGATCGCTCAATATTTAATAACAAAATATATTTATTTATTTCTAATAAACATAAATTGAAGCTTGGATATTTATTTATTAAATGATAGCAATCATTTTTGCTTGTTATCTCTCAAAAGTTTGTATATAATGAATTACATATTTAAATATTAATTTAATAAACCTTTTTACTCTCTTTTAAAAAATGTTGATTATACCGCAATGGAAAATGATCGAGCTTAATCTTTAGTCAAGATTGTTTTTTAGATTTGCTCATGGTTTATCCCTTTTAATTAATGCTACTAATCTAAGTACCTTTCTTTTATATATATATATTTTTGTCAACTTGCACCATGGAGCAATATCTTGTGCCTTTCATCTGGTAATTGTAGAAAACCGCACAATTTCTCTCAACCCAGTTGCGCAGAAAGCAGGGCTTAAACCACAATCTGAACTCAAGTACAAAACACTATCGCAACATTTTCATCGGACAAAAGGCCGCCAACCAAAAACAAAAAATACAACAAACAAAACAAGAGAAGTAAATAATAAATTTATGTATATTTAAATGGTCGTAAAGTAAGCAACAAAGTCATCTAACGGTGCAAACACAGCTCGATGTCAGCTGGCGATTACATATCCAAAAATGCCACGCTACACGTAACTGCAAAAACAACAAAAACAACAACAACAACAATGGCACAGTAAGGCCAGGAAATGTCAAGTGTCAATCAAGTGCGCTGCTGGAGCTCCAACTGAGGGCCTGGGTCTGGAGATTCGACTCTGGTCGGGAATGGAATGGAATGGTATGGGAGTCACTGCATTGCCAAATAACCAACTTGGGCTCTGAGCCCATTGTAAATCCTTGGCGCCATGCGGCTCTGCTCGGAACAGACGATCGTATCGAGGGGTAGGCTGGGGGACGGGGGACGGGGGAGTCGGTGAGTCAGCGCGTAAAAACTGTTTATCATTTTCAAAAGTCAAAGTTGAGGCTCAGTTGGCTAATAGAGGCGTTACACACTGGACAGCTCACCCAGCGTTATTAATTACTCTATTTTACTCAACCCAACCAACAAATAAAAATAACAACAACAACAACAACAAAAAACAACCCAGAAAAACCTCAAGTGCCGCCCATTGAATTGTATTTTGGAGGGGAACTCTGGAACCCGCGACTACTCATTACAATTTAATTGTTTTACAATTTTTTGGTGGCGCCTATTAGCATTTTATTTTTTTATTTTTTTATGAGAGTCTGCTGCTGCTGCTGCTTGCACCACACGTGGTGCAATTCCCAAAAAAAATAAAAAAAATAAATAACTGCGCATGGCTGCCTCGCATAACAATTACAACAATAATTATAACAATAATAAAGATCAAGTATACTGAGGGAAGGGAGCAGGGAGCAGGGAAAAGAGACTTGAAAACCGTTGCGTCTGATTTTTACCACAAATTATGCAGATAAGCATAAGTGGGAGGAAGTTTTCTATTATGTTGCGTTTGTTACTATTTTGTTTAATTATTTTTTTCGTGCTTTGCCGAGAGGGGCGTCCATTTTTCTTCTTAGGGCTAATGAACGGTTTTGTATTTGGTAGGTGGGTGGGGCTCAGAGCGAGAAGCCGTCTAATTGCTATTTGAACTATGCACAAGGCAAGCGTATTGCCTTAGTTATGCTTCAGCAATTTAGTATGCGACGAAGAGTTGGTCTCTCTTCCCTTGGAGCCAGATATAGTCAGGCAATCAAAGGCGGCAATGACAAGAAACCAACTGAGGATTGTCCTATGATGAGAAAGAACTCTCTGCGGAGAATAACATTCTTCTCAAGGTAACAAACTACAAATTGTGAAAGATACCGCACTTAGTCTCTGCCTAAGAGTGACGAGATTTCAGAACACAGGCAATCAGAAGACTGAGAGTAAGTTGGTGGCCACCACAACCCCAACGATAGGATAGTGTGAGCTCTGGCATATCCTTCAAGTTTCGTTAAGATATCTCAAAGCTGTGAGAGTGAAGCCAAAGACAGTTTTGAGTAAAGAAAGTTCTTTTAACTGAAACTTACAGTAGAAATTACGCCTTACAGTGGAAATTCGCAGTTTCAAATATTTAGAAAATTGTGTGTTACTTTTATGTATTTGGAATACTTCCGTGATAATCGTAGATCTCTAGGTTTTGGAAATTCATTAAGTAAATTTGTCCTTTTTGCTCTTACCCACTTCCAGTTTCTTTGCATGCCAATATACCCCATTGACACTCTGACTGCATGGGTATTTTGAGAACTATAGTCTTATGTAAGCAACTCAGCGCTCGCAATTTAAAATTCACAGCACATTTTCTGTGCGCTGCGCTGCAAGTAACAATATTGACAAAAAGAACAGACACACACACAAACACTCCCATCCCCTCCTCACGCACACACACACACACATGAGGAAAAGGACGAAAAGGAGTCGGTGCTGCTGCTGCTTAAAATTCTGTGAGCATCGTTTCACAACTTTCCAACTTGCCAAAAAATCGAAAACGGCAAAAAGAAGAAAGAAAAACGCATAAAAAAATACAAACAAGACTGAAAGGAAATAAAGAAAAGCGCATAAATTTCACGTTCTGCGCCTCTGTGTGTGTGGGTGTGGCAAGACAGACAGAGACAGAGAGAGCGAGTTAAAGAGAGAGAGAGAGTGATACAGAGAGATAGAGATAGAGACAGAGACAGAGAGACGAGTGAAGTGAAGTGAAGGAGCCAAAATGTGCGGAAAATAAATGAAAATGCTCAAAGCTCGTTCACAACGGTGCTTACGGCGTCCGCAAGGAGCTGTTGAAGTGGCAAATTTGCGCAAGCGACACCCGAGGCGAATGCCAAACGAAGTCGACGGGGGTGGGGACGGGGGGGCGTGGCAAGGCGTGGCAGGCAGTACAACGACTCTTTTGGCTGCTTCTGCTTCTGCTTCTGCTTCTGCTTTTGCTGCCATCGTTACTTACAACAACTACATGCCAGTGTCAACACATACTTGGCCATTTAAGTGGGCAACGCCACAGCTGGAAAAACACAGACATACACACACACAGACAATTGGACAGACGGACAGATAGCGAGCAGAGTCAGCCGCCATATTTGTTTCACTTGGCTTGGCTGCCCCTTCAAAACCCCCCGCGCCTCTCGCACATTTTTATGGCTTTGACATAAAAACCAAATGCAGACGCGCAGAAATGTCATTTATATATAAAGAGATATAAACAGATATATATATATATATATATATATATATATATATATGCATCTCTCTCTAACCCATTGCTTGCTTAATTAACCCCTTTTCATGATTCTTCTTGGCAGATACCCTCTAAGCATGACAATAATGAGAAAGTAGTGGAAATAATTGTGGTTTCTTCAAAATGGATCTATTTGTTCTGGGTTTGAAGATATCGGAGTGCAAGAAGCATAATCAAGACCTTTACATGATTGCTTCCCATATTTAATATATTCCTGATTTAAATCTATATCTGACTGGAAACAGATTGTAAACTTCTTCTCTTAAATAATTTATAATACATATATAAATGAACTAGGTTATCAATAAACTATCGAACAACTCCTTTCTGAATAATGGCCTAGCAATCTCATTGCTATAATAAAGAAATTAGTGTTTAAATCTATATTTCCATAGGGTATCTAGCACGTCAATTACTTACTGCTTACTACTTTTTTTTTGGGATCGTGCACTTGTGAGACAATAAACTTTTGCTGAGAAAAGGCTTTTAATGGCTTTGGCGACAAAGTTTTGCAATTTTTTCGCAATTTGCCGCCACAACAATTTGCGTTTAATTAACCAAAAGTTTCCACAGTGGCAAATACGCTTAGGAAAGCTAATGAACTTGCCAAATTGTTGTTGTCCAAAGTTTTTGGCTGGCAATAAAATTAATTTTGATGACAACAGTTATTGTTATTGTTATTGTTGTTGTTTCTGTTTCTCTTCTCGTTACTGTTGTCTTTGGCGGCAGCGAAAATAATTGACAAACAGTGCATCAACAGCAAAACACAAAAATTCCAAATGGCAAATGCTAAAACGCCTAATGACAACCTTAAGTTTGCCTGGAAACGAAAGTTGTGGCAACTGTCTGGAGGCAATCATTTTTGGGAGCCCATTTAATAAACCTTGGTTTCACTGGCTTAGAAAGCAGTTACAGCCAAGTTAACGTGGAGATATACAAAAGATTTTACAAAATCAACTATGATTGCAAGTCATTATTTCCTTTTTTCTGTTTTGCCAAAAATAAAAGAAATAAAATATCAGCTTAACTAAAAACAAAACAAAAAGCAAAAATAGCCTATAAAATATTAAATTATTTATTCTTTAATGGCAGTGGAGAGTTATAAAATGAAATCCATTCGAAAGCATAAAATCCCTTAAGCCAAACAAACTGAAATTAAGAACTCACTAAAATTGAGCCGCAGAACAATTATTAAATCAATTTAAAGCATACAACTTGAGAAGCGCGACCACAAATAACCGAAAACCAAATAACAACCCCACTGAAAATAGTGGCAACTATCAAGGGAGGGGAAGATCAACTTTAAGCTGAAAATGTGGCGTGCAAATGATGCCATCATAATATTTTGATTTGTGAACGAACAGCAGCTAGAAGCCAGCAGGCAGAAGCCAGCACATCATCAGTTAAGGGGTTAATAAAGCGCATAAAATGCTCGCAAACAGATTTTAAAACGGGGTGAAGCGAGAGGGATGGAGGAGAGGCAGCCAAACTACCCCCTCTCTCTTTCGCTCTCACTCGCTCTTGCTCTCTCGCTCGCACTATATGTCTGCTAATCACATTCGACTTGGCGGCAGCATAAGGTGCGCATTACTCATAATGCGAGCGTGTGATATCATGCCGAAGAAGAAGAAGAAGAACACTAAAGAGTACACCTCTCATGGAAGTCACAGTGAAAGTCATTCCCTCCCCACCCCCTCCACACACACACACACGTACAGCTCATCCCCTTTCATAGGAAATCTGAGTGCTCGACTAGGAGATACCGTTCTAAAAATGAACCGAGAACAAGTACTTAAATTAGGCATATATTTTAAATTGAGAACAACATTATGTGCTTCCCAAAAAGTTTAGAGAAAAAGGATTTTCGATTCTTCTAAATTATCTATATATTTTTTGAAGTGTACATATAGACAAACAGATGATTTAATCGACTCAACTGCTTAAGCTGAACGAGAATAAATATTTATTATTTATTTATGTGTAGATATTTATTAATTTGTATTTACTTTGCTTCTCATGCATTCATGCTACCCCTTGTGCTATTTATTTAAAGGGTATACACACACCAATCAGCCTAATCGCTTTCGCTGCGCCGCACGGCTTAACTTTTGTGTGTGTTTTTGGCTGGCCAAAAGTTTATATTGAGCGACTTTCAAGTTGAATGGAGCAAGAAGGAGCATGTGTTGTTTGTGGCACGAGTGCGAGTGCGAGTGCTGCATGATAATCAGCTAAAGCAGCTAAGACGGCAGCAGCAACAACTGCTGCCTCATCATCATCAACCCCCAACAGCCCCATCCCCTCGTCCATTCGACACATCGACAACCCCAAGAAACGTGTGTCGCCATATTTGTTTTTATTGCTCTTCCTTTTTGTTTATTATGTGATTTTCCATCCATATGGCTCAAACAATTTCAGCTCGTGTGTATCTCTCTGTTTTCGAGTTAATCGCACAAAATTTTATGTTAATTTTCATAAATTTTATTGCCACCCCCACCAGCCCCTTCGATTCCACCCAACGCCCCTCACCTCCTCCCAAAAACGACGGAAAAGGTCTTTTTAATTAGTTTCTCTGTGTGGGATTTATTTTATGTGTGTAATAAGTTTTTTATGATGACGAGCAAAGAGTTGGAGCTCTCCCTTTTTTTTAAGAGTTGTAGCCCATAAAGTTGACACAAAACAAAATACTCGTGTTTTTCGTTTAGTGTTGTTCGGTCTACTTTTATTTTGTTATGTTTTGTGTTATTTTGTTTTTTTTTTTTAATATATTTGTGCTTGTTTAGCTGCCAGCATATTTTAGAGGCACGCAGTCAAGTGTCAAATTATATTTGAGGGCGCTTTGGGAGCTGTTAACGTTTAGTCCAAGCTTAAGATTGTGGGCAATAAAAAACAAACAACAACAAATGAACAGGTTTTTATAATAGTGCTTTTGGTTTCATACTGAAAAGTACCATATTAAAGTTTTAATGGTATTTTCGTTAATAAAAATCGAAATATATTTTTGGTTAAAATATAACAGAAAATGCGATAAATGCCTTGAATATTTACAAACTATCATTAAAAGATTTTCTTATATTTTATTTAGACATTATTTGGGAAAATTAACTGGTATGCGACAAATGTACGAATAACATTTTAAATAAGCTTGTTTTGAGTTAATAAAATATAACACAAAATTATGTTTTCCATTCAAAGACACAGTTCCAATTTCAGCTATAAAATATGATGGGTTTTACTTTACTCCTATTCTCCCTTATTTATATTTTTATCGCAAGAGAGAGAAGTGCGAAAGAACATGTGAGCTAAAATGTGCGTGTGGCCAGCGAGGAGAGTGGTGAGTGTCAAAGGCAGAAGAGATCACAGATCATCGATCATCGTCCTGTCCGATTTTTGGCATGTGTGTGGTAAACATTAAAATAGATGCACTTCCCCTTTCTGCTAAGCTGATCTCGGCCAGATCGATCAATGACGAAATGAGTGCAAAAGTAGTGCAAACAATGAAATTGAGAAAGCAAATAGTGATTTTGATTTGAATACAACACGATGGAAAATTGGAAAAAATACAATTCGCATTGTTGTCATAATATCAGAAACAGCTATCACAAAGCCCTAATGAACAGCTGTCGTTCTGTGGGTTATGGAGAAACTATCGAGCTAATCGTATCCTCGATATATAGATGATAGATGGAGGAGCTAATTTGACTGAGTGCGTGGCGAGTTCGAATTATCGAAACTGCGGCTAATGTAATTACAAAAAATAAAAATAAAACTGAAATTGAAGAGAGGTAACAAAAAAGGGACAGCCAAGGGCAAAAGCCCAGCGCATCAACTTAATCATTTTAACTAATTGCCAACCGAGAAAGTCAAAGAGAGTAAGAAAGAGGCAGACAAACAGATAATGATAGAGACAAAGAGAGAGAGAGAGAGAGAGAGAGTATGAAAAGAAAAAAGCGCTTAAAAAAGGATAAAGTGGGCCCAGGGGACTCTGGGCAACTGAAACAACCAATTATGTTGATGGTAAACAAATTGCGCACGTTCCGTTGGCATAAAAATTAGTACCAGAAAAAAGTACAAATTGATAGCTACTTATACTATATACATATATAAATATATATTTATATATATATATATATGTATAGATAGTCTATGGAGAGTGGAGAGGACACGCCAAGCGAGGGCAGCAGGCGCCGGGCGAACTCAACTGAAAGATCTAATTACACTAATGACAGACCGAGTACATTCGTACATACGACGAGTTGGCCGTTTACTGCCCCAGTTCCAGTGTTGCGAGTGCTCAAGTGCTCAAGAGTCCTGAGTCCTGAGTCCAGAGTCCTGAGTCCTGCTTGCAATTAAACGTTTGAATTGCGCTGCGTGCAACGGCGACATAAGGTCAAAGTCAGGCGGCGAGGAGTCAGCTGGCAAATGAAATGAATTGGCACGAGTATTAAATACACAGCAACAAAAATTCGAAATTCAATTCCCTGTCATTAAATATTCATATTATATTTTATATTGAATTTTTCATATTTAAATTCCATGACATTTTAGGATATGGAATCGCTCTCGAGTTTCCCCTACTCCGTTTTCTGTTTCTTACACTACCACTCTCTCTTTCTCTCTCCATCTCTCTATATCTATATCTATATCATTATCTATATCTATATCTATTTCTAACTCACTCTCTCTGTTATCAGAGAGATCTGTCAAATGCTGAGAGGAAGCTCAAAGAACTTGGGTTCGTTGCCTAATTGAATATTACAACAATTCGAGCAAATACAAAAGTTTGTTAAAATTACTAAATTGAAAAAATTTATCTGTCTTCTCCTCTTGTCCTTTTAAAAATACATTTTGTGAGAAGCTATTAAATATGAACCAGAAATTATGTACCGTGTAACCAAAGTGAATGAGTGCAAGTATTCATTTAATATTGAACAACTGCGCGATGGCATTTAAACAGCTTCTGTCTGTTATTTTTTCTGAATTGTGGCACACGCAATGTGGCATCAACTTTCTAAACTTGCCTCTCGGCTAATTGTGTACCAAATGAAGCTATGAGCCAGGCTCTACCCATCTTCCTCTCTTTTCCCTTTCCTCCCCCTCTCTGTTTGTCGTCCTTTACTTCCGCCGCAGAATTTAAGCGGATTTAGCGCCTGTTGACGCCTCTCAAATTTCCGAAAAGCCGCTTGCAACACACACTCACTTCTTCGACCGCACACGAGGTTGCTCATTAAGTATCCACCTACCAAAAAAAGATACGATTCGTATCCTTGCATCATCATCATCCAGCCAAGCAGAAGGGTAAATCCTCAGAAACCCTAAACGTGCCCAAGAAATGGGGCGTACCACAGACCTCACAATGAGTGCAGTTCACTTCAGTTCGGCTAGTATTCGAATATATATATGAATATATATATATATATATATATATATATATATATCTATGTTGTGTGTGCATTTGTTTCACAGGATCTTTGTTTGATCCTCTTTGTGGTGCTCATGTGTGAAAATTAATGTCAAATGTGTGAGGATTAACACTTTTTGCTTAGATAATAGAGAGCATTAGAGATGTGGATAAAATGCATTAAAAACATTTGCAGTAAGATTCAAACTTAATCTCAAATGAAAGAGAATCGGTTTTTGTAAAATGATCGCTTGTAAAAAACCAAGGAATATAATCAAAAAATGGAAAATTGAAGTTGTGACAACCATTTAATAAAAATATTTTTTCTTTTATTATTTTTATGGCTATAGCCGTAAGAAGACTTTTGAACTCAAGTAATGCAAATTCTTTATGTAGGCTGTTAGAAACTAGTGGGAATAAATGAGTAAAGAATACTAAAAGGAATAATGCGTTCAGGCAATTTTGATTCTGCTTGAAATATATTTTTATATATTTTTATACATTTTTCCATTCCCTTTTAAGTAGTTTCCCGTAGTAAATATTTTTTCAGAATAGCTTATATTATTATTTAATCATTATAAATAATAACATTGCATATTAATGCAAAAATAAACCAATAAATAATAAGTTAAAGATGCGACTGCAATATTTCTTAAACCACTCTATAACTGTCACAAAAGGGCACTAATAAAAACCAACGTGTTTAAAACTGTATATACCCTATAAGAAGAAGAAGAAAACACACACAAGAGGAATTCTAATTATGATTGATGTGGCAAACAAAACTACAGACCCAACCATATTTTGGCCATAACTTCAAAAGTGCTCATTAAAACCGCATCAAATGCGAACAATGCCAAATAAAAAGGAGTCTCAAGGAAGTTCTCTTGAGTACTCGAGCAATGCTCAAATGCAAATCAAATATGAAATTATTTTAATATTTCTGTTGGCACAACACAACAAATTTCAATACAATGTAAAGGGGCACAGTGAAGAGCTGGGCCGAGGGGAGAGCGGAGAGCGGGGAGGAGCACCACACAGAGCGTGGAAAATGATCTATGGCCGTGTCGCACAAGGACAACAATAACCGAAACCGAGACGAAGGATAAAAACAAGGTCTGATCTTTGTTTGGGCAGATGCTGCAGCATCCATGCGAGTGTCCTTTTTGAGCGTTGCCGCTTGCAATTTGAATTCAATTTAGAGCAGAGTTTCTTGACTTGTGCCCCTCTGACAGGAGACGGGAGACAAGCAATAGAAAAGAAGGCATTTTGGTTTTGTTTTGGGCAAATGCATATGACAAAGGGACATGTGCAACATTCTCAGTCAGAGTTCTCCGGTTTTTTTATTTTTACGAACGGCAGCCATTTTGTGAGAGTCTCCATTAATCAATAAGGCTGCACGTGTCCCTGCGCACCCAAGGCGCTAAGAAGTCAATTTATAAATGTTCATAATACAGCTCCCTGCAGGACTAATCCAGAAAAAGTGCCTGGCTGCAATTAGCTGCGGCCTCTATTATGTTGTGCAATGAATGAAAGTGAGATTGCAGCAAGTGCTGCGTTTACTGTCGATCCCTTCGATTCCTAAGATCCTTTTCATTGTTTGCCATTTGTAATTGCGCTGCCCACTTTTACACAAACCTTCTGTTGAGCCTCTGTTCTCGACACCTGTGCCACAGGACACGCAGCAGGCCCAACTCCTGGTAATTGCAGTTTCGTGCCTCTGTGCAACGGGTCGTGTCACGCCCCCCGACTGTGTGGTGGGTGTTGCGCCTTTAGCGGCTTAACAGTTTTTGGGTACTGCCAAAAAAAAGAAAAATACAAAAATTAAATAAAAAACTTAAACGTTGCCGCCTGACTTCAAACAGCGACTTAGGCTGATCTTCTAATAGACACCTTAGGGCAAAACCGCATTCATTCAGTCGGTCGAGTCTTTGATATGCCCCAGGAAGCAAGTAGCCACAATTCGTGGAACTTGTGACTACAAACACACCGACAAGACCAGAATGGGGATTAGCTTTTAATTTGAATTTGAATATCGATAAGTACTTGGAATGTTTTTTTGTTTACTTTCAATTAATATTTTATAGTAAATTCAATATTTGACTTATCTTCAAGTATATTTAAAGAAGATTCCACTCTTTTATTTTGAGATCAACTTTGATTAACTGCACACAATCATAAACACTGAAAATGAAAAGGAAAACAGCAAAGTTTAAATTAACATCAAAATATTATCAAACAAATCGAGCTTGGAGGTCCTGGCATCAAATATGAATAATAATATGACTGCAGTAAAAGTATTTTGAAATCGAAAATACATGTCAAAGATTGCAAAAACAAAACAAAACAAAATTGTAAATAATTTATTGAAAACTCTTTTTTTCTTTTTTCCTTCTATACATTTTTCTATATAAAGATACGATGTAGAGGGAGGACATCCTAGCCCTGGCCTTAAAAACAACTTCTTTTACTCCTTAACAGCCGCAACTAACAATTTCGCAGCTGTTAAAATAACCCAACAAATAAATAAAAATCAGATTTGCAATATGAAACCGCATCTGTAATTGGCCCCTCATCCAGCTCAACAGCTGCGCAGACCCTGACTCTACATACATCCATATTATATATACATATATATATGTATATGAATATGTAAATTTAGAGCTAAGGTGCATCAAATGGGCGTGGTCCCTGACGGTTATTAAACGCTTAAGCGCAACGCAGGCGACTCAATAACAAGCTCCAAAGAGTGAAGAGTGGGAAAAAAAGAAGAGAATGTTTTATATTTCTTTTTTATTCCTTTTTTTAGTTATTGCGTGTGTATGTGTGTGTGTGTGTGTGTGTGTGTGTGTGTGTTTTTAAGGCGTTGCGCAAACGCCTATTGCAATGACATAAATTTGAAAATGCAACATAAATAAATAAATAAATACAAGCGCGCATTTTGAAGAGAGATGGAGTTGAAGGCGAGGAGGCCTTCAAGTAATTTAACGAAATTACGCTTCGTTTAAGTTGTGATTTATGTGGCATAGAAACCAAAACCAAAACCAAAACCGAAACCGAAACCCTTCAGACTGCCACACACACACACACACACACACACACAGACACAGGATCAGAGATTGTATATTTGCCTCGTATTGTTAATGAGTCGAATTACAAACACACACTAAGAGGGGGAAAAAAGGGGGAATGCTGACTGCTGAGTGGCCGCCGAAAGGTGTGACAATTGTTCAACAGACACACACACACACACTAACGGAGAGTGTGTGTGAAAGAGAGAGTGAGAGAGAGAGAGACAGTGATAAAGAGTCAGGCGCATGACTCTGGCAAGTTGGCAAAGATTTATGCGACTGCCAAAGGTATTCCCAGAAAATGCAGACACAATTCCTTGCGGTCGCTCTCCTGATCCTGGCCAGCCAGCAGTGGCACAGGCAACAGGCAGAGGGGGGGTGGTCGCCCTTTTGTCTATCTGCAGCTGCTGAGTCTCTATTTAAGGCTTTTTGCATAGGCCAGCACAGAACACAAAGGTTTTAACGGAATTGCTACCGGTTGCTGCTGTTGCAGCGATCCACAAAAAAAAGAATAACAAAAAAAAGAAAACAGACAAGCCGAATAAAAAATACCCTTGCACAACTTGTTATACTCAAAGTTCCTTTATAAATTATATAAATAAGTTTTTTATCATATATAACACAAATAGTATAAATAAAGAAAAAAATGAGTGACTTAAAGCTAGCTTCTGTGACAGCTATAGGATATCGTGGCCCGATCTCGTCGATTCTAATATGTTTTCTAACTGCAGCAAAAAATACGATCATGTTCAAAGAATCATCGAGTTATGTTCACAGCTGATAGGCTAATTTCTACTTTATCTACATCAACTCATCTCAAGATGCTGATCAAAAATATTTTATTGATGCACATATATTTTCCTCGATGCTGTGCAAACTTTCTAACAATATTCAAATACCCTTCGCAAGGGCAAGCGAGAAAAGAAAGGGTATCAAGCCTAAATCGGCATCGGTAGCCGTCAATTCCCTGGAGCAAAAGGCGGCTTTGCAATTTATCAAAGTGGCGGCGGTTTTTGAAATATGTAAAGAAGAAGAAGATGCACTGCGTCCGAGTCCGAGTCCAAACTCGAGTCCGAGTCCAAAGTCCACAGATTCCCCCGGGGCATTGGCGGGCCGGCATTCTCGGCCACAGAAACGCAATGAGTTTCATTAATAAATTCCAACAAAATGTTTCCAACTGACGAGAAAACACCCAAAAATAGAAGCGGTGAAAAAGAAAATCAAAAAGAAAATTTCGGTTTTTTTTCGGGGCGTGCAAAGAAAATGTACAATAAATAATAGAAAATATTTGGTAAATATTTGCAGGGCCATGAAAAGATTTTCAAAAGGTCAAAGAGCACTGGACACACAGGACACATTTGTGTGGCATGTGTGAAAGGCGCAGCTCATAATAAAAGATGAAAAATGATTTGCCACAAATTTGAGCAGACATAAGCAGAGAATATTTGAGTGAAAAGTAGAAATGACAAAATTAAAGTTCACTTTTCCTACCTAATATTCTTAAAACAGTTTTATTAATATTTTGAAAACAATATTCTTGGCTTATGTCATAAGAAAGATACAAATTTATAGCACTTCAAGAAATGTTAATTGAATTCTATAAATAATTTATATTCATTTCCGGCTCGAGCTAATCGCAGCAGTGCACCAGATTGAGGCAAGTGGCAAAGTGGCAAAGTGCTGCCGGATGAACACGTGCTACCCAAGAGCTAGATGTGATTTAAGAGAAACTCAAGTATTTCAATGATAAAGCCAAGAAATTCAATCGGAAACTGCAATTGTAAAGCGGAAATGAAAATATGGAGAAAAGAGCTTAAGAAATCCATCTAGAAGATATTCCCAATTGTTGCTAGAGGGTATATGAATAACCATTAGCTCAAATCCAAAGAAAACAGATCATCAATCAGAAATTACTTCAACGTAGGTGGCCGCAGAAGAAGCAGAGTCGAGTTTTAGTTGAAATAGATTGGAATTGAAAGCGATGCCAGAATGACCGAAAGATGTCGCATTGTTTTTACATACGCTCATTGGAGCAGGACGAATTCAAGTCCTGGCGGCACTGCAACAAAGTGAAAGTGTTCGATTTCGCCAAGAGAGAGAGAAGAAAGAGAAGAAAACAACCAAAAGCGAGCAGCTCGTTAAAATATTAATGAGCAATTGAGAGTTGCCGACAAAGACGGCAACGAGGAGAAAAAAACACTTGAGGGATTTTACAACAAGGAGAAAGTCACTGCGACAGTTTACAACACTAATTAACAAGCGAAATTTAAGTTTTTTTTTTTTTTTGGGTTTTTTGGGTTTGTTGCTGTTTATTTTTACAAGTGCGTCAAGTGGCACTTTTGAATATTTCGAGTCGAGGATCGAGCACAGCAAACCAAAGCAAATTAGGCGGCTGCTTTTGTTTTCACAACTTGTGTTTTTGTTCGATGGTTGACATTTTGGTGACATACGCGACTGCCACCGCTGTGCAAGAGGCACACACTAACACACACACACACATACGTAGTCGAGGCAACAAATCTGTGGCGCATCCTGGGCTAAAAAGGAAGCTGCTAAAGCGCGAAACAACAGAGAAGGTAGGTGGAAGGGGAAGGGGAAGAGGGTGAGGAGCTGAACACACACGAAGCGATGCTTTGCCATTTGACAATTGGTTTGGTGCCTTGGTGAAAGTGTCACATTGACAGCCGCCTGACATGCCCACTTTACAGCACTGCTGCCTCTTCGCTGCTCTACCCCCTCCTCAACTCCACAAGTGTCACCTAAACAGAGGGCAGTCCTTGCAGTATTAAGAGTCTATAAGAATATTTGCAGTTGAAAGATCTACATAGAATTGAACAGAAGTGAAGCGGAGCATTTGGGTTGCTTATGTTGAAGATGGAGGATCTGTGTTGAGAGCAAGTTAGACAGTATTTTATTATATATTCTATATTATATTATATATTTAATTATATATTCTTAAAGCAAACTTCTTCAATTTTCACAGAACACTTTGCTATTCTAATTTCTTTTCTGTTTATCTTAATATCTTCATTAGATTAAAAACGTAAATTGTTACCAGAGATTTGTATTTTAAGTCGACGTTCATCAATTAAAAAGGCGATATATCTTTCAATTGCTTGATCAATGTATATAATACTAAATTATATATATAAGTATAAATAAAAAGATTACTTTAAAAATTTTAATAAAATTATATATATATAAATTATACGTTGTTATCTGGTATTTGAACTGACATTATTTCATTTAATAAAATACTTAGGACAATTTACACCACATCTGATCAATAATTGTTTTTTGTACTGATTCTGATATAATAAATAAATAAAATGAAATAAATACTGGTTCTGCATTTAAATTCAAAACATCATTAAAATTTGCAAGCAAAATAAGTAAAAAGAAATCATTTTGATCAGTTATTGACTGCTACACAATTTTGTTCATACTTTCCTCACATTCCATGCCAAATAGTTTTTTATGATATTTCCCAGAGATGGCAGTGGCAACCCTCGTTTTCGCGTACCGAATGTTAAATCTCTCGTGAGTATTTTGTTAGCGCATAAAAGTGTCAAATTACAAAAATCACACGACAAAAGGGAGGCAAGCAAAATAAGACAAGGTCTAGGTTCAAGGGGGAGGGAGGGGGCAGGGAAGCCAAGCGGGATTAGTGAGCATGTTAGATGGAGACTTTTAGCGGCGACTGTTGCCACAGCTTGGCCTGCTAATTGGCTGCCTCCAGACAGCAACTAATGAACTCTGACAAACTGACGCAGTGGCAAATTGTCAACTGTAAAAATCATATTATTTTTTTTTTTTTACTGCATTTTCTTTAGATCGATGCGGATATTTTTGTGTGGCACCTCAAGTTGGGGGGTTAATTGGCAATGACAAAGGTCTCGACTTGTTCTTTCGACATGCATTTTACTTGCCAATTTGCTGACATTGTTTTAATTACTACAATAACAACAAAATGAAAAAGAAAAGGAAAATAAGCGTTGCGTAATTATACAAAATGACAGAGTTTGCAAATGCAGAGAGTGAGGAGAGAAGGGGCGGAGGGGCTGAGGGGGGAAGGGGGAAGGGGAGTTACCCTATCTGTCTGGGTGAGTGTATTTGCATGTGAGACACATGTCCGGTTCAGTTATGGTTTTTTTGTGTTTCCTTTTAATTTTTGGTGGTTGCTTTTGCCAGCCATATTTGGACCGAGGCACACTCCACACTTTGTGGCTAAACTCAGGCATTATTTGTTGTGCAATAAGTGAAAACTAAAAACAAAAAACACAGCAATTGCAATGCTAATGTGCCGCAATCAGCATTTAAACGCTAAACTTGTAATTAGAGGTGAAGTTACAAGTGTTACACATATAGTATATATCTATATATATGTATATATATATATATACATGTACACACATAAAAAAGAAACCAGAAAGAGGATATTCAAATTCAAACGTGCAAACAGCAAAGTGAAACGAGAAACTTCCATCGAAATTGCAAATGGTTGTTTTTTTTGCTTGCAATGTTTTCGTGTGCAGAGTGTAATCAAGTTTATAACATGTAATGCACAAATTCAAATTCATATTTCATTGATAGGCACGTATTCCAAACTATTTCCGACTACCTGAATGCAACATTACATTTTGTATACCCAATAATAAAACTAAAAGCTTGAAAACTTATCCAAGATTGACTGACTAATCCCATTTAAACCAAGATAACAGATGAATTTGGAGTCAACAAAAAAATATATAGATAAACTTTATAAATATTTATTATGATTTCGAAGAACTGGTTATGGAAAATCGGGTCACTCTTGAGAAAGCTATAACTTCCGAAGGTTTTTCACTTGTACCCAAAAACCACATTTCGAGCGTGTAATTTTAATATGAATTCCGTATTATTTTAGCGGTCAAAAAGTAATTTTCTTTAAAAAAAAGTTGCAATTTGTACAAACTTATGACAATGGAAATTTTGGCCAAAATGCATAGCATTCTTATACGATTTTAGAAAGATACAAAATAATAACAAAAATTCACAAAATGTGAAAACTATTTCAAATTGGAGTCTAGATGCAAATTTTTTGGAATTTCAAACGAAGATCGACCTTTAAAAATTGGCTAAATTACTTTCAAAACCATTTTCAAAATATTTTTGAATAATTTAATATAATATTCTTTTATATAATTTTTTTTTCCTGTTTTATTTGAAATAATATCAAAATAAATACTTTAAATGTTGTTTTCGGTATTTTAAATAATTTTCATGAATTTCTTGACTTTAAATTATTTATATTATTTATATATATTAAATAATTATTCCTATTATCTTTAAATGTTATTAAAATAAATACTTTACATTTTTGAGTGCACAGAAAAATTAATTAAATTCTTAGCTCAAAAGGCACGTAAAAATGTTTAATCATTAAATTTGAATGTTTAACTTGTGAACATGTGTTTTCTGAACTTTAGTCCCTGTTAAGTGTGTGTGGCTGTGTGTGTGTGTGTGTGTACGTGAGAGCCTCAAATAACGTGAACACGTAGACGGAGAGGTGTGAATTAAAATTGATAAAAAATATATATTACATAAGTTGTGTAAAAAAAACGCCACTAAAAACAAAACGCTTGCAACAAGTGGCAGCTATTAACCTTGAAACAAAAGGTCCTCGAGCAGGAGACAAAAAAGCCAACAAGCGGCAAGGGGAATTGCAACTGTTGCTAATTAACAGACAGGCAGTCATACAGAAGGGGGGTGGGGGGCAAAGTTATCAAAAAAAATAAAAGCGAGTAGAAAAAACAAGACGGGAATAAATCAACAAAAATATGCAGCAGCAAAAAGAACTCAAACTGAAAACTCACTCAAACGTTGGCATAGCGGAACGTGTTGGAATCAAAGTGAAACGAAAGGCCAAACAAAAACAAGAACAACAACAATAACAGACAGCAGCCAGCAGCCAGCAGCAGCAGCGACAACAGCCCGGGCAGAGAGATAACAAGAGACGACAACGGCGAAAAGTTGTCTAAAAAGCAAAAGCAACAACAACAAAGGGCAACATGAAAAACCGCAAGCAAAACGTTTGCACATCATAAATGGCCCAATGCGCAATGTGCTAGAGCGAGAGCGAGCGCAAAAGCGCCGACATTTTTAATTGTAAATGAGTTATGACGACTACGACAACGACGACGTCGCGTCGTGTCTCTCTCTCTGCTGCTCATCGCTGCGGCGACGGCGGCGGCCGCTGCTCTGAGTGGCCGTCAACACTCCCACTCCCACTCAATACGAGCAGGCAGGCAGGCAGGCAGGCAAGCAGGGCAGAAGCGCATGCGTGCGAGTGCAATGACAGTCGCATGTCTGCTTAATGGCTGTCACGCTCTTGCGCACACGCACACACAACCCCTGCTATGTAACTCTCTCTGTTTGTGCTTCCAGCTGAATTCGCTGCAAGTGCTGCGCAACTGCTCATGCTTGTGTGTCGGCCAATGTCAAGTTGCTAACGCTGGCTCGCTTGCACTTGAATGCGTTCAAATTGGGAAAACTGGTTTCCCGCTGCCATTCGTTGCTGCTGCCGTCGCTGCCTGTGTCTTTGCGTGTGTGTGTGTGTGTCGTCTAAGCCAGAAGACGTTCGTTCGTTCGTTCCCTCAACGATATTTCCAACACACAGAGAATTCAGTTCGTCGTCGCCTGTCTTGCGTTGCGCACACACTCAATTCGCGCTGCGCTCAAATGCATTTTTTCGCGTCAACTTAACAATTACCGTTCGACTGTTTCTCTCTCCGACTGTGTGTGTGTGTGTGCGTGTATATATATATATATATATATGTGTATATTTATATGAGTGCATTTACAGTAAAATCAAAAATGCAGCAGCAGCACAATTTCTAAGTGCTCCCAAAGAAGTGCTAACAATTAAAACAAAAAAAGATACAATTTTGAAAAACTCTCTTTTGCTCTGACAAGTTGAAAAGAAAAGGTAAAGAAAATATACTCAAAATGTTGGTCGGTTCGCATCCGTATTTATGCAATGGCGTCTCAGCCGTTGCGCCACCCAACAACAACAACAACGCTGCAGCAACAGCAGCAGCAGCAGCAGCAGGAGCAGCAGCAACAGCACAAACAACAACAACACAAACTTCAACAGCCAATAGCAAAAGTGCCGCCGGCTCCGCAACGGATTTCTCCATAGCGGCAATCATGGCACGCGAGGATGCCTCCAGTCGTGAGTCCTCCATTCGCAGTGCAAGTGAGTACCAATCACCAAGAAGAAGAAGAAGAGAGTAGAAAGAAAGTAGTGTGCAGAAGAGGGGAGAGGGCGTTGTGGGGGGTATTTCACTTGACAGCTTTAAGAAACAGCTGAAGCTTTTAAAGCAAAACACTTTGTTGCAGCATATAAAAAAGTTCTGAAAACAAAAGCATTGCTAACTTAAAATAATTCCAATAATATGAAAATTTATTCAAACACATCAATTTGCTGGCGAAAAAAAGCTTGAAACACTCCAATATTTTAGCTTTTGTGCATTTTGTTTTATAGTTTTTACAATCATCTTAAATTTCAACTTAGAAGTTTTCAGCTTCTGAAAAACTTTAGTTTTCACTCAGTTTATACTTCACACATCAAAAATTCAACTTCAGCCTCAGCTCAATAATTAAAAGCAATTTCGATGCATTTTTTTTTTAGACAAATTGCGATTAAAAATGATTGATAATTCACTTAAAACAGGTGCTGTGTATTTAAAGCTTCTTTATTTATAATTATAGAGATTTAAAACTGCATTCCTTGTAGATATATAAAATAGACTTCAACTTGACAGCTTACCAAAACCAGTTTCAAATAAAAATCCCAAGAAGTTATCTTACTTAAGTTAAGTAAAGTATTTTTAGAGTACTCAAAGCTTTTAAAGTTGAATAAAGTTGTTATGCATTTTCTTTCTAAATAAAACATTAACAGATTAGGAAACTTTCACTTAATAATGTCTCATTTTGCCAAAGTCTAAGAATCAAATTTTATGCAATATGTTGCTGCTTAGTTAAAGCTTAAATCTAAATTGATTAGCTTTTAGTTAACAGTTAGTTGGACAAAAAAGTGCTAGTTATTTACTAAAATTAGTAACTGGTTTCCTCAAGCAGAATTCAATTTGACATTCGAATCAATTAGGCCAAAAAATAATGGCCAAAGTTGAAATGAGCTTTTAAAATGTGCATTGAAGTGCAGTTTAATGGGTCATTTAGATTAAAAGCCGTCGGCTTTAAAGATTTGCAAGTGTTCAAGTATTAATTAACTGTGAAGTAATTACACTCTTAACTGTGAATTTGTAATCGCTTTTGACTTCCACAAACACAGTCTAATTGTTGGATAATTTGCGCAAACTTGTTGAAAATAATAATAAAAAGAAAACAAGATTTTATTAATTGTTATTGACAATTAAAAGTCAAGCGAAAAAAAAAAAGAAAACTTGTTTCTAGAGCAGCAGCCGACGGCAAATGCAATTAAAGTGTCCGTTGAGAGGGGAGAGGAGGGGAAGCGTTGCTAATCATCAGTCAGAGATCGTCAAAAGGCACTTAAAACACTTTGTACTAGATTTCGGCTTTAAAAATAAAGTATTTAAAATCTGAATATTAATTTTTTACTATTGGCTTCAAGCAAAAAACACACAAAAGACAACAAATTTATGTTAATTGGCCCGGCAAAAAAACAAACAACACACAAAAAAAGCAGAGATTGTTATTAATTTTTACGAGGCGCAAAAATTAGCGACGGCAAAGCAGAACATTTTTTTATTTTTATTTAACTTTTATGCATAAATGAATAAAGCAAAAGCAACAATAATCAAACTCAATACAAAAATATAATTTGTGTTTGCTGAGTTTGCATTTTGACACCCAACAAAACAGCTGGAGAAGAGCTAGGTGCTGCATAGGCAGGGTGTATGGTGAGGGTAGGGTAGGGGAGGGGAGTGGAAGAGGTAGCTCTTTTAATAAAGACATGAGCTTATGCATTTTAAGCAGGCAAATGAACTATAAACAAATTCAATTATTGTTATTTGTGTTTTATACTTTTTACCTTGAGACGCAAAAAATTGCAACTGCTGCAAGAAAAATAAATAAATACGCAACAACAAAAAAAAGGAAAAAAAATGCAGCCCAATTTTTGTTAACTTGTTTGTCGAAGCGGAAATCGTTGACGACGAACTGTCTGCAGCAATCAAAGAGGGAGACAGCAACCGGGAGAGACAGAGAGAGAGGGAGAGTGAAGCTAACTGAAAGTCAGCAGCAACATTGTTGCTAGCCAGCAGCAGCAACAACTACAATTAGCAACATGTTGCCTCCAATTCAATTTGCGGCAAATGTGATTTTAATCGCCAAACATTTCTTTGCCTTTTCTTTCATTTCCCAGGTCCCATTTCGATTGAGGATGAGGTCGATGTGGATGTTGTCGACTGCAGCGATGCTGAGGAGCCGCCAACGAAGGCGCGTCGCTTGAACCACCACCACCACCATCATCATCATCATCATCACAGTCACAGCAACAACCACAACAACAACAACAATAACAGCAACCATAACAACAACAACAATATTAACAATCACAGTGTGTCACACATCAAGAGTCGCAATAATAATAACAATAATAATAATAATAATGAATCACAGCTGAACACAAGTTCAACTAGCAGCCAAGGACGCTGCTCGACACCGCCACAATCGCCCGGAACGGAGGACAGTGAGGAGCGTTTGACACCCGAACCGGTGCAGAAGGCACCTAAAATTGTCGGCTCGTGTAATTGTGATGATCTGAAGCCGGTGCAATGCCATTTGGAGACCAAAGAGCTGTGGGATCGCTTTCACGAACTGGGCACCGAAATGATCATCACCAAAACGGGAAGGTAAGCAACGAAAAAAAAAAATAAATCAACAAATTTTTTTTTCGAAAACCCCTCTAAAAAAGAGTATAGTACTTGAATTAATCATTGGCTTTCCAGTTAACTAAACATACAAATGGCTAAGCGCTGTTCAGTTGACAGATGAAAGTTAGCTCAGCTTGTAATTGATTTCTTTTTTCAATTGAATTAGATGGATGAATTAGTTGAGTGAAAGGCTGCTTTTAAATGCAATTTTATGCCTGCAATATTTTGTGGCAGCTCGTGCATCTTTTTTAATCGACTTTTAAAGAGATTATCAATCTTTATTGGAGATAAAAATTAAAAGCTACATTTAAGATAGCAGAAAGCATAATAACAATATTCTATTTTTATTGTTTTAGATTTATTGGCAACCTATCGAGAACAAAAGTTAATTTTTTTTTCTTTCTAAATTTTTTTTCTGGCGTTTTTAACAACATTTTGAATTTTGAAAATAATAATTATCTGTGTGTGCAAAAAAGGGGTAATAACTAATAATAATAATGCTTAGAAATATCAAGCACATTATTAAAATTTTCCTACATTATTTTCTTGACATTTTTCAAGTTTTAAATAAACTTTAAAATACATTTTCAATACTATATATAATCATAAAGAGACAGACATTTTTAATAAGTTTATTTTTTTGTCAATTTCCACAACATTTCTACCAGTTGTATAAAATGCTAATGATCTTAGCAAACAAAATCTAATTTTCCTCACACCTTTCGATGCATTTCATCAAGACTCGACTTCCACTTTTCACTTTTCGTATTCAAAAACTCGCAACTAGCATGCCAAATTTTTGCAATGTCAACACAAATTTCATGCAGTTTTTAAAAACACAAAAGTCTGACAAAAATCGAAGAAGATGAAGATGAAGTTGGCCATTTAGCCATGTGCGGTCTGCAGGTCTCCCATAAGGATTGCAGGCTAGATCTACCTGCGCCACACAATCAACCACACACAATACACACACAAGTTGTGTGTATTTTCTCTAGGTGTATACACTTTTTTTCTTCTTTTTTTTTTGGGCGTAGCTGTTGTCAGCAGGCGCAAGAAATCAGGACAAGTCGTACAATAACCACGGGTTGTCCACACCTAAATATATGTATATAGCTCCCAAACTGTGACTGTGACCACACAGAGTGAACTAGTTAAAGGGCCCAGGAGAGAGTCACACACGCAGCTCTCCTCTCCTCTCCCTCTCTGTTTTAATGATATTGTAAAAATCACACCTTAGCAATATATATATATATATATATATACACTTGTATATATCGCTCCCAGACAGCCAGTCTGCCCGTTGACAATCAGGGCGGTCCCCTGGTCCCTTCTATCGACCCGACCAGGTTATGTCACACGCAGGCTTAGGGCGCATTAAAACCACAGGATGCCGATGCCACAGCGCTAAAGAGTTTTGTGTCCCGCTTTTGTCTGCACTTGTCATAGCACAGGCACAAAAATAATAGGAAAAGTAAAATCTAGTAATAATAATAGTAATATTCTCCATTTGTGAGGGTTATAAATTAACGCATTACTAGCTGTATCTTTTTTTCAATTAATAACAAACAGAAAGTAAATATTTTCAAGCATTCCTTTAACAAAACTCGGTGTTTTTTGTTGTTGTTGTTGTTTTTCTCATTTTAGACGCATGTTCCCCACGGTGCGCGTTTCGTTCTCGGGTCCGTTGCGTCAGATTCAGCCGGCGGATCGTTATGCGGTGCTGCTGGACATAATACCGATGGACTCGAAACGCTATCGTTATGCATATCATCGGTCCGCGTGGCTGGTGGCTGGCAAGGCGGATCCAGCGCCTCCGGCTCGCCTCTACTCCCATCCCGACAGCCCCTTCAGCTGCGAGGCGCTGCGCAAACAAGTTATCTCCTTTGAGAAGGTCAAGCTGACTAATAACGAAATGGATAAGAACGGACAGGTGAGTTGCAAAGTTGCAAGCTGAGAAAGGGCAGACAACACATCTCTCTCTCTCTCTCTCGCTCTCTCTCTCGCTCTCTCGCTCTCTCTCCCGCACTGTGGCATTTGAGATTGTAGGCGCGATAGACGAGTGTTAAATGATTGATAATTGTGCGAGAATCGTGAAAGGTTTGCTTAGCAACATGAGCCCTACAATAATGTGTGGCTCAAAAGCAACAAAAAAAACTTTTACAAACTTGTACTTTGATGAATCATCGGCTCAAGATTCGCTATGCATTTAAATAAAAAATATTTTGTTGAGAATAATTTAATTCATTTGAGAATAATCTGAAATTGTTGGAATTTACGCTTCAGTTTTCTAAATTTAATTTTTAGTTTATTTCTAAAAATATTTGAATCCATTTATCGTCAAAGAAAAATATGTTAGGGCACTTTTGTAACTTTGCTGATTGTTTTATTATTTTCTAGCAAGAATTAATATATTTTGAGTAGTTTATAAAGTATTTAACATTGCAGATATATTATAAATATTAATAAAATTTTATAGGGACTTTGCCACATATTTTGTACACACCTAGGATACCCCAACTCTTTCCACACACTCAACTAACATCGCAATTCTCTTTCCTCTTCCTCCCTCTCTCTCTCTCTCCCTCCTCACTAGATTGTGCTCAATTCGATGCACCGCTATCAGCCAAGGATTCATTTGGTGCGCTTATCGCATGGCCAGAGCATACCGAGCACACCCAAGGAGCTGCAGGAGCTCGATCACAAGACCTATGTGTTCCCCGAGACGGTGTTCACGGCGGTGACCGCATATCAGAATCAGCTGATAACCAAATTGAAAATCGATTCGAATCCGTTTGCCAAAGGATTTCGCGACTCCTCGCGCCTCACCGACTTTGATCGGGATCCAATGGAGGCGCTGCTGTTGGAACAACAGCTGAGATCTCCGTTGCGTCTGTTCCCGGATCCGTTGATGCAACAGTTTGCGGCACAGCAGGGCGCCGCCGATCCCGCCTCGATGGCGCTCTTCGAGAAGGCGCGCCAGCATCTGCAAATGTTTGGCGGCAACTCGCCGTACGCGCAACTAATGATGCCCCAAATGTATCAGGCAGCCGCCCAAGCACCCCATCCACCCCCCGGCCTGGGCGCCTTTCACATGTTCCAGCAGCAATGGCCGCAGCTAACCGCCGGCTTCCTGGCCAGCGCCAATCAGCAGGCGGCAGCCGCCCAAGCTGCCGCTCAGGCGCAAGCGCAAGCTCAGGCAGCTGCGGCTGCTGCGGCTGCAGCAATGGCCGCCAATCGGACACCGCCGCCGCCGCCCACCGCCTCGACGCCGTCGTCGACGACCTCGTCGTCGGGATCACCCTCGCCCGATATGCGACCCCGTCAATATCAGCGCTTCAGCCCGTATCAGCTGCAGGCGCAGTCAGCGCCGCCTTCGCAGCACCAGCAGCAGCAGCAGTCGATTCAGTCCGCAGCGGGTTCGCCCTCAGCGCACGCCTCGCGCAGCCCCGCCCACTAAAGCTGAAAGCCGACTCCCCCCAAACACACACAAAAACAGTATTAATCCAAACAAAAAAATATAAAGAAAAAAAGTAAGGCTCGTTTTCTCTATGTCAAAACTCTAAAAAATATTTCACAAAATTTATACTCAATTTTTGCTTTTTAGAATATAGCCAAAAATTTGAGACTTCAATTTGTCATTGCTAGAAATACTTGCTGCTTGCTTGAAAATATCAAAAGAAAAAACACATTTTATTTATTTCTACCTTTCATAAATAATTTATTGTTTTTAAATTGCATTTTTCTTCGATTTAGAACTTTGAGAAAACCCAAACGGATAAATTTGTTTAGAAATCCATTGAGAAAACGGGCATAAATGTTGTAAATTATTTGTTATATTTCACTGTCTCCTTCTCTCTTCAACTCTATCACTCTCCCTCTCTAACTCGCTCTCTTTTGCATTTTTGTTGTAAAAATTATGAAAATTCTCCAACCTATGTACAGTCCCAAAACAAATTTAGCAAATTTTCTTTGTATTAGTTAACAAATTGTATTGTAAAAAGTGTTTAAATGTTGTTCAAAAACTCATCTCAGTGTAAAGTTAAAAAACCCCACAAACAAAATTTTCAAAAATCAAAAAAAAAAAATTATAAAAAATGCTTCATCTTTGTGTACACTAAATGTGAGTTATGCTTAACATAAACATAAAAATAAAAATTATATATTCCTAGTATTAACATAAATTCATAGACGCTTCAGTTAGTTTTATTTATATTATATGAGAATTATAATTTAAGTTTAAGCAACAAAAACAAAAAAGGATAATAATAATACATGTTTCATCAATGTGAGCAAACAAAAAAAAAAACAAAACAAAAAATATTTAAAGAAAATTTATTAAAGAAACCAACAACAAAAAAACACAACAAAAAATATAAACACAATAAAAATTTAAATATTTGAACCAAAAAAAAACATGCCTTTTTTTATATTTCTGGGTGTTGAGTGACAGATAAAGATTTAATATGGTTTTGTAAACTTAGAAGTCGAATAAAGTAGAAAATTTATATTATTAATATATTTTCTTATATATCACAAATTATGTTGCGGAACAGTGAAAAAGAAAAATGCATAAAATATTATTTATGGAAGAATAAATTAGACATATACATTCAAACTATATTGGACTATAAAGAAAATAATAATACATTTGACATGGAGCCTAGCAAAACACATATTCAAATGATATTAAATATAAACAAACAGAATATATAGTATGTCATTCATATCAGTATTTAAACAGAATATATGTTTCATTCAGTTGAGCTAAATGCAACTTGACACATTCCCAGCATTAAAGCAATTCAATTTGCGTTCAGCTGGTAAAAAACACTTGACTTGCCAACTAGGCAAATATCCTGTGCAACTAAAGTGGGAATTTCTCACACGTCTGCACTTGCTTCGTCACACTGCTACACACTTGGCATTTATCCTGCAGGGGGATCCTTGCCCCACAAGACACACAGCGTAGCCATAGGCGCAATTCCTGCCTTGGCAGCGACGCGTTGCAAGCAGAACCAATTGGTCGAGAAGAGAGAAGATAACAAACAGCAGCCGTCCAGGGAGGTGCTGGGAGTGGAGGAGAGTGAAGTGGAAGGGGGGAAAAACATGTTTAACGAATGCATTTTCATGGTCACTCAAAGTGAAATTCCTATTTCTCATTTCTCGATTGATACGCTGACTGCTGACTGCTGTCTGCTGACGGAGACTGTTTGAGATAGATCGATGGTTGGTGTCTGCTGTCTCGACTTCTGGTGTGGATAAGCGTAGCCAAATTGTATTGAAAGTCTCTGTTTGGGTTTAAGAGATACTCGGCATAAAGCATCGAATACTTTTGCCCGACTCGCTTGGCGCTGGAACTAATCGAAATGATTGCCTGAACATTTGATAACTATATGCAACATATTTATGTATACGTACATACATATAAAGAAACTACCACCAAAGTGAAGCACACAGTCACAAGACTCCAATTATAAAGAAATTAACTTTTAATGTGCTCTGGGATAAAGATCTCAAACAAAGTAAAACACTTTGTCTAATTATTTCGGCAAGTTATTGAAATAAAGGCCAAATTAGCTACATAAATGTATGTCGTAATATATAGCCATATACATACATGAAAAGGTGCTATCGACATTTGTCTATCTGGCACCTAGCGCGACCCCGAATTTAGTTTATTTAAGTACTGCCCCCGATATCTAACATCGACGATCTCTTTTTGGCTGTCTCTCAGTTAATTACAAACTAATCACAAAATAAAAAACAAACAAACAAAACATTAGGCTATCAGCGATCTTTGCAGGAGCTGGTGTAATCAGCAACAACAACAACAACAACAACAACAGCAGCAGCAGCAGGACAACAGCATAATAATACTCTACACTCAGCAAAAAGAAGATCGATTATGAGGCGAGGAATGCTTTTGGCATAAATAGTATATTTTTGCATATATTATGCTTAGAATACAGCCCAATAGGCACAGCATTTTTCTTTAAGTGTAGGCATATGTCAAACTGTCCCGCAGCTAATTTATAAGCAAGGCCGCCAAAGATCCATGTAGTTCCAGTGTCAAAACAAACAAGGGAGAGTTGGAGCGAGAAAGAGGGCTAGAGAAGGGGAGCAGCAGACTAATGTTAGCTGAGGGGGGATTGGGGGTGTATAACTTGGTCTGCCTTGGCATAAATTGTGGCTGCTTCCTTTGGGCGTTTCATTTTAATTTGAATGTAAATTGAATGCTGCGACACAGCACATGGAAGCGAAGAGCAGCTGTGAATGTGTCTGCAACTTCTTTCCACTCTCTCTCTCTCTCTCTCTCTCTCTTTTGGTGGGTACTCCACCCTACCCACTTGTCATGCCCCATCTACATATACGCCCACAAATCAGCGTTGTCAGGCAGACAGACAGGGAGACAAGCAGCCGAGGTTAAGTGTCAAGGGGCGCCACAAAACAGTGACAAAATATTTAATTTTTGGGGCGTTTGTAAATATTTGAGGCACTTAATTGGCGGGCGGAGTTGCATAATATTCCCTTGATTTATATACTCCAATGATATACGATTACAGGGTATAAGAATTGAAGCTATATGATTATGCTAGGCAAAAACCTGATCAAATAAGAAATGTTTAGATAAATTCAAAAGTGATTGTATTAATATATATATTAAGCGTTTCTATTTAGAATTTAAGCAGTGACTTTTTCACATTTAAGTCAACTTTAAAGAAATGAGATCTAGATTAAATAAGCTCAATATTTTCTTTTATATTTCGCAGACAAACTTTAAAGCATATTTGAGCTTGAATAAATTGTCAATATTTCAGCTGCCATTGCTTGCAATAATTTGTTCTTCTTCTACATTTCTACAAATTTGTTTTATATAAATTGATTCCTTATTACACTTTATGCTGCTGCTGCTGCGGCTGCTTTTGTTCTTGGGTTTGTTGAGGCGGATGACATTCAGAAACTGAACTGGGCAATCAACGCGCCGCTGCCACGCCCCATTCATTAACCTGAACATGACCAGGCAAAGAGTGTTTTGGCCCCTAACGGTATCGTTGGCCAGCAATGTGGCAGAAACACTCCAGCACTGCGCCAGCACTTGCAGCGTTATGCGGCACGTGCGGCGGCAGCTGCCACGTGAGCCCCATTGGGCAATGAGCGATTCGATGAGTCTCTGCGGGTCTCTGTGTCTCTGCCTCTGCCTCTGCATCTGCCTCTGCCTCTAACCTGTGCCTCTACCATGACGTTGCCCAACACCATGTCAATTGCCACCCTTCCACAGCACTTTACTTCGACTCCGTCCTGCACCCCGTGTCGCTAGTCGAGTGAAAATTTGTTGAATTTATAGTTTTTATTGTTTCAATTCATTTGGCGTTTATTCTTTCTTATTGTAATTAAATGAAATTGCAGAAAAAATTGATAAATTAAAAAGTCGACACTGTCATCATAGACAAAGTTGCAAATACACAGAAAACAATTGGATTAGGCTTGGGAGACACAGAGAGGGAGCGAGAGACAAAGGTAGCTATGATTATCAGTATATTATAAATATTGTTTTTATTTCGCTATAATATTTTATTAGTTTTAAATTTTAAATAATATAAATTTATTTTTTAAAACTCAGATAAATTCCTGTTTTTATAAAAGATAATTGTAAATTAAGAAATTGATTTTAGTACAAAAATGTCTCATAAATAAAGCTAACTGGGATTTTCATAACAACTTTGATTTACTATGCCAACTATAGATCCAAGGGGATCGATGGATATAAAGCATTATATTCGTTGGGGCCTGTCGCCTGGTAATGAGTTTATAAACACACACAGCACTCTGAAACATGTCAAAGAAAACTGTCAAGCCGGCCACTGAGTGAGTAGGGGGAATAAATGGCACAGCAGAGTCGAGGAAATCAATTAGATAGATGGACACAGTGGACACTGGACTGATGGCCAGCTCGAGAATGTGTGTGTGTGTGTAGATGGGTATAAAAACTCATATATCATTAACAATTTTCATGTCATATTGCATTTACGTGTGACGTCTTGAGGCTCAATCTGGCTCCCCTCAAGCTCCACTCCTCAAGTGCCCACCTTTAGCCCCGCTGCCTGCCTGCCGTTTTGTCATTCTTCTTGTCGAATGCCCAATCGAAAGAAACATTCATTAAATATTCAAATATGTATACAATCATTTTACACACATGCAACAGAAATCAATTTTCTCGCAGGCAAGCACAAAATTGGGCAAAATTGTCGAACCACGCCCCCCCCCCCCCGCAACGCCTCCCCCTCATCACTCCTTCTGGCCACCTACATAATTATATTTGTGATGTGGAAAATTGATTTTGATATTACAAAGTTTTCGAGGCGTTTTATTGGCCAAAGTCTTTTGTGGCGTGTGAGACCGTTGAGGCTGGCACTGAAAGCTCTTTTGCCGGTCGGAAAAGGGGATTTCAGTTTGTAGCCACTACTCAAAAAGTAAATCCCATTGTGTCCCTTTGCTGAGCATTTAATGCCGCTCTAAATGAGAAACTCTTTTGGTACCCCAAATCCTTGTGGTCAACGTCTGACGAAAATAACACTCGTTTAATTCGAAAATGTGCTGCCTTGTCTGGGCTTGGTGATACCCTCTAGTAAACGTCGATGACTGAAGAATGTTATGATGGACTTGACAAAACTTAATTTGACTAGAGAATGACTTTATCGATCTTAAAAAGTGCTCAGCTTAGGCAAATAACTATGAAATAGTTGCTAAGACTAAACAATAAGCAATTTTATAGTATTTGAGATGTAGCAAGATGCTCGCTGATTTATTTTACAGGGTATTCTTGAGTTTGTCACTTGCCCTTAAACTCTTTCTTGTTGTTTGTTTTGTTTGTTTTTACTTTTGGCAATTGATTAAAAGGCTTAGCATTCAAGACTTGGCTGCCACAGCCAGCAGGAATTAGTTGCAAATTACTATCTGCCACATGGGTGTATCCAGTTAAATGTTGGGTGCATAATGTGTGACTTTATGGCAAAACCAAAAAAGAAAACTGTCCAAGGATTTTAGCTTCATTGTTGAAATGTATTAATGCAAATTAATTTGAAAGCTTAAAAAATGTGTGTTAAGCTTAGATAGACTATTAATTCAATATCTTCTTAATGATTAAGTTTGTTAATATAATCAAATTTAAATTAAGTAAACACAATAGTGAATTTTATAATTGTATATATATATATATATTGAATCTCACTTTTTCTCAATTTAAATACAAATTCATTCAATAAACTACAAAAATTTCACATTTCAGATTAATTTGAAAGGGTTTTCTATCTGTTGGCTAATAAATTCACATAAATTGTGTGATTTACGCTAGTTAAACAAAAGAAAAATGTTGATATAATAAATTCGTACATTTTGTTGGGGTTTTTTTTTTGTTTTTTTTGTCACATTTATATTTGCATTGGCCAAGTTGAAATTTATTAATTTCTATGTGATATACGTTGACATTTTGATGAAACGTTGCCATTCAATGCAGATAAGCATAAGATATGTGATATGCCAGATATATGAGCAAGCTACGACAACAACAACAACAACAATAACAATAACAAAATGTTTAAAGCGTCGCATACAATTCGTAAAACAAGCAAAAAAAAAAAACAAAAAAAAACGTGTTATGAGCACATTTAAATATATTTATATTTATATTCATAGTTATGCATATGTAATTTCCTTTAAAAATCAGCTCAAGTTACGCTTTGAGGAGCAGTCACTTTTAGGAGGAAGTTTGGGAACAACTCGCATAAATATGCATAATACAAAAATACAAAAATCATAATAATAATATCGAAAAGAGATTCGCAACACTTCATTAGCAGCACAAACTGCTGTAAAAGGAGAGAAAAGAGAGAGACAGAGAGAGAGATAGAGAGTCAGAGAGAGAAAGAGAAAAGGTACAACAAATAAAAGCAAAATACAACAAGGTAAGTAGTAAAAATCTGCGGGCTGGACACGAATCTTAAAATGTTTAATTTTAAAATATGCTAAAATCGTAAAAAAAAAACCAGGAAAAAAATTGAAGTCATAACAAAAGCTTAAGCGGCAAATGATTTATGTGTGTGTGCTTTATGTGTGTGTATGTGTGGAAAGCCAGGCCAAAATCGACATTCAATGGGCTTGGCCAGAATATCGTATCGCTTTGAGACTTCATAAAAACATATAAACCTTTTGTTAATAATGTCTTTATAGAAAAAATTCTTACAAAAAAAAAAAAAAAGAACAGCCAAAGGCATGAAATACAAAACAGAGCGAAAGTTCTAGCTGACAGTGCAGGACTAGGGGATACTCTGTAAACAGTCTTGATTTAATTTGATAAATAATTCATTTGATACTGAAATACCAAGAGAGATCGATATATATTTAAACAATTTTCAAGCAGAGCATAACAACAAAAAAAAATGATGACTTCAACAAGTTGAAAAAGTCATTAAGCATTTTGCAATGTCTACGACGACTGACGAATAATTCAGAGTTGAGTTGGGGCGCGGTATAATTGGGGAGGGGCCTTACCCCAATCAAAAAGCGCAGAAACCCTAAACTTATCTTTCACATTGCTTTTGTTTTTCGCTTCTGCAAAACGCCCACAAAGACGTTAAATGATAGTTAAACAATTTTATTTTATTGAATTTATTAAGTTGGCATTTTGCATTTAGCTCTACAAAAATATGACCAGATGAGCAGACTTGGAGTTTGAAAAGGGGAACAGAATCGAGCATTTGTCAGTTCATTAACAAACAATAATAAGATTATAATAATAAAAAACTCAATTTAAATTTATTTTCAAAATATATTTTTGTAAACTCATATAAGAAAATTTGGATTCAAACTCAATTTATAACTTTTAAATAAAGAAAACTTCAAGCGCATGTTCAACAAAAAAGTTGTCTTCTACTTGAAAGTCCTGCACCCATTGAACAGAATTATTGCTTCTGCGACTATTCGCAAAACTCGTGACAAATATATATGAACATATGCACTGCAAACTTGTGTGTGTGTGTGTGTGTATGTGTGTGGTGTGTGTGGTGTGTGTGCGGAGGTGTGTTCACATCGTTAAGCGATTTCGAAGCATTCTCCCAGGCAACTCTAAACGCCAACCACCAAAAAAAATGTATGTACAAATATACATATATATAATATTTATATATATATATACATGTATATATATATATGTATATAATTTGATGGGAAATTTTTCGTCAGCGTCGTTTGTCTCGATTTTTTTATTTATTTTTTTTTTGTGCCTCTCATTGAAATTATTGACAACAAATGACAATTTTTGCAAGTATGTTGCACTTGTCTCATTATTGCCACATGTGTACGTGCCACAGAAGTGGTGCACGCTGGCGCGAGGTGGGTGCAGAAGTGTGCTGGTTAGCTGCTTGGCACTTTGATGTTTGCCTGAGTTTGGCACTTGTCATTTTTATGACTGAAACATTTCTTTTTGGATACGAGCAAACGTGTGTGGGAAAATTATTGTCGAACATTTCTCTGGGTGTCGATATGTAATTGCTAATTTTCAATGGGTCTGTGTGTGTTATGTGATATGTTTGAGAAAGTAAAGTGGTGGCAGCAAAGTTTCAAGTGCAGGATATGGGATATACACTGAGAAAACCAAACAGCAATCGATTAAAACTGTGGGCCTAGTCCACATAGAGAGGAAGACTGACAGCTGGATAGATGGACAAGGCTAGTGATGCTGATCAGTTATATATATATACTTCATGGAGTCGATAAGTCTTACATTACAAACTGCTCTAAAATAGGTTTGAGTTTGAGTTGACCTTAAAAAGGTTGCCAGGCTCGATTCCCCATTCAAGTAAGTATCTCAAGAGCAAAGTAAACATATTCTTTCAGTTAATATGATAATTGTTTCTGAATGTAATCTGTTCAGTGTAATACCCCCATCCTTGAGGGGGCAATTTACATTCGACAATGTTTGCTCGACTGCGTTGCAGCCAAGCTGTCTGGGCTGCTTCAGTCTGGGGATCGCCTAAAGATCGCGCTACGGAATCTTCTTCTGTTGTGGTTTCTGGGTGTGTGTGTGTGTGTGTGTGTGTGTGTGTGTGTGTGTTGTGGCGACTTTGAAGTTGAGGCTCTGCTCGACACAGAGAAATGTGCCATGCACATGTGGAATGTTGTTTTGCGACTGTTTATTAACTACTAAAAATAATGGAAACAAGTAGTAAAAAGTATAAATTTACTATGTAAACACAACAATGAGAGCAGCACGCGGGACTTATAAATGAAAATGCAAGCGCAAGCCGAAACCTATATAGAAAAAATATATATTGTCTATATTTATATAGTATATATATATATATATATATATATATATATATAAAAGTAGGGAGTGAATATAACGAGCTGCATAGGAAATCATTAAGTAGATGTTTATGTTCGCCTCTGTCGCTTTCATGTGGTCGTCGTCAAGTTGCTTTGATGACTGAGACTGAGTGAAAGAGAGAAAGGGTGCTCCCTCTAGGTGGGCTGTCAATTGAAGGGGCATGCCTCTGATGTGGCAGCAAATTGCACACAAAAGTTCATTATGACAAGTTATGTGCGGCAGGCAGTAAAAATATGAAATCATTTCAGGGGTTGGTCGACATAACAAAGCATACCTATATAAGTCTATATATATATATATATATGTGAATATGTATATATGTGTAGAGAGTATATTTATATAGAAGGCATGCCACAATTGCGTCCATTAGACGCATAATCAAGTTATTAGCAATTTGTTACGCGTCAACAACTAAAACAAGCACAATAAATATGCTCATCATTGCCAATGCTAAATCTAAGCATACCCTATAAACTCTTATGACATAAAATATATAACAAATTGCCTTAAATATGTCTATTTTAAAAGTCAATGATATAACTTTGAAAGTGTGCTTAAAATATTTTACACAATTTGAGCAAAAACTAAAAAGTTTGTTAACTTAAAATTTAAGAATTTTATTTGTTTGTATATGAATATAATTCTTGAAGCTGAGCATGGTATATATTAGGCTATATTACTCTATACTACATATTATCAAGTGTTGGCTCCCTGGAAGGTTTTTACAGTTTGCGTGCTTACGCAACAAAAACAACAACAACTATAACAACAGCAGCAGTAAAATCAAATAAAAAATGTAGAAATAATTTGCCATGCGTAATTTGTGCAAATAATATGCGTAATTGCCTGACGAGTTGAGCCTTTGCAAAACAAATATATAAAATATGACAGAGTAGCAGTGTAGTGGTTGAGGGAGGTGGGAGTGGTTGGGAGGGAATGGGAGGTAGATGACTAGAGGAGAGGTGGTTAAAGACTCGTTGCCGGCGGGAGAACATCAAAGCGCATATTACGATGATGCACACTTTTTTAATGCATCTTTCTGTCTCTAAACAAAGCGCACTGAAAATGAATGTTTCATCTTTATGCGACTATGACAATAAATTTTAAGGCCTCAGGCGACAAAGTAAACACAACAATAAACAATTGATTGCAAATGCAAACCGAACGAATCATTAAATACCCTATGATGAAAGGCTATTTAAAAGAAGTACAGATTAGAATATAAATTAATAACTGAATATTCATGGTTGCAACAAGTTAAAAATAGCAACAAAAAAATCAGCCTGCTATCAAATGAAAATATTCCAGTAGACATTGAATTATATTAAAAACTTACATTTAACAAAGAAACAAAAATATATTCCGCGTACCATTTTCAATCAAATTGTAACAAATTAAAGTTCAGTTGTTGAATAAACCTTTTGCCAAAGAAATATTTTACATATATGAGTGCTGCATGCTCTTCATAGCGAACATACCCGACACAAGCAAGAGCATAGAACTAGTGCCGAAACCACATCAAAAATCAGTGACTAACCAACCAGATTGATGAACTGCCAGACGGAGCCAAGTGTTGCCAAGCAGGAAAGTGCGTGGGAGTTCAAACAGGGACGCCAACTGGAACGGAAATAGTTAAAAAGAAAAAAAAAAATAGAAAAAAGGGAAAACGAAAACACAAACAAAATGAAAACATTAACAGCGACCGATAAAATAACTCAATTGGCAATTGGCTTGCACTGCAATCAGTTAAGTACACTAAGTCTAAGGAGAGCAGACAGCGAGAGAGAGGGAGAGAGAGAGAGCGAGAGATCCTTGTGACCTTAAACATGTCAAGGCTGCGACTGTTGTTGAATGCCATTAACTGCGTGTGGCAGCTCATTATGCACATTTTGGTCAAACAATGGTCGCATTGATGGGTTCAGCAAATGGGTTTATGGCCCATTTATGACAACAATGTGTCCTTCGTCCTGTTGCCGCTTGTGCTGCTGCTGCTGCTGCTGCTGCTAACGAGCACACCTCACCTTGATTTTTAGTATGACACATTTGACACGCGCATTTACAAAATTAATAATGTGTATCTGTTGCGCGTGCACAGTTCAAATTTCCCGCTAAAGATGCTGAAACTGCAACTACAAAAGTACAAAAATACAAAAAGGACGCCAATGACTTTGACTTTTGCCTTTTGCTCTCTCTCTCTCTCTCTCTCTCTCTCTCTGGAGGCCTAAGGCTTCTATTGCCATCCATTCTGTATCTTTCACTGGGACAAATTGCAACCGCGGGTGTCGTTTCGTAGATTGTAAATGTTTATTGACATCTATTTGTCTTTTGATTTAGTTTTGCGCTTTTGTTCACGTTGCTGTTTAAGTAGTCGTCGTGCTGTTGCAGTCGGAGGACACGCGACAGGAGCTGCCGACAAGTTTTTAGCCTTTTGTCGCCAGCACACTGGGAAAGTTCGAAAAACGCCTCAAGGTTGCCAGAAATACGGCAGTGCGGGGGGTTAAGGAGCAGTCACAAATATATGTACTCGAGTCCTTGAGCATTTTCTAATATAATTCTTAAATCTGTAAATGGACTCGATGCACGATTTTACCTCATGTTTTAAATCTATCTACAACAATTCTAATATTTGCTATATTTTAACTACAAAAAAACATTTACACTCAGCACATATTTTATTGTCCTTGAGTGTATATATATAATTAGATATTTTGTGTAGAGCTTTCTACTATTTTAGCTACCTACGAATAAATTATTATATTTTTTATTTAAGGCTTGTGTCTGTTGTTTTTTTAACTTCGCGAATAAAAAGCTTCTTTGGCACCTTCTCGGCAGCAACTCTCTTCACCGCCTCGCGCTTGGCAGCCGCCTCCTCCCGCTGCTGCCGGATGAGCGCGAGACGAGCAAGATCCGACTTTTCCTTGATTGCATTCTCCGCCAGATGGAGTTTCTCGTAGCGCTCAACCGACTTCTTCTTCTTCAGCAACTTGAACTTTTCGCGTTCGCGACACATTTCCGGCTTGCGGGCATTGGCTTTAAAGTTGCCACCCCTTTCAGCACCAACAACAGCATCGTCATCGCCGCCACTTGTGGCAACATCATTATCAATTTTGATTTGCGCTAGTTTTTCAGTGATTTTCTTGTGCCCACGATTGGGATTCCTGATGGCGATAAGTGAGGCGACGCCCTTCTTGGCATCTCGTTCCTCCGCCTCCGCCTCCGAATCATCCGTTGACTCCACATCCGAGCCGCGCTGTTGTTGTTGCTGCGGGTTGTCCTCATCATCGGTGTCTCTGCCCGCCTTTCGTCCATTTACCGTAAGATCACTCTCCTTCATGGCCTCCTGCCGCAGCTCCTCGGGCGTTGTAAAGTGACGTTTGCGGCCCTTTAGCTTACCATATTTTCCACGTGACATTGCAAATAAATCGCTGTAAATTCTATTGATGTTTTTCAAATTCTGCAACCTAATAGGAATATATTATTAATTTTAGTTTTTGCAAAAAGCCTTTCGATCTTGCAGCTTGACGTTGCAAGTCCATTTTTTTCATAGTTTTTCTGCGCTTACCTTTTTCGCCAGTTGAATTGTTTCCAATTTGATGTGCGAACCTGGCCCTTCTTGACAGCTGTCAGCTGCTTTGCTTTTTTTTGTTAATGATTCCGTGGAATCGATAGTTGGTGGGGGATAAGCCCTTATCGATGTATCGATATTAGCAATGCTTAACGGAAATGTTCTACATAAAGTCTAGCAACAATTGTTACTCAAAATGCACTCAATAAAAACTATACTCTAAATTAATTATTTATATAATATTTTTGTAACAATTTTCATATTTAATATTTAATCTTTATGGGTTATTTGTATGACTAAGAGTAAAACTGTGTACTAACTAGTATGGGCATATTATGCTATTAATATCACTGTATTGTATTGTACACTTTAAAGAACTAGAGATAATATAATATATATCCTATACCACATAAAACAGTACTTGTAATAATCGTAACATACATATACATATTGCATATTTATCTCAAACATTTTCTGCATAATATATAGGCTTTCATTAAATTCCATTTAAATGCAGTCATTTGTACTTTGCCCCTTCTCGGAACTAAAGCATTGCCAGATCACATAATCTACAACTGTCAGAAACATTGTGTTACACGTGTATCTCCGATAAATGCCCGGCCATACATCATTCAATCAAGCCAAAATTTCCAATTTAATGCTACCTGCCCAACGGGGAAAAAAACAAGCAAACGCCCCGCACTCGGATCAGGGGCAGAAGCAGCAGAAAAAATATATAGAAACAAAAACAAAAATAACAACGCACAAAATCATAATCATTAGGAGCCGTACGACCCACGTTGACGACGACGACGACGAAGACTACTCCATAAGTTGTGTGTGATTAATGGTTTGCAGCAAATAGAGGCACCAACCACAACAATAGGGAGCCCAGAAGGCGCACCTATTAACACCAAAGCCGTACTTGGCCCAGCACCTACATTGAAAATCTAAATTTACACTTGCAAAAATATATGACCTTTAGAAAAATAGAAGTCATGTATCTCTCCTTGAAATAATTTATAAATTAACGAAATAAATGTCGTGAGAAAGTTTAAGGATTAACAATAATTTTTTATCTTAATTAAGTATCGAAATTTGGAATATATTTCTTTACAACTAAAAATCAATGCAGAATTTATTGAGACAATCATTTTAAATTGAAAATTAGACGTCAAAATTAAAAAAATAATTATTCTGATATTTAGCAACACCAAATGTAGATTGTTTCAATTCCCACAGCAAGGTTTATTTTTCCAAGTGTAGAAAGACTACTTCTACGGAAAGCAGCAAACAATTGCATCAGCAGCAGCAGCAGCAAGAAAGCAACATTATTAATTACACGCATTAATTTGTGGCACATACCGGGATGAGGAAGTGGAGAAGGGGCACTGACAAGTGTTGCCATCGTCCGAGCAACAGAACTCGGGTCTGGTCTGATTTTAGGCGCCACTGTTGATGGTTGATGCCTGGGCCCGATTCGACGATGATGGTGATGAACAGCCGTCTAAATTATGGAACAGCGCCTGTCACCCGCTGCGTCGTGAGAAGAGAACGCTGACCAAGTCCAAGCCAATCCAGCCCAATCCAAAGCAAGCAAGACAGTCCAAGACACAGACCCCACAGGCAGAGAGGCAGAGACATACATGGGTTGATTTCGTGTGAAAGAAACCTGTAACGCTTAATGGTCTATAGACACAAGCGTATAATCAAAAGAGTGCCTAGTATATCATCTACACACACACACACACACACACACATGCACACTCTGTAGCAAAATTCAGCCGCCATGTCGTTAATTTAATTTGTGCAATTTTGTAGCCAAATATTTTCCGCACTGCCAATAAAAAAGCCCACGCAAGCGCAAACCTGCCAACTTGGTTGGCCAGTTAAAACCACCAACTAGCAAATCTCAATTGCCACAAGAACATGCTGTATATATATATATATATATATATATGTGTGTGTACTGTATTTATATACACATATATAGCACTCACCATCTCTTTCTGGCATATGTTTTCTGCCATGGAGGGAACAAGTTTTTCTAGTTTTTTGGCCAATTTTCTTTGTGCGCGCGCAAAATGTTCATAATTATACCCTGTACTTGAAAAGGTGCTAAGGGGTGCGATGATGTTCCTCCTCTGTAGAGATGAAAGGCGTGAATAGACTGATGAATACTTTACTCCCTTTTACTTTAAAAAACATTAAAAAATGTTGGGAATAGAAAGCTGATTGGTTCTAATATCTTGGTAAGCAACAAATTTTCATAGAAGAACTCACCTGTCTGCCCAGTGCTATAAGATATAGTGATCTGAACTAGACGTGCCCAATATATGTATGTATCTACTGCCTGCAGTAAAAAGAACGGATAAGTTCCAAGTTTTAGCAAGGTGACTCTTAAACTGAGGGACTAGTTCGCATTGAGAGTCTGTATTAAAGACATTGCTACATCGACTGGGCTTGTGAAGCTGATTACGAATATATATATATATATACTTTATGAAATCAGAGATGTCAAAGTGGACAAACCTTCAGAGATCAAACCAAAAATCCCTGGCTTTTGAATATTTTATCAGATTTGACAGATTTTGGTGCTTTTTAAGGGTTTAACTTTAAAATGAATTCCGAATTGGAATCGCGTTTAAACTTTAAATGTTGAATATATATACCTCTATATATACATATATATTTATATGTATATTCATATTATAAGCTATTGTTTTTTCTTAACTTTTCAGTACATCAAAATAATGTTCACTTTTGATAACTTACTTTTGATAATCTTCAATTACGTTCACCATTTGACACTTGATGATGTCAAGGCCCTTATGCAGGGCCTGATCTAAAGCGATTATACCAGGGCATATGCCAGTCCATCAGTTTTAATGTGCCCAGTTGGGCCACTTGTTTCGAAAGAGACACTTTGTCGCTTCCTGTTTTTGACAACGCGAAGCAGCGGTTCATTTTCAAATTGCCTGCGTTGCATTTTAGTTGCATTGCTTTTGTTGTGCACAACACAGAGTAAATCGCGCTGCACGCTTCCATAACAGCCCAAAGAAGTTGATACAAATATATATATATCTATATAAATATATACGTAAGTATGCAGCTAAGTGTTTAATTCACAAAAAGCTCGTAATTACTGTTGATATGGCAAATGTGTGATTTTTAGTCTGTGTGAAAATTGTCGATCGAATTCCTGGAATTAACGGCGGCAGAACGGAAGCGTCGCTTTTTTTATTTATTTTTTTTTTTGTCAGTAAGACGATTTTGGAGTTGTTGTTGTTTCCTTGTTGTTGCATTTAAATTTGAGTAACTGCTTGCGATGACCCAATTTGTCAGCGCTTTGGGCACTCAAGTGCAGCGCACACAATTGTGTTATAAAATCACAAAAATAACGAAATATAAAAAAGACAACAACAGAAAAAAAGATAAGAAAAGAAAAGAAAAAGAAAAATAAAGAAAAACCTGAGACGCTTTTGAGTTTGACGCGTGCCTGTGAGCAGCATGACGCGACAAAGTTGTTAAAGATTTGTTAGCTGTATTTTGTTGCACATCATTGTTGCAACATCAGCAGCAGTAAGCAGCGGGCTGCATGCAGCACACTTCAAGTGCTCGATCGCGAGTCGAGTGCTAATAAAAAACCCATTGCGACTGACTGACAGAGTCTCAAACAACAATCGTGAGTTATTGAGGCAGCTAATCTGGGCCCGAACCCTAACCGAACGGGCACAGATCCCACTCTAAGCCTGTTAGACACTCAGGCGGGGCAACCAATATGAATACCAATATGTTGTTGTTATTTTTGTTGTGCGTAAGTGTGTGTGTGTGTGGGGTGTATAACAAACAAGCTATTTAACACCGCGCGATCAGACAAAATAATGCTGAGCAATCGCCGCAATGAGACTGCAAAAAGACTAGTAAGATTCATGCGAGTAGAGAGTGTTGGACTAGCAGATACCGCGTACTCAGCATTAAATTGAATGTGACTTCTTAGAGTATTTAAAAAGCTTCCTTCCTCAGCTCCAATCTATGCAAAAAAGTTTCTTTGTCAACTCACTGATACTGAACTAATCTGCAAAACAAAGAGCGATTATCCAATGAATACCGAAAGTGGAGATTTTGGCAATTTCATTAATAAACATTATAACTATAAAGTTGAATACTAAAGCTAAGCAGCTGTACTTAAAATTAATTAAAAAAATATTTGAAATTTATAGGCTTAATAATTAAACACAAAAACTGATGTAAGCTAAAAGTACTTAAAAATAACTCCCACTGCCCAATTACAAAACATTCGCACAGTAAGAGAAAACACCTTGGGCACATTATGGATGGCAACAGGGTACACAAATGAAAAGCTGCAGCATACACAGCAGATATCTTTCACTGTATAGAGAGATGGACACAGTTCCACAAAAGTGTCGAAGATCGAAATCAGCAGTAAGCTTGTTGATGAGGGGGTTGGAATGGAGTAAGGGGCAAGGTAGGTGAATTGATCGCGTCGATTAATTTGTCTTGCACACAGTGTGAAGTGAGAGAGAGAGAGAGCGAGATAGAGAGAGAGAGAGAGAGAAGGAGAGAGGTGGAGATGAGATCAGGATAGAGAGAGTAGAGAGCATATCTCGCTGACCAGAGTTCGGCACAGAGTGTCGGGCAGCATGAGTCTGCAACATGTTGCATGTTCGCCTGTATACCACAAATGGAATGCACTTAATCACGATTAGTTGTAATCGATAAGCAGCCCCAAACAGTCAAAGAGTCAGCTCAACTAAAAATCTGGCAACAATCTAGAAGCACACACATACCACAAATTGTGTGAGAGTATTTGCCCCATTCGGGGTGGTCCTACTTACATACATATTTATTATTAAGAGCCACACAGGCACATTTGCATATGAAAAGCTTGCCTTAAATGGCTGCTCAATGATTTCAACATAATATTCGAAGGCTTTTGTTATAGACTATAGCCCCGCACTTCCCGCCCCGATTCCCCAGACTGGATCAATCAATGATAAATGGCGCAATTTATATAAAATCAACAAGCCCACATTCCAGCTCTCCTCACCTCCTTCTCCACTTAGTTGGCGAAGTCACATTCGGTTTTGGGGGTCTACTAATAATTTCAAATTTATCAACATTTGTTAGCCCCGCTTATGAATGACGTGTGAGGCCAGGCCAGACCAACATTAAGTCCCGTCCAGGTAGCCAACTGGTCGCCACAATCGAATCCAATCCAAACAAACAAACAAATAAACATTTCTTGTATTCATTCATAAAATGTTTCGCCGCGGGTTGCCTTTCATACAAAAATACAGAAACAACAACAACAACAACAACAACAAACAACATATATGCCAAAAATTTGTTGTTTTCAATTATTTCGTGTATATCCAAAGAGGTTTTCATTTTTTTTGTTTTTTTTTTTTTGTTGGTTGTCCGGTTTCTTTTTTCATTTGCATGGAATGTGTTGTACAACACTTATGTCAATTGCTTTTAACAATTTGTGAAACGCTCAACAACAACAACAACAAAAAACTGTAATTAATTTCATCAAAATAATTTGTTATGCTTTAAAATCTAAGAAATATTAATGACAATTTTTGCCAGCTGATTTATATCCATGAGAGTTTTAGCACCTTGCGAGTGTTTATGAGTTCTCGTTGATTATTTATCGAAAACAACAACTTGGAATTCGCCAGTCGCAGCAGATCGACTAGGAGAAACCCAGCTTTTAAATACACATTGTTGGATAACATAACAATAACATTATTTATCAATTTATATATATTTATTCTTTTAATAAAGTACATTTCTAATTTCGAAAATTGCAATACTATATTTCCATAATACATACTATAATTATAACATGCACAATATATAAATATTGAAGAACAACACCTTTCAAAAATAGAACCAATTGTTCCTTTCACTCAGCGCAAAACCTTTCCTTTTATCACCTGACAGAGCACATTAAAAACGACAGCAATAACGAGAAGACAACAACTAACCAAAGCAGATTTACAACGATAATTCGAGAAATAAATAAATAAAAAAGCAAGAAGAACACGGGAAACTCTTGAGAACGATCCACTAAATTTGCAGGTACATGGAACTTGGAGAGGCGCCACGTGTGGTCGCTTGTAAACATGAAGCGAAAAATGCATTAAATCAAAATTTTAAACAAGTGCAAAAATGTCAATAAAAAAGCAGAACGAACCTAAAAACCAACATCAACCAAAAGAAAAAGAAGCTTTTCGAGTTGTGAGTGTGATGAGAAGAAGGAGCCAGAGTATATGGCTCATGCTGCATAGTGTGTGCTGCATGCAGCATGCTGTGCATTTAATTTTCAGCTTTTGACATATTTATGATAACTTGGGTCATTTACGTGCAACCTTTGTCTTGTTGAACAAGCCAAGTTGTTCTTGTTGTTGTTTGTCCCGAACGCCAGGTGGAAGGTGCTCAGCGCATGTGCAACGCATCAGGTCTCCACCTTGCGGCATTCCACACAGGAGAGACAAAAGGGCAACACACACACTGTGAGAGAGAGCGAGAGAGTGCGAGAGACGACTCCGATCGGGGCAGACAGTCAGTCAGCGTTGCAGACGCGGCAGGACATCGTTTAATTGCGAACAAGTTTTTTAACACGATGTTGAACAACCTTTGTCTTGTTTGCATAAGCCAAACAACCAACAACAACCACAACAACAAATATACTTTATCAAAGTTCTAATTGATAGTGAGGCGACTCAAAGATACCCTCGCAAAAAGTCCAAATGCGTAAATAGTTCGTATTTACGATTAACAAGATAAAATTAATGTTTATCATTTACAATATCTTTATTATAAACAAGTAAATCCTATAATTCAGATAGTTATGAAAAGCTTTGATAAATACCAGAATTGCTCGAAATTCTAATCCTATTGTATAAATTGTATATCTACAAATTGTTAGAATTAGTTCTAATAACATTTAAAAGTGAAATATGATTTTAATCGATTTGGAATAATATTTTCGGTATTTGTGTGTCTCGCATTCATTTTGGGCTATTTAAATATAAATATAATCATTTAAAAAATTACTTTTCCGATTTTTTTTACATCAGACTCTAGGATGCTCTGCAAATAAATATGATAAAAAGGATATGAATAAAGCGTCATCTGTTGCCAAACAAGATCGATTTGAGACCGTCAAAACAGTCATTTGACAAAGCGAAGAGTTTGGTTATCAATATTCAAAATAAGTAAATGATAAATGATAAAATGAAACCAATACGAATTCAACGATATTGTCCATTACGGGGTATAACCAATACCAAAAGACAGTCATCATACGCATTGGCTGGCGACATGTTGCTCAGCTGCTGGCTTGCTGATCGCATTTTTATTGTTAGCCACGTTTATTCAGTGGACTGATTATCCAACGCTACAATTTGCCCCCTCTCTGTGATAATGAGTCTTAACAGCAATTCTTATTATATATTTTTATTGGAATTGAGCAGCAACAGCAGCAGCTGCCCTTGAGCTGCACATAACTACACAGATCCAGTCCAGTCCTCTCCTCTCCTCTCCTCTCCTCTCCTCTCCTCTTCTGTCCTGTGCAGCAACCAACCGTCGTGGCGATCCTGGCGCATTGATAACGCGCTGAAAGCCACACCGCACAAATTAATTAATTTATGACGCTAGGCCAGGCGAGGCGAGGCGAGGCGTGGCGTGGCGTCACAAATGTTGCCCGTGTCTTGGCATTGAGCAATGCCCAACACTGATGACCATAAAATTGCTCCCATTTCCACAGTGAGCATGGCGAGCGAGAGTGCCAATAGAGCGAGGGAGAGAGCGCGAAATTAACCCACATTTGCATTGTGGCACTCATAAATTCCAAGCGACAACCACAATAAACATTCTCATGCTAATGAGCAACACGCTAACTGTACAAATGTCTACGCGCTGCAAAAGTGCAGCACATTTTTGAATATATGATGCATATATATATATATTATATATATAAAAAAAAAAATATATATATATATATATACAATGTATACAAATATAAAATTCGCGAAATTTACTTGTCTGGGATTTTAAATAACACAAGTCGTTTTCTTCTTACATTTCCAGCTGTCAATTTCTTCTTCCTCATTCAAACCACATTTTCCTCCAGACTTTCTGCCTTGCCATGTGAAAGTGCACTGAAATGCATAATTATCATCAAGTCTAGTTCGCTGACAGTCTCCACTTACAGGCACATTTTGACTATAGTTTGGGTAATGGGTGCAATGTATATTCTAAAAAAAAAGCCCAGAAGAAAGAATCTAGGTTATTTCATTTTCTATGGCTATATGACCACTGGCTTTGTCAGAGGGCTTAGCAAATGAAGCTTAGCCGCCTGCCCCGCCTGTTGTCCTTGCATGGCCATAACTCATAATTCTCAACGTTTGCTTCTCTCATTTGGCACGTTTGCACGGCCCACACACGAGCTGCGTTTACGTCTCCGTCTCCCTTTCCGACGACGTCTCCGTCTACGTCTCCGTGTCTAGGTCTATGCGCTCGAGCATGGACTTAATTTACACTTTTGTGCTGGGGCGCGTGCTTATCGCGCACACAAAATCTCAAAAGTTGTAGGCAGCGTTATGTGGCATGGGGCGGTATGCGGGGTGCCGGGGTGGCGAAGCGGTGCCTGATGGTATATGGCTGCATTTTTATAAGCTGCCAACATGCGAAAATGGACTTTAGCAGTTGTTATGAGTGTTAACACTCTCATACCTGGCTTACCTGCCAACTCAACGAAACGAAACTGAAACCGAAACCAAAACCAAAACTAAAAACTCACCTCCAGTTTCTGTTCTTCTGGGTGGGTTATATTTCTATATCCTTGCTGCGTGGGTATTTTCATTTAGTTGATCATTTCGACAAATAATTCAAATTAATAAATTATTTGTACAATAAAGTTAATATCTGCAATTGGTTTAGGTTAATATTTTCGAATTTGCAATTTCATATAGCTTAAAAAAAACTTAAAAATTAAATACGAAATAAATATTTCTGGGAGTTATATACAAAAATAAAAAGTGCTTGGCAAGGATATTTAATCGTCGGCACCCCAAGAATAATTCCTCTATGTTGTTCTGGTTTATTGTTATTTTTGGACTGGTGATATAATAGTTTTACTACTTTCTAAGCTTAGCTCCACATGTATGCATGTTGACTGCTGTAATTTGCTGTAAATGTTGTAAAATGCCTGCCGTGTAATTTAATTAATAGCAACAACTACAATAAAAAGAACGACACCCAACAACAACAAAATAGGCGGCAAAAAAACGAGCAGTGAAAGTTTTTCAGTTATTAGTACGTTATAAAAAACTAGTCTTTGATAAGTCTTTGAAAGGCAGACTCTCTGGGGAAGGGGCAGATTTTTTACTGCCTCCATTTGGTGTGGCTTTTATTGTCGTGTTAGCAGGCAAGCATTTTTATCATGCGAAATGTCAACTACCATTCTTGGTGGTTCTACCAGAACACCAAACCCACATCCCACTAACTTTTGTAATCGTAATTATTTGCTGCCAGTTGCTAATTTATAAACCATATATTTCAAGGGGTGCAGCAGCAATTCATAAACTGCTGATAAGAAGCGTCAGTTGACAGGGAGATTTAGTTTTCATTTCTGACTTCAAGAGTAATTACAAAAGAAATGAAATATATAACTGTAGCTGAATAATGCAACATACAAATTGTAATCTAGTAATCTAATCTTTTTCGAAGTAAAGTATTTCAAAATTAAAAATTTATTTGGTGTTGACTAATTGTTAAGTTATGAAGTTACGGCGTTGCCACACTGGCACACAATTTTCAAAAGGTCAAAATAAAAGTGAAATTTGTTTAGAGTAGCGAAACTGGTCAAAGGAAAATCCTTTTTTCCTGATCGATTAATAATGGGTATATAATTTGTGTTGGTTTTGATTTTTTTTTTTCAATTTGCTTAACTGCTAACAGTAAAGATAATCGCATGCCTGCTTTCTGAGCTGCCCAACAAAATCTCAGAGCCCGCACTTAAACACCCAAAAACATGGAGTCGTACACCTCGTCCCCTTGAGGGGGGCGGGGTGGGGGGTACTTGCATGTTTTGTTCGGTTTGCATTCTGTTGGGGGTACGTGCAGAAAATAACACGACGATAATATTAAATTGCTGTCAACAAGAAAATATGTTGGTAAGGTTTATACTTTTGTTGTTGCTGTTGTTGTTGTTGTAGTTCGTTGCAGCTCAATTGATTTTCTGTCAGCGAGGGCAAACTAACACTTTTGCCACATAGTAGTCGTATCCAAGTGTTGATATGTGTTATATGGTAGTTTCTTATCAACAATGCAGTCTATTAGAACTGACGGACAGACGGACGGACGGAATGATGGAATGACGTACAGACACGGCATGGAGGCAAACAAATAATAATCAACCAAAACAGGCGCAACATCAAAGGTGAAACAATTTTCCAAGTTTTCCATGTAATTGCCAACATGCGCATACAGGCTATAAAAGGAAAACCCTTTTCCTTTCTCTTCCTCTTCTTGCCATTGTTGCTGTTGTTGTTGTTGAGCAAGGGCGCCAAACTATTAACCGTATAGCAGTAAAATTTTGTTAATGCCTTTGTCTAAGCATGTGCGTTGGCAGGTGCCCCCCAAACAACAACAACAAAAATATATTCATAGACTTTCCATCCAGCTGCGAGAGCCTCCAAATTACAGAAAAACCCAAAACAAAAAAAAAGGGTTAGAATGTGTTTATTTGTTTATGGGGCGCCCCCCGTCGTTGTCGCCTAAGCGCGAAAAAATTAAAAAAGAAAGGGGCGAAAGGGTTAGTCTGCATACTACATATGTATGTAGTTTAGTTGATGGCCCAGTGCGTTTGACTAATGTCTCATTTGCATGCCAAAAGCAGTTAACAAGTTTCAAACAGAGACACAAAAAAAAAAAACAGAAAAGAAAAGAAAAGAAAAAAACATTATGGCTTGTCTTGCTTTTAAAAACAACTTAGTGGATAATACACCCCTAGTGTTAAGCCAACCAGCCAACCCATCTACTCGGTCAACAACAGTCCAACAACAACAAGAACAACACATTCACTTCCTTCTTGGCGCGCCTCAAGTGTTGTCACCTGTCATAATAAGTGCGGAAGCAGCAAAGCAGACCAAACAACAAAATGTATGTAAATGCACGGAAGAAACTGGTAGAATTGCGAGACCGAAGATACAATGCGCTTTTGAGATGCTACCAAGCAATGGGAACAATTCTAAATCTATAAATCTAAAGCGTTTAAGGATAAGAATAACAAACATAAAACAAAGAAGAACTGGAAAGTCCTGTAAGTCAAGAAATAGAGATTATATCTATCATCATGCTAAAAACAATAGAACAGTACTACAAATATCAAAATTCAATTTACCAAGATATCATATCATAATGCAAAGATACAAATATTAAATATGGAAATGGAGTAAAGCGTTTAAAAATATGGATAAAGCTGAAAAAATAATTATAAAATCATTAGGTCAAAACATGTTAAAGGATGATATATAAATGATTTGTTAAATAAAATGATCAAGATAGCAAAATCTTTAAAATTTTGTTCATTTAGCCTATTTTTTAAAGAATTGATTCAAATTTTAATGATGTGTAAATTGTGTGTTTGCTTTAAGAGTATTTGCATTCGTTTCAAACAAATATAAATCATTTATTCAAATTGTTTATAAAATATTGTTATTTAAGCTAATTTTTATTAGGAATTCATGAATCTTCTTTTGTGTGCTTTTTACTGCGCTTGAATTCATTACCATTTACCATTTCTTTTCGCTTTAACAAACAACTATAAATCATTTATTCAAGTCCAGAATTCTAACATGCTGACAAAGTAAACATGCCCTGTGCGAATGCTATTAAGAAAATAAATATTACTGCATTTGCTTTCAATTTATAATGTGAATCGTGGCAGGTTGGCAACTTGGTTGCCGCTAGTTTTCAATTCATTTTCATAATTGCAGCAAATGTAAATTGCAAAATAATTTTTTTTTTCCTTTTTTTTTGTACTTCTTTTTCTTTTCTTTCCTTTGTTGGGGCAGGCATTTCTTTAGCGGCATATGCGTGTTGCACTTGAATTTGTTTGCCACTGCGACTGTCGCACTTGAAATGCACCAAAGGCCGGAGAGCGAACCTGTTTCAAGTGGCTTCTTGTGGAGTGGTTGGAAATGAAGAATTGTTGCTGCTACTTGGGGCTTGCTGAAACGGAACCGCAAATTATTTTAATTTGCGTTAAATAATGCAACGAGGTGAGAAAAAAAATTAAGAGCATTGCTGAATGCATTGAACTGAAATGCAAAAGAAGAAAAACAAAAATGAAATGAAATACAAAACAAAATAATCGGAGAAGTAAAACGTTGGTATATTATGACATATAGACATGTAATGCGAGTCATACAAAATAAAAAAACAAAGATCAAAAGGAGTTTAACTAAAGGAAAATGCTAAACTTCAAGATACTCAGTATACAGATCTGCTGGCTTTCTTATTATCATCATTATTGTTGTGCACCAATTCAAAATTTGTCATCTGGCTGAGGGTTTCTAAATCTTTTTCTACTCAAAATCACATCGGTTTTTTGCTCATGCTGAAAACAGCTTCAACAACTCCATATAAAAATCAACAAAGTTGTAAGTATTAATTTGATTTTATAAAGTGAGTCGTTAAAGAAACTTAATCTGCAACTAAGCAAATTGGTCTCGAAGAATTTCAACTAGCTGACTCAAATTGATCTCAAGTCATAATGTTAACAACAACAACATCCGCAATATGCCCGCTTAACTAACTGAATTTAGTGGCGGGGTATTAACAGAAGTGAGCGTTTGTCAGTCGCGCCTGTAACACTCATTAGCTGACAACAGCCTCGTCCCGGGCAGGTATCAGTTCGGTTGGTTCGGTTGGTTCAGTCGTTTGGTTTGGTTCTCGGTTCGGATCGGTTCGTTTGTCTGTTTCTGAGCCCCCTTTCATATCCTGGCAGCACAAAGTTAAATGCGCCGACCTGTAATTTGCCAGCAATACGGCGGCGCAATAAACTCAATTTACGCTGCCCGGCAAGCAGAAATAAAAATAAAAAAATACCAAAAAAAAAACGAAAACAAAAATAAAATAAAAAAAAAGAGGAGGCAAGTTGCCCGTGCCACATGCCCCCCGAATGAGGTGCGCATTCGAAGCTGCTTGTTGTAACGTGTTCATTGGGCCGACAGACCGACTATAATGTAATGTTTATGTGAAATGGCTGTAGGGTGCTAAAAGCGAACAATGCCACGCAGTTTAGGCCACTCTTGACATGTTGGGCAACATTGTGGCCAAGACGGCAAAACGAAGGTTGCCAATGTTGCTAAACACCACAGAACTCAGAAATAGTGGTTGTTGTTGTGTGTGTTAAGTGATAAGCAGCTGTTTTGAGGTAGCATTTCTTGTTGTTGTTGTTGTTGCTGCTGCTTTTTGGCTTATTCGCAGTCAATTTATGCTTGTTTAGATCGATCATAACTCTTAATTAGCAGGCGGGCAAACCTTGTCAACAGTTGATTGACAAGACTCTTAAGGTTTTTTTCTTCATTTTTGCGTAGGCCGCAAGTGAAAGGCAAAAATCATGTTTGTTTTTATTTAATGTTTTGTTTTGTTGTTGAAATATAGAAAGCCCAAATAGTTAGCTGGAAGTCGACGCATTTTACAACACTATTTTTATCGATGTGCGTTTTAATTGTTTTTACTGGCATTAATATATTTGAAAAGTTTTAGGCACTTTAAAAGAATCAAATATTTTATTATTTTATTATTATTATTATTGTTATTGTTAATTATACATTATTTAATGGCCCGAAGCCTCTACTATTAAAATAATTAAATCTTCCAAAACATTTATAAAAATATTCAATCGTATCAAGTTGTTAATTTCATAAATAATTCATAACATAATAAATATGTTTGACAACTTGCAATTATCATATTGGACTATCAACCATTTAACTTTGATGCCAAACTCACAATACCAAAGAAAAATGTTACAAGTATTTAAGCATAAGGCAAAATGCCTATACATTGAATATTATGGATAAGCATTTTACACTTTATTGATTTGCGTTTTATAAGCCAATAAATTCCAATGATATTTTATATACGTGATCTACGGTTCTTTCAGCTGGACCCGCAGGCTAACCCACACACAGGCCAAACAACAAACCAGACACAATGGCTCCGAGTGTGCGAGTCAAAAGCAAAGCAAAGCAAAGCCACCCACATAAACTATTCATGAGTACCCGCATTGATATTCGTATTCGGCCATAGGTAAAAGCCGCCTTGAACCAACTCTGACAAACGCTGATCGATCGCCGGCCAGGCATAAATCTTGCTTGGCAATTATTTTATGATAACTATAAAAAAAAAAACCGAAACAAGTTGAAAAAACACAAAAAAAAAGAAACTATAATAAAAAGTATAAAGGACAACAAGTTGTTAAAGATTTTCTTTCTCTTTTTTTTTTGGTTTTTAGTTTTTTATTTTGTGTTTGTGCGCATTCAATCGCTCAATCATCAATCATAATTTTCAACGATCAACAGTTTTGTAGGCAAACGTTTTCATGTAAAGTCTTAAATATTTTCACACCTTATAAACAATGTGCAGTCACGATTTGAACGAGCTCTACCCGAGAGTCTGAGACCGAGACCGAATTTCAGCTAATGCGCCCATTGTCTGTGACCCAACAATGGAAAAACTTAAGCGACAGTTGAACATGAGCCCCACATAGTTCGTATATTCCACAATCCACAATCCAATATACAATATCCATATTTCGTCTTTCGTCTTTCGTCTTTCAAGCGAATTATGACGCGCATTTGAATGATCGATGAATGATATGATTTTATGATTGTCTATGCGTTTCCAGTTTGAATGGTGAGGGGAGAGGCGCTTTTCACAGACGTCACCTTGACGATGAGTCAGTGAACGATATTTGGGTAGACTTATGTTATAGCTGTTACTCTTATATGTGTACCCTATAATGCATTACAAATGGAAAGGGTAGCAGCAAATTGAAGAGAAATTAAGTTTTCCTATTTTTAATGTAGTTTTAATTTTGATCCAAGTCTACTTGGACTATCTATTTATAGGGCAGCTTCTATATATGTTAAGAAATATTTCAAAAGGGTATCTTCTAGTCAAGCAGTCTTCCTAATAGTTTTTTTATGTTGTCACTGGTTCTATGTTGGAAAGTTGGGATGCACCACTACAAACACAAATTTGATGTGCCTTTCACTTTGTCATTGACTACAGACTGCTGACGGCTTCATTAATACTCTTCTCAATATATATATATATATATATATATATATATATGGTATAGCCACATGTTATGCATAGAGATTAGCCAGTTGTGAGTGATCACGAGGCGAGTGCATAGCTGACAGCGTTGACAAGTGTGTTGGCTTATGATTTTTGACAAGCCACGAGGCGTATACACAACGGCGCAATCAGTTAGGCATTCAAATACATATCACAAATACACAAATGCTTGCAAACTAGTTAATAAATTTAAATTATAGTTGATTTTATGCTAATTAACCAAACACATGCAAACAACAACAGCAACAACAAAACGACAACAACTTCGCATTGAGTCATAATTGTTAAGCAATGCGTCTCGCCCCATAGAATCGTAAATCAACAGACACTTGCTTAAGGTTCAATGCCACAGAAGATGCCACAGAAGGAGACAGCGAATGTGGGTAAGAGAAAGAGAGAAGAGACACCTACACCCGGGCGGTAGCTTTTTTGGGTAGCTGGAGAAGCCGCTGAAGCGACTTAAGCAGCTTCCAAAGTTGTCAGCGCAAAACAAGACAAATGTTCAAAGTGGCGACGCGGTGACCAACCACCAAAAAAAAAGTAATAAAGTATGTATGTGTGAGCAGCAGTTGCACGACTTGGAAATACCCTGCTTTAGGTTTCAAGTTGAGCTTGGGCTTAAATTGAGAAATAGACTTAAACATAGCAAAACAAATGCTTTTTAAAGTTGACAGCAAGCCTAAAGAAAAACTAGTTAAGGATGATAGAGTACAAAAAATTTGGAGATCAGCTTAGACTTTGAAGTACCCTGTAGGTAGGCAGAGATCTGAGAGACGGAAAGACAGATGTGTTGTGGTGATGATATGGGAAACATTTGCTCTCCAATAAAAGCTATCAAATCAGAACCGAATTTCAAATCAGTTTATAGTTGAAATAATATCTAAAAAATGTCAAAGTAACTTTCAAGTCTATTTTAATTCCCGTACAGCCTCTCTCACTCATGCGACTCTGCTTAAGCATTATTTTTTTACAGGGTATCTGGAGTGCCGCATAAAGCATGCCCATCTGCAGCGCTGCATCGCTGCATCGCTGCATCGCTGTGTGGTCCAATTAAATATGCAACCCGGTCTGCAAGCGTTGCGGATTCTGTGATCGCCGTTTCTGCCACCAATGTGCGAATGATGCGTGAATTTGGAAACCGAGCAAATCTTGCACCACACCACCAAAGACCGGCAACAGCAGCAGCAACACAAGCGGTTGCACCACCAAGCGTTGACTGATGAGCGCGCGTGAGGCACATTAATTGGAATTGAGCTAAGGGACTGAAGCAAGCGAAGCAATTCAGACTGGTCGCATATTTTATCGCTATTGAAGCGTTTGGCGTTAATTAAGACAAAATCAGGCGAAATTTTTGTCACATTGCCGAGTCAAAAAAAAAAAAAAAAAACCAAAAACAAACCCCAACAGAAATTGTCTTAAGATCCCCCAAAATGCATTCGGATTCCGCCGATTCTCACACAGTACGATTAATTGTGGCCCTGTGCTGCCTGCCAAGTTTATATCCGAAGTACACCCAAAGTATGAGCACTTTTTTCCTTGCCTTTTCTTTTGTGTGCAAGTAAAAGAAAATGAAAAATGAGTTGCAGGGAAATCTGGCGAAATAAAATGTCGTCGGCGACATTTTGCCAAGAGTTTTTTTCTTTCTTTTTTTTTGTATTTGCCATTTGGTTTACATGTGTGCGGTCTGTCATTGGATGTGTATTTGTGGGTGTATTTGAGCACTTTTTGTGGCAAAGCCATCAAAATGTCTTATATATGTATGTGGCACATGAACAATAAATGAATGTTCTGACTTTAATCGTTGTGCATTAGCCAGTACGTTCTGCAAGTTAATTACACAACAACAATTGAACAATTGCATGTGCTTGAAATCTTAGATGCTCTACATCTATACAGAGAAAGATGATATAAGAGAAATACATTAAAGACCTAGTTGACTCTATTAAAAAAAATGTTGCATGTAGAATGTATTGCCTCAAAAACTGATAAACTGTTTTTAGCGGGCAAATCCCAATAAAACAAATCACGTTTTGATCACTTTAAACTTCAAATCAATAACTGAATTCTCTCAATATTTTGCGCAATTCTTAAATACATGAAAAAATATTGTTTCTCTTTCAAAATACTCACAATTGAAGCACATTAAATATTCCTACACATATCAAATACAGGATCAAAAAGAACTCTCTACAATTGTAGGTCAATTGCAGTTCTACTTACCCGAAACTATTTCAAATGCAATTTTTCACAGTAGTTTTCTTAGCGGCAGAAAAATGCGCATTTATTGTTGTTGTTGTTGTGGTTGTTGTTATGTGTTGTGGGCTATATAAAAAAGATCAAAGCATTTGAGCATGATGTGGTTGTTGTCGTTGTCACATCAACGCGTTGCCATCGTCAAAACACACGCCACACATCGCCAAAAATGAAAAAATAAGACTACAAAGAGCGAAAAGAAAGGCGAAAGACAACTAATTAATGTGCTTTTAATTATAAAATATGTGACCGTAGAGTAGTAGTAAAGTACAAATATATATATATAAATATATATATACATGTCTGCAAAAACCGCAAAAGCTTAGGCATCACAATTAAATTTAATGCCAATAACGGAGAGGGTTGAGCCTGACAACCGCAAGGTGAGTGACAGCGAAATGTCCAAAAAGGGTTCGTCTCGGCACTTGGCCCAATGCGACATGTCAAAGCAATATAAACAATAACTGCTCAAGACAGCCCAAAAGTAACACATTCACCAAAACAGGGACAAGCACAGGACGTGAACGTGGCTGAGCATGGGGATGAGGATAAGGCGCAGGACATGGCTATGCACATTGCTCTGTTGGCTTGTTAGCACACACGACACGACACAACACAACAACACACAGCAAACAGCACACAACGCTGCTGGCTGTGGTCAGCAAATGAGGTCCAAACAGCTGACCACCAGACTATAATGCTCGATCTGTCTGTCTGTCTGTCTGTCTGCCTGTCCACCTCTTGGTTGACCCCAGTGTCTCGGTAATTGTAGTGTCAATTTGATGCCAGTACCTTACTGAGCGTTCTCGGTGTCAAAATTTTAAACATTGATTATCTGGAGACATATTCAGCAATTAGCAAATCAACTCGACGGTTTCTCCTCAGCCCATTCGACTTGCTCCACAAGTGACAATTACCAAATGTGTCAAAAGCATTGTGTGTGTGTGTGTGTGTGTGTCTTTGTATATTGTTTAGTTTTAATATGACAGCAAATAGATTGGCATACAGCACATTTTTGATCACTGTCGTCCAAGACAAATCCATATATGATATTTAAATGAGACTTGGCAAGATGTGCCAGCCACAAAGGAAAGAGCATCGCCATAAGTTATAACAAAAGAGTGATTAGTAAATATGAATTTTGCACCTACTTACTTTAGTTTTAAGCCCAATTTATTAACTTGATGCAGTAAATTGATTATTTCACTTAATTATCAAAGTTGCAATTGGATGTTTTCGATCCCTTCTTCGAGGTGCACGATGCCCGATGCTGCCTGTTCCAATTGAAGACAATCAACTCAACTCAGCTCAACTCAGCTCAGTTAGTCCTTTGTTAGGGGAGGCAACAAACAGGCAGCGTTCATTCAGTTAGCTGATTTGCATAGACGCTTGAGTGACAGAGTTGCAGTCAACTAGAAATCGTCGAGCCCATCCCAGCGGACATGTTTAACGGCTTCATTTTACACATCATTTAATGCAAAACAAGTTTCAGTTATTATGTCAAGTCCTTTTTCCCGGTTTTCCACTTTTGCACTTTTCGTTTCTTTTCATTTAAATTTATACAGCGAAGGGAACTCGATTGATTTATGGCACACTCCACTCGCAAAACCCAAAGTCGAGTCAAAGAATCTTTCACTTGTCAAACTGTTTGCAGTTCAGTGATTTTGCATTGTGCAATTACAAAGTGTTAACTAGAAAATGCTGAACATTAGATGGATGGCACACGATGATTGTATGTCTGTCTACCCATATAACATATGGCAACAACATTACGCATGCAGCAACATTTTATAATTGAAATCGTGCGTGTTGTTGCAACTTGACTGGACTGGATAAGGGCTCGTGTCGAGTTCTGCAGTTCGTGGCACGAATACAGAATATATGCAAATTATATACTGATCATGTAAGTAAATAGAAACTCTTTTTCTTTTGAGGCTTGAGAAATTTAGAATTAAACTTTAAAATATTAAGATAAAATGAGGCTAACTTTTGCACTACTTGGAACAGTACAATAACTATTTATACCAGAAACTATTAGAAATCGTTTAAATTGGGTATTCTAAAGTTGTGCAAAAGCATGTAAAAATTATAAATTCTTGATCAGGATCAATAGCCAAATCGATTTAGTCAAGTTTCTCTCCGCTAGCCGTCTGTATGAGTGTTACTCTTCAAAGCTGGAATATAAATTCGCATATACGCAGATCAAGTTGACTATATTCTAGCGATAACTTTAACGAATATGGATATCAATCGAAATAAAATAACTTTCAAATTCGAATGGAATACATTTTGGCACAAGCAGGCATTTGTTCCTGGCTTAATGGTCTCTGCTAATCGAGCTCTCTCGACTAGAGTTTTCTGCCTTGATTCACATTGCTTTCAATGCCCATCGCTAATTACGCGAAGCTCGGCGAACTTTGGCACATGGCACAGATGTCATTTCAGTTGCAGTTTGCAAAAAAAAAAAAAACTAAAACAATAGAAACAATAACCTTTTGTTGCAATAATTTACTTTTAATGTGTGTGAATCCATCTCGCCCGCTCTCTCTATCTCTCTCTCTCTCTCTCTCTCTCTCTCTCTTTCAGTGTAGCTCTCTTCTGCAAATGATACACAGACGAAAAATTGACGACACGCAAATGGCTCATTAGCCGCACCTTGAATGTCAGAGATATGAGCAAAATACTCCCCCACAACAAACACACACACACCTTTCTGTCTCACTCGCTCTCACTCACTCTATGTGGCAGTGTCTGGCCATTAATAAACTTTACAGCTCATTATCAAGCATTATTGTCTTTCAACGTCCGGCCGGGAAATATGTGGCGAAACTATAAGGCCTGAATTTTGCAGTTTATTCGAGGGGGTTTTTGGCCAAGTTGTGTGCTGCAAGTGTGCTCCTTGGTTGCTTGATAGCTTGGTTGGTTGGTTAATTGCCGCACAAGCGGCGACTTCATATTAGTTTGCGGGCAATTATTCATTTCAGCTCATCTTCGCGTCAATTAAAAGTAACATGTCGGCTATCACCTTTCGATCTGTGATGATGAGTAAATTGCATGCATCTTGATAACGCTTCAGTTGCCGCAGTCGCCACAGTTGCCACACATACAATGGCCAATTTATTGTTGCTTCTGCTTCTACTGCTGATTCTGCTTCTGCTTCTTAAGTTGTTTGCTGTCGCCTTTCAAAATTGTCAACAAGCCAGTGTCACTAACAAACAAGGCAAGCTGTCTGGCCAGCTTTTGCTGTTGCACCTTTCAACACATCGAGTTGTGGAATTCACTCAAAGCATTTGTTTGTTTGTTTGTTTGTTTGTTTTCAAGCATTGTTATACCTTGCGATTTTTCTCATTTTAAAACGATTAAGTTCTTTTTTAGATTAAAAACTCGATTTGTGTGATTGTCGTTCTTGGATCTTTAGAGGAAGTTTACAGATATAATCGTCTCTCGAAAGACAAGAGAAAATCACTCCCTTTGCTAAACTATTAAGGAGAACTAACCTTGAATTGCTATAGTCTCATTGGGTTTGATTTTAACTACACCTGCAGTTAACGCTCCATTTAAATGTTTTTTGCATCATGCACTGTAATTTTGAGTAGCTGATTAAGTTCTTTCCAAGCATTTTAACGGCTAGTTAAGTGGCTAGTTGGTAAATCAACTTTATGTGGCAAAAGGATTAAAGCGACGCATCTCAATTGCAATGGCCATTTAATTAACTGTTTCTGGTTAGTTGCTTGTTGCAGTCAGCGGACGCATCATTATTAAAATCACCTGTAATCAAGTTCAAACGTCAAAAAAAAAAGAAATAAAATAAAAATAAGCTAGAAAACTAGAGCAGCGCCACAAATAGGCATATGTATATGTATGTGTGTGTTTGTGTGTGTGTGTGTGTGTGTGTGTATACACACATGTATTTAGTTGTAAGGGGCAGCGATCAAAACAACATCAAAACCGATTTAAAATCGATTAACCTGTTTCTCTCTGTGGCACTTCATAAGCCAAGTGGCTGATGCCGAAAACTGTGTGCGGCAACAACAACAACAAGAACAACAACACCAACATGCAACAGGTTGATTTACGGCAAATTCTCACAACAGCAGCCAACTACAACAACAGCAACAGCAACAGAAACAACAACAACAACAGCAACAACAACTTAAATGCGGCTGCAACTCAAAAGAAAAACAAAACATGTGAAGAACACAGAAATGTTGCCGCTGCCGACAACGCCGACAGAACGTTCAACAGCGAACACGCCCACAACACAAAAGGCAAAAGGCTAACAGCAACAAACAGCAACAACAACAACAACAGCAGCAACAACAACAACTCAAAAACCCAGCTCAGCTCTGAGGTGAGAAAATGTTTGATTAGAATTTTGTTTTGGAATTGTTTTTGGCCTCGCGTGCGTTTGTCGGCTCAATTTTTTTGTTGTTGTTTTCTTCTTTTATTTTTGATATTTTTAAAATTATTATGTTTTTTTTTTGTTGGCCACTTTTGTTGCTGACGCCAACAGGCAACATTTGATGCAACGTGGGCTGTGTCTACACACAAATATAAACTGATAAAAAATCTGTGGAAGATATTCAACTTAAAGTCAAATTAAGTAGAAAGAAACATTTTTGATTGCAAACTCTCCAGTTTCTCTCAAATACTTTAATTAAGATTTATAGAAAATTCCACTTTGGCAATATCAATTAAATACCTAAACACTAAAATACAAATGTATTTAATGATATTCTTTTACCTTTATGACGTTTTCCCACTTCAAACTGCCTAAAGCTAAAAGCAGCTTAATTTTTTTTAATTTAACAACAAGCAAAAACAAATAGTTATTTTTATCATTATTTCATGTACAACAAATTGCATAAAAGTGTACAACAATTAAACATAATCTATAATTGCGCTAGCCAGCTTAAAAGTAATGCCAACAATTTGTCAATATTTAGCTCAGTACTGAGCCAACTGCAGCCACTCCCCCGCCACACACAACCACACACACACATAGCCCGCCCCTCACTCTGCTAAGCTCAATTTCACGGCCAATACTTCAAAATGAAATTTTAATTTATTAAGCGTAACAATTTTATAAATTGCGCTCATTGCAATTGAACCCGGTGTTTGTAGTCAAAATGGAAAGGGGTTGTTAATCCGGCGTAACTGCTACTCCGTTTTGGTTGTTGTTTTAGTGGTTGTTCGTTCTACTTGTTGTTGTTGCTGTTGTTGATGTTGCTATTGTTGATGTTGTTATTGCCGTTGTTGCTGTTGTGACGCAGTTTCTCGCCGAGTGCCAAGTTGTGATATTTCGCACATTTTACCCCTTTTTCAAATGGCTGCTGCTGCTGCTGCTGCCGCTTTATTATTGCTGCCCTTTTCTCACTGAGGGTTAACCAAGAGGCGGCCTCGACTTTTGTCAACCGTTTGTTCAACCCAACACCCCTCCTCCCCCTTATGCCAATCCCTACCCCTACCACAACTCGATTTGTAAGGGTTGACTTAATCAGTGTGCGCGCCTCTTAACTCTTTCACTCTTCTTGGTTGTTGTTGTTGTTGCTTTGTTTGGCCAAGTTGACAGTTTGCTCTGCTTTTGATATTTTGTTTTTTTTTTTTTTTTGGGTAGGGTGTGTGGGTTTCTGTGTTATCTATGGTCTCATTAACGGGGTAAATCGCTATGCATGCTTCAATGATTTTTGACTTGGGCTACTGGTTCTTGATCTTCTTCTTCGTCTTCTTGTTGAAAATCACTCAAGTCTGAAATCAGTTTCAGTGGGACAAGCATATAAATAAAACTGAAAGTGGAAGTGACCCAAAACAAAAAATTACAAATTAAAATGTGCTGCTTAAAGTCAAAAGCTTTAACGAACAAATATAGGTATTTCTTGGCCCAAACACTTTTTTTTTTGGTTAGCGTTAACTAACGTGCTTGGCCATTCTTACGCTTTATCGGAATAAGAAATTATAATGGCCAAACGTGACTTTGTTGCAGTTGGGCCTTAGATTTACATGAGTTCTACGTTGTTCCGATCCGAATGTTGTTGAGACAAGTCTTTAAACATGTGTTACAACATTTGCTGATATTATTTTAGCTAACAGACAACATGTGCCATGAATGTGACTTTCGTAATAAAATTTTTTCATTAAATAAATTTGTTGATTTCCGCTTGTTAGAGAACTTTATCGATATGTGGAAATGAATTTGTTCTGACTCGAAGTTAGCAATTAACATGTTAACTTTTCCACTAAAAATAATGGAATGTAAAAATGTATTCTTTAATATTCGTCAGACATAAATCATTGGAAATGAGGTCACATTTCTCACTCAAGCAAAGTTCAACAAGAGTAGAAATTGTTTGAATACACAAATCAATTAATTAAGCTCCACAGAGACAACTATTTCAAAAGCAGAACCACTCAATTGCCCATAAGAAATACAACATAATTTTCCGCAATATAAGAAAAAAATACCGTAATGGAAAGTGTGTGTGGAAAACCAAGCAAAACTAGCGCAGGGGAGAAGAAACCTTGGAGTTGAGAGGGAGGCTGGGAAATAAGGAGAGGAGGTTAGCACAAGATGATTTATTTGCGAACTCGTCTGTTTGGTTCCAGTCGAATAATAAACGCAACGCTCATCATCATGGTGTTGGCCATAATAATGATGACGTTGCGCTGCACTGCAGTTGGCAATGAAGCACTTAAAAGAGCTGTAATTGCAGGAGCCAAGCAGCCCCAAGAAAATAAAAAAAAACTAAAATAAAAAAAAGAGTAGAGAACTGGGATACAGCAGGAAGTACGCAAGCGTGCCTGCTCCCGCGGATCACTTTAAACAGGCAGCTAGTGGAGGTGCCCGAGGAAACACCGACTGACAGATACCCTGTAGCTGACACAAAACATACAGCGAGACAAAATCGCATTTCAAATGTGCTTTTATCTACAAGAATTTTATACACAGCTTAAATGTTATTAAGAATTTATTTTACACAATATTTGTAATAAAGAGAATAATTTTAGAGATAATTTTAGCTTCTAGTTTTTATAAATATAAATATTTGAGAACTCTGTAAAAAACTTAATTGATATATAACTATAATTATTTATCTCTGTGCATTATTAACAGCAAAATGATATGGAGCATAATGATACCCCTGGTGCATTTACAGGGTATGCAAATAGTGCTGCCAGTGTGTGTGCTTGCCTCATGTCAAATGATGAATTACAAGCGGAAGAGAGACATTTCAGTGGCAGTGGCAGTGGCAAGTGAAATTGAGAATCTGTGGCAGACTCAAGTGTTCTTTACTTTTAGTGCCCACTGACAGCAGCAGCAACAGCAACAGCAACACACACACACATACACATACATGCACACACACACATACACGCCCTGTGTATATAATATATGTTGTGCACACACTAATTACCTAGTTAAACTGTCAAATTGACAGATGACAGTTTTGTCTGCCGCTCCAAGTAACATTTTGCTCTGTCAGCTCTGTGGCAACCTTTTATTTTATTTTACTTGATTTCGCCTTGCTGCATATTTGCAACATTTTTATTTGTCATGCGCTTAAATATCGTTTGTGCAACGCAGCCAGCCCCAATTCTGTCAAAATGCTGTCATACGAGAGGCGAGCTCCTTGAGGCAAAAAATCATAATTAACAATTTCGACAACAGAAGCGTCTTCTGCGAAATGCCGACACAAGAATTGTCATTGTTTTGCCCTTTTGCAAAGAGTCCTCAACAGTCGTCATGAGGTATGGCTTATCTTATGAATGAGACTGATAAGTTGTAATATATATGCATATATTTGCTTCATCACAATTTTGAGCTTAGTTCAAGTTGATCCGATCTGGAAGATTTTCAACCTTATACAACCAAAAGAATTTCTAGCTAAGTTTAAGCTGAGCTACATGTTAACATAGAAGATTTCTTGCTAAGTTGAATTCAAATTAGTTAAGCCTAGAGAATTTCTAGCCAAGTTCTGCTTAAATTTTCCAGATGTCAGCCATACAAACTCAAAAGACTAAAATTCAATAGAAATGATGGTTAATATCGTATTTATAAAGTTAGCTTAAACAATTTGGATTACTAAGGTTCACCTTAGAGTTCAATACGATTTTCTTTAGTATTAATAATAATATAATACATTTTAAGAGTGCATTCAATCTTCAGCTCACTTTGATTTCCCCTGCCTGCCTATTTTTCAGGCTTCATTTGCAACTGGGCAGCGCCACAATAAATAGATATCTATTGCCCCCTCTGCCTCCCCACAGCTCAAGTGCCCCTCCTCGCATCGATGTGCTTATGTCTGGGCATTTTGCCGACAAGTGCGCGCTATTTGAGTATTAATTATGCAAACGTGTGAAACATTTTAATTGGGTGCAAAGCAGCAGCGAAACAGTCGCTGCAACAGCAGCAGTCGCCGTCTAACAAGTTGCCTGCCAATGCAAATTTTCTTTCAATTATATTTTTCCTCATTTTCAGATTCTCCTCTTGTTTTTTTTTCTTTTTTCTTCTATTTTTTGTAATTTTTTTTTTTTTTTTCCTCTGACATGTAATTGCGCGCTTTCCTAGCCACAATTAAACTGTCATAGACATGACGCAGCATTATGACGTTGCAATTATAGCTGTCATTTCTGACAGCCAACAGCTCCTTCAACATTCACCTCCCCAAACTCCCAACCCTGATTTTTGCCACAAATGCAGCTTTTATGATGAGTTTTTAAGAGTCGCAATGCATTTGCCATATTTCTAATACTTTCAACGACCACCCAGCGAATTACTCAATTTATATTTCTATAGAATAGATTATCACCAACAGAAGAGAAGATAATACTAAAAAAATGCATTAATACTATCATTAGAGAAAAGAATTCTAAAGACAAGCAGATTTAAGTACAAATTAGTTCCAACGACAGCGAGAATAATACTGAAGACAAGGTTATTTTTTATTGTTATTAATTAATTAAAAAACATAGATAATGCGCGATTGCCAACGGCGAGTACAAAATGTAGAAAGTAATTAAAATTCACGAAGCTTTCAATATAAAAAATACACATCTGCTAATGAAATGTGGCAACAGCGCTGCGCTTGCAACAGTGTTGCCACATCTTGATGAGATTTGCAGCTTTTTTGCGGTTATTTAACCTTAGTTGAAATTTATAGCCAGACATTAATAAGCTGTCAACACATGCGTTAGACCGAAAATATGTGAAAGCCAGCAGGGCAGGCTCAGACTCAGCTGAACTCAGTCGAAGGTCTTTTTAGGATCCTGTTTTCAATTTCACTTAACAAACTGCATACAAGCTGAACGCTAATGATGGACCATAATTTTTGGCCAACACAAAACAATTTGACAGTTTTATATGCGCTTTTAATGCCCAAAAATAAAACAACACTTTTTTTTGGGGGGGTGGCCGAGGGGAGCCCAAAGACTTAGGGATAGTATGGCTCAGAATGCAAAAGAGAGTGAGCGAAAATATGGAGAAGAGGAAAAAAGTGAGAGATTACTGTGAGCCATACACACTGAAAAAATATGAAAATATAGAAAAAAAAATTCGTGTTTAAGATTTAATTTGAAGAGTTGCAAAATTTGATACAATTTTGCTGTAAAGCTTAGGAAAAAATTAATTTGCTTTCTATATTCACTTACTAACAACCAAATCGAGCTGAATTTACTGACAAAGTTAGACAATTTTTTCAAATTCTCCCACTCACTGTTATATTTTTTTAGAGTGTACGCACGCAAGCCACAAAAAGCTTTGTCTGGGCTCAGGTCCAAAAGGTAGTTAAATGTTTTATTTTTTTTGGACTCCGCAGACTTGCCATTTGCTTATCCCAATACCCTCGTTTATATTTTGATCGATCGTTCGACATGCAAAATAACAAAAAACAACAACAACAGCAACCAGAAAAAACGCCAACTGCAAAAGTCCCGGTAGTGTCGATCCGTCGATCTCTGTGTCCCTCCATCAGTCCGTCCGTCCGTCTGCCTGCCTGCGTTCTTTATTATTAATTTTTTGTTTGACTTTTGCTTTATGGCGTGTTCATTGTGGCACCACACTCCAAATGCCAGCCAGTGGTGTTAGGCTCTACCTCCAACCTCCAACCACCATCAGCAGCAGCACCAGCACCACCAACATCAGCAGCAGAAGCAGCAGCACCACTCCTTTTCCCCTCTTTTTTTCTGATCACTGCTGGGCTGCCATTTAAACTGATTACAGTGCCTTGTGTTCGCTGCCCAGCAGGTGGTTTTCAATGTGCCTCAGCTTTAAGATCGTCGTCGCTGAGTCTGGAAAATAAAATACTCAGTTATCGAGTCGAAAGGAGACTCAGACGACATTCCATGGCCAAAACGCCTACGCTAAGAAAAAAAGGGCCAAGTCAGCCCAGAGAACAAAATAGACGGCTTCAACAACTGTTTTCCCTGAACGATAATTGTGCATGGCTAATCCCAACCAGCCACACCCCATTACGTTTAATCATAATAAAAACATCAGCGTTCGAAATTATACAAGTTGCCCTCGGGGCAATGCGGCAAATATTGCAACCCCATTCAACAACAGAAACGGCAACAACAATAATAAAAGAGTTGCTGTCGCTCTTCTTCTTCTGCTCCTAGGCGTTTGTAACTGCTTCTTAAATGCAACAATTTTATTTGCAACTGCATTGCATGCAACATTTACAGAAAACCGAAAACTGAACACAGCATAAGACAAAGTGTTATAACACTGAGCGAAAAAACAATATTTATGCTTAGCAATTTTGATTGTTTTGTTCGTGATAAGCATTATTGATAGCCAAAAGCTTCTATAAAATATAACTCTATTAAATGTATTATTTGTATACATATTCTATTTCCAATTTAAAATTATATTATATACACAGTAAACAAAATTATGCTGCACCTTTATAAAACGAATTTTGTTTGACAATTTATCTTATATAATATAAATATATCTAACAGGGAATTTTCTTTCAGTGCCATTGACTCTCTTGACAGAGGCTGTTACCCCTGCCACACTCTCTCTCTCTCTCTCTTTCTCTCTGTGGGTCCGTCATTCGCCTCTCTGTCGGTCGGTCTGTCTGTCAGTTGGTCTGTCAGAAATTGCCAACATGCCAGAGATTACCAACTGTCAGTTGAATGTCATGCCGATGGAACATGCCGTCAACTGAAGTGTTGAACTAATTTAGCAGCTGTTGAAAAAAGCCAATGCGAGTAAGGGAGAGCGAGAGCGAGAAAGAGAGAGAGAGAGAGAGAGAGAGACATCAATATGCCAGCATGGCGTATGTGTAATAAGAAAGAAATTTAAACAAAATTATATTTAAACACAATGAATAAATGTATGAAAAATAGTGGCGGCAATTAAAATGCTCAGCTATGGCAGTACAGTGAACACTGGCCACATGCGAATGCGAAATACGAAATGCAACACAATTAGCTGCACATTAAAACACACACGATAATTATGGCGTGCAAAAAATATAAAAACAGAGCATGCCGTTGGTGATGATGGCCAGCAGCAAAAAGCAGACAGGCCCACGCCACCATTATGGCCAGGCCAGAAGAGTCTGGTAGTCAAATGAAATCAGCGCGACGACGTATTCGTTGATATATGTACTATATATATATATATATATATGTACATTTATGCATATGCCAATCCATCAACATGCACTCAGAAAAATAGAAGTATGCCAGAATCCGAAATACTTTTTGCTTGAAAGGCTAACCTTTGGCATTTTTGTGATTTGTTAATGACAGATTTTCAAAAGTTTTGCTGTTTTCTTTTTGTGGCATAAATAAAAATATTATAAAAAATTTAATTTAAAGAAGCCCCTTCGTTAATTCCGAAATATTTAAAAAATATTTGTACACTCATCTGATTCGTTATTTCTTTGAGTGTCTTACAAGGAGCATAAAATTAGATATATAACTGGGGCAGGGGCATGTGCAGGGGCAGCTCCGAGACGCCTGCATTAGCAGTGTTGATGGTCGTGTAATTAGAAAATGTTGTGCATAATTGGAATTGTAAATGAGCTGAGCTGAGCTGAGCTGGCCACGACAAAAGCAAACACTGCAGCAGCAGAAGCAGAAGCAGAAGCAGCAGCAGCAATAGTTGCCGCAGTTGCCGGAAGTCAGCAATCTCGTTGCGCTTTCCAACACAGTTTACTGTCCACCCCTTCCAACTCCCTTCAAGCACCACTCCCCGCTTCAGTTAAAGTCCGCGATTGAGCCATGTTCGTGTTTGCGTTGTTTCAAATGTAAATCGCAAATCGTACTGAGATTTGTATACACTTTGCGGCGGACAGTATCAAATTGTTGATAAATTGGCAACAAACTCAGATTAACTTTCTGATTAAATAATTAAAAGAGAGTAATAAAATGCTTTAAATGAAAATCGAGCTTCTCTCTCCAAGAACTTGCTCTTTTTTTAAATATATCCGCTCAATCTAGACTTAAGAATTTCAAAATATTTTATATGCATTTTCAATGAAATGTACGCTTAGCCTTAGTTCTATTTCCATGTATAAAAAAGCACAAATCATTATAAGATCTTGCTTTAAAAGCAGCTCTTCACACCCTCATTAAAGTTGAGTGTATTTAATATTCGATTCAACGTTTTCGATTACATTTATTCCGACTTGTTTCACTTTTGTTTCAGCTGCTGATTTTTATCTGCAGTTAAATGAATTTGTTGTCTGCATTGATGTTTTCTATATGTAAACGTTGATTTTAATGATGTGCCACGCCACAGCACTCCCTCTCTCTCTCTCTCTCTCTCTCTCTCTCTATAATTCTCTCTCTCTCTCTCTCTCTGTCTAGCCCCTTCCCGGTGATCCGGTTCCATCATCTGTAGCTCATATTAGCCCAGAGTGTCTTACATGTGGATAACTCAAGCATTTTATTAGCCGTTGAATGAAATGACCAACTCCGGTTGACTAACTTGGTTAAGTTGATTGTCTGACATGACTGCGGATAGCTGCCAGATAACCAGCTACAGATACATAGATACATTTATAGTTATAGATAGCCGCTTGGCCAGTTTTGTTTCGAGTTGCATGCCCGCCTGCCTGCCAGTCCGCCTTCCTTTTGATTTGAAATTAAACCAAACATGATTTTAAATGTTGAATTTTAACGTTTTAATCGTCGCGTTTATATTGCCATAAAATACAAACTCCACTCCAACTTGGCAGCTAAGAAAAGCATCGAAACTTGAGAAAACGTTTCGTGTTACACGCGTTTGAAAATACCTACAAAAACAAAAAAATAATAATAAGAATTGCTGTTTGATGTGGGGCGTTGCCGTGACAGAAGAAGACGGTTTTGGGCTTATTTGATGGGATGAGCAATCGCCATCAGCTCGAGCTTATGCTAAGGCCTATCAAATCAAATCAAATGTTTAAAAAAAAAAACAGCAACAGTTAAACGAAATTTTGAGGCGTAGCCATAAACATGAATAATTTAAATATCAGAAATAAATATGCCCAATTAATTGGTACATAGAAATGTTTGAAAGCGCTCGAATAACCATTTAAATAAAACTTTTGTTGTCCCTTCTAATTATGGCCGTCTTGGCAAATACATCAAAACGTTTAAGAATAACGCTTAAATCAGAGACAGAGAGAGAAACCTTCTAAAAGCTAAATAGAATTTTATGATGATGAACGAATTAGTTTTGAGCAGTTTTAAATAAATGGCAGTTCGAAATTAATTTATTGTTATTTATTTGAATATTTACTATATCAAAGATGCTATGGCTCTGTGTGGAGTTCTAAAACAAACTAGGAAAGCGAAATTTCTGGTAACTATCTGGGGGACCTATTACTAGACTTCCTGAAGTTGTTCCTGAAGTTCGCAAAAAACCTACAATACTAAACAATATCAAAAAAAAAAAACTAGAAAATAAGGGATATATTTTAGTTCCACATGACTGTGCAAAAAGTATAAAATTTCACGACTTGTTTGGTTTATATCTTTATGCCTCCCTTTTATCTCCCAATTCAAGTTAAAGTTGGATGCAAGAAATATGCATGGAGGAGAACTAGAAAAGATTGAGATTTTTACAGCTCATAAATTGAATGGACACCTGTAAAGTGAGTTTAATGTCATACCAAATGCCAAACAATGTCAATACAATGGTTACGGAGGCGGGGGCGGCTGTGTGTGTGTGTGTGAGTATGTCTGTCTGTGTGTGTGAGTGTGAATGTGTATAGCTATAAAGAAAAGCCGATTTACCATTTAGCCGAAAACAGTTAGAGCTAAGAAAATTTTTATGTGCAACGAACGTTTTGTTGAACATATCATTAAAATATCAAAGTTTATCACCTTGCCACACACACGACAGACAGACACACTCCAGTGTCTGATCACAAGAACAGCAAGAGTCACATACACTCAGAAAAAGAAATATGTGCTTCATTTTTAAAAGTACATTTATTTATTTTATGTAGAACATATTTTATAACAAGTACGAATATTAATCTTTAAATACAATATTATCTTTCTAAAATTAAATATAAAAAATTTGGAAAAATCTTATTTTTATTATTGTTTAAATTGTTCGTATATATTTTTTTTTCTAGATTTAATATTTAATAACTACAAATTATACCATTATTTTTATTTATTTTTTCAATATTTAATAAACATATTATTGTTATATATTTTTTTATTTGTATTTCTGCAAAATGTAGCATAATTTTTGAACATTGTTCAAATGCCAAAATTAGAGCACATGTATTTCTCTGACTGTACACACACACACACAGACTCACCTATGCAGTGGAAGGGGGCCACGTTCGTGACAGACGTAGAGTCGACTTAATCCGTTCATTAGGTTTACGGGCATAAGCCCATGTTGTTTAGTGAGGCGTTAGGAGCGCGCACAACAATAGAGCGGATGGGTCTCTGAGAATCTCTTTGGGTTGACAATGGGCCAACACAGAGAGTTGAATGGTTGACAGCATGACAGCATGGCAGTCTTTTCTTTTGGCCATAATATTTTGACATTTTTAGTGGGCCCCAAAGAATTTCAGTTTTGATCAAAGTTAAACACTCACAATCACAATCACAATCTGGAAAAAAATCAAAAGTTATTTTTTCCTCTATCCGCTTTTAGTTTAATTAAATTCTAATTTATTGTAATTTATCGCCGCTTAAAGTGTATTTTCATGTTTCAAAATTATGTTAACGTTGCCACACGATCTTTTCTGATTTCGACTTTGATTTGAAGTTTTAAACAAATTAACACTTGATATTGTTTTGGCAGCAGCTTTGAGCAAAAAAAAAAAAAACTTGGAAACAAAATAAATATATTGGTCAATTGGTGCCGTAAGCGGCTTAAAACCTTATGCATTGAGAGCTTGCTGAGAGTTTTCGACGTTTGTAAGCAGCTTAAGTAAGTTTTCGGTACGATACAGCTCAACAATAGTTATCACCCATAATATTATGACTTGATTATGTGGAAAGACAAATTTTGATTTGTTAAAGAACTCTTTTTATCTTTTCTTGTTTTTTTTTTTTTTTGTATTCCGTACCGCTGCTCTGTATTATGTGTTAAATCGGCACTGAAATGAGCATCAAGGTCAGAAGACCTTTCACTTGTTGCCAGCTGATGGGAAGCTAGTTTTATTTTTTCCAATCTTCTGATTTGAACAATGCGAATTGCTTTGATTTCTGTGTAGATTGTCCAAATGAGCGGAACAAAGCAATATGAAATTTACAAAAGTTAGGAAGCTTAACGCCATAAATATATAAATGGACATAAAATGTTGGCTCAACAATGCAAATATATAGTTTAATAACTTATTACGACTGAATTTGGGCAAATGGGAACGCAAAGCTAACAGAAAACACATTTAAATGAGGTTAAACACTAGCTTTTTTGATCAGCGTTGAGTTTTCGTCAGATTGCTTATTTAAATTGTATAAATCTATCAATGCATAGTTAGTCTATATGCAAGAAAGAAGAAAAAATTTGTCATTCATGCCATATTTACCCCCTTTCTGTTGGCCTAAGGGGCATAAAAATGCAGATAAGCAGCGTACACACTTTTAAAACGATTTGAGGCACTTACCAAAATAAAAACGACACCCAAAACATTTTCCAAATTGAGTGCGCAGAAAAATGGTGTCCCACAACTCGAAACCCAAACCAGACCCAAAAAATTGGCATAAAGTCAAGTCAGAGGCAAGTTTGTGGGTGGCACACACACACAGAGGCACACACACACACACAGAGGCACACGCCGAGCCCAGCGAGCCAATTAAACGCGCGTTATCTGCGCAAAATTTTAAAGCGTTGATACATAAATCCTTTCGTTAAGCCCCGCAGCGTTCTTGACAGCCAAGGCACATGCTAACATGCCATTTTCCACACCCCTCCACACACACATACACACATCCAAAAGTTACCCTTTCCAAACAAAAAAAAAGTAGCGCGAAACTTTTTCAAAAAGAGTTTTTCCTCTTGGGGCGCAAACGATGCGTTCCCTTAAGGATAAGCCAGCAGAAGGACGATGCGTAGCAAATCTCTCTATCTCTGTCTACCCCTTCTCTCCTTCCCCCCCCCCCCCCCTAACCATCTCGCTACCACTCTCTCTTTCTACCGCCTGGTGAATGTATTTTAAAATTCAACTGTGGCTTAGCATGCGCATCATAAAATAAATTTTAAGCACAAGCGGTGCCATTAAGTCTGCTTTTAACTTTTTTGCACCCACTACGCGGCTGAGGCGATTTTCATAGAGCATTCTCAAATGGTTCGCATTTGGAGTTGGGGTTTGGGAGTGGGGCAACGGGCTGGGTGCTGTGCCTTGGCTGTTGCCATATAATGTGTAAAAAGTTTATCAAAACCCTTTCCACACCCGCAGAACAGCGTAAGCGATATAAACATACTCTATATATACGTGTTTATATATATATATGTATGACTTTTGGGTTAGGGTGCCCCAAGATAAAACAAAAAAAAATGGTTTGATATTTTACATTAATTTTATTAATTAAAGAGAAGATGGAGACAAGAATTCGTACATACTTTAAATTTTAACTGCCAAGGAAATCCATTTTAACTTGTGAGCTTATTTAAAAAATCTTAATAAATATTTTCCTATAGCTAAACTATTAGTTTGGTCTATTTTCAATAAACATATTTTAATCATTTAGTTTTTTTTTAACGACTTGTAAACTTTCAAAAACATTCTTATATATTTTATTTAAATCCTTCAGGAGTCACCCTACTTCTATGTAGATATTCCGTTGAGCCAAACAAAATGGCGGCACAACATAACGCAACATCTTTTGCCGCTTTTATTTTAGCTGACTTTCCATTTCCATTTTTTTTTTTTTTGCCTTTTGTTTGTGCCACAAAACTTTTCGACGCGCTCTTTTACAAATTACCAGCAACTTTAGAGCGTTTTTTTACGAGCCAAATGCGCGTTGATGTGTGGATGTGACTGGCATGATATATATATATATGTATATACACATATATATACATACATAACAGAAATACCCATGTATATGTGTGTATTGTTATGTACTTTGAATTTGAAAACTGCAACAAATGCGGCCTGAGGTGCAACATAAAATCACTACAAATAGCGCATAATTGAATTTGACTGTCATTCAAAGCTGATTTTCACGTTTTAGCCAAAAAACAAAATCATATAAATAAAAAAATAAAAATTGTTAATTAAATTTCCGACACAGAAATGCCGGCAGCAAAAACAAAGACTTGTAGAGCGCTTTTTAAAAGGCTATTAAGAGCCCGACTTTGACATTTATATTGACAGGCAATAATAGACAACATAACTAAGGAAAGCACTCGCCCCGCGCCAGTCGGGAGGCGAGTCGGGAGTCGACGACTTCCCGACTCCGGTAGTAAATGTTGCCACCGGTATTCAAATTAAAATGCTTGTGGTGCAACAGAAGCGAAAAAAGCAACTAAGACTAGGCGAGTGAGCTATACGACAAGATACCTAGGATTAAAGTCCAACGATACTTAGAGGAATAAGAATATTTCTGTCTATATATAGAATAATAAAATAATGTTAAATAAAAAATAACAGCACTACAAAAACATATGTCATGGCAGTCATAAACGTTTCACGAAGCAACGATCTCCAACATAATCCATAAATATATATAATATACATATAAAGCTGAAAAAAAAATGATAACTTAATAAAGTAATTAAAAAAATGATATATAATTTATGTATCACAATTAACTCTTTACTTTGTGGACATATTCAAAAGTGTATTATATAAGAATAAATATTATCCAAATTGCCGCAAACAAATATTCGAAAGGAATAATAAGACTTAATTCTGAGATACGGGCAATTTATAATTCGTCGAATATTTTAAATAATAATAAAAATAAAAAATAATCTCTGTAATAATATGCTTAACATTTCAATAAATCGATATTAGAAAGAGAAAAAAACAACAATAATAATAATAAAAAACAAAATTAAATAATCGACAAAAGCTGTACAATAAAAATTAGAGGATATCGGGGAATATGCATATTATAGTTAAGTATGGTAAAGTATATCATAAGAAAATTTAATACTAGAATTTGTAATTTGTCTAAATTGTAGAATAGATAACTAAATTATATATATTATATCTATAATAGAACTTTCTATCTCTGACACACATTACATTATTTGAACACACCACGTTCACATATTAGTGCTGGGTATGGGGCATTAAAAGAGAAAACCAGTAGCCAAAAGATTTGCAACAGTACCAGTAAAAACTCAGGCGCAGACCAAGTCGTCGAGGGACGAGGCAAGGTGAGAAGGGGCAGAGTCAGGGGCAGAGACAGAGGCCAGATGGGGCCAGAGCAACAGTTGCCGTATGGAGAACCAGGCATAAATCTTTTGGCGGATATATTTTCAGCAAGGCAGCGCCAAAATGACAATTGTGTCAGCTACTGTGTGGAGTTGCATGCCCCATGGGAGTAACCGAGAAACCATTTACGTGCGGCGCCGCTTAGAAGTGCAACACGGCTAGGCGCGAAAAATAAAATATAAATTAAATTTATGGAATGTTTTTTCCATCCTTTTGTTTTTGTATTTTCTTCTTAGTTAAAATTAGCATATTGCAATTTCTTTAAACAGCTTGAGGGGGTCATCAAGCGTGGCCTAGGCAATCATAATTAACCAAGCAAAAGCGTAACAGAATCGTGGGCAATTGCATGCTGCCATCCAGAAGCTGCACTCTAACAATTATGCGCCAGAGATGCACTGGGAGAAAAGACCTAGCATGTATAGGAGGTAGAAAACGGAATAGTTTACCGAAATTAACCGATTGAAATTTAGAATCAGAACCAGAATAGCAATTCCTGGTTGCTTGACAGAGAATTAAACCCGAACCAAAATCTTGAAAGATAAATTTCAAAAAACATGAGATCATTAAGACTATTTGGAAATATAAAGCAAAATATGTGGTTTTAAAAATACTCGGCATGAAATTTTTTTCAAAATTCAAACACGTAGTTTTTCAAAGTGTTGCAAGGAAGCAAGATGGGGTGTGGGGGCAGACTGGCATAGTGACGCTGCAGACATGTTGACGTACCTTTTGGGCATAAAATTGAAATCTCGGCCAGGATGCCGCCGTCGTTGTTTTGGCATTAAATTTGCCACTTCTTCGACATGCGGCAGTCTGTGAGGCAGGCAACCGAGGCTGACTGGCTGAGAGGCAGAGTCGGGCTGGCAACAAACACGATGGGCAACGACAACAGCAACATACAAATTTATATTGCTGCGGGGCATGTTGAAATTATGCCATCAAATTGGTATCAACAGCCAACAGAGTGGAGAGACACGACCAGTGGCTGATGCTGCTCCTGCTGCTGTTGCCGCTGCTGCTGCTGCTGCTGCTGCTGCTAGGAAGTTTCGTTCTGGTTCTGGTTTTGATGCTGATGCTGCTGCTGCTGCTGCTGCTTCTTCTTTTTCCGACTCCTTTCGAAAACGGCTAAAAACAACAACAACAAAAACACTCTGCGACAATTTGTGTGTGCAATGTGTAAAGTAAAATGTTGTCTGGGTGTGAACCTAATGCGTGTTGAATGCCGCATGCAAATGATGCTGCCTCAACTTGTCCACAAACAACACGAGCAACAACAACAGCTAGGCTTGTAAGCAAATTAGAGCAGCTTTATGCACAGCACCACAAATTATAACTACTATGATATAGATGTTAAAAAAAAATAAAAATAAACTTAGATGCCGATGACCTTGTCAAGTTTTGAAAAGTAGAATAAAATGCAAGCACAACTAAATCGTGCCAAAAGTTGCCTTAATCGAACAAGCTGATAAACTATAAAATAAACTGCGACAACCGAATCGATATTTGAATATACGAGTATATATATATATCAAGTTAAGGTTTTATTTTCCACTGCAAGGAATTTTACTTCAATTTAATCCCCAACACTCTGCAGCAGTTAAGACACATTAAAATCATTAAGGACTATCTTATATATATATATGAATATATATATATGAATATATGTCTCACATGATAAAGATAACGTTGCCCAGGGCTGAATTGGTGCACGCAAGGAGTAATTTTCAATAAATAAGCCCAACTTGCAACAGCAGCAGCAGCAGCAGCAACAGCAGCCCCTTCACTTTGTCGAAACCCTTGCCAAAATTAAGAGCACAGCAAATAATTACGCACTATTGCAATAATTTTCATAAATGCCACAGCCAACATATTAAAAAATAAAAGAAAATAAAGGGGCAGCAGTCGGTAACATGAACCTGTCGGCAAGAAGAAGAGGACGAACCACCAAAGCGTCTTCCAAATAATCAAAAACTGCAAAATATTAAAACAATAAAGAATGTCTAGCTTATGCAAGCCGAATAATATATACTCTTCCAAACTGGAGATTTGGCTTTGTTTATACATTAACCAATATGCGAACGATTCTTCCAATGAACGACGATTATGATTTTTATGTGGAAATGTTTGTAAGTGAAAAGTTATTCATGCAAGAAAGCAGTTTTCGATCGATTGTTCCTGTGGCGGCTATTTCAAATAGTAATCCGTTCATCTACTGACTGCAGCAAAAATATGCATGAGTTGTGGCATGCGTTGTAACAACTCAGACAGCGGACGAGAGACAGGAAGTTGGCATGTTGCACGTGTTGCATGTGCTATAAGTTGCATGAATACAGCTTCACCGGCAGCTAAGTTCACTCAGTTCATCAAATATATAGATACTTTTTTATACTTCAAATGGGTTGTAAATATCATGGCAAAATTGTGCAACCCTCAGCAAAGTGTATACAAATGAAGGAGTTATGCCACAATCAACGCCCCACGGGCCAATGGGGCAAAATGGCCAGAACGAGTCGGCTACCAACAGAAGTTATGATGGGCCTCTGCCTCTGCCTCAGCTGCTGCCTCTTGCTACAGGGTATGGGCGGAGGGGGCTTGGGGCAACGATTTGGCAATTGATGTCGGCCTGTTTTTAGGCCCTTAGCTTTTGGAAATTGGTAGGAGTTGATGCGTTGATGCAATTACACCATAATATTCACACTTTGCGAGGTGAGAAAATTGCGGGCTATTAAAAGATCATAATAACGAAGATGCAGCAGAAGCAGCAGCAACAGCAGCAGCAGCATCAGCTACAGCAGATGAAGATGAAGATGAAGATGCTGCAAATTGTGGCCAAAGTCGTATACAAGTTGCAACAGCAGCAGCAAAAGCTTTTTGCCGCCGACATTTATGACAGGCAATGAAATAATTTTTTATCCTTTTTTTTTCATTTGGTTTTTGTTTTTGTTTTTGGTTTTGGTTTTTGTTTTTTGCACCCTTTTTTCTTTCTTCCACATAAATACATTTTATTCGCATATCTCTGCTACGGTTTTCAGTTCGGTTTAGTTTCAAAGTGAGGCGACAATGTTGCACACATGTCAAACTTGGAGGCGCTTCACTTGATTTAGAACTGTGCCAAGTGGCGTTCGCAGAAAATTGATTTTAAAATCGCTTTCAAAACTATTAAAAATTAAAATAACACCAAAAAGGAAAAAAAAAAACAAAATACCAAAGCGAAATTAATTTTTAACAACTTGCCGTCTAATACAAAGTGGTTTTTTCGACGATTAATGAGAGTCGATTTTAATATAACCAGAAAGAAAGAAACTAGAAATCTTTGGCATTTCCAGCTGACTTAATGCCAGGAATAAAACAATGCGAAAGAGAAGGGGAAGAGGATGAATAAGGCTACCAACTTAATGGCTAATAGCAATGTGAATTCCAGCAACCATTTACGCAATCATTAAGCACGAAAGTAATTTGTGTGCCTCGAGTTGTGGCATGCATTGTGATAACTCAGACAGAGGACGATGCACAAGAAGTTGGCATGTTGCACGTGTTGCATGTTGTGCTGGCTAACACATGCTGATGACTTTAAATGTCCGACTTGCAGTGCAAAGTGCATAAAGCTGTTGAATTATGGCCAATTATCATTGGCAGAAAGTAGGTGTGATGATCGCTCCCTCTTTCGCCTACCCTCTCCCCGCCAGACTCTTTACGTGCCGGCCACAATAAAGTAGCACAAATGATGAAGATGTAATTTTATAAAATTGCATTAAAATACCTCTGTGGAGATCATCTCCTTGGCGTAACTTCTTAATCATGAAATTTGTGCATTTTAGTTGCGTTGGTTATTTATCAATTTCAGCTTTCGTTTTGAGCAACATTGCCTTGTAATTAATCAGATTCGTTACGCCACTATATGTACATATACGAATTACGATCCAAGACTATCGAGCACTCTAAATAATGTGTTGATTGGCCAGATATGCCTAATAATCGATTGGTTCTTCTTGATTGACTGCAACATTTCGATTATGGTTGGTAAAAATAAAAACATAGTATTAGGGTCAAGCATATGAGGAATGGAACCACAACCAACTACAGTTAACTAAAGCCACTTATTATATCTATTGATAACTGCACTCAATAGGGGTATTACTGCATATTTAATAAAGCAATACTGAGACTTCTTTCATAGCCATATGAAAGTTGAGCAGTCTATGATCTGTTTCAGCTGCTAGTTTCCAGTTTCGTGTTTGGCTTGTTTGGCTTGACAAATTGAAATATTGATGAGCTTGATCAAAGGCCATAAAGTAATCTGTATTTGGTATCTTCATAGTCTTTGATTTGATGCTGCCTTTTTTTTTTGTATATGCTATTCATGCTATTCAATATTGATTTTATTACTTTATTATGAATATAGTCCCCCAATTTATGTGATTGTAAATTGGCAAGCACTTTGCATACTTGATAAGTATTCAGATAATAAAAGCATTAAAATAATAACCACAATGTATTCAAATATTCCATATATATATATAAATATGTCAATTAAGAAACAGATTGTAATTAAATGTATTACACGCCAAAATATAAAACGACGGATATGTCACATTTGATTTCGCCACAAATTCCATTCACACAATTAAAATAAAATTAATAAAATACGACAAAAAAGATGTAGCAAAAAAAAAAAAAAATGTGAAATAAAATCTCAAATATAAACTTGTGCATGAATCGAGCATAACTTAGACATTTTACGAGCAATTAATTTATGCGTTGACAATTCTAATGACTTTTGATATATGCATATATATAAATATATATATATACATAGTATATCGATTCGGTTATTGTGTTGAGTCAAGTTTAATATATTTATGGAAGCGTGTGTATGCTTTGGCTATGTTTTCGTTTCGAACAAAGCGATAATCAACCTGAATGAATATATAATATTAATAATCATAAAATGTATTGAAATGAGCACTAACTAGCTTCATTTGATTAGAGGTCGATCGCCCGCTCGCTGGCGTTGTGAATGTGTTACGAATCCGATCGTAATATGATAACGTGTTAAAAGCCTTGCTTCTAGATAAGACGTGCCAGGGATGCTGACGGGTCTCCAATAACGCACTTAATCGAGACACCTTGCTCAAAGCTGTCGAACCGAATTATGATCCAGACTAACAACTTTTTGAGATGCCAGATTATATGCTAAATAGCTAATGCATTATTAGCCGTAAAGATACTTACTAGATGAACTGAAGATATGCCAAATTAGAATACACATATATCAGCGGCTATTGTTAGGCAAATTTCTACAAATATTAACTCGACGAAGTTAAATATTGAGCTTCTTCCAATAGCAGCAGCATATCCTGCTGCATTCTTAAAATAAGCCCAAGTATTCTCGATGGGGCTTAGGTCTGGAGAAAGTTCATGGCATGTCACAAGGACCAGATAAAGGTTCTAAAATATCCTTTTCGATAATCCACAATATAGGTATTTATTATCTACACAATTTCATGGCATAAAGAAAGTGTGATCTTTTTTTGCCGGCACTCTACATAACATTAATTCAAATGATCAACCAACGACAGGCATAATCTTTAAGCAGAAATAAAGCACCTTTTTTTTAATTTGTATGCAACATTAAAACAGCACCTCATTATTAATACAATGATGCTCTGCCCGCTGGCGAGGATTTTAGCAGCGAAGCCATCCATATTAAATCGTGCAAGCCGAGCATAACCTCAATTTGGAGCAACATAACCTCAATTTCAACGGAAAAGAGATCTAAAAACAATAATGTTGCGTGCCTTGACAAACACACACGAGAGATACCAATCAACAACATGAGATCAACAACGATCCACAGAAATAATACCAAAAATTTTATTAAAAAATTACAATACCCAAAAGACCACAAAAAATGCCCCCCAAAAACTCAAAACCGAAAACTGCTTTATGAAATGATGATCGGGATCTCAAAATAAAAATCAAAAACAGAATAACATAAGAGAAAAAAACCTGTGCCAACTGCACATTAAATTGTGATGCATCAATAAAATTTGCCTGCAGCAAGTTCCCAAAGCCATCGCTACGAAAGTGTTAACTTCGAAATATGTTGCCGCTCTATAATTATGGATGGGCTATTCGGTATAATTGCACTGGGCTCGATGCCGAAGGAGGAGACGCAACTCAGCTCAAAAACAGAACCCGACTGCTTCAATCAAAGCAACTGACGAGCTGCCGTTCTGACTCCAGTCAGTCAGCCCCCAAGTATCAGTATCTCTGTAACTTTGTATCTGTATCTCTGCATCTGTATCTCGGCATCTGCATCTGTATCTGTGTATGGCATTTCTTGAGCGCTGGTAGCTGTCGACATTGCTTGAAGTAGCGCAAATTCATTTATCTAAAAACGAACCAAATCAAGTGTGCTCTAGTTAAACGTGCCCGACTAAGAGATACCCTGTAAGGGCAGATAAAGTGATATTATAAGGTTAAATATAGTAATCAAAAATCGATATTTATCGATAAATATGTACAACGTGTAGTATCAGCACTCGTAGTAACAATACAACCTCTTCAAAATGGCATTCAACTGCCTGCAGCTATCAAACCTTAAAGAAATCATCAAGTATTTAAATCTATACTCGATATTTATTGATAAACACAAGTAATTTGTTTTGCATATGGTATAATCACTCGTTGTACTAATAGAATTGACTGCCTTTAGCATTTAAAACCCTAAATAAAATATTAAAATAAAGGAATACCTTTCGATATTTATCGATAAATGTAAATAACTTGTTCTTTGTATGCTATTCACAAATCTACTTAACAAATTTCATTTTCTCAGCTGCAACAACTTCATGATACCCTTTTTAACCCATTTTAAATGAGCACATGCACAAAAACAAAAAGCCAAAAGAATGCCGATAAAGGCACGCCAGGCAATTCTAAGGTGTTGGCCAGCTCGCTTGAAGCCAGAAAAAAAGAATGCGACCCAAAAAAAACAGACAAAAAAAAAAAGAAAGAAGCACCGAACAACATTCGAGTAATTCTGGTAATTTACGAACCCTAAAAACAAAAACCCAAAAAAGAGTCTCTCCTCTCGACGCTTATGAATCATAATCACAATTCAGTTCTCTCTCTCTCTCTCTCTCTCTGTTTCTCTGTCTCTCTCTCTCTCTCTCTGTCTATCAGTCTATCTCGCTCTGCTTCTACAACTGATGATGATCAATGATCTGTAAAGTGTTTTTTTCGTTGGAGTTATGACTCTGAAGGCTCCCCGACTCTCAACTCAACTGGTGTTCCAGCTCCAGATCCAGGCCGCAGGCTAAACGTGCGCTCGCTTTAATTTTCAATATGTCTGGAGAGACGGCAAAAACAATAACAACAGCAACAACAACAGCAACAACAGCAGCAACAACAACACCAACAGCAACAACAACAACAACAAAGACAGTGGGTCAATTCTGATGGCTTTTGTTTTTATGGCAGACATGTAGGCACCTTTCAGCTAATTTATATAAATTTTGGATATCGTTTGTATCTCCCTCAGTCTTTGTTCCCTTCTGGTGCATGTGTACGCCCAATAATCAGTAGAACATGACAAAAGTCCTCGTCGCCCAATCAAAAAAAAAAAAAAAAATTAAAAATTATATATAATTAAGTGTTTGCAATTTTTGGCAAACTTAAAATATAAAAACCGTTCTTGTCAAATAGTTATTAGCCAAGTGGGTTAAATGTATATAATACAAAAAATTGCTAAAGAATGATTCAAGTGCTATAGCATTTATAAGTAAAATATTATCGAGATTAGAAATGAGTGAGAATGAATGAGACAAAATAAAAAATATGCGCTTCTTATCCGAACTGAATTAAATTTTTACAATAACTTCTATTTCAAATTGAGATTAGGTGGTTCTGATCGAGAATATGTCTTCTTTATATTACATACTTTTGCACAAGTTTATTTATTCTTTAGTTATTATAATTATACACTTTTTACCATTTCTAATGAGTTCAGCGTATAAAAATGTCAAAGCTTTAAGCAATACAAATTCAATGGCAAAGAAAGAAAATATATTCTTTGTGAAAATAAATGTAATTCAAGTCTATACAGCAAAAGAGATATAAATATATAAATATATATATATAATAATAAAATGTTATATGTTATAATAAATAAATGGTTACAAATGCGACCACAACAAACTCATTATTTTACATATCACACATATTTTGACATGACCATAACCAACACAGCAAATAAATTGCCAGCAAACCAATCGAATTGGGGAGCTCTTTTTTATTTTTGGTGCTGCTCCCAATGAGGAGGAGGAAGAGGAGGGAGAGGAGCAATCGGTGACCAACAGCAAGGACCAAACCGAACCCAATTCGCGGCCATAAATCGCTGGACCAGCAACAATAATTCAATGCGGGAAATATTTTTGCTGGGTGTTCAAACAAATCAAACCGCACAGTTAAAAAAAATATATATAAAAATAAAAAAAAACATAAAACGGCAACAACAACAGAAACGAAAACAACGTAAAAATCATTGCTCTACAAATTTATGAGCCAAATAACAACGGGAGATGACAAGAGCCCAGCAGCGGTCACCACCTACAGTTCAATTTGTACTGCCTGCTTATATGGGTATATGTATGTGTGTGTGTGTGAGCCATCTACCAGGTCATGTTGTGGCCACTTGGTCAATAAGTCTGCCACGGTGGCGCACTCGTAGAGTATATGTTAAACACAAGGCGAGACTAGCTCATACCCCATAAGAAACAACAATAATATAAGACTATAAAAAAGAACAATAAATATATTCAGCTATAACTATCTGTAAGCACTTGCAAATAAGTTTGCTAAGGGCCCACGATTCTACAGGGTAAGCATGTTCTGAGGGCTTGACCAGAAAATCGATTTCTACAGCATTCATTTCATGCAACTAAATCTGAAACGTTGTAAAAGAAATCAACATATCATGTTTCATCTTATATATATATATATATATATATTTGGATATATCTATATATTAAATTATTTGCTTTTTTTATAACTTATTATTATTATTTGATTACTTTTACATTATTTTCCCCAATCATGCTGGTGCTCTAAATAATTCATCAGACTTTGCTGGGATTTAGAATGGCTTGGATCCGTAAACTTTAGTTATTATATTTATATCTATAAACAATAGTTATTTAATTTTTAGCTTCCTCATTTAAATTTAAATTTATATATATATATATTATCCATAAATTCTCATTATAATATCGAACTGCTCTCCCCACATACCCAAATAATAACTTCTCTATAATGCAGACCCTATCTGACCAGTTATGCCAACGCAAAGACCCCAACAAGGTCTTATCATGCTGCTCGCTGGGCAGGGTATATGGAAAAAAGCGCGTGATAAATATTTGCGTTTGCAGATGTGCTTATGGAGCGTATGGTATATAAATAATATTCGCACGATATATGTCCCCTTCTCAGGCAGACGACGCCATCGCCATCGCCATCGTCTGTTGCCATTGCGATGCGCAGGCGCGAAAGAGGCGCCTCCGGGCATCAGCGGGATTTTTTCTTCATTTTTTTTTATTATTTGGTTATTTTTTGTTTTTTGTTGGCCTACGTGGGCGCCGTCGCAGTTTATGTGCGGAATTCCATTTCGCTGCAGCCACAAAAAAAGAGAGAAAACAAAAAAAAAACCTAAAAAAGAACAAACAAAACAAAACTCAAGTCGCCGTCGCCCAACTTGATATATGCGCTGTATGCTCATAAAAATGTCAAAAATTGTGTTGCACCTCACTCCAAGCTGCCGCATTGCAATCCCCCCGCCCCCTCCCACCCGACTCCCTCTCTCCAGGCGACTGTTTTGTGCGACGCTTTGTCTACCTTGGGTCCTGTTCCTGGTCATGACTTGGTTGGCGTTGGAGTCGGAATCAGAGTTGGAGTTGGAGATTGTGTTGAGCGCATGCGCGCATATTTCGCTTTAATTGGCAAACCAAGACTGAGGCACCACCAAGCAGCACCACCAAGGCACCCAAGCAAGGCACCACCACGCGGAGCAGGCAGACCAGGCAGCACCGCCAACGATGACGCTAAATGTGCACAATGCACGCATAGGTGGGCCAGTTAGTCGTCTCAAGTACAGTGGTCAGTCGAAAGGAATAACGCTCCCGATTCTGGCAGAAAACCCATTTAGAGGAAACCATAAAATATAGATCTATATTATTTATATATTTATTTAATGTCAACGAGCATCAGTCACGAAAATAATACAAGTAAAAAATAGGAAATACTTGTAAGACTTGTAGGAGATACGAGATAGGAAGGTGTTTATGCTAATTGGATTATAAAAAGTAGAAAAAGTCTCCAAAAGTCAAATAGTTTATTTTAATTTTGCCTTGACAAATGGGCGTGAACAAATATAATCGAATTAAAATTATATTATTAATCTAATTTAAAAAAAAAATCAATTTGTTCAAGATCTTATTAACGAGGGCACACTGTACGCAGATTAACGCAGCGCACCCAGTTTGTGGCTCAACTTCAGCGTCTGTCTTGAACGCGTTTGTTTAGCGCTTTAAGCGCATTTAATGTGACACAGAACGAAAAGGATAACGACGACAGCAACAGCAGCAGCAGCAGCTAAAGCAGCAGCAGCAGCACGTGACACAAAGAATTACGCACACACACACTGCGTGAGTGAGAGAGAGAGAGGCAGCGAGAAGGCGACGCATGCGTGCCAAAAGCAAATTTCACGCAAATCAAAATGTCATAAATTCGTGGCTTATGCCCAAGTAAGATGGGCAGAGAGAGAGAGAGAGAGAGAGGTAGAGAGAACGATCCTCGGGGGATCTGTGTGTGCTGGCTATATTTATAATGAAAATGATACGTCTGAGCATGCATATGCATACGAGTAAAAAAAAATAACAGATGAGCAAAAGGAAACGCACAAAACGAGCACCAAATGACAAGTGTTAAATTGGCGCGCGAGTTTCAACATGTCGTCGACCGGCCTCCAACAAAAGAAGAAGACGATCATGGAGACTACAACAACTGCAAGTGCAAGCGAGTCAGTAAGAAGATGTGCAAGTGTGTGTGTGTGTGTGTGTGAGCTGAGAGAATGCGAGAGCGAGAGCGATTGCGTGGCTGGCTGAGCACAAAGAAGGGGAAAGGTAAGTCAATATCAATTTATGATACTTTTAATTTTTTCATTTTATTAAATTTGCATATTGCAGATATGCAATAACTAATGCATAGCTTATGCAGTTATAAACATTGTAAATATACATAAAATACACATTAGGCCGGCGACTGCGAGTACACTCGCAAATTTTTCGACTTTGACTAATTGATTATAATTATTGATGAAGAGATCAAGAGCAATTGACATCAGTATGTGTGTGTGTGTGTGAGTAGAGAGTGGAAGAGCGAGAGCACTGCGTGGCTTAGCGCAAAGAAGAGGAGCGGAAGAGGGAAGATAATCATGAATTGTGACACAGTAAATCAATCAGTGCAAAAAACTGCACATATTTGCCAAAAAATAAATGTATGTGTATGTGTCAATTTGCAGCCCAAAATTAGCAATTCAATGAATAGGAGAAACTAAAATTTCATTTATTATTACTCTTGCGACAATAATTTGCGGCTTAACAGCGACACCTGTGGGCCACAAAACGTTGCTCCACATTTTATTCTAATAAGACTCACTTGTCGAAGCTTAAATGCATAATTATCGATAATTGGTTTTGACAGCCTGTCAGCATAGTTAAAGCATAGACAGGGCAAATGCGATAAAATAGGTAACTAATTCAATTGCAACTAATTCGAGTGGGACTTAAAATGATTGAGCTTTACAAATTCAAATATGCCATAATATATGTAAAATTACTTTATTAATTGCCTTAAAACTCTATTTTTCTTTATTTTGCAACTTGAAAACATTTATATCCATTTCAGACTGCATACAACGTTTATAATGGCCGTTAAGGCTTACTGAAGGCACTTCTACGACACATGCATATGTGTGCATATGTGTGTGTGTGTGTGTTGAATGCGTATAATGGACGCCATGCTCTTAATCGCTTCGACAACAATAACAACAACAACAGCTGTAACAAGAGGAACAACGGCATTCAGATCCTTACGTTAGTCCTTGGGACTGCGACATTCATAGTCTGACCAACGAACAGCAATTAAAACGGATTAAAAAGGCAACAAACTGATTTATGAGCCAAGAAACTCAAATAACGACAATACGAGCCAATTGGATGGCGTTTTGGGGCAGCCTTAAAGTGGACATACAGTGTGCACTCGCTAAATCAACTTTTGAATTTATTTTCAGTAAAAATATCTCAGATTTCTATGGGAGTAATCAATTTAATGTTATGCAGAACCCCTTTTGTTTAAAAACAATACGCAGAAATTATTTAGAAATCTGCGATATTTTTAATGCATCTGACTTGAAGGTGAAACTTTATTATTAAATAAAGGTATATAGAATTGTTCTACAGAGAAATCAATTAAATGTTATGTTTAAACATTATTGGGGTATCGCTTCAATGAAGTTATTCTATTGTTATTATTATTATTATTATTATTATTATTATTAAATATTGTAAATATTGTTATGCAAATAAGAACCATCGTTGAGTTCCGGTCAGCGAGTGGCCACTTTAAGGCAATGGTTAACTGCTGTCCAGTTGCTGGACTCATTCGAAATTGAAATAATTGCGCAGTGAAGCAATTTAGAAGAATCACATTCTCTGCCGCTCCTAATGTTGTTGTTGTTGTTATTGTTGTTGTTGTAGTTGCTGTTGTTGCTCTAATTGAAAAATATTAGAGGGAAAGAGCACGAGCGAAATGCGAGTGGAAAAACGGGCAAAAGGAAAACTCTGCTGCTGCAATTTGGCGCATAGAGATCTGTGCAAGCCATTCATGTATCCGGAATTTATAACCGCATATAGCGCACATAAATCCAAACCAGCGAACAACAACAAAAACAACAACAGCAACACAAATCGAACTTTATGTGTTGCACTGCCAATGGCTGCCCATCTGCTGCCACGCCCCCTCCTGACCACTGTCGCCAAAGCTATTGCCACCGTTAGAAATGGATGTTCCCTGTTTTCAATCTTTTTTTTCTGCTTTTTATTTTTTTTTTCCTGGAGTGTGGGCTACGCTTATAATTGCCTGTTGTTCGTTGGGGCACGCATTTCGACCACCCTAAAAACTCCACCCACATATTCTGTGGCACGATTGTAAAATGTAAAATTCCAAATAAATGGCCAAGAGGCGAGTGCTGCTGCTGCTGCTGTTGCTGTTGCTGCTGTTGCAGCTGCTCGGTTTTGACCATGTGTTATGGCCTAAAGTAAATCTTCATTAGATTTGCCAGAGTGAGCAAAGTGGCTGCTGCCACTGTTGTTGCTGCCACTGCCACTGCGGCTATAAAAAGGACAACACACACATCGCTATTTATGGGCCACACTTTTGTTGTCATTTTAATTGATTTCAATTTTTGCAATTGCAGATAAGCAGCAGCAGCAAGAAGACGATGCTTCTCTCTCTTCTCTCTTCGCTCTTCTCTCTGCTTCATTTGCATTTCCCTTCTCGAATTTCAATGTTGGCTTGCTTTTGCAAATTTACGTTCTGCCGTTTTATTTTATTGTGACAATATATATTTTCTGGACTTGCAATCGAAATTGCTCTCTTAGATCGAACACTAAGTTGAACTGTTTGAAATATGTGTAAAAAAAACAATTTCTTGAATCCAGCAAGCCAAAAATCGACCACAGTGAAGCATAGCTAATCAAGTATAGAAAGCATAGCTAATCAAAATATAGAAATAAATAATGATCGGTAGAAGTTCTGTAATGACGATAAAACGTTTCTTTCATTTTATTTAATTTTTTATACAAATTAAAATAAACTCCAAGTGGGATTTTAATAATCGCTTTCTGAGGTGAATTTTGAGAAATAAAATTAGAATGTAGTATTATTCTGGAGTACAAGCCATGATTAAAGAGCTTTTAATTTTTAAATATATTTTTAAAACTACAGATTAAACTATGACAATCATTTCAGCTTTAAGCAAAGTTATGTCAGTGAAAAATGTGTAACCCAATGGAATTGTATAGAGTAGTATTTGTAGCACAATATACAGCACAAATAATAACTAAAAAGAATATTTAATGACTATAATAAAAATATGTTTGAGTAAAAACTCTTTATCTATGATTTTTCAATACATGTTCAAAGCGTATGCTTGAAGAATTTTCTCCACTTGCTTGGTATCAATTACAAATTGAATGAAATGTGACTCAAGTGGGTTAAACAGTTCAAGCGAGTTCAAAGAGACAATGAAGACAAGTAAGGAGAGTCCTTCTGCTTGCTGCCGAAAATAACCCAAAAGTAAGTAAATGACAACAGCTGGTTTTGGTCGCTTTAGCCCTCTGTCGACCCGCTCCGCTCCTCACTCATTAGCAATTGATGAAGCGCACACACCGAGCAAGACAGAGAGAGAGAGAGAGAGAGAGAGAGAGATAGAAAGGGAAAGGGAAAGGAAGAAGAAAAGAAAAGTTTATGAAATTTTGTGGTTGCTACCGTTTTGGCCGAAAAATGTCTGCCTGTCTATAAAAAGCCCAACCGCATATCCAACCCCTAATTATTGTTGGCCAGTAAGTAAGTAAGTGAGTGAGTGAGTATATAATGCAGAAAGCCAAACTTGTACATAACAGTAAACTTGTAAAAGAGCAATAAAGATGATTAAAATGTAATTATGCCTAATTTGGCTTCGACAAGGGGTAGCAAATATATTTATATATATATCTCTATATAAATATATATATTTGTATGCATTAAATAAAAAGACCAAACTTTCATGCGGGTGCAGGGTTGAACTTTTTACAACTTTACGGTTTAGGGGTTGGGGTTGAGTTTTGGGATTGTTATTGTTTTTTTTTTTTTGGCTACCTGTACTTGAGTGCAAATTAATTTGTTTTCTGAAAATTTGGCAAATTTGTTCTTTTCACTGTGTGTGTGAACCTTTTTTCCCACAACGATGAGAAAATGTGATGAAAATAATGTGGGGAAAAGCAAATATAGATATTTGTAGTCATCCAAATTGAGGGTTGGTTTGGTTAGCGCTTGATTAGCTTTAGATGATTTTTGTGGCCATAAAATTGGCACTTGTTACGGCAATCATTGAAATTTGTCATCTTATTTCCAATGGGATTTCCGGGCACAGGGCAAAAGCCATTCCACATATGTGGCAGCCTTAGGGGTGGTTGCATCATTCCGAGGGTTGCAATTGATGTACACACATGTATATTAATCACATATAGACATAAAATTAATGTCTGGTTTTTGTAAGTGTGGTAAATTGATATGTCCAACCAGATATCAATTGCGATGTGGATTTGTTCTTTTGGTGTAGTGTGGGTGGGAATTTTACTCGAGCTTGTGGATAGTGTGAGGATTGAGGGTTGAGGGGCGTTGCACATAAAAACTTTTGTGGCAGGTTGTTGATTTAGGAAATTCAAGAAGCGGGCAAATATTAAGATAATTAAACAACCAAAAGTTTTGGAGAACACAATTGTTTAATTAATTAAACTGGAATCACTTTGATTGCTATTATTAGGCGAAAATGTTGTTGAGAAAAAAGTATAAATAAATTATGAATAAAAAAGAAAGATCTATCAGAAATATTGAATACATATTTATATATCGACGGAAAGGTTAAAATAATGGAAACAGACAGAATCAGAAGAAAGTATCTTCGACACCATAAAGTGTAAGCAAACCGATCTAAGAGACTATAATAATTAAAGACTATAAACTTGGAATATAGTTGGCATTAATTCTCGTATACAATTCCCAAATCAAGTTTTTTCCGACTGCAATAAAAGACACAATTGTAAGTTATTGTACATTATACGACAAAGACATATTATTGAATGATTGTAGAACATTTTTTTAATATCGAATACAACTTTTTGTCATCAAAAAGAAGGATAAGTTTACCTGATCTGATAATATGAGTGTAAGCAGAGTGTTGGCTTGGATATTCATGTTCTGTGTATCTTTTAGTCCAACTATTCCAACTAGAGCTTTGTATTCAGTTGTACACTGTAAGAAATATTATTATTAAACAAATGGTTGAGTTATGTTGCTGAATTACTCAGCTGAAATGTATGTTTCCAGTTACCTTCTACAAAATCTTGTCGATTGGCTTAAGGAGATTGTCTCATTAACAATTTAACAGACTCAATTTCAGCCAGCTGCTTTTCGCTGAGCAAGTGTGTGTGTGTGTGTGTGTGTGCTTGTGTGTGTGTGTGTTTATAATGGCGTCGTGTTGCCAACATGCCAATTGCACATTAACGACATAACACCGTTATAAACAGAGGCAGCCCCAAAGTGAACCCTTTCCCCCCTCAGCTCAACTTACCTTTCGCATCGAGGCATACCTGTGCACTCAGTTTGAATCGGGGCACAACTGATTACACAGATTACGTCGCATATTGATCAGCCACGACACGTAGCGACCATCATTCATGGCCGCAAACCCCAAACCCCAAAAAGGCTCCCACTCAGCTACCCCTGCCCCAGCTAAGTTGAGCTGGTGTGCCTGCAATTAGCGTGAAATTATCATAGAAAGAGACAGGCACAGAGAGAGAGAGAGAGAGAGAGGGAGAAATGGCAACAATTGCAGTTTGAGAAGCACATGACGCATATGCTTCCCTCCCTCCTCCTTCTTCTAATTGGCCCAGACAAGTTGGAGTTGGCGGCGGGCAGCCGAAACGGGCAGTTGAAGTTGTTAGCTTTTGTGTCTAGCGGTTCCGCTGTTCAAAATTAAATTGAAGACAGTTTTTGACAGCGCATAAAATCATAAATATTTCGGCGCCTATAAATGCTAATGAGCCGCCCATTGAACATAATTATTACTTTTCGTATACCCTAACTGAAAGCGGCCAATGTTATTTTTATAGGCCGTTTGTAAAATGTTCAAATATGCATTATATAAAGAGAGAAAATTCAAATAAAAGCACAGCTTAAGATACGTAAATGATAAAAACGAAACTAAATACATTTTAGATAATATAAAAACATAAATTTAATATATTTAATATTTCGTAGCATATGAAAATGATTAACGATATGTCAATTATATAAAACTTGAAACATTAATATTTAATTTACATAAATATCTCAAAACAAAAATATCTTATTTTGAACATTTTCATTTTTAATTCACATATGTAATTAACCTTTGATTTAAGTATACATTTTGTTAATTGTATATATATTTTAAATATTTGTATAGTTTGTGAACTGAAAATAGATAAATAAATTGAGAGACAAAACTCTACAGCAAATAAATAAAATATATTTATGAGTTAACCTTGAGACGTAAGCGTATTTAATATTCGTTACACAGGTCGATAGCTTAACTCTCTCTGTTGATGGCCAACATATTTATATGTGCTTTGAAAATTTTGATGTGTGGCACTTACAGATAGATCGCTGTGTTGCAAGCATATCCTGCAGCTTGTAGTTTGTGGCTTCGCTCGCACAGCGTGAGTTGCCAACACTTGGAGCGAGAAGGAGGAGGAGGTGGTGGAGGAGGGGGCATTTCGGAATGGGGAGCAACTGAAATTCTTTTGGATACCACAAAGAATGCCGTTTTCATTTCGTTTCGGCCTAAGGACACATGCCGGCTTTTTTATTTTAACAGCTCATTTGTGTGGCGAGTCTTTCATCTGCACAAAGAATGCCACTTAAAAAATATGAAACGAAACATGTATAAAAAAAAAACAAATTATATGTTTCAGTTTATGATTTTTTATTTTATTTGGTTTTGTTTTGTTTTTACGGTCTACTCTTGGAGTATTTGAGTTATTTGATACTTTTCTTCACACATTGCCCGTCTCTAATCTCTCCTCCACTTGAACAAATTTCTTAGTTTAATGCATTTAATGCCGATCGCCAACTGTTTTAAGTGTCTTGCGATCAGCGAGGCGCAACATTTTCCATCTTATCTTTTCTTTATTATTTTCCTCGTTGAACAAATTGCGGCAAAGAGTTTTTCTTGTTTTATTTATTTTTTCTTAACGCTCTTAATGTTTTCCACACTTGGCGCTTTTATGACAGTTATTATTGTTACTATTATTATTATTCATTGATTAGATTTTACGATTGGCTAACGCATTGTCTGCCACAAAAGCGTGTTTCTCGATAATATTGCAATTAAAATTATGAAGATGAGGCAAGCTGTGAGGTGATTATAGACGGGCAGATGCCACGCAGTGGAAGCCATCAAAACTAATCATTAAAATATTTAAATTAATTAAGACAAGATTAAAACAACTTCAAGAATATGTTTTCGATAGCTTCACAACAGAAATATAAAATTCATTTATCCTTAGCATTGCTGATAAGTCTCAAATAAATGTCATTAACTGCATAATACCCACTTTACGCTTACAGGGTATAACGTTTATTAAAACCAGTCAAAAGCTTAAAGCTATTAAAACCTGCCCAGTTTTGTTGTTGTATTCGTTAATGTTGACGTTCTTTGTTATGAGTCGATGGCTCTGCTCATTATTTTCTCAATAAAAATATTACTATTAGTTTTGCTCATCCGATTGATATGCCCCTGCCACTGGCCTGTTCCTGTCTCTCCACGATATACCCTAAATGCCACTAATTGAGGTTGCAACGCCCATTATTGAATTATTTTCCCTCGGACATCCTTATATGGAAACCGCAGGTTGCATGCACTACTTGCCGCACTCGCTTCCCAAATGAATACCGTTTAATAATTGCCTAAAAACATTAATTGCAGTTTAACGAGAAACACACAAAAAAAATTCTTTAATTTTGGTAACATTTGGTGGCAAGTATACACAAAAAACCCAACCGAAGTCTGTTACAAAAGGTGAGAAAAGTATTACACAAAAAAAAAAGAGGTGGAAACCAAAAACCGCAAATTACAAGCACATGTTCAAAAGGCAACAACAGCAACAACAACAGCAACAACAACAGCAACAACAACAGTGACAACAAACAAACAGTTGTTTTTCTAATTCCTTTCCGGCCAGAGACAGCAGCTATTTCAGTTGTCTCCACTTTTATCATTTTGGCTAGAAGCGTTTCTGCTTCTACAGCTGCTCCAGCTGCTCCCGTGTGAGCCATTTTCAAAGCGTATTCGCGAAAGCGGATACGGATGCGGAAGTAGAGCTGCAAACGGAGGTAGATTTGCTGTGACAACCACCCCCTCCGCCCCGTCAAACTTTAACAGGTGTGTGTGCGCAGAGGGAGCCGCGAAAAAAACACAACAACAAATAGTATAAAAAATGAAATAAAAGAGTAAAAACAAATGTCTAACAAATGTGGATAACAAAGTTGTCAAAGTTTTGCGCTTATTACCAACGGGAGAAAAAGAGAGCAATGCACAGAAAATCAACAGAGCACAACTATTCCAGGCACAACAAAGACTATATACTCTTCAGATCTGGAAGCAAATGGGAGCATATATATTATATATAATGCTGAGAGTCTTTGCGGTTATATTGGGAAAGTTATAAGACCCGGTCGGTTTATAGATTTATGGCTAGATCAAGTTGGCCATGCTAACGCTGATCAAGGCTATATATTCATAATTTATGGAATTAAAGATGTGTGCCTATGGCAGCCATATGATATAGTGAACCGATCCAATCGACTTTGGTATGTGTAATAACTGTAGCGAAAAGATGAATACATTCCAAGTTTTCAGCTGAGGGAATAATTCGCAAGGAAGCAGTTAGATGGACAGCCGGACATGACTATATATAGACGACTATCAATGCTGATCAAGCACATATATATATATATACTTTACTAAGCTGGAATTTTCTTCTATGTGTTGCACACTTCACCAGCACATCGTACTACTCACAGCAAGGGTATGCAAAAATTGAAGCTGCACTCGCAAATGCATTTGTATTTGTGTGTAGCATGCCACTGCTGTCCAGAGCTGCCACCAATGCCCTACCTCTGCAACATCCCCTACTCGCTTTCTGCTCATCCCACGTCTTGCAAAAAAAAAACACGGAACAGTTGTCGTCTCTGCCCAGCGGGATGCATTTGGCGCTTTGTCCGCTATTTTGTTTTTGTTTTTGTTTTTGTTTTGACTATTTTTTGCGACTTTTATTTTAGTGTGAGTTGTCTGCCAACTGAGCAGATTTTTCATAGCGCTTTTCCGACTGCCAGTTGTCATTGGTTAGTATTTTCATTTTATTTTCCATTTTATCGCATTTGATATGCATTGAAAATGTTGAAAGTGTTTGCGATGCGTCAATTATTTATGGATGCGACAGTTGGCTTAGTTCTTCAACTAAAAATTGTGTTGTTTAAAAAATGCATAGCAAAAATATTTACTCTTTTTTATAAATGGGAATTCATTCAGTTTGACTGATACTTTGCACAAAAACTACAAATCACCTACAATTTAATTTTGAACTTATTTAAAAAGATGCAAAACAATTAAACTAACTCTAATCTGAATAATATTATTCTGCTTAAAATTCCTCTGTGTTGTGGAGAGCTAAAATTTTAAAATTTTAAAAGCACACACAACTTCAATCTCAAGATCCTAGTCGCAGCTCCATTCTAAGGAGGAACACTACCCTAATCCAAAACTCTATTTCTACACCATCTTCAGCGAAGTTGCCCGCTTCCAGGAAACTAAACAAAAACTTAAAAGCTTAAAAACAAGAGTAGAAACTAAGTTGCAAAAGTTGAGTTGACTTCATATTGGGACTTAAGGACATCTTGGCAACAAATTGTTCAAAATAACTTATTAAGGTTCATAAGAATTTTTTGGTTCAACGTTGGCAAGGACATTATAATAAACTTTCAACAGATATGGCGTGATTACAGTTGCCTGCAGCGCTCAAAACTCAACTCACTCAACAAAGACAATGACAAAGAGTGTGTGAGAGAAACAGAGAGAGAGAAACAGAGAGAGAGAGGCAGAAAGACAGAGAGAGGGAGATATATGGAGAGGGGGAGAAGAGAAGCAATTGTCATTTATAAAATGAAAAATGAAAATTATACAAAACGCAACCCTCAACAGAGAAACACACACACAGAAATAACAGTCGTAACTTTTCTCGAGCTCATCAAAATTTGCTTCAACACACACAGACACACACAAAATGGCGACAAAAGCTGCAGACACACAAACACCCACAGGGAGTGAGAGAGTGTGTGAGAAAGAGACAGCAGCACACAGTGGAGACAGCACGAGAAATGAGTCCCATGTCTTTCATTAAAACTTTCGGCAAATTATCGGGTAACATATGCTTGCGGCCTGATTGTCAAATATATATGTATAAATATATATATGTACATACATATAATATAAATGTAACACTAGAGTCTGCTCCTCTTGTGTATGTATGAGTGTGCACACACACACACACACACACACACACGCCACCCTCACACAGCAGCCTCACCCAACCCATCGACTACTCTCTCATTTGTATGATTGTGAGTGTTGTAACACTTTGGCGCCTTGAGTGCCGTAAGGGGAATATATATATATACATACATATATATATATGTATATATACACATTTATATGTTGCATGTACCCGAGATGAACTTTATATAAATATTTAAGCAACTCGCCAAACGTTAACCATACGTTTTTCTTTGATTTCCTTTGGGGCTGCCACCAAGTAAAAGTGCAAAAAAAGACCATACAAAAATAAAATGAGAAAGGAGAGCAGAAAGTGGAGAGCAATCCGCAACAATGGACACACAGGACTTCCCCTCATTTTATTCCAGCATCCAGTCGAGAGACAGAGGGGTTGCCTCACTGAACACAAAAAAAAAAGAAAATCAAATAAATTCGCGCAGGCGTTGTAATTTTTAGAAAGCTGCACCAGGAAAAAAACAACTATGAAAATTCCGTAATATTCTAAAAACGAAATAAATCAAGGAGTGTTAAACGTGTTTACAAATTAATGTGAATCATATTTTGCTCGTGAGCCAATTTTCGCAGTTTTGTGGCAGATATGGTTTTAAATAGAAGTTTTTGTTTAGAAATTTTCTGTTTGCACCTTTGAAATACTCTCCAATTTATCATTACTTCATATAAATGTTTTTCATTCTGTGAAGAATTCATAAATTTATAAATTAGAAATCGAGAAACTAAACTGGAAAGGGTTTTGAACAGTTCACTTAAGATAAACAAATAAAATTCGGAATCGAAGGTGAGATTCACCTATTCGCTGACAGTGATTCAAAACGGAACCGGAACCGTTAATCGAATGAATCTGAAAATCTAAACGGAAATTTGTCAATCCTTTAATTTGCTATTAAGGAATTAATGTGGAAGCGGAACCGTTAACCACAATCGAATTGGCTTTGAGTCCATGGTGGAAAATCTCTGTAATAACCCCACCCAACTTACCCTTACTAAGTGTTTACTATTTTAGATACACATAGCATTTTTTAGAAGTTTAGTTTTTGAAAAGTTCTCGTTTTACATATTTATAATAAATTCATTAGTATAAAAAATGTTGACAAAGCAAAAACAAGCTCAATTTTCTATGAGCTTATTTTTAGTTTATCACACCTTTTTTGGCTGAGTGCAGGCTAATGAAAATTTTCCAAAACGAAGGGGGTTGCGCGGGGTGGGGGGTGTTGAGTGTGGGTGTCTAAGGACATTAGTAGTCCTATGTTAATTTGGTGCGCCTAATAAACTGCTACTTTTTGCACAACCACACAAACACACACACACACACACACACAGAGGGAGAGCACAGCACCTGTACACAGACACACACACACACACACACACAGACAGATAAGCTCCCTCTCTGACTGCGCTGCTCAGCCCCACCCACCACTCCACCCGATCCGGTGCAAATTTGCCACTTCAACAGCTCCTTTGCGGCAAACGGCGTCACGTTCGCGTTGCCAGTGAAAGCTGATTTTTTTTTGTATTTTCCGTTGCGTTTGAAAAAGGATGTATGGGCACAGAGCTGGCGTTGTCCTCGCAGCGTGCCTCGCATTTTAAATGTGTGCCTCTGCGTGTGTGTATGTGTGTGTGTGTGTGTGTGTGTGTGTGTTTGCTCGCCATTTTGTATGTACGACTCCCCTTTTCTCTTAAGTGGCGCTGCACATAGATAAAAATAAAAAAGCCCGTGCGGAAAGCATTTGTACAACAAAATTATTGATTTTCTTTGGCTCAGCTTCTGTGCTCCGTAACAAAAACAAAGAAAAATAAAACATTTTTCTGCTTAGCCTTGCTTGAATTTAGAGCAACATTTTTCGTCGAGGCAAGTTGGCTTTGAATTTTAACATACAAAAATATATTTTTTGCTATGCAGTATTTTGAAATTGTATGTATTTTTTAAATCAAAACAGAATAGAAAGTATATATATATATATTTTATTTTTACGGATTGGAGTTGCTTTCATGTCTAAAACAAAAACGTGAAGTTTTAATTGGAAGTGCAGTGAAACAATGTTATTAAGGAAAACGTTTAAAAAAAAAGTATGTAACTTAAATGGTTAATATTCATGTTATTTAAATGTTACTGAAAAATTTCAAATCTACAGCTTTAAATGTAGAAATGTCAAGAAATTGACATGCTGCCCATAGTGCAGTGGTTTTTATTTTTGTTTCAGCTAGAAACTGAATCAGAGTGGGTAGCATTACATTGAATCAATCAGTGAAATTCATACATGTTTTGCAGGTATTTTATGTTGAGACACACAGCTGGAAACGCCGTCGACTGTCGACTGTCGACTGTCTAACTGTCAAACTCACAGCTGTAACTGTCAAATGTGGTTTATTTATTTATTTATTTATTTATGCATCAAATATTTCTTAACTGCTTTTTCTTTAGTTTTTGACATGACTATGTCCATCAGCTCTACCGAAAGTCAAAGGCAAAGACAAACACATCACATATATATATATATATATATATATATATATATATATATATGTCCAAATTAACTGACACATCACGACAAAATAAAAAGGAAGTAACATAAAAGTTATTCGAGAAGTTGACAAATGAGTGACAAAAGGACATATTGGAAATGAAGACGTTATAGCAACTAATGCTGAATAATAATACAAATATTTAATAATACCGAGTTTTCATGGTTACCTTTTTAGAAAGGTTTCCCCTTGAACTGAAATCAATAGCAGCTAAAATGAAAAATAAAAAAAGAAAAAACTCGCTGCAAGCATCCGTCTTAAAAATCAGTTAAGAGCAGATTGCTTTATTAGCAGCAATTTAACTGATTACTGAGCTGTTGTCTGCTGTCTGCTGTCCTCTTCAATTGATCCTCCGATGTGCCGGCCGTCTATATACATATATCTATATCTATACATGTACGATCTTAAGCATAAGCCGATACAGCAAAAGTATTGATTGCACATAATTATAGCAGCCCAACAAAAAAAGTGAAAAGTGAGCGAAATAATAATAAAAAAAAAAATTGGAACGCATAACTTGACCAACATTTGCGCATAATTAAAATCTGCAACTGGTTTTGGGCCATTTTTTTTTTAAGGCGCTTTAATGTGCAACGCATAAAAATCGGAAGTTGCAGCTTTAAAATTTAATGCGCTTACTTTAAGAGAGTGTTGAAAGCGCACGCGAAGAAGCAGCACAAGTAGCGAAAGCCAACCAATTTGCTTCCAAAATATTTTGGCATAGTTTTTTGCATAAAACTGGTTAATACACATTTTTGAACTAAACGGCTTTCTACTTATTGCTTGCTTGCTCCACACTTGACGAACGTTCTGCGTGTGCCTGACACAAGCTGACAGCTATTGAGCGGGTGTTTGAATGAACGCCACCTGTCGGCCGTTGCCCAGCAACCAAGACTCAATCAAAACACAAATTTTTGACAAGTGCATAAAAATAATTTTAAAGTGCACAAAACAAGCAAGCAAATATTGGTTAAAAAATGAAATTCATACCATTGCATACGACCAATACGGCCATCATTTACAAGAACTCGCTGTGCTCGCTGGCCTCGCTGCTGGTGTTGATTTTTATCGCATTGTCGGTGATGTTGCCGATTTTATTGGTCTCCTTGCTGAGTCCTTATTCGGGCATATCCGAATCGAGGGTTTTATTCGAACAGCCCAAAGTCCAGTTTAGCTATCAGTATATATTTGTGGGTCACACGGAGGACGCAACGCTGACTGCCTGCAGCAGCTTTGGCAATTTCAATGCGAGGCTGACGAATTCCACTCAAAATTGCGAGGCAATCAAATATTGGACACAGGATTTGGATGAGGATCGAGTCACAGATCGTCTGCACTTTCAGCTGGAACTGCTGCCGCTGCCATCGCCACTGAGGCACTTTGATTTGTTGCTCTTCTTCGAGGCACAATTGAGTCACAAGTGCCAACTGAATCCTCCAGCTTTACTCGCCCATCAGCTGCCATTGCCGGCAGCAGCAGGAGGAGGACTCCAAAATGGACGCATTCAGCTTAAAGGCGAGCTGAAGCTCAAGCAATATGTGGAGTTCACTTGCCCCTTTCCAGGTCGCAATCATCGCACCCATTTTCGCCCTGTGCAGCTGGACACCAATAACACTTTGGCGGACATCTCGCAATACCAAATGGAATCGTTGCTGGGCCAGGTAAAAGTGAATCCTGCCTACTTTCAGCTGGCCGTGCAGGAAACCTATTACAAGCGCCGTGCACCACGCCTGGAATCAGGTTTAACCATCGAACTGGAGGTGGATGTGCTGCAGGTGGCAGCGCGTTATCATTTAAGCATTTGGGAGCGTTTGGGTCAATTCTGGTTGTATTTCGCATCGTTCTTTGGCATCTCGTTCTATGTGATGAACAGGCTCAAGGATTTCCTATTTGGCCGGCACATTATCAGATCGTGGGAGATAATACCGTGGAAGAAGCTCTACTGACACGAATCGGGCGCCATTCTGGAGATGGACAACTTCTCCATTGGCGAATGAAACGAGCAATTACCAAAACAAAAATATTTATCAGTCGTATGCATTAAATTAAATAACAAAAATTATACAAAGAATTTGTTAATTGAGGATTGGGCAGCTGGTTTCTATTTGTCGCGATTATTCGACATGAGCGCCAAACTGCCAAAGGGGGAATCAGCCGAAGAAGGCGACAACGCTGATGAAGCTGGCATTGGATCATAGGCGCGATTATCCTCGAGTATAATTGTGGTACGAGGATAGTGATCCAATTGCACAAATAGATAACGAAATTGCTGCTTCCCATTCGAGTCCTGCAAAACAAGAAATAAAATGAGTTAAAATTAAGTAGGACTGTAGTTATAGGTAAGGCAGTGGATATGTCGTGAGCATATTGGCTAGGCTGGGTGGAAGGAATACGCTTTCAGGAGATTCCCATTCTACTTCCTCTCCCTTACAGTTGCTGCAGCAGCTAAGCAGTCATCAATATTCTACGCACCCTTCGCGACTCCAGTTGAACGGTGGCCTTGTTGCGCAATCCCTGCACATAGAACTGCATACGCATGTGGGGCACTCCATGGCGATCGAAGCTGCTGTGCGCCACATGCTGACGTCGACCGCGTCGCGATGTTTCGCCAAAGCCCTTGATGGGCGCACCAATAGCGTCCTGCACCCGCGGATCATCGACGACACGAGCCAAAGCCTTTGAGTAGATGTTGCACGAACTCTCCTTGGAGAAGAGCTCACGGAATATGGCATAGAACATGATGCCCGTCACTCCTAGGCCGGCAAGGATAATCGCCGTATAGCTGGCCGTCTTTGTGTTCTCCTTGATCTTCTCGCCAATGGGTCGCACATCTGTGGAGACATTGCTGTATCCGCCTTGTGACTCCTGCAATGCTTTGCCACCACCTAAAAATGTTGTAAACATTACCAAAATTGGCAACTGCAATTGGGATTTTAATACCACTTCTCAATTGCTGCCCGACACGACCGCTCAGGTGGAGTGCTGCCAGGCAACGCAGACGCCCTCCGTTCGATGGCAACAGCACTGTTCGCCTATGCAGCATTAAACTACGTAGTAAGATGGATTGGGCCATGTCTTTAATCAAGTAATTTTGCAAATTAATACAAAGCTCATCATCTGTTTTGATGACACTAGTGATGTGCTGCTCGGCGATAGTTTACATAATGCGGATAATGTAGTAGTGGCTGCTATCGATAGACGCTTCAACAATTTTGGGCACTAATTAAATTTTTCACTTCAATTTAGGTGCTTGTTGACCTACCATATTTTAAATTATTATATATATAAATATAATAATAATATAATTTTAGTTATGCACTTTACATATTGCTACTTGGTTTATCAACAGTGACGTCATGCAGTTAGTCATATCACTAGTCAACACATTATTTTTATCGATAGTAACAATCGCAGTCGGCGTCTTTGCTTGATAAAAACGACATAAAAAAAAGTAAACGATATATATAAGAACAAGTGCGGCAACCATTTTACAGCAGTTATTAGAAAGTACGCAATCACGTCGTTGCAAGCGGTATTTAGTCGTCTCGTCAAGCGAACATTCGCCGGCGTTGCTAATAAATTAGAACACAGCAAAACAATGGTAATCACACACAACGTCAAAGGCTACGAGGAGTTCGCCAAAAAAATGGAAGAACTTGAAACTGGTGATGGCAACAATCAAGTGCATGTTCTCTTCAGCGGCGGCAAGGATGAAAATGGCGAAAGTTGGTGCCCCTATTGTGTCAAGGGTAATAAAAATAAGCCTATCTCTTGTGGTTAACCACACGCAGTTTTCAATTACATTCGAGTTGCGTGTTAATTTACATACATATAAATTATATGATGAATTTGTGTCGCCCACAGCGGAGCCGGTGATTCACGATGCACTGAAAAAGGCCGCTGAGAATTCCCACTTTGTTCACGTCGATGTTGGAGAGCGCTCCTAGTAAGTTTGTAATCGTATAAAAAAGCAAAACAATATACTATTATCTGCGAGGTGTGCCTATGATTAAATAAGCTTGTAGCGTGAGACGTTTCTCAACAAGTGTGTAATATAAAATAGAAGCTAAACCCTTATTGTTCTAGCCACTTTACATATATATGTACTACAGTAACGCCCTGTTTATTCTTGATAAAAATTTCAGCAAAACCGAAAGCAAGTCGCTTCGATTGCTCAGTTTTTATCTTTATGTGGGGAAAAGAAAGAATGTTGACTGATTAGACATTGTTTATATTTGCAGTTGGAAAGATTTGAACTGTCCGTTCCGCAAAGATCCCAACACTCATTTGGTTTTCTTGCCAACGCTGTTGCGTTGGAAGTCGCCACAGCGTCTGGATGGTGAACGCTGCTCCAGCAAGGATCTGGTCGAGATGATGTTCGAGGATGAGGATTAGTGGAGTCGGAGTCGTGTGACAATCCCAATCCAATATTATAACATAGTTTACATTTTATTTTGGAATGTGTTGGTTTAACATATTAAAAAGCGAGCAGTTTTAAATTGTCCCTCAGTAGTTGCTCTTGTACTTTTTGATTTCGACCATGACCACATGGATGTTGGTGAGTTGGGCACGCGCATTGGGTGTCAGCAGCTTGTGGAAACGATGATAGTATTGCACTAGACTGCCCAACGCCAACTGCAGCAGCTGGGAGCCCGTCAACAGCGATGGGAACGAGAGCAGCACTTCACGATTCAATTCCTCCAGCGATTTCTTCCAATTCGCCGAGAAGCTGGCAACTAGGCCGAGACTGCGTCGCTCCTGCTTCCTCAACTCATCCGGCTGATCCTTGTCAAAGTATTGCTCGCACTCTTTCACAAATTGTATAATGCCTCCAAAATGCGGCGCCAGAATCTCCTCGACATATTCGGCGCTCCTCGCATTCAACTGTTCACGGAATGCCTCGGCCTCTTTGGAATTGTCACGCGTGTGCTCCATGAGCACGCCCAGCACGAGATCATAGTTATTGATCAGATAGATAAGCTGATCCTTACGTGTGGGAAAATTGGCTGCCATGCGTAAGATGAAGCACTCCACCTCATTTTGCAGCTCCAGCAGCAGTCGACTAACGAGTTCATTTGGAAAATGCTCCGAGATGCCCACAATGGCAGCACTAAACTCAGCATAACGACGCGTTATCTGCAAGGATAATATATATACATATATATATATATATATATATATATGTGGTATGAAAGAATTCTTGAGTTAACCTACATAATGTGGACCCATTTCCTTGTTGAACTTGGACGGATCGCAGTCGTGTATGCTTTGAATGTTTAGGCGAAAGACATGCTCGAGTCGCGGCCAAATGACCGACTGCAGCGAGTCCCAGTATCTAAATGAAAATTAAATATATTTTATATATAAATTGTATTTTATGTTTAATAAGCACTCACTTATCCAGCGCAGGCACACAGCGCTTGTGGCACATGAGCTGATAGCGAAAGATTAAATGTATGCAAAGGAACATTGCGATGGTATCGAAGCAATCGTGTATAGATGTTTCCAGATTTTTCTAAACAAGAAAAGAAATCAATAAGTTATGCAGAAAGATGCCATAGTTGCAGATGCCTTAGATCCCTCCGCTTTACTTACAATCATCAGTGTTAATGTTTTGCCCATTATCTGATTGAACAAATCCTGTGCCTGTGCACTGCGCACCATAAAAAATTCAGTAACAAACAAATACTCCCGACAAGCATTGTCAACCAGCGCATATTGCTCCGAGCGAAACAGAGCCTCGACTGTGTACTACAAAAGCAATTAAAAAGCATTACATATTATTATCGATAGTCTTCCAAAAGTTAATCAAGGCTTACGCGATTCTTCATCTGCGCATGGGGCACAATGATGGGTGCCTCCAGCTGCTGATTGAGTATGTCGCCCCGTTTGCCAATGGTGAAGATTGTGCTCTTATGTTTCAGGCTCATCGTTTTGGCAAACAGACCCTTGGATGCATTGTCCTCTATGCCCATTAGATCATCCTTCGTGCAGGATTCCTCAAACTTGAGAGTGGTCAGCCGTGTGGAGTAGCTCTGAAAGCAATAAAAAGTCAATAAACTGGTTTATAGACAAGTCGAAATCTCACTTTAAAGTAACTGTAGTAGATTTTGCCCATGGTATCGATGTATTCACTGCAGATCTCCTGCGCCACATGTCGCTCATTGGACAATATGAACTCAAAGAAAAACTTGTGCTTCAACATCGCATTCTGTGGTATCTGATAGTTGGTCATCGGTTTGCGAAACTTGTAGATCTGCTCCAGTAGATAGCTGCGTATCTTGGACATAGCCTTGAGGCGCAACTTGTGCAGTACGTCGCTCACATCGCTCGTCGATTTGGATTCCTTGAAACTCAGTTCCTTGACCAGCGATAATTTGTGATTCAATACATTCAGCTGTGTGCTGAAATCACGCTCTGTTACTGGCGTATCCATAATAATGTTTATCATCTCTTCGGATACAGCCATGTCCTCTATAAATTGAGACAGCTGTGCTTTGACCGATTGCCGATTGGTCAGTTGCAGTGACATGGATACGGATTTACGTTGCAGTTGCGTTATTTCGGTGCTAATGTTGTTGAGCACACTCTGAAAGCTCATAAGCATATTCTCCATGCGTTCGAGGACATCGTCACAGTCGTTAATCTGATTGTGCAGATTGGCAATGTTTTGAGATTCGGCAATATAATCCTCAATCGACTTGTTCTCCACATCCTTGAACTCTTTCTCGATTTGCCTCGAATATTGACGTAGATCGGTAGTGTTCTTTAAGATCTCTCGCACTTCCTCATTGTCCAGCGACGCTTCCTTAAGAGCGTCCATTGTTTACGGGTATCAAGAAACACAATTGGATGCAGTTTATCCAGATGTTAATAAAGCGTAGTACGGTGGTGCCAGCAAAAAAGGGCACATGAAAACTCTCAATTAAAAAAAGCTTACATATTTTGCGGAAGCTGAAATACTTGATTAATATATCTGTTGCTTTAGACACTGTCCTGTTTTGATTGTATTTATAAATTATTTGCTTTCTGCATTCTTAAAGTTTTCATTAATATAAAAACTTTTATATTTTGTGTGCTGCATACTGAACTTAAGCTATCAACAGCTGTGCATTGCTTCTTACTCCTATCGAAACCGATAACAATTAGTACGCTCGATAACTAATATTGCTTCAGTTCGACAACTGTAAACAAAAACTGCGCAGGCAAATAATTTAGTGAATATGCAAATATGTTGGAGTTTAATCGGATATTTTGTGAGCTTAAGTTGCACTTTGCACAACATATTGATTGGACCAATGTGCAGGACTGGCTAAGCTGCGACGACGACAATCCCGAGGTGATCCGATGTGATGCCAACAAATTCTGGATGCTGCCCATGTGCAGACAGAATGTGAGAAATCAGGACAATCAATTGCAAGTGCTGCGTGAACTAGCATCTTGCATCCGATCCTTGCGCACCAATGATGCAGAGAATAATACAAACGTATACGACATCAGTTTGGATAATTGGGCCAAAATCGACGTGATTACTCCCAAAGATTATTTGGCGTACATTTACGCAGTGACGAGTCTGGCAACACTGCCTCAGCAAACAATCGAAGCGGCGCCCGAAGCCATCAATGAAAACATGAACGTGAAATTGGCCATTAATGCATTTAGCACTTATCTGCTCACACTAACCATTCCGGGCGCAAAGAGCTATGGCGTCTTTGACGCAGATGTTATTGAGCATGGCTTACGGGTCTTTCGACTGCTGGAGATGAACGCCAATTCGAGTATACGCGCCAATAATATTTGGATGTTGTTTCTGACCATTTTCGATGATCTGAAACTGGTGTTCTGCTATGTGCACTTTAAGGATCATCTAACGCCACGGGACAACATAATACGCTGCCTCCTGAAAATACTCTACATGAATTTTAAACAAGGCTACACAAATTCCTGTAAGTATTCCATTTTCCTTTAAATTTTAAAATTATTTTCGAACGGACAATTTAATTTATGGGTGTTAGCGTTGCCACCTTTTAAAATTAGCTGCAACGTCTATTTATATTTTAAATGATTATTAAATCTACCATTATCTGAGTAGTAAAATATCACAAATCACTGTTTACAATTATTTTCTGTAATCTAACTTTAAAGAGAGCTGAAAAAGCTGTCTTTGCATTGGTTAAGAAGAATATAAATACACGCTTAAAACCTGACTGTGATTCAAATATTTTGCCGCCCACATGTAAACACTTAACACGCAGCCGGTGCCAAATGGCATGTGTACACACTGTTCAGCAAACAGCTGTTTACGCAAGGGTGAAGATTATACAAACAGTTGATTAAATGAAAACGCGATTAAATTAATAATTTTAAAATCGAAACAAATAGTTTTAAATGCTACGCACCTTTGCCAAAGTGCGCGTGCAGTGCCAGCAGCTGCTTAGGCACAAACACAAACAACAGTTGCAATTAAAACTGCAGACAAGTCGCACAAAATCAACATTGGGCGGCAACCGAGGCGACTTCGATGCAGCGAATCGCAAATTACGATCAAAGTCAACACTTTACTACATAACTGCTGGTGGTGTGCTGATTGTAGGATTTAGCTATGCCGCAGTGCCACTCTATAGCATATTTTGTCAGGCATACAGTTATGGAGGCACCACCTCGCAGGGCCACGATGCAGAGAAGGTGGAGCACATGGTCAAGGTGAAGGATCGTGTGCTGAAAATACGCTTCAATGCCGACATTGGCTCATCGATGCGTTGGAACTTCAAGCCGCAACAGTTTGAAATTAAAGTCGCACCCGGAGAGACGGCACTCGCCTTCTACACGGCCAAGAATCCCACGGATAAACCAGTGGTTGGCATTAGCACCTACAATGTGATACCATTTGAGGCGGGCGCCTATTTCAATAAAATCCAATGTTTTTGCTTCGAGGAGCAAATGCTTAATCCGCATGAGGAGGTCGATATGCCCGTATTCTTCTACATTGATCCCGAAATCACCCAAGATCCGGCGTTAGAGCTGTGTGACACCATCACCCTCTCTTACACGTTCTTTGAGGCCAAGGAAGGTCTGCAGCTTAACTTTCCCAGCTATGTGAAACCCCACACAGCCAAGCAGGCGTAGGAATCACCTCCACATATATCTATATATATATATATATATGTATATACATTTGATTTTTGTTCTAATAAATAGTTGCTTATATTTTCAACCAGCGACTGTTATTAAATATACAATTTTAAGCAAATTAAGTTGTACGTCTCTCTTTTGTTATAGTTTAGCTTCAACTAGTTTGCCAATAACCGGCTTAGTAGATAAGGAAGTAGATGATACAAATTTTTGCTAATTTATAGAATAAATTTATTCCACACCGCGGGGGTTTTGAGTCTGCAATTGCAACAGTTGAATCCGATTACAAATAACTTCGGCTTGCATCTGCAAATGACAATCGAACAGTTTAAGAGCGATTGCACTTGCTGTTGCAGTTGAGTACGATAACAGCAATTGGAACAGCTGTTACACTTTCAAAGCGATATGTTATCGTTTGCAAGTAGCATGAAGTGATTAAAACCATATGATGACTCTCGTTCAATGAACGCTGAATCCCGTTCGTTTATAAATAGATTAGGCTGGAGAGAGACACTCTACAGTTGACCAGCAGCAGCATCCGTTGTTGTTGTAGTTGTCGATAGTGCGTACGTGACCCATTTGAACAGTGTACAATGTGTTTTGGCGTGACGTGGAGATGCGTATAGTACGAGGATTGCTCTTAGTCTGCGCCATGAGCGCCGCTTGGGCATTGGCTGTAGAAGATGTGGATGATGAATTAAAGTATGAAGATCCTACGGTGCTCATAACACTGCTCGTGCGCAACAAGGCACACATGTTGCCCATGTTCTTGAGCTATGTCGAAAAGCTCGATTATCCCAAGAAACGCATTGCCTTCTGGTGAGTGGAAAGTACAATAAGCATCAAGAAGATTGAGAGATTGTGTTTTGCAAATTTGTTGATCTATTCAGGTTACGCTGCGATCACAACAGCGATGACACCATTCAATTGCTGAAACAATGGCTTCAGCACTCGGGCAAACTTTATCATAGCATCAACTATGAATTTAATGATGACACAACGAGTTATCAAAATGAAACCTCAGCTTACGACTGGCCCGTTTCGCGTTTCAAGCATTTGATTGCCCTGAAAGAGGAGGCGCTGGAATATGCACGCGATATCTGGGCTGACTATGTGTTCTTTTTGGATGCGGATGTGCTGTTGACAGAGCCACAGGCACTCAGAACTTTAACAGCGCTCCGGTTGCCAATTGTGGCGCCCATGCTGCTGTCGGAGAGTCTCTATTCGAATTTCTGGTGTGGCATGACCGATGATTATTACTATCAACGCACTGCGGAATACAAAGATATCTATCACAGTGTTAAAGTCGGTGTGTTTGAAGTGCCCATGGTACACACTGCTGTCCTAGTCGATATGAACTATGCGGGTGCACGTTACCTAACCTTTGATCGTCAGCGTCTTGTGGAAATGCAAAAGAAGTTGAAGACAGAAGTGCGTATTTACGACGGTCCCGTAGACGATATCATTGTGTTTGCCATGTCTGCGAATAGTTCCGGTGTGGCGCTCCACGTCTGCAACAAGCTGCCCTTCGGGTATATAACACAACCACTGGAAACCACTGATACAGTCGAACAGGATCTGCAGCAGTTGATCAACTTGCGGATTAATATGGTGCATGATTTGGGTGCAGTGCCGCCAGTGCAGAATTATTTGCAACATCATCTGCGGCTACCGGCGAAGACCAAATTAGATTTCGATAATATCTTCATGATCAATCTGCAGCGTCGTCCGGAGAGGCGCGAGAAAATGGAGCAGCTGTTCAATGAGTTGGGTCTAGAAGTGGAGCACTTCGAAGCCGTCGATGGCAAGCAGCTAAATGCGCAGCTTGTCCAGGAAATGGGCATTAGTTTTCTGCCCGGCTATGAGGATCCGTATCATCATCGACCTATGACAATGGGTGAAATCGGTTGCTTTATCAGTCACTATCGCATCTGGCAGCAGATTGTGCAGCGTCAGCTGCGTCAAGTGCTCATCCTGGAAGACGATGTACGCTTTGAGTCCTACTTCAAAGTGAATGTGCAAAGGGTGCTCCAGCAAGCCAGTAAATTCGACTATGACCTCATCTATTTTGGACGCAAGCGTTTGAAGGATGAGAGCGAACCGTGGGTCGAGGGCACCGATAATCTCGTCCATGTTGGCTACTCCTATTGGACGCTGGGTTATGTTATAACACTCTCAGGTGCTGAGAAACTGCTGGCGGCTAAGCCGCTGGAGAAACTCATTCCAGTCGATGAATTCCTGCCCGTCATGTTCAATCGGCATCCGCAAAAGAATCTCAGCGACGCTTTTGCGCCACGTAATCTGATTGCATTTAGTGCTGCACCGATGCTGCTTTATCCCATCCACTATACGGGTGATTCGGGTTATATATCCGATACGGAGGATTCCCAACAAGTCGTTGTCACTCTCGATGGTGAGGCGCAGTTGAAAAGCGATCGTCAGCAAATCTTTGCCAAAGAGAACGAAATGAATATTCTCGATCTGGAGCAGGATCTTAAGCTGGGCGAGAGCAACCATGGCAACACTTTGCCCCAAGTGAGCATCAGCAAGAGCCATCAGGAGCTCTAAAAGCTAAACAGCAATTTCCAAAATGCCAAATTTATAGAATATAACTAACTAAGTCTTGAAAAGTCTGTACCAAATGTGCCTTGTCTAACGCTACAATTAAGCTAATTAATAAATGCAAAATAAATATCAACAACTACCAATTACTATATAATAATGTAACATCGGACGAAATAATTCATATGTGTATTTATTATAATAAATAACACTTTATGCAAATAAATCGAAATAATTCAAGTTGTTTCTTAATCAATTTAAAATCCAAGAGATTTTACGGAATATTTTTATAGTTAATATAAACAGTTGCCGAAAAAATAATAGAAAAAGGTGTCTTTTGCACAACATGCAAGTTTAAGGAACTTATGCATTTTTAGAAGTGGAGGAGCACATAAAAAAATGCGAGAAAAAAAAAATCTTTTATATATATATATATATATATATATATATATATATATATATACAGCTTACTTCGAACTCAGAAAGTAACAGCCCTTAAATCAAAAAAGGCTTATTTGAAGTGCTTTTCACCTTTGCATTTTATTTGTTAGCAACAACTATAAAACTGTAAACACTTAAACATAATACACCCCGTAGAAGGTTCAGAAGGAAGCTTAGCCCATGGCGCTCTTCATGAACAAGTTCTTGATGGGCGGCAAATTCTGGGTTAGCTGCAGGCCAAGACTGCGCATCAGCACAACCGGACTAAATTCCGTGGAATACAACGTGTGCAGGCCATGAACACCCACCATTATTGGCACATTTTTGGCCAAACATTTGCGTTCATATTTGATGAGATGCTGGGTGTCGCCCAGCTTGAAGCCAGCATAGGCGCCGGCAGCCAAAGTGTCCACCAGAATTCGCACATCACCAAAGCCCAAATTGACGCCTTGCCCGGCCAACGGATGGACACGATGGGCGGCATCTCCAACCAAAGCGGCGCCATTGCACACATACGACGAGGCATGCAGGAAGCCCAACGGGAAGGTGGCACGGGATCGTTCCTGTACACCGCACACTCGTGGCGGATACTGACGCTGATGCTGGGCGCCACTGTTGCCAAAGAATGCGTTCAGCGCCTGCAGTGCCTTGTCCACGACATCCACACGTGGATATTGTCGGCAAAAGGCCTCGTTTAAGGCATCCACAAACTGTGCCGGCTCCATGGCCAACAGTTGCTTGGCATGCGGCACTGTGGTGCTCCACACCAACGAGCTCTGCTTGTTGCTGAGCGGCAACAGGGCAATCGGACCACTTGGCAAGAAACGTTGCCACGCCACCGAATTATCACTATCCCCCTCCGTGTTCAGATCCAAGGTGGCCACCAATCCCATGCGCTCGTAATTCAGCGAGAAAACATCGACGCCCATTTCTTTCCGCACCACAGAGTTGGCGCCATCGGCTCCGATGAGCAGTTCGCAGGTGTAGCTGCGTCCATCCTGGAGCTTCACCTGCGAATGAGGTGCACCCGTCGCACCCGGCAGACCCACGCACTCAATGCGTGCCTGATTCAACACCTTCACATTGGGCGCCGAGTCGCGAACGCGTGCATAGACCGCATCCAGTATTAGATCGTTCTCAATGATGCACGCCACATCGCTGGCAAAGTTATCGTGCTGGAATTGGATGAGTGCATCGCTGTTCGATTCCCACACCTGCATCTGCTTCACGGGCTTACAGCGTGCCGCCTCAATGTGCTGCCAGGCATCGATCGATTTGAAAAGCTCGATGGAGTTGCGATTGATAGCCGAAACACGATTCTGATAGGGTGCATTCACATCGAAACCCTTAAATGGTCCAGCACCCTCCAGCAGCAGCACCTTCTTGTCCGCCAGTGTTGCATTCTTGGCCAGTGCAGCGGCCAACGTTGTTCCCACTAAGCCACCGCCTCCAATAATTATATCAAAGTGCTCCGCAGCCGGTGAAGATTTTGTTGTTGTTGTTGTTTTGTCTGCTGCTGCTGCTGTTGTGGCCAGCAAGCGTTTAGCAATGCTGCGCACTTGTGTGGCCGCCGCAGCGCCAGAGTTTTTGCACAATAATATCAACATTTGTGCAGCAATATACACTTACAAATTTCTATTTAAATTTCACAAGTTTTATTCGTTGTTATCGTTCGTAATTGGCCTGGTAGGGGTGGACACATATCAGCGCATATGTTATCGAGTCATGGTCACTTGCATACCACCTATCGTCTATCTATCCATTCTGTACGATAACACGCTTTGTTATCGACTAGTTTAAGCAGTTAATAATTTGAATTTGCAAATAAAACATATTTACAGATGCCCAACAAACTCATAACAAATGCTTTGAATTGTTCCATGAGATTGCCAACGAGCAAAATGGCGATGTATATGAAACCTTGACTCTATTTATGAACCAAACTCTGTGCATGCACATCTGTCCGGAAAATACAAAGGGAATGGGACCAAAAAGTGGGGACCACATTTCCGATTGGTTCATTAAGCTCTTGGAGAAGTATCCGGATATAATGGCGAGCGTGTTGGAGCGTTACATCGAGAGCATCATTACGAATCCCATTAAGGAGGTTAGTCAAATGAATTACCTATTGAAACTAATAAATTTAAATACAATTTTACTTTTTGCAGTGGAAAACGGTGGATGAGAAAATTGCCATTGGATATGCTGCCAAATATGATGCAGCGCTCTTTGCTAAATGCAATAAATCCTGCACGGATTTTCTAGTTGAATCAGTGAAAGCGGAAGATGCTGTAGGCATCCAGTTGAGGTCTCTAGAGCTTATCGATTGTGTTCTGCAACATGAGACGCAGGTGAATTGGAGAATCTTTCAACACGATGTGTCCACAAAGCAGCGAGAAGTTGACCTCATCCGAGAGACAATCCTCTGCCTTGATGATCGGACTTTTACGGTACGCCGCAAGGCTAGCCAGGTGCTGATTTCGGCCATTAAACAGGGTTCACCAATAACAAGCCGTATACTCAACGAGATCATCAGTTTCGTCCAATTCACTGACCAAGATATAGCGACAGAAACTGCTCCAAATCCCCGACAACTGGAGCTGATGGAAGAAAAACAGGGCATCCTGAAATACGCCTTTAGCTTCGAGGGTCACGAAGAACTCGAACCACTGGTGCTGAAAATACCGCAAGTGATTTACGATCGCTTCCTCAGCTCCAGCAATGGCCTAGCACGATGCGCGGGCATCGCCTTGCTGGAGCGCCTGGTACTCATCAATCAGCGCATTATCTACGACACAGACTTTGAGCGGGAGACTTCGCTACTTGCCGTCGACATACTGTCCTCGGTGCGCAAGTCAGCAATTGAATCGATCGACACTCTCTTGCACAAATATTACAATTGCACCATACTGATAGATGTCTACTGTCGCATCTGGCCATGTATGCTAAACGATGAGGATACGGCTCTTCAGAAAATTGCACTGCATGTAAGTGTTTATTTATTTTACTCTTATGCTTTAAAGTTAATCTCTAAACACACATTTTCCCCCACAGAGCTTCAATCGAAATGTTTTATTGGCCATTAAACCGTTGGAGTTTACCAATGAACCAAAAGATTTGCTGCCCTGGCGTATTTTGACCACGCTGTTGGGTTCGCAGCCGCGCGATTATTTGCAGCAAAGACTGAGCCTGCTGCTGCAGACCGAGAATTTAGTAGAGTGAGTTTTTCTTTTGCAATTCAATAAAAACAACTTCAATTTGATCTATTTTTTCTAGTTCACGTCTGGTGAATACGATAATATCGCATTTGTGCACACCAATGGCAACGGAGGCGTGGACATTGCTTCTCCTGATATCAAGTCGCATAACGAACAACTTGGATGCCATCATTTCAACATTCAATGGGCTGTCGTCGTTTAACATGAAGTCAAACCAAGTGCTAGCGCTTCAGCTGATTAGTTACTGTCTTTCAAACTTCTCCAAAGCATCGCTTAATCAGCTCTTCAATCATCTAATCTCTGCGCTAAGCACGGGCAGCATTTGGTTAGCACTCATCTCACCAGCACTGCTGCTTCTGGGTCAAATTGACAAGTTGTCTCAGAGTCAAGCACCGCGAAACAGCAGCAATGCGGACAGCTGGAAACGGCAACTCCTGCAGCATGTCACGGAAGCCCTATATTCGTGCATAGATTATTTCCAGGAGGATCACATACGACTGACATCACTGCTGACAACATATACGGAATTGATAGTCATGCTGCCGATCCTTGTGGATCCCAGAATAGTTGAATATTGTGTCGACTATATACAGAAATGTAATGAAATGGACGAGTCCAGTTTCGATACGGATAATGAGCGCATCGTGAACTGGATGATTGTAACTGCGGGTCGTCTATCGCTGCGAGATCATAAGCTAGCCAATCGAATCGCCAAGTTGTATGGCCAAATATTGAGGACAAACGATAGACCGCAACTCATAAACAACACACTGATCGGTCTCAATGATCTCGGCAAGAAATATCCCACCATTTTGGAAAAGAATATGAAATGCATTCTCAGCAAACTGTACTCGAAATATCCCACAACTCGCGTTCGCGCCTATCGCTGTGTCAAGGATGTCATCCTGGCTGGCAACATAAAGCTAAAGGGTCCGATCTTAATCGCACTCCTCTCCGGACTGCTGGACGACAGTGCGGAGGTGGCACATGAGGCAGATGCATTCTTCATACGCTATAAGAAGCTGTATGACAAGTCCTTATTTAATCACTGTCTCAAGGAGAATCCATTCGACTTTAATGGCCAGGCGTTTATCAAAGGTTCTGCGAGATTCAAGTCGCCGCTGCAGGGTCCAGAGAAACGCAAAAATAGACGTTTGTTATATAATCATATTATTGCCGCGCTGGATGATCACACGCTGCTGATGTATTTTGGTCAGCTCAAGTTGCTGGCTGGTAAGTTGACTCGGGCTAGTAGATACTCTGTTACCCTCTAATTTACATATTATACAGAGAAAACAAAGGATAAGGAATTTATTACATCAAATGGTGCTCTGGATGTTGTTATGGATATACTCTTCATAATGCGTCGCATCTGCTTTTTCACGAAGAGCAAACGTCAGCAGAGCGGCGACCAAGCCGATGACGAAAATGAGGAAGAGTCGATTGTGGAGGAGCTGGCGCCAGCTGTGCCGGCCGATCAACAACTAGCTGCTACATCTAATGCCACAGGCAGGGGTCGCGGACGTGGCGCTCGTCGACGTGAAACGGCTGAGGGACCGGTATGACTATGTCCAACATTTTCTCCTTACACGTCTTAATAATTTGTTTGTCTACAACTACAGCTAAAGCAACTGGAGCGCTGTTTGCGTTATGTTGAAGAAACCCATCGGAATCTGCGTAATGTGATGAGCTCGGAAATGAAACAGGAGTTCAATCAATTTTGCCGTGCTATGACTATGCGCTTTCCCAACTACACGGACTTTGCGCAGCCGGCGGAGTTCTGGCAAAAATATAAACAATCCAAAACAAAAGGCAAACGACGACGACCCAACGGAGAGAACGATACGGGCATTGAATCCATGGAGAGCAATTCGGATACTGATAAAGAACTGCCGCTGGAGCGCCACAAAACAACAGTCACAACATCGAGCAACGAGCCGCGCCGAAGGAACTACGATGTGTTGGCCACTGAGCTAATCTTTCAACCGCATGACTTCTAGCGGGTTAGGATTAATTTAAATCGTCTTCAATACACAAAAGAATTTAACGCAAAAAGTATTCTATAATATATTCTTGGACTTAGACCGTAATTCAAATTGTAAAATCAACATAAGCTTTTTTTTCTTAGATTAAAATTATATATCATACCGAAGCAGTGACCACTGCACTTATAAGTTAAAGAGCATTACGTTCACATTTACCTATGTATATAAATATATATACTTTTCTGTATTGACTGATCATTTCTATAAGACAAACAAAAATGAAGCCTATTTTGTATTTGAATTCACATAAGTTAAAACTAAACAATGTTTATATCAATGAGACTATATTTTTAATTGTAAATGGATTATTGTTCTGAATCAACAGAATAGATATCACTTATCTCCCGTAAACCACGCGCAAACTCCTTCAATACTAGTTTGCCCCCTTGCACGGGATTCATGCCCAGCTCTTTGGCTTCGGTGGCCTGCAGCAAGATGCGCTCCAGCAGGGCCACAGTGATGGGTGGCTTAATAATATTGATCTCTTTGGGCGGCATCGACTTGGGGCTGGGCAACAACAACGCTGCCTGCGGCTTCTTGGGCAGTGCAATAGTGTTTGGTGGCGGCAATGTGATTATGTTGCCCACATCCATATCGAAAACCTGTAGAATCGGTGACGTTGCTGCTGATGGCGGCATTGCCGACGCTCCAAATTGTTGGCCCTCAAATGCTGCGGAACCGGGTGCCGGACGTAAATGGATATTAATGCCAGCCTTGGCAGCGGCAGCGGCTGCTTTGGCACTGAGCGCAGCGGCCCGTTCCCTTTTGGCGGCAATCGCTGTTTTCAACGGCGGCGTGGTAACCGCCAAGCGCTGCTCCGTATTGCGACAACCTGCAGACTGGCGATTTGTAGCTACGGGTAATGATGTATGCCGGACTTACCAATGCACTTGCAGTGAATGGAACAGATGGCCATGGATTGATAGCAATCGCAGTAGTTTTTGATGCATTGCGAACGCTTGCAGCAGCAACCTCTGGGCGCCGGCTGCTTTGCCTTTTGCTCCTGCACACAGTTATTGGTCGATCTCTTATTGAACATAATTAGTCCAGAGTCGAAATTCCGGACAACAAAATGCTGTAAATAAGTCAGATTCGAAAGCTGCTGTCATTTGTCAAAATGAAACACAAAAAAAGCAAAATTAGAAAATTTGATAGTTCCGTTTAAAATTGTCGAACATAAAAAACTCATTACTGTCATTTAGGATGTATACAAAAAAATACTGTCAACTAGGACATACATATAAAAAGCTCATTACTGTCAGTTAGGGGCGTGTGCGGAAGTCCGTTCAAATTATCGTTTAGGCGAAGGAAACTCATCAGCTTGTTGTGCTTTTTGATTTTGTTTTATAAATATGGAATGTTTATATATATATTTGATTTGTAGTTTTGCTCTAGTTAGTCTATTAAAGCTTAGATAAAGTAATGTATTTATGTATATTGATTTATTTAGGTGTACTTGTAATAAAGATAAAATTTGTTAAGTACCTTTTGTTTAACAAGTGTTAATAATAGCATTTTTAACAATTCATTAATTGATGCTACATTTTCTCTCTCTCTCTCTCTCTTTCTATATATATATATATGTATATATGTATATATTTGTGTATATGTATATAATATGGAATGGCATTATGATATTGTTGTTCATCTTACTACATTTAACACTAATCGAATGCAAAAAAAAAGTATGTAAAACATTTGTTCTGACTTCGTTTTGGTTAATTATTTTTACCTAGTTAAATATTGCTTGCACTTTACATAGTTTCTCTCTTTTCTATTTTTGTTTGGCAGATACATAGATAATTGTTCTGGTTGCTAGTATATAGGCAGATATTAAGTTGTAGAAGACTTATTAACATTAAGAAAGTAATTTCGTGGCAAATTGCAATTGATTGCTTTTTTAAAGTAAACGCACTCGCGTCCACATCGCTTTTGTCCCACATCAATACAGTCATCAAAATGGAAGCTTTTGGGCGACTGACGGACTGCTCCACATGGGTAAGGCAACAAATTGATTTTTCCCGATATGAGTTCTACAAAGATCACGGATTGCAAGTTGCAGCTTCAACAAATCGTATTGTTGAGCAGCTCATAACAGTTCTGGGCAGCAGCACCCGCCGCCTCCTGGCGTGTCTTCAAAAAATTGCCCACCCAATGTGCCGTCAGATCCAGATATTTGGTCCTCGAGCCGGGATTGTAATCAAGGAAACCGGCACGTGGCGCAACCTCCTCGATTTGACTGCCATCGGGCCAATTGTTGTAGCTGGCAATATTTATAAAGCCCACATGATTGAGAATGGCCGTGCGCCACGCCACGCCATAGTACTAAAAATAAGATTAATAATTTAATTATTATGTATTTTCAATACACATACTTGTTATCTTCTACTTACGCGCCCATTGCTTCTGTGTCGTTGTATATCACCGTGCCGTGGAAATTTATTACGCTCTGCGAAGCCGGGACCCACTGTGGGCACAAACAGCATTTTATAGGACAGTGCATAGGACTTGAGATATGACCAATTCTTCCAGGTGCTGGCAAAGACGGCACCATTGCTCGGCAATTTGCTGTAGAAGCCATCAAAACACAAACGACGCAAAACATCCGCATGGCTCTTGAGTCTGTCGAAATAAAGAATTGAAAATGGGAATGAATGAATTGAGCTGAGTAGAAGTCTAAGTCTTATTTTGCAGAATCTAACAATATTATCGAACATAGAAAGTATTATATTAAATTGCACACGGCAATTAAAAGCCATTGAATGAAGTTGTTCAGCTTAAGCTCAGTAAAAACATAATTCTCTCTCCTGATGGCATTCAAAAATGAAATTTAGAGTCTCCACAGATGCAGTTATAAATTGCCAGAATGAAAAGTTGCGTTATATCTAACCCATAACAATGTTACTCCTTACAACTCTCACCTGATGTGCCCAATGTAGAATGCATCCAGCACACGCCGCAAGCTGCCCAGATCTCCATGTCCAATTCGCTTCTCCGGCAGCTCTTCTGCTGGTGCTTCTGGTGGCCGGCACAGCTGACGGCCCAGACTCTCGCTCAGCTTGTACGCATTGCTGACATAGAGCACCGGCAACAGGACTCCACGAGATTGACTCCACACCCGATAAAAGCCCGGCAGTTCGACGTACGCGGCAATATCCTGGAGCTGTTGACGCACAAATTCCACGGATCGATTGCCTGCGACGCTGAGTTCGAAGGTGACGCTCAGATTGTGTTGCGGTGCCAGCTCAATGATTTGATGCAACAGCGCCGGATCCGCGGGCCGGACAAAGTTGAGGATGAGCACACCAATGCCACAGCTGCGAATATTCTCGAAATGCTGACCCAACAGCTTGGCACTGGGCTTGTACAGACCCAGCGCCGGATAGAAGGCCGTATTGAGTACCTTCACGGGTTTTGGCGTTGTTAGCGGCAGTGCCACATCATTGGGATGCTCCGGCTGTGGCTGTGGTGGCTTCTTGGACTTGTACCACGGCACCGGTGCCGTATAGAAGATGTGCACAGCCGTCGCCACTGCCTCCATTGTGGTGCGCATCTGTTCCGCTGCATTCTCGTGCTGCTGCTGCTGCTGTTGTTTCACCTGCTGCAGTCGGTTCTGAATGATGCGCGACTTGATCTTTTGCTCATCATATTTCTCGGGCACAATGACGCCATGTTCCCGATGTGATTGCAACACCATCGCCTGCTCCTTTGGCTGCTGCTTCTGCTCGGATTGTGGCTGATAGGCGCGTTGTATGAATCGTTCGTCCAGCAAACGTTCAACTGTCGCTCCATTCTGGCCCGAGGAGCCAAGTAAAATGATGCAGGTGATCACAATTAGAGCCACAATTGTCACCAGCAATAAAATCTTCACCTTGCGACGCGTTTTCATATATTTTTTGAGCAGCATTTTTGTTTTTGGTTTTTTTTTTTGGTTAACTTGAATGACTCTATTCACATTGTTTTGGCCTATTGTCGTTTGTGCTTCTTCTGCTTTTCGCTATTTGTACAACTACCCCAACTAACACCCCCAACGCCCTCCCATAACAAAGGACCAGCCCCTTTTGGTAACCCTACACTGCCGGAAACTCAACACGTTTTGCGCATGACCACAAAAAAAAAACGGACGTTAAAAATACGCCAAAATAACAATTGGATACGCTATTATTTCTTATTATTTATGAAAATAAAACACTTTTCAAAAGTTGTACTTTTCTAGTACTAGGCATATATTTAAAATTATAAAGAGACAGATATATAAATAACTAGCGTTTGTACGTCAACACATTGTTTGGATTGTATTTTATTAGATATAAAGTAAAGTTTATAAAAAATGGTATCATTCATTCATATAATTGGTAGCATTGCTGTCTTATCCATATAGATGACTAGCGTCCCTCAACTGCAAAAATATCAAATATTACTATATAATCAAATTAATAAGCAACAGAGGCTAACTTACTATATGTGGACAGATCAATTTCCTCGGGCAGCTCGCTAATGTTGACATCGAAACGATCCTGTACTTCGTTAAGTATCTTGGCATCGTTCTCATCGGACACGAAGGTGATGGCCAGACCCTTGGTACCAAAGCGACCGGCACGCGCCACTCGATGCAGATAGGTGTCAGAATCCTCGGGCATGTCATAGTTGAACACAATGTTCACACGCTCAATATCCATGCCACGACCAAACAGATTTGTGGCCACCAAAATACGTTTCTGGAAATCTTTGAATTGCTGATAGCGATTCAAACGATCATCTTGATTCATGCCACGATGAATGCCAATGGCCGGGAAATTTTGCTCTGTCAGCAGCTGGGCCAAAGCGGTGCAACGTTGCACAGACTTGACAAAGATGACGACCTTATTAAATACAACACAAATTAAAGATTAATAAAAAAAAAAAACATTGGGATTCGATTTCAAGATATTACTTGATTGAACTCTAGCGCATCGAGCAGTTCGAAGAGCTTCTTGTTCTTCTCGTTCTCCTTCAGATTGACATAGTGCTGCTGGAGGCCGTGGAGCGTCAGTTTGGCCTCATCATCGACATACACTTCCATGGGCTATATTGAAATATTGGAAATGGTGTTTATGGTGCAAATTTTTTTAAGGAAAAAATAAACAAACAATTAAGATTGATTGACAGAAATCGGCAAATTGGAACTTATGAAATAGGTACGCCTACAAAATATTCTACATACGGCCACGCTAAATAACCATCATCAACTACTCGGTATTTTATTGTTGTTGTTGTTGTGCTGCGCATCTCGAATGTGTTGCAAGTAGCAAGCGCTCCATGCGGACATCAGACGTTGCGGGGACGCATCAGTATCAGAATCGGTATTCAGTATTCAGTATCGTTCGTTTTGTGTGTGACTGCTGTTCGTTCACTTGTTTTTCATTTTTGTTGATTGCATTTACATTTTGTATTCTGTTGTTATTTTGTATTGTTTTTTTTTTTTCGTTTTGCAGTTTTACGCGTTTAACCATTTAGAAAATGGTCTTTTGGCATTCATGGCAAGAGTTTTGAGTCATTTTATACGCAATGAGCGAGTTTTCGTTTGCAGTTTGTCGCGCTTAACCATTTAGAAAATGGTTTTCAATAGTTATGGACAAGGATTTGAGATATTTGTTATGCGCTTGCAGCGCCTGCTTCGATTTGCTTTTACACGTTTAACCATTTAGAAAATGGTTTATGGCAGTTATATAGTTATAGATATTTAACCATTTGGGGAATGGTTAATTGTTATCGTTTACTGTTAACGCGTTTAAATCAGTTACAAAAACAATATGTGTTCTCGACTGGTTTTCTCGTTTTCAGGTAAAAGGCAGAAAGTGTAACAATTGTGATTTGTTGGTGGTGTTGTTTAGGTTGATTTTTTGTATGGCGTGCGCGTTTTCGTATTTAATTATTATAGCTAGTGGTCGTAATAGTAGTAGTAGTAGTAGTAGTAGAAGTGCGACGGAGATATTTACATCTTGCATAAACTTTTTGCAAACGGGACGAATCTCTTTGCTCAAAGTGGCGGAAAACATCATAACTTGCTTGCCGTGTGGTGTGCTACGGAATATTTCCTGCACATCGCGACGCATATCTAACAAAAATAAAAAATATAATTAGCAACGTATAAAGATAATAGTTTAAAGATGAAAACTTACCCAGCTGCTCCAACATCTTGTCGCACTCATCGAGAACAAAGTGCTTCAAGTGCTTCAGATTCAACTTCTTGTTGCGTATCAATGCCAAAATGCGTCCCGGTGTGCCAACAACAATATGCGGTGTGCCATTCTTAAGTGTCTCCTCATCCTTTTGAATCGCCAGACCTCCAAAGAATACAGCCACCTAGAGCAATAAGCAGCAATTAATAAAATATATTTCTCCATTATTGCTATCTATACATACCTTAACTGTGGGCATATATTTGGAGAAACGTTCGTACTCCTTGCTGATTTGGAATGCCAGCTCACGGGTGTGGCACATGACCAGAACGTGGCAGGTGTTATTATCGGCCGGCTCCAGTTGCTGCAGCGTGGCGAGCACAAAGACAGCCGTCTTGCCCATGCCGGATTTGGCCTGGCAGAGAATATCCATGCCGAGCACAGCCTGCGGGATGCATTCGTGCTGAACTGCAAGTGTTGCCAGATGAGCGTAAATAATAAATAACTATCATATGCATGCACAACTGTACGTCATTTTCTCTACTCAAATTAGCAACCCATTCCCACTACAGTTTTGGTATAGCTCAGAGTCGATCACAGACTAATTTCTACATACCTTCAGATGGATGCTCGAAGCCGCAGTCAACGATTGCACGCAATATTTCTGGTTTTAGCAAAAAGTCACGGAAGCCCGAACTGTGAATGGAGACATATGTGCCCTTCACGTCCTTTTTTGGCGCCTCCTGGCTCTCAACGGCAGTGGTCTCGTTCTGCTCCTCATCCTCGTAGTCGAGAAGATCGTCATTATCAGCCATTTTTTTTTTTTGGTTGCTTTACTCCTCTTTGTGCGTATCTACGTTAGGAAGGCTGTTTGCAAAATTCTGGGGGCGAAATAAAAATGGCTATTGTAATTTACAATGTGTCTGTATGTGTTGTAAATGCCGCGTTTTCTGTTTGCCAAACCGGCGTATGCTCGCCGCCATCTTGTTTTTTCAGTACATTGAATCATTCCAGCAAATTTTTTACAAGATATTGCGAAACTATATTTAATGACCGCTATCAATTGCCTATTTGCTTGTTTTGCAGTTGCACTTACTGTTTACACGTTCTTTTTTCGCTAATAATAATAATTATTATTCTTTAGCGATTTTGGAAAAGTAAGACTGACTCTGAACGTGACGTCGATAATGTAAGTATAGTTCCTACTATCAAAAATGAGGCGGCTCTTCGATAAACGCAGTATCTATTCGATATACAAATTCAGCTAACAAAAAGGGAAATGTTTAAAAATCAATATTTATATAGCATAGATTTCAGATAGCACTTTGCAGTACGATAAATAATATTCATTTAAGTGAATAAATTATACCCAATTTAGCAACTTCGTGCAGGGTTGCATTCACGAATGATCGATATTTGCTATTATCACGCGAAAATATCGATACTGTGAGCGTCAGTCTACCCAATAGAACTATACGTCGGCCGCGTTTTCTGTCGGTAATAAAATTTGTTGCACAAAAACTTGCGCAGCATTCGATTAAAATACAATTAACCACGTAAGTTTGTAAATACCCCAAATCGTTTTCAAATAGTTTATTGTGTGCAAGCTAGTGATAAGTGCAAGTGAGTTTCCCTCTCGAGTTTTAGCATTGCGCGTGCTGCCCCCTGCAGCTGCAACAAAATGCGACTGTCAAAAACCAAATTCTGAATAAAAAACGCCATATTGTGTAAATTGAAGCGTTGCATTTCAAGCCAAGTAGCCGAATGAGTTTCACAACAAATGCGCGCGTCTGTATTTCATATATTTAACAAGCATTTCAATGCCGCACCCGCTTATTTTTACCCTACGCCCATAAACAAAACGCCGCAAAAGTAGCTCAGTTGTTTTTTTTATTTTTCGTTCGTTCGCTTTAGTACAGTCGGCTTGAGTGAAAAAAATCAACTGGGGTAACATGTTAGCTGGTGAGAGAGAGAGAGAGAGACAGCAGCAGACGAGACAAACTCGTTTCGCTTTCAATTGCGCTGGTTCTCTCTTTCTCTGCACGCATTTTGAGCAGTTTTATTATTATTTCTTCTTTCTGATGCTTATTTTTTTCTTGTTTCTGTTTGGAATTTTATCAGGCCCAAAAAGCGAAAGATTGCGCGCAAAAATAAACTCGAGCTAAGAGCAAACACAGCGTATTAATAAGGTCAGTTAAAAGTGTGTTTATGTATTTTATGTGTAAATACCCTCTATTTGTAAAGATATGGGGTAAATGCATTTAACCTAAAAACCCGGAAGTTAAAGAAAGCAGCAGCTTTGCATTCTGTGTGCAGGATATCTACTAGTCGAGTACTTTATTATCTATTTCATATAGATTTTTAATCATTTTTTATACGATTTTTGCAGCAGTGAAAAAATGTCATCGAAATCTCGACGAGCTGGCACCGCGACGCCGCAGCCCGGCAGCACCTCCACCCCGTTGCCGCCAACTGGACCCCAACCGTCGCAGTCGCAATCGTCGTCGCAGTCGCAGCAGCAGCAGCAAGCTAATAGTCCACTAAGCCCCACACGTCATTCGCGTCTCGTGGAGAAGGTGGAGCTGCAGAATCTGAACGATCGTCTGGCCTGCTATATCGATCGTGTACGCAATCTGGAGACGGAGAACTCACGTCTCAGCATCGAGGTGCAAACGACCCGGGACACTGTGACCAGAGAGACGACCAACATCAAGAATATCTATGAGAATGAATTGCTCGATGCGCGTCGCATGCTCGATGAGTTGGCACGCGAACGGGCCCGACTCGAGATCGACACGAAGCGCCTGTGGGAGGAGAACGAGGAATTGACATCGCGTCTCGATAAAAAGACCCAGGAATGCAGTGCAGCAGAGTGTGAGTGTGACTCTGAATTTACTTTGCTTAATCATTCTATAATCAATCTTAATTTCCTGCCACTCTGTAGCCAATGCCCGCATCTATGAGTCACGTGCAAATGAGCTGAGCAACAAATATACGCAGGCCAATGCTGATCGCAAGAAGGCCAATGATGATTTGAATGAGGCGCTTAAGGATTTGGATCGTTTGCGCAAACAGCTCGAGGATTCGCGCAAGAATCTCGAACAGGAGACACTGGCGCGTGTGGATCTGGAGAATAGCATACAGAGTTTGCGTGAGGAGCTCTCGCTCAAGGATCAGGTTCATGTACAGGAGATCAACGAATCGCGTCGCATTCGGCAAACTGAATACAGCGAGATCGATGGACGTCTCTCTTCGGAGTACGAGGCAAAGTTGCAGCAATCGCTGCACGAGTTGCGCAGCCAATACGAGGAACAGATGCGCAACAATCGCGATGACATCGAAGCCCTTTACGAGGCCAAGATACGTTCGCTGCAGGATTCCGCGTCGCGCACTCACAACTCGTCGCACAAGTCCATTGAGGAATTGCGCAATTCACGCATACGCATCGATGGCCTCAATGCCAAGATCAACGATCTGGAGTCGACCAATGCAGTGCTGAATGTGCGCATCCGCGAGCTGGAACAGCAGCTGGACAACGAGCGTGAGCGTAACAGCAATGATATCGCTATGCTCGAGAAGGAGCTGCATCGTTTGCGCGATGAGATGGCCCATCAGCTGCAGGAGTACCAGGATCTAATGGACATCAAGGTGGGCGATGAAATACCTATAACTGTATACTATAACATCTAAATTTAAGATTGCCAAGTTTGGTTGTAAATATAAAATACGATTTATTTTCAAGCTCATCTAAAATTAAAAACCTTTTCTAATTCCTGCAGGTCTCCTTGGATTTGGAAATCGCTGCCTACGACAAGCTTTTGGTGGGTGAGGAGGCGCGCCTGAATATAACGCCCGCCAATACGGCCACGGTGCAGTCGTTCAGTCAATCCTTACGCAGCTCACGTGCCACGCCCTCGCGTCGCACTCCGTCTGGCGCACTCAAACGCAAACGGGCCGTTGTCGATGAATCGGAGGATCGCAGTGTGTCCGATTTCTATGTGTCGGCCAGTGCCAAGGGCAATGTGGAAATCAAAGAGATCGATCCCGAGGGCAAATACGTCAAGCTGTACAACAAGGGCAGCGATGATATCGCCATCGGTGGCTGGCAACTGCAGCGTTCCGTCAACGATGGTGGACCGGTCACCACATACAAGTTCCATCGTTCGGTTAAAATCGAATCGAATGCTACGGTTACCGTTTGGTCATCGGATTCGCGGGCCAGCCACGAGCCACCATCCAACATTGTGATGAAGCAACAGAAATGGATCACAGGCGACAATACGAAGACGGCTCTGTTGAATAGCGATGGCGAGGCGGTTGCCAATTTGGAGCGCATCAAGCGTATTGTGTCCACCCATGTGTCGTCCTCATCCTCATCGCGTCTCAGTCGTCGTCGCAGCGTCAGCGCCGTTGATGGCCACGAGCAACTGTATCATCAGCACGGCGATCCCCAGCAGGCCGGCGAGAAATGCGCGATTATGTAACAGCTGCCATGAATTAACAGAAAAAACAATCACACACACACAAAATACACACCACTCCACACACACATAGCCAGGCATACAGACAGACAATTAATACAACAACAACAATAACATACCGCGTTAGACAGCTAAGTTTATATATTTTTGTGGATGACCCCACATAAGAAAATCGTTCAATTAATTTATTCATTTTTTGTATATCCCTGCAAGAGAGCAGCACGATTACATGAACAACTTTATGTCTTCAATATTAATCTTCCACATGTTTACAAATTCAGTTTCTGTTTTGTGTTTCTCCATAACAACAACAAAAATGACAAATTTTAATTTACGTTACGTGTTTCAAATTCAAAAACTACTCCCCCCCCCCCCCTCCATAAGCAGTAGTTTTGTAGACTTTATATGGTATATTTGTTAACAATCCCCAACTACTTCCAGGCTATAGAATATACCATTTAGAATTTACAAAAGAAAACACTCATTTTCAACTCTTCCTCTATTTTTTTTTTACAAAATCTTTGCCAATGCTGGGTTTTACAGCATTTTCGATGCATTTTGTGCAAAGAACACCCCTCAACCATATATAAATAAATAGACATAAATATACATATAGTTTTGTAAGCAGCATTAAAATTACGACAAGAGCTCATGTTAAATAACTAATAAAACAAAAACTATATCAACAAAAAATCAGACTACATAATAGTTAGATAAGTATCTTTTTTTACGCGCAGATCAAATAAAAATACAAATTTCTATATAACATAAAGAACAAGAAGAAATAAAACACGCATAAATAGGCAATGTGAGAAAAGAAATAGAAAAGAAAGCCAGCAATAATATATATTTTTAAAACAAATCAAATTCGAAGGCAAACTCTCCCTCGGTTTGGCGCTCATTAGATTGTTTTCAATATCTATATACATATATGTATATATATATATGTATATCTTTTTGGGCGCTCAACCGGTTAAAACATCAACACAAGAAAGTTTTGCGGCGTTTATTTTATGCGTGGGTGTGGCCACGACAAACTATTCAACAAATAAAAAATAAGAAAAACCTACAAATTAAATTGTAATCTTAAGCATATATATGTAACTGCTAAATAAATAAAAATGTTTCATAAAAATTTACGCCAATTTTAGTTCGCAAACTAATATGTCATTTGATAGGGTATTCCATACAGTCTTCCTTGCTTGCTCTCTATTTTGAATTATTTTTGGATTGTATGTATATGCATATGCTGGAAATCCACTCATGCTCTTTGGCTTTGCTGCCACTATCTGGCAACGCCAGAGCACTCGAATCCCACTCAAAAGCATTTGCCCTCAGCGCTCAAGTTCATTCAACTATTGCTGTTGCATATTAAGCAGTTCTCTTATGCTCCGCATACTTACTTTCTACTTGCAGAGATGCATTTCGCCGGTCGAATTATACGCCTTGCAAATGCTGCGATAACGCCGGACAAAAAAGTATCTCAAGGTCTCATTTCTACGTAAATACAACGATTAAGTTGTTCTCTTTATCGCTGAGAGCGTCGCATAACAAGAGCTAATCGGACTCGTTATATACACACACATATACATCTGTTATATTCTGTATAAATTGACGGCTAAATTGGAACGGCAATCGTAGCTTGCTGTTAGTCTCCAAGTTTGCTTAACGCCAACCGCACGGTGTGTTGTCGCTAAGCCAGCCTCGATTGCCTTTGTTATTGTTATTGAACATTGCAAAACAGAAAGAAAACAAAACATTCGTTGACATTGTTACAGGTAAGCAACTTGACGACCGTCTAGTGTCCTTCATGTATCGTTCTCTCGCTCACACACTCGAAGCTGTTGAAAGCAGTTTTCAAATGGTGAATAATCGCTAAGAATTATTCTCGATAATATTAAGTATCGATTATTGAGTAGAATTTTAGTGTGTATTTTTATTTATCTATCGATCTATGCTCGAATAAATTATGAAAAGTTAGTTTGAATAGATTCGTTAAAAATAACGTATGTACTTTTAAAAAGCATTTCAATCGCTATATGGAGTGTATACTGTAAGCACGCCCAAAACAATGGGCGTATCAATTGCGAGACAAAAATACTGTTGTTTAAATATGCAGTAAGTTGATATCTAATCTAATCTTATCGGGAATGCATTTTTTTAACTATTCAGAGTTCCTGAAAAATGAGACTTATAATCTTGGCATCAAGTGACTCAGTTGGCAAATGGGCCGCCAAATATGTAGCCAAGCGGATCAATGACTTCAAACCGGGTCCCGATAAGTAACGACCATTTAGTATACGCATATGAAAAGTATAATATATAGATTTTTCAATATATATGTCAGATTCTTTGTGCTGGGCCTGCCAACGGGTAGCACACCATTGGGCATGTACAAGGAGCTGATTGAGTTTCACAAGCAGGGCAAGGTCTCCTTTCGCTATGTGCGGACCTTCAACATGGACGAGTATGTGGGTAAGTATTCAGTGATTATTTTCCCCACTTGTGCGATTAAATTAATAAATGCATTTCTTGGCAGGTTTGCCTCGCGATCATCCTGAGAGCTATCACCACTTTATGTGGCACAATTTCTTCAAGCACATCGACATCGATCCGGCGAATGTTCACATTTTGGATGGTAATGCGCCCGATCTCGTTGCCGAGTGCAATGCGTTCGAACAACAGATTAGGGAAGCCGGTGGCGTAGAGCTCTTCATTGGTGGCATTGGACCCGATGGACATATTGCATTCAATGAGCCTGGCTCATCGTTGGTGTCGCGAACGCGTGTCAAGACCCTGGCCCAGGACACACTCGAAGCGAATGCCCGTTTCTTTGAGAATGATATGAGCAAGGTGCCCAAGCAGGCGCTCACTGTGGGCGTGGGCACCGTTATGGACTCGCATGAGGTGATGATCTTGATTACGGGCGCCCACAAGTCCTTCGCCTTGTACAAGGCCATTGAGGAGGGCGTCAATCATATGTGGACTGTCAGCGCATTCCAGCAGCATGCGAACACGCTGATGATCTGCGATGAGGATGCAACGCTGGAGCTGCGCGTCAAGACGGTTAAATATTTCAAGGTATGCTCGAGGCATTTGTAATTATATTTCAATTCTGGTTTTGGATTTGGGACAGTTTTAAAGCTTTAGCTAGTTAAGGTGCTGGTTTTCTTCGGGAAGAGCTGAGCTGTTTTGAATTATGTATTTTTATCTTGATATGGACAATATATTGTGCTGCTGTTAACTGGAGGTGCTATGTATAACTACTCTGCATGCTAACCCATTACCTACTGTTTACTTACCGGCTTAATTTTATGGCTATAGTTAAAGCTTGCTAAAGCCTGTTTGGCATCAACTTTGATAATATTACAGGGCATACTCAGAGATACGAAAAAAGCAGCCGCCTCCCAGGAAGATTACACAAACCTCAAATGTAATGTAGAATAATCAAAGCTCTTATTTATATTAAGAGAGAGTTTTTTTTAAAAGACAAAGAGTTTGTTTTTTAACTGATAGCGTATACAATTTGACTTTGCGGTGTTCCACTTACTAAATATAGGCGTCAGTAATCGCAATATTCAGCGGTTAAGTTGAGCACTTATCATTTGCAACAAATTCTCCTTATAAGATTATTGTAAAGCAATAGAAACGTGAACCAAAGAAGAACATTAAATCAAGAAATCTTGGTGGAACAACTTATAGATATGTTGAAGATCTCAACTTAATGACTCAAGAATTCTTAAATATACACATATATTTCATAAGTCAACTCAATAAGTTTGAAATATATTATGGATAAAAATAATATGATAAGCTCAACAAATATTGATAAATTATACATTTCGCATTCGCATTCATTTCACATCTTATGCATGTAGATTGTTAAACTGAAAGAATATAGATATTTGTTCATATAAGATCGCAGAGTCAGAAGATAGGGATAACTATAACTGAATTCTTAAGATTGCATTAGGCAATTGATTAAATGAAGTATTTCTTCTGTTAAGAATATCTGAAACAAATATTTTTCTCCCATTGCAGAGCCTTATGGATGTGCACTCCAAACTGATAGAGCAGCAAATGGTCAATCAACCCTAGTGCTAAATGTGACACGTCTTATTTTGTTTCGAACTCAAGGAGGAAATATCAGTTACAAATAATTTTCATGTTATGCATTTTTATTTTTATACAAAATTACTTACAAAACAAAAAAATTGAATGGATGTCTAAAAATATATCTATTTTTACATGTGTATTGTGTAGACTAAATAAAACAGTGAAAACCTAACAAAATCCACGCTCCAGAATTTGATTATCCGTGTAGACAAATTCCTCGTGATCCTCGACTAGGCGAAACAGCTCCTTGGCATAGAATATGGAACGCACCGACTCCTCCAGTATGAGCTGATGATTCTGGGCAGCGCGACGCACCTGCTCATGGATGAACATGGCCTCCAGGCGCTTGGCACGCTGCGTCAGGCGACATGCCTCGTTATTCCGCAACCTCAGCTCGGCAGCACTGAGGCGACTCTCCACCGCCGGCTGATGACGTGACCCGTTGCGATGATAGCTACAGATCTCACTGATTAAACTGGCATTCACATTGAAGATGCCGTCGGCAGCGCTGATGACGCTCTGGCAAACCGATGGCGTTTCGATTATTTCACGTCTGATATTTTCTCGAATTAGTTGTTCGATCACCGTTTTCCTTGCCACTCCCAAATACCCACGACGTATGTGCTGTCGTCCAATCTTCTGACGCATATGCCGAAAGTTAAACACCTGTGTGCCCCACAGCTGGCCACGGACACGTGGTTTAGTTTTGCGCAGCCGTTGGGATTCACGGAACAGTTGTCGCTTCACACGCTGCAGACTGGCATCTTTCGGACAGACTCGCTCTGGCTGCAGGCAAATGTCCACCTGTTGCCACAGCTCCAAGCGATTGCTCAACGTTGCACTTGGAGCCCAGTGCAGTTTGTGGGCCAGTCCATTAATCAGATACAATTGTCGTATGCACTCGTTGAGGAAACTGCGCTTAGTGGGACTCAGATAATTTGGTGGATTATTGATGATGTAATGGTCCCGTTTGTAGACCACACAATAGCCACTTTCGCCATTCAGCATGCCAGGATATTGATACACAATCAGCTGCTGATCCGCATAATCGATCGGTGAATTGAAGATGAAAAGTTGACTCTGTGCGTCCAACGGGGTGCGGAACATCAACAGCTGCGACTTGTTCTTGTTGCTGTTGTCGTTGTCCATTTCCAGATGCGAATGCTGACTCCTTGCCAGAGTTAACTAGCTTATATAGCAGCCAGGTAAGGAGTCGGTCAATTGGCCTGCCAACTTGCTTACGTGACTCAACTTGCAGCTTAGCTAGGTACCTGTGTATAAAACTATTTGCGGGGAGTGCCTGACCAACTGATTGGATTTCACTAAAGTTTTCCCAAATATGTAGATGGGCGAAACCTTTTTTGATCATTTTTAATGATCTTCAATTTTGGAAAGTACACGCAAATGATTTCAAAATGGCTGGAAAAAAGGATACATTTTAGCTGTTAATCAAACGTTTGTATCAACTTTGGCAGTCGACGAGAGAAACCCAATTCTTATTCAATTTTTTTTTTTTAATTTACATACCTTTTGGTATAAATTATGGAAACAGCGATTGGTAGTATAGGTTATCTGGAAAACGATATACAATATATATATTTAGTAATATGTGAATATTATTGTAGACTGACAAAAATAACATCAAGTTATCCAAATCAAACAAACTGTAAAATTTCGAAATAACAACAAGACATTTATCTTATAGTTATTTGCGGATTTTTGAGACGCTCTTCGGCCTGTGAATTGCCAGTATTAATTTTTTATTGAATGTTATAGATTAACTCTATTTGATTTTCACATCAGTTGTTTTCATATCCAGTCTTTCTGCTGCTCGTATTTAATTCTATTAAAACTTTTACAGGTTTATACAAATTTGCAGAATATCTTTTGGCAGCGTTGTATTTTTCGGACCTTCCTGTTTCACGCATGGAGCAAATAAATTTTGATTACATCTAGATATATACTAAATACTTGTTTTAATTTCTAATAAAATTATTTACGACGATAACACTTTTTTTTGCCACTGTAGAATATCCAAAGAGCGAAATCCAACACAATAATTAATCTTTTTCTGCGGCATTTTGTGATAAAGTAAAAGTAGTGTTGGTAAAAATATCTGATGCACATGGACGTAGCCGGGTGAGCCGGCTAAGGGCAGGGGACAGTTTACATTGAAGAATCGTACAATTTATGAAGAAAAAAAATATAAATATATAATTGCACATTTTGAATCTGAACTCATTCGATAAGCAGGTATACCAAGGGCAAGCAGCAGACTGATAGCAAAACTTTATTAAAAACTTATTGGCAGGTAAGGCAGGCTATAAGAAACCCAAGAAGTAGCCATTAATGGTTGCTTTTCCAGATCCTTGCTTAGAGCTTATGTAAGTGTGCGGTAATCCAGCCCAGGTGTGCACAACAAAGGGGGTAACTGATAATAACTAACCCCTTTTAGGTAGGTCCATGCCTACCTGTGACTATTTGCCAAAAAGTTTACAACCTTCTTGCATATATATATCGGCTGCAAATTGCTTGCAGCTGTCATAGAGAATTGAGCCGTTAGAGCATTAGGACGCGAAATGGGTAATTCAATTGAGAGCAAATTGGGCAGCGAGAAACCAGTGGCCGTGGTGAATCCTCTGCCAGCGACAGAATCTAGCAAGTCGGAGCAGGAGACGGACTCATATCCCAAGACAAATTTGAGCGTACAAATATTTCAATATCGCCAGCAAATAAGCCTTAAGCAGCATCAAGTGATCAAATGGGCCACATCCAAGCTGCTTCTAACCGAGGAGCTGCTCAAGCAGCAGCAGCAGAGTCAACAACAACAAGCACAACAGCTAACTGGAGATGCTGCTTGGGCAGCAAGCCAATTGGCCATGCTAACCGATGATGAGGATGATGCAGAGAATCGAGTACCACACGATAAAAATGATGTCCTGGGCATTGAGCGTTCCAATCTCTTGAGCTACAGATTACAGTTGCGCGACACCATTGTCGAGATGGCCCAGGAGAAGCTGCGGAAGCGTGAGAAGACCAAAGTGAAGCGTTTGAAACGCCGCACTCTCATCTCCTCGAAGAAGCCCAGCAACAAGGACAAGCGTCGCTACCAAAATTAATTAGTTAATTATCAATCTAAGTAGTGTATATATATATATATTCTGACTATTTTAATTTATTTGTATATTTTTTATTTGAAATTAAATTGTCTCGCTCCTGACACTGATTTCAATTTAAATGTAAACTGCTGTTTGACCAACTTCTCCACTGGCTCAATTCGATTACATTGGGCTGGCAAAGTTCAATGTGCTCGCTGTGTATCCTGTGTCTAGTGAGCTGTGTCCCAGGACGACCGCTTAACCCTTATTGCATAATTAATATAAATCCCCAATTGGCGGCCGTAAATACTTACCGACTAATTGACGACTGACTCTGGCAGCTAGCTCCAGTTTTACTGTAGTCGAAACCAAAGGCCTTTGACATGAGATTGGCTCACTTTTTGTCTGGTTTTTTGTGTTTGTGGAATAGTTTGAAAGGGACGGGAGAATGGCATGACGAATATTAAACATCCTTGCAGATACGAACCACTATAAATGAAGAAAATATGGGTGCTATACAATAGTCTGGTGTAGATGCTTTGCAGGCCAATCTAAACCACGTTTTATGTATTATAATAAAACTGTAAGAGCTGATGTAAATTTGAGATGTAGGAGCCACCTGCACCCCAACGCTCCTCCCCACTCCCCCAGGGTTGGCCCCATTCCCATAAATAATATCTCTAAGCACACACTTGGTTTAGATTTATGCACCCCGACAGAACGCAGCATTAACCTCAAAAAATACAACTTTTTCTATGCCATTTAACTGTAATGAGAGGTAAAGGCTCTCAAATAATAAAACACTTGTTCCCAATGGATTCTTTGAACTTGTCCCAGAAACGTGTGCAAGCAATTAGAAAAGGAGAAGCAGCAATTATGGCGTGCATTGCTCACATGTTTAAATGAAATGCTTTTCAATAAAACAATTTGAGTATATAATTATGCAACTCGTATCCTTTGGCTCCCCTTCCAACTGCTGCGTTTCGCACTCACGCACTTCTGCATACGCAGACAAGTCGCCAAAGAGCCTGACACAAATTCCCTTTCAACTTGCGCAACAAGCTCTCAAGCGACCCGTCCAAATGGCAATCCCCATCCCAACTCCCATCCCATCCACCTCATCCTCTTTGGACAATTTAGAATTCCTTGCAGCAGTGGAAGCAGCAGAAACAGCAGCAAATGAAATGGTGACATGTACAGTGGAGCAATCCCACATCGCGATGGCGTTATGAGTGCCCCTGCCCCAGACACAATGCCAGCCTGAATGGCTACGTGGCGTCCAAGCCAGCTATCAAGCCAACAACAAACAAACAATAATAATAATATCACTATAGATGATAGTGTACGACTAGCAGATACCCTATACCCGGCAAAAATATTTGGATTTACATAAGAATTTATTTATTTATTAAAACTGGGTATTCATATAGATTTCCAATCACATTAAAAAGTAATCGTTTCTTACAAAGTGTGAAAAAATAAATACGATACGGATACGGCTAGATGGATTTACCTAATGATACAGTTAGTATCTGCTCAGGAATACATTTATCTAATTGGGTCGGAGGTGTCTGCCCCTGACTGTTAAAACTATGTTCACAATTTCATCATAGCTTTCCCAGCTTCTTCTTATGATTGCAGGGTTAAAAAATATGTGTGGCACATGCTATACTGCATTGACAAGGGGTGAAACAAGTGGAGGATGGGGGTGTTGCAACTTGGACTCTCCTGGACCACGCTTGTGTGTGTGCCGTTTGTTAATTGCTGTGCAGGCGGAAAGCGCCAAGTATTTTGCTTTAATTAAATATTTTCAGTATGAAAAGCATTTTGTATTAATTGCACAAATTTAGCTGTAAGCATTTAGAGTTCTGGGTAGATGCCACCATTTGAGGGGTTGGTTTTCAAAAATGCTGTGGTGGCTTTTCATTTCCGTTTTGGCCAAATTATTAATGCTTCTTTGTGTGACTAATTTTGGTAGCTTGATTCGTTTTTTTCTCGGAAATATATGGTTATAAATTATTAAAAAGAAGTTTGTGTGTGTGTCTGTCGGATGGGGTTCATTCACGGCCCAAGGGACGGGTAACCAAAATGGCTATTATTGCCCGCAGATCACTATATTGAGTGCTCCAGCGCCCAAACTAGACAATCTATCTATGAGTACATCTGTGATGGAACTGCTTTACTCAGCACCATGAAGTTTGAGGAGATGCGTGGAAGAGTTCATACATAGTTATAACACTTGACTTGAAGTCGTGCCAGCGAAAACATGGTTGCGACCCTTGAAGCAGTTTCAGGTCCTTTTTTAGATGCTACATTGTGAAAATTACCAATCACAAAAATGTATATAAAAACAGTGATTACGTAGAATGCCTTAATCGTAAGACTGAATGGCGCCAGCTTAACAAGCTGCAAGCTAGAAGCTAGAATTTCTGTAAGCAGCATGTTGAACGAAGCAAGACATTTTATGCAACACTTTTTTCTATAAATTGACATTCAGTTTGGCAAAGCAATGCTTTGATTGAGAGCATTTGGGCAATGCTGGAACGGAATGAGCTGCAGTCACTGCTGATTCACTTGGGTAGTCATCGGATCGATAGCCTCGGCTGTCAGTTGCAACAAATGCAATTAGGTTAGGACTCACGGTCACAGAAAAAACATACAGAAGGTTATTAGATGATTTATATATGTATTTAAAACGATGTGCAATGTAATACTATGTATATGTATAAAAAAGAAGTTTATTTTCAAGTGTGCTTAACGATTTTCAGTTTTTGTATTTAATGCGATTATTAAGAATCTTTAGTTACAAAAATTGACAGCAATCCATCTATTCTCTCTTTCAAATACTCTCTTTCAAATACAAGCAAGCTTTGCATAACAAATTAATGGCAGTCTTAGTAGCCTTTGAATATTTGTAAAGCAGCTCTATGGTCGCACATGCCTATCCGGTTCATTTCGTTTTTGAGTCGCACAAAATTAACACGTTCTCGTATTTGTTCCGTTTTTATTTCCCGAAATCCAAAATATATGTTTGTGTATTGAAAAAAGAAAAATCAAAATTACGATAAACTAATAATACACACACCAATTGTTTAGTCCCGTGCAATGTGAGTTTTGTTGTTTTGTTGTTCTGAATGTTAGTGCGATGAGTACAGTTTAGCTAACACACAGGATGGAGTCCAAGACTAACGACACGGCTGTGGAACAGCAGGAGCACTATCAGTGCCACAAGTGCAAGGAGATGATTACAAAGCGTGTTGTCTGCGCACTTGGCAAGAGATGGCATCCGGAGCATTTTCTCTGCCGTGACTGCGACAAGCAGATTAAGGATGATATTTTCAATATTCAGGAGGGGGAGCCTGTGTGCAGCGAATGCTTTTTGGAACGCTACACGAGCACCTGTGCCGCCTGCAAGGAGCCAATTCTCGATAGGACCATTCGCGCCATGGGCACCAATTGGCATGAGAACTGTTTCGTTTGTGATGGCGCCTGCAAGCAGCCCTTGAAGGACTGCGCTTTCTTTGAGCGAGACGGCAAGGCCTATTGCAAGCAGGACTACGAGGATATGTTCGCGGTGCGTTGCGCCAAGTGCGAGAAGCCCATAACCGAAAACGCCATCGTCGCCATGAATGCCAAATGGCATTCGGATTGCTTCTGCTGCAATCGTTGCGAGAATCCAATTACGACGAAAACATTCACCATCGAGGGAGACAAGCCCATCTGTCCGGCCTGCACCTGCTAGTTGGCATCGCAGCTGAATATCATATATAATAACATACAAAAAGAAAAAAACGAAAGAAAAACTAGCTTCGACTCTCCAAAGATAATATATCCTTGGGATTCGGAGTCTCTGTGCTCACATCCTACAAAATGGACACTAACACAAGCTCAAATCAAGTTGACAATATGGTACTATCCTGTCCTCAACTGGATGCGAGCTTTTGTTGGTGAGTCTTTGTTATACAGCCAGTTGATATTACACATGTACCTTTAATCTCGATCTGAGACTCAATAAACTATGTAGAAATAATCAAATACTTGGATTTAATATGCACCTCATCAAGCTAAACAAATTCTGAATACTAAATAGCTAAATGTGATAATGATTTGGCGACTAGATCAATACTCTAATATTAGTTGGAAGTCACTTGGAACAGATTTCGATTTTCTCATGCAATCTTAATTTCAAAACGTGATAAACATTGGTAAAACGTTTTTCTTTTCGATTTCGAAATTCCATTAATTAGGTCTTCAACGGGGTTTTTCATTCATATGATAAGGTTAGTGGTTAATCTTAATCTTTATCCAAGCGCTAGCAGCGGGTCGGGTAATTTCATTTATGAATGTTTGCCCACATAATGAAAACCACAGAGATAAACAACCCTTGCCCAATTTACACCGAAAAAAATCATGTAGTTCGTACTGAAAAACTTTCGTTTCAGAGTCAGTAGTCCTATATTTTGTAAAGCTCGTAAGAAGACTTGGTACAAGTGCTGTTTATCAGTTATTGTTATATGAAATTAATTTTTTGGAGTTTTATGCCTAGTTAAAAAAATCGATGTATTTTTTCTTTTATCTCTGTGTACTCTATTTGAAAATAAACGTTTTGATTTGTCTATTTACCCACTTGCAGCGTGCGTTGAACGGATGCACATATGTCAAGTAGTAAGTGCAGAACGGGATGAGATCATGTTTCGAGATGATGAGCGAGACAAAACATAATCAACATGATTATCTCCCTATTCATAAATATATTATATACATATACATATATATATACAACGTATTGACTATCAGTGCGCGCTGGGATAAGGATTACCCCGATGATAAGCAAACAGAGTTCATCATTTACAGCCGCATACAGCAACAGGGCGAGTCGAGGGAAATATGCTGCAAGGGTGAAAAATAGACTAGTCAACACACCCACACACCCTCACACACACACTTACACGCTGACACACACACACACACACTTACAGACACACACACACGAATCTAACGATGACAACCGACAACGACGACGAAAAGTTTTTTGTGTGATTTTGTGGGTTTGCGGCTTTTGCAGTTGCCTCGTTGCCGGTTTCAGTTTCATTGGTAAAACGTAGCGCATGGAAAGCGGTTCCACAGCAGCTCAACGCGATTGTTAACGTGGCTATAACCGAATACGCTTTTCCGACTCTTTTGCCATCGCGCTTGATCTCGCTAATTTAATACAATTGTAAAAAAAAAACAAATAAAATAAATTGTGAAAATTGCAACAACGAGTAAGGAGATTTTGTGCAGCTGCAACAGATAAATAAAATACCTTTAGTTATTTTTGCTAAATTTCCGACACACTTATTGCATGCTTGTGTCTGATAAGAAAGCACGATTTTGTTGCGATAAAAAGAGACACTTAAACGTTACTGCAATTTGCAGTCAAGCTTATGTTGAAAAATTTACATTTTGAACATTGGAATTTAATTTTGTTTGCCAACGATTTTTAATGTGCAATTATTTCCATACCGTATTTTGATTTTTTTTTTAATTGACACATTATTTACACTACTAAACTAGCGCTAAATTGGTATTCAAAATGAAGCACCAAAAAGTTCATTTATTTTTTAACAACAACTAATTGCGTGCAAATGTTTTGTGCGAAATAAAAGTCGATATCTCAATAACACTGAATCTCATTAGCTGCTATTCACAAATGTGTAAATAGTTTAATACTAGTTCAATACTACATACTCTGCTGAATACTATAATTATAAACTGAGAGACGATTGATTAATGACTATTTATATGACAATTATTAATCTCAGCCAATTTGCATTTCGCAATCTATGTGCAAATTGTAATACAAATCGGTTTAAAGTGTTCTACAGTCAGCGATGAAAGTGTTTCAAGAGAGATTAATTCAATAACAATATATAGTAATTATTCAGTTTATCAGCTTAGTTTAGTTGAACAAAGAATTGACTAATTACTTTGTCTTCAGTAAGTTTTTAAATATTACGCATTCGCCACCGTTGCCAAACAAATATTTTGCATACCCAACATACCTTTTTTCTTGGAAATCAAAAAAAGAGCTTGGCAAGCCCAGGTGTTAGACTTGAAACTACCCTGCAAAAAGATCTGGGAGTATATCGATACAAGTATGACATTTTCAAGTTAATAAAAAAAAATAATTTATACTCAGGATATATTTTTCATACTGAAATCTATTTTTAAAAAAATAAAGAAAATATAATTTTTAATTAAATGTGGAATGTACATATTTATATATAAAAACCATAAGCAAAACAGTAAATTTAACAAATATAATAAATTGAACTCAAAAATATTATAAGTAAGTCAGTAAGTAAAACACCCACTTTCATAGTTAGTTTGGCTGAGGGGTAAATGAAAAACATTTCAAAATTGACAGCTCCCACGAATATTCCGAAATTTCAAAAGCATAACAAACAATTCTCAGGTTTTTTTTGTGTCTTTTTTTTTTGGGTTTTGGCGATTGCTACAAAGAATTAGCAGCGATAGACACAATAACAAACAACAATTGCGACGACAACAACGCTTCTGAGAAGCCAGAAATTCATGCAAGCTGAAACAGTTTTACTTTGACTTTTGCCAGCGACGGTTGTCGATTGTCGGTTGTCGGTTGTTGGTTGCGGCTTGGCTGTTTGTTTGCCGACTTGTCGGATGAACATTTCCCGTTTTATGGCGCTGCCTTTTTCGGCCGCAACAGGACGCACCTTAATAATATAAACATATGTATATATATATATATATACATATATATATATGTATATATGTATAATATGCATCTGTATAAACCGCGTCGCGTTGTGTTTCTAACCTTTAATTGAATAGAGGAAGTGGAAAAAAAGACAAACCAAGCAGCTAGCAGCTGCCAACTGCCAATCGGCCGCATACAAAAGCCTGTTGGATGTTGTATGTTGGCTGTCGGAGTTGGAGTCCACTCACAAATTGGCAAGTGGCGGCTTTTGGCCCGGCTCAGAAGCCGGCTTTGTGTCAGTTGTTGTTGTTGTGCGGCGGCTCAGTGTGTCAAATGTGTTGAACTTTAAAGTGGCTTCAGGTGCGGTGCTCGACTGTCAGTTTGTCACTCTGTCGATTCAGTTGCAGTTGCTTATCATGTTGTCTGACTTTGAGCCTCTTTTGAATTATGCTTTGTGCTATCTGCACATGCCCCAATGCCACCCTTTTATCACACCTGACTTTTTGTATAGCTCAAAAGTACTTCCATTTGCCCCCCTGGCCCCCCAACACACTTAACCAATTGTAGGCAACCCACTTCAAACTGAACTCGTGAGCCTCACATCCCATTAAAGTTTTTAAGCAAAGAATTTTTGTTACTTTTAAGCTGTCCAAAAATTATTATGTTCAAAATTGTCGAAACAATTATGTGCACGATTAAATTTATTTAACAAGCTAGAAAAAAATCTGAAATCATTTTTAGAGTGACGAAGTCTTAATACTCTTGCAGACTTCAGACAGCTGATCTTGTTCAAACAACTTAACACACAACTGATAGTTGCCAGCACAGCTATAAGTTAAAGTAAAATGTTGGCTTATGTTGGCTTTGAAAAGCAAAATAGTTCTACAGTTACTCGGAAAACTATAATACCTCCAGGAAGTGTATGAAAAAATGCTTTTAATTTAAAGATCAATTAAATATGCCAAAATTGTTTTTGTTCAATGAATCGACAAATAAATGCTCGCACCAGGGGCTTGCCTCGGCCCGAGTCTGACTTAAGACCCCAGCAATCCCCATATAAATACAAAACGAGTGCTAAATCGATTTGCCAAAAATAGCACAAAAGCAACAGAAATTAATCTAAAAATATTGTAATAGGAGTACAAGAAAACAACAGCAACAACAACAACAAACACAACCAAAAGAAAAGAAACAAAATCGAAGCACATTTTTTAATTGCAATAATCAGAAATTGTAGACAAAGTCCCTTGAGCTCGTTGGAACTTTGTGTGGCCTTAACTCTATGATAAATTGAATTCAAGACCAGGCGCCAGCAGTCGAGCACCGAGGGAAGGGAGCCGAACTGAGGGGTGTACTGAGGGGGTACTGAGAGGGGTGCGACTCGTGGGTGCTGTTATCAATAAAAAAAAAAGTAATAATAACAAAGAGCTGACGAAAGAACTATTGAAGAATTGTGTGTTGTAATTTTGTCTATTATTATTAAATATTCGTTTGAAAAAACAATTCTAATTTAGTTGTGAAAATATGATTGCTCAAAAGCCCCAAATGATATAACAAAATTATTTATTAGTTTACTGCAGACATGACAATTTTTTTAAGACAATTACCCGACCAAGCGTTAGCAGCGTATCTACTAGTCGAGCAATTTAAAAATATAATAATTGATTGTTTATTTTATATTTTGTTGCCTTTTTTTTATCGCTGCTTAGATGTTGCTGTTTGCTTTTTTCGCACATTAATTGATAAATGTGTCTTTTATCAATTTGTGATCAAAAGTAATTAAATGAGTGGAACCTGAACACAAACAAAAAAACCAACACATCAAAGAAAACACACAGACAAAATGTGAAAAGTGCGTGAGGAAGATAATTGTCAAATAGTGGAATTAACAATTACAATTATAAAACAGAGCAAACAATTTGCCAAGTGGCTGGGCAAATAATAGAACACAAAAAAAAAAACACGAGAAACTGAGACAGAACTCCACACAACAGACACCAACCAGAAGAATCCAAAACATAAATAATAACAACAAAGATAAGGAACAAACAAAGAAGCGGCCGAGGAATTTTGCAGCGCTGCTAGAAGCAGACGCGTAAAAAAAGATGGCGTTCAACAGCGGTACCGTTATTCTGTCCATCATTGTTCTGCTGAAGCTGCACAGCTGTTTGGGTAAGTGTGCGAGAAAGATATACATTTCTCTGTGTTTTTTAATTTTATTTGTTCCTAATTGAAATACAAATGTTTGATAGGCGCATGAAAATGTCAACAATTAGATGTAAATGCTTGATAAGAAACTTGTGAAACTGCCAGCAAGTTGGGCATTTGAGTGCCGCCACGCTTGCCACGAGAACTTAATGGGTTGCAAATCTGAAGAGTAGATAAAGTGGCAAATCAAGTTTGAGATACTTTTAGCTGAAGCAAAAATAAAACAAGATGAGAATAGAGAAGATCGTACCAAAATTAAGTGCTTTTGCAGAGTGAGAGAGAGAGTGAGAGATAAATAGTGAAAGAGAGAGATATAGAGAGAGTGTGCGAGAGAGATGGAAGGCGAGAGACAGAGAGAATTAGACAAAGAGAGAGAGAGAGCGAGAAAGAAAGAAGGAGTTGAGCGTAACTTGAAGGACTACAAATTTGAAATGGGAGATTTGAGTTTGAGATACTTTTAGCTGAAGCAAAAATAAAACAAGATGAGAATAGAGAAGATCGTACAAAAAAGAGAAGGAGAGAGATAGAGTGAGTTCAAAAAAGACAGATAAAAGACAAAGTAGAAATGCCGGTAAATACATAACTGGCTAAAATGATATGTATTTACAACAACAATTATAAGCTGATTATATCAGAATAGTACAAAAAATAGAAAAGATTGACGGGGAAATAAAATAAATTAAAGAAAAGAGCTGGCTAAAGTGATCAATATCATATTTACGAGCCTTCCATTAGCAAACAGAGTGTATTTTATTGGATACAATAAGACCAATAAGTAAATTGAACTGGTGCAGTGCAGGGCAGTGTGCCGCATTCCAACAACACATGCGTCTCAGTGCAACTGATTCGAAAAGGCAATAATCAATGATACTTAGCACGCCCCATATCCAAAAAGCACGCCCCAGCGATGCGATCATAAAATGTCCAATTACACTAATTTGCATCGGGTGGCGGACAGGCGAGCAAATCAAATCTCACAGATACGCTGCGTGGGAATGCAATTAAAGATACAAACACAGCTACAGCTACAGATACAGCTACAGATACAGAAAGGGAAGAACTGCGTTTTTTCTACCTGTACAAAAGCCCCACTTCTCCACCACCACCACATTTATGATGCAGTTGGTGGCTCTTTTATGTGTGCTTTATTGTGGTTTATAATGCTTTACTCAATGATATGCTCAAAGGTACCGCATGCGGTTCGGTTTTTTCTCTTTTCATTCCCCATTTTATGAGGACTCGTCGTCACAGGTGTGAGCTTCCAATTTGATGGCAACGGACACTTTTGACATATTAGTAAGCGATATTGTGGGCATGGCCCTGGACTACAGACTTCTACAACAGCTGACAGACTGACTGACTGCCTGTTAATAGCGGATGTGCGTATGTGTGTGTACACACACACGTACACTGTAACCATTTTTGGCTTAAAATTTCCAAATTTAAAAAATCAAATTAAATTATAGCTCAAAATACTACTAATTATTAATTTTTTCATTTGAATTGTTATTAGCTGGTAATCAAATAGCAATTAAAATCTACATCCAGAAAAACGTTGAAATTTGTTAAAATTTCAAATTGAATCCTGTTTATTATTGTAATTTATTTTTATTTAGTTGCTCTAGCGCAAGTTGAAAAGTTAGAAATCAATATAAACAAAATTTACATAAAGTATACATAAATTTGTTACTTAAATTAAGTAAGCATAAATAGAAATATAAACAATAATTAACACAAGGCATTGAAAATGGAACTTCAAATGCTTACATATTTTGATATATTAACAATCCTAAGCAGCTGGCTAAGAAACAAGCTATTAATCATAATAATAAAAATAGCAAATCCATTTTTTGAACAGTGCATTTGAACCACACCCAAAATTATTTTTACCGCATAGACATATCAAATTTGTTGAGCTACCTTCGGGGGTAGGTTCAACAGTCAGTCAGTCAGTTAGTCAGTAGCGTCAGCATTGGACAGCTGACCTCAGTCGATCCCTCCTCCTCTAATGGCAATCGCGCCCCTCTCTGTCTCTCTCGCTGACTTTATCTTTGGCACATATTGACTCGGAGCTGGCTTCTATTTGCATTTGGCCCAAGTTGAACGCACTGCGTCGTCGTGACTGGCCACAGGGCAGAAATGTTTGTGCCTCGCTTCCCGCTGTACTCCGCTGCCCCCCTCATTGCCCCTCTGTCTGCACAATCATCAGGTTAAAGGTGTCGAAATCGACAACAGCTGCCAGCCAAAACAAAACGGTATAAAAGTGTATAAAAACTCAATTTATGCGAAATCAATTAAGTCAATAGTCAATAGGTGTGTGTATCGTAGCACCCTGCCCCCTCTCCCCGCTCCCCCCTCACCGCTCCTCGCACCAACTATCGTTCCTCGATTTTTGCTTTATTTATTTATTTTGCTCACAATATTTCGCATTGTGCGATTTTTTAAGTGGCCGTGGACGCTTTGCTTGCTTGGCACTTGGCTCGGCTCGGCCCGGCTTCTGGCCCAGGCATTTAAGCGTCCTCTCTTCACTCCTCAGTCCTCCTCCGATTGCCATATAGAGCGGTCACACGGCTTTGATTAAATTGTTGCAATTGTTTGATATATTTTTTTTTTTTGTGTAGTATGCCAAGCAAGTCTTGCAAATCGGAGCTGCTCACGTGTTTGTTTAAACACGACACGAATTGACAATCAACTCAATCTACACGATCTAAACAAAAATGGAAACGATGCCAAAATCAAGCTGACAACTATATTTAAAATATTTTTTATTACTTTAGAATAGCAAAAATATAGAGAAATATTACATCAATTGGAAACAGATTTTACATTTAAAGTGTTTTTTGTTTGTATTGAAAAACAAGTCATTAAAATGTTTTTCTATCGATTTTTTATGGCAAAAAGTTTGGTATGACCTTTAATTTTATCACCTTTAATTAAGTATAATCCCCAGCTATGTATTTATATCTGATGAATATAATTTAAGTTGAAGAACCTTTGGACAGATGATGCAAAGAAAATGGTCAAGGATGATGCTTGACGATTTGGGTTCTTATTGGAACTTAACGGAAACAAGACTCCTCCGGGTGAATGATTATATTGAGTAGAGCTGAGCTGACAGACAACGATTTCAAAAGTGCATTTATTGCATGCTAACAAAGTATCTGTCTAAACAATAAATAATCTCCACAAAATCAACAGAGCAAAAGAGCAATTAGTATTTGCTCTCTAACACGCAAATTTAAGTGAATAATCATTATAATACGGCAAGAAACTTGTGGAACAGACAAGGTCGCTGTTCAGCACTCATAGTTCAAATACATGGCAATAAATTCGTGTAGAGATTGTCAAAAAAAAATGAGCACAATTATGAGAGCTGTCCGTCTGTCGCACCCAGATACGCCACATAACAAATGCATTAAGTGCAATTCTTTTTTATTAATTTTGCCTATGATGGAAATTTGTATAAAGCGCTGCATTCAGCTCACAATTCCTGTGTGTGGACAATCTTTAATGGGTTTGCATTTGTCATACTTGCCAGAACAACAGCTGCTACAGCGCCTACCATATAAATAGTAACACCTTCAAAGATACACTTCTAATTAATTGCTCACTCCCCCATATACGATTTGAACTAATTGTAGGCTCCGTTAATTAGTCCCAATTACCATATGAGAAAGTAAAACTTGCCCGCTGACTTTGACAAATGTGTTTAGCTCTCTCTCTCTCTCTCTCTATATATATATCTCCCTCTCACTCTCACTCTCTGTAAGTGTAGTGACAGTTAACAATTACGAGAGGCAACCATCGACCACCTTTTTTTAGAGCAATGTGCTCCTATTTGAAGCGTCAGCTGTGTGTGTGTGTGTGTGCGTGTGTGTGTGCGTATGTGTGTGTATGTGTGTGTTGGTGTGAATACTCGTATTTATACCCGCTGACTGCATATTGAGTAAAGCGAGCAAAGTCTTTCAAGTTCATTTGCATTCAGAGTGGATGTTGTTTTCCCTTTTATCTGCTGCGATACTCTCAAGTAGAGACAACTTGTGGAAGTGCAATAAATGTGAACGTAGAGCAATAAGTAAAACGATTCGTTTCTTATACCCTACAATAGTCTACTGAAGGTAGGGTATATACATACCAATTTTGGCTATTATGGGCATGTCTCAAAGCTGCTAGCAAGTTTCAATAGATGAAAAAGCGTATTTTGTATTGTATTATTAAGTTTAAATTCATTAATATTAAATAATGCTCATGCTAATTTTTAATTCAATGTAATGGCAGGGATTATAGAAAATTTATCCAGTTTAATGATATTTATTTTAATCTTCTGCTCACACATTATTTTCGCCACATTTTTATAATTTAACCTATGCATTTTACTCAATAGTCTCCAGAGAGATTGTGAGCTTGTCTAAGGTGTAATAGAATATTGCAAATTATTTATTGATATATATTTTGGATAGTACTTTAATAATACTTTAATAATCGATCAAATTGTTCACAGTCTGGTTATTTGTTATTCAATTTGTCTTGGCAGACAGACAAAGAAAACCTTTAGGGACAGCAGCAGGAAACAAGCCAAGCAATTGGATGACACAAGTATTTCACACAGACACATATATACATATATATATATACATATATATATATATATATATATATATAGTAACGATGCTTACATGTAAGTGTGTAGTGAAAGTGCGGAGACAAACGGAACGAATTTCATAATGTGAGCACGAGAGCCTTTGCCAAAGACAATAAGCCACAGTTGCCAGTTGCCAAGCTAAATGCCAGTTTCAAAGACACTGTTGACGTCTGCCCGGGTCGTATGAGTAATGAAAAATAGCACAACAAAAAATGAAAAGAGTAGAAGCTTGGACTGGAAAAACATTTGACACACACAGATGACAAAAAAAAGAACAACAAAAATACAACTGTCACAAAGATAAAGTTTTCATTACGCAGACTGGAAAAGAGAAGAGAAAGATGACAATAAAAACTAATGACCGGATGCTGTGTGTGGAAATTTGCGAACAAATGACTCACACGGCAGAAAGGACAACGCGCGGAATGAAGGTGTAGGGTAAACAAACAGCAACAACAACAACAAGTACAGGCAAGCAAACAAGTAAGCCAGGCAAACAGCTGAACGACCTAATTCGATGCAAAGTCAATTAATTTGAGCAGATTAATTAATTGAGTCGAAACTAGCCGCACCTCAACTACAGTTTTCAGTCTCCAATTACCCGGTGCCGGAACCACCGGAACCACCCCAGCCCCCTACACCCGTTAGTCGTTGCGGCCAAGTTCAGGTACGAGCCGTAATGGCCCAAAGGACACGTTGTTGACTGCTGTTGTCATTAGCGTGTGTCCAATCACCCCAAAAAAAAAAAAAAAAAAAGAAGAAAAGTCCTGCATTTTTATCTAGCGTCAGTTGACTTTTTAATGCGCCATTCCGTCCCGTTTTAATTGTCCTTCTGATAGATAGTCTTGTTTTCCTGGGCTCGTTTTTTATTTGTGTATTCTTCTTACCTTTTTCCACCACCAACTCCCTTTTAACAACTGCACCATGGGCAAAAAGTCTATTTCTTTGGCATAAAGTCGGAAAATCAAGATACCAACTGTTGCCATAAAACATTTAATATGCTTATTTCTGTGTCTGACAGCGTTAAAATTAAATTAAAATAAAATGGACTTTGCTTAAAAAAAAACACAACTTTTGACCCATAGTAAGCTGTTGGCTTTTACTTAATGTTTGTGACACTTCCCCAGGGCATGGAGTTCAAGTTGCGTTTACAGATTAAAGACGGTCAAGTAAGCACTTACTTAGATTTAGCTGGAATCAGTTTAACTATAAAGTGCTGAAAGTGGTGGGGTAAATAGGAACACCCACTGGAGTTGTTTACTTTGCATGCAATCACTAGATGAATTACAATTCCCAACCGGTTCTAGCAGCAGCGATTCCCAAGCGATTTCAACATTAACTTGCATTACAATTTTGGCAGCAGCAGCATTGGTTTTCAAATTTGAGGATGTCTCCAACTGCCAAAGTAACAAAGGTGGATTAAACAACTGCCACCAAGCCTGCTGTTGCTGTTGCTGTTGCCACCAAGAACGTTGCATCAGCTGCCACTGCTGCTGCGAAAGAAAGAAAGACAACTTCAGGCAACTAGCTTGGGGCATCGACTGCCATCGAGGCTTGACCAAGAAGTACTTAAAGAAGAACAGCCAATGGGATTCTATCGGATATAGATCAATTATTAAATGAATCGAGAACAAAATAATCAATATAATAATTGTTGTAATTAAAATTAGTCCTAAACGTTCGTGATCTAGCATGCATATTCCAGTGCAAGTAACATTCTTGCATATTAATTTTGTGGAATGCCATATCTCTCTCTCATTCAAAGCTCACAAAAGCTGTAATCAAATTGGCAACAACACTCGTTGGCTCTGCCACTGCCATTTCCAACTAATCATAAACACAACATTTGTGGAGGGCAATGTAAACAAGAAACTGTCGCTAATTGGATGCCGCAAAATGCCAGCCCAGCTAACTAAATACCTGTCATAATTATGGCAAAGAGCTCAAACAAATGAAGATGTGGAGAAATCAGCTGAATATGCTCGTATGGTACGCATACTTATGCCTATCAGTGTGAGTGTGTTTAAATGTGTGTGTTTATGTACTCGCGTTATAAATTATGAACGTTTTCATTACAATTGCCAACGCTCAGGCATGCGAATAACGTCTGATAAAATATGTAGATGATATGTTGGAGCAGCGACAAACTCACAGACACGCATTTGTAATGACATTTTAAATGCTTGGCGGATGTGTTGCAGGGGGCAGGGAATAGAAATAGCACATACGTGTGGAACAAATGGCGTCAGGCTTCGTTGTATCCTGTATTTGTGTTCGTGTCCTTGGCGCTCTTTAAGCACAGTCGCACAGTCCAACAAAAAAAAACAAAAAAAAACACCCACAAAAAATTAATTCAGTCAGCATTTGTTTTTACACAAAATATGCGTGTGTCCTTAGACAGTTGGGGAATTATGCTTGAAAATAGTTTTTTATGCTGGCATTATACTCAATGCGGCGCCAATGGTGTGTTTATGGGCAACAGCCACCAGTTGGGGCATGATAAAGTGCTTGGTCCTCGACTAACATCCAAATGAACGCCAAAAATATGAGCTTAACTACTTACGACTTTTCTTTTCATACTTTGAATATTTATTGAGCTTAGTTTGAATAGAGTGAGAGTTTATTAAAACTGAAACTGAGAAACCAAAGTCTTTCAACATTTGTAGTCTATATTTTCGTATCAGCAGTGACAGTGACAATTACACCGTTTCTAACAATAATTTAATTACAAACTTCACGCCACTGAAATACTCCACCCCTAACCCCAATGTGAACCCTTCTTTCACCCCAACCAAAATTGTTCCAAATTTGATCGAACAACAAATATTTTGTTACCAATTATGCATTGAATTGTATTTTTACGCTTAACAAAAATTGGTTAGTTTTTTGCCTACAGAAATTGTTTGTTTATTTGTTATCACAAAATCAATACGCGATGACGCGGCCAAGAGAGAAGGGGAGTGGAAGGGCGTGTGTGATTTTGATTGTGTGGGTGGGTTTCGTTTTGATAACCCATATGCTAATAACTAATATCTGTATTATATTTATTTATGGCTTGTATTGGACTTGAGCGTATGCAAGCGCACGACCCAGCAACAATAGTAATATCAGCCACAATATCAACAATAAAAACAACAACAACAAAAACAATTGCCGTCATTAGCAGCATAAAGAATCTTATCAAATTACGCATACGCCGTGTGTTGTGCGTAGGATTTAATGCAGCGCTCCCCATCCTGTATTAATGCTCTCTTATTGGGGTTAGAGCAAGCTTATTAAACTACATTCATAATTTTTATGAGTCTCAACGCCTCTCAATTTATGAGTGTGCTGAGCATATAATGGGTAAATTCTCGAATCTCTTGATGAGTATCAGGGGGATGAGTGAATCCAGCACAAATAAGGCAGGGGTTGCAGTTGAGTGGGATTGGAACTGACTTTGGGGTTGGGCTGGAACTGGGAACTGGGACAGTTACTTAAGTACCACTTGTGGTCGCCACACTCTGTTGGCCATTGATTTGCATCAATCCCACACTGAGAAAAAGATACTTTACACACTTTTTGAGACGGCTGACGAATCTGAGAAACTTTTATTAAGCTATTCCTGTTAATTATAATATAAACTGTGAATACTTTCAGTTGAAATACATAATCATAATTGGATAACAATTACTATAAAATATTTGTTACGTTTCTTTAATGTTTGTCTTTTTTCTCTCAGTGTATGGTGTGCTTGACCCAATCAACTGATTTCCTTTATGTCATGCTTTTTCTTTGACAGCTCTGGATGTTTATTTTCCCACCACTTCCGTGAAATTCAAGCTGCCCATCAATGAGGAGTCGGAGAGCATATTCTCCAAGATACCCCTGGCCCAGTTTCAAGTGTTGCGCCTCGATAACAATCAACTGGCCCACGATTATATCTACAATCTGGAGCAGAACACTCTGCTTCGTATCAATGCCAGCTCTGGTGAGGTTTATATGCGTACGGATTATAAGCCCTTGAATGGCAGTGTGAAATATGTGCTGACCGCATTTCCGCGCAACCAGGATGACTCGGAGTCGGATTCGAAGTCAGAGGAACTGCTGCAACAGGTGGCCCATCTAACGCTGGAAGTGATTCCCCAAAACCTTGCCGATTACTGTGCAGAGTTGGAGCACATTTGCTTTTGGACTGGGGCACATTATACGATTGCCGAAACAACGAGTCACAGCAGGAGCAGCTCCACTTTTCAGCCAGTGCTAATCGGAGCACTCAATTCACGTGCTGCCAAATATCTGTGTCCACTGGTATCCGTGGAGTACTCACTGAAAATTGGCAGTGCTCATTTTGCGCTCAAACAGAACCGTTTATACAGCAAACAGCCGCTGGATCATGATGAACTGAATGGCCTCCAGACACGAGCCGGTCAACTGCAGGCAGGCATCAGCTGCACCGTCAAACTGTCGGCGAGGGAATCGCGCCAATTCTGGCGAAGCTATAATGTCACGCTGCTGGATCGCAATGACAATGGACCCCGGTTGCAGGAGCGTCAGCCACACTTTAATTTCCGGCTGGAGCAGCCGTACTTTAAGGCGGTAAGTTTTTGCCTTGCAGACGTTTGTCTGGCAGCTGTCTGGGGTTTTCCGAGCTGGGTGCGGGCTTTATTGAATTTGCGCTTGATAAACGCCCCCGGGACACGCAAACCCAAAGCGACGCCATTATTTGGCCATTATGTTGTCTGGCAGGGAAGTTCACTTTCATAGCTTTCATCATTAAGAACGCATAGCATTTCGACGAACTTTTATGATTCCCTTCACGAAGGGTGTCAAGTGAGCCGCGACGAATTCAAGCTCCAAAACAGCTTTAAGTTTCTGTCGTTGGGCGGTTGGGCTGGTTGCCTCTGAAATTATGTTGTCATGTTGTTGTGGCCAAGTGGAGCCCCAGCGTAGCCAAGCCTATTCCCACAGAGTGGCCTCGAGGAGCCGCAAAAACTATGTCATTTAGTTGTTAGTTAGTTAGTTGCAAGTAATTGCTAAAACCTACTCAAATAACTAGCGTAGATTGCATTAAATGAATGTGCTCGACTATGAGATGCCCTGTGACCAGGCCATAGCACACACAGATCATGCTAATATTTGAAGTCTGTGGCCTTAAAACAATAAAACTGAAAATGCATCCAAGATAAATAAAATGCATGCTGCCAACAAACTAGACACTATCTCATGAGGAATCCAAAATAAATCTAGGATGTGTTTGAGTTAAGTTAGAAAACTTCAAACTTCTTCTCCTTTCTGTTTAATACAATTGCATTAAATAATTATACCCATTCCAATCATTTGTACTGGGTACAGAAAACAATAAAAATAACCCTGAAGGTTGAGCCATTACAATTTGTCGCAGTAATTTGTAATTCGTATTTAAATTAAGTATACATCCCATGGAAATAATTGTAAATGAGATTAAGAGCTCTTTTATTAGCTATGCGCCTAAATTAATGGAGAAAGCCAGTTGAAGGTAATAGTGGTGATAGGCGTGTCCCTGCGGGAATACATGTTGTAATTGCTGACAGGCTTTCGGAATTTATGTCAGAGTGTCATCAGTCGAGGCATGTTTTTAATATGATAGTGTTTAGTAAGTTGGAGACTCGTGCACTTTATACTGCAAGCAACATTTAAGAGAGATAAAGCTTTGCAGTCCATTCAAATTTCACCAGCTAGTTGAAGATATACAAAATATGTTAAAGTGCTGATTAAATAGTTGACAAATTTATTATCATTCAAGAAATTCAATGTAATGAAAATTGACTATTTGGTTGTAATTCTACCTTCAATGCAAACATTTTCTTAACTCACCCAGCACCTAAAAGTAAAGAGTTAATACTGAGAAAGAGGTTAATATTCTGACACCAGGGAGTCATTTCTAGTTCCTAGTATATCCAGCACAAGGGTCAGCTCCCAAAGGTCTCTCAGCGCTCCGTATCCCCAATTGCTGACCTTGTGCATAAAAACTAGCGATAATGACAGGAGGAGTCTTCATTGTGTTCCTTGGGGAGAAAGCTCGTGCAATTTGCGCTCGAGGTCACTGGGAGCGGTCCACGTAGCATTTAATTAGCGTTGGTCAGTTAATGCAAATGCTAATGAAGTTAAACGCCTCTCCACTCCACGCGTCTCCTTGCAGGAGGAGCCGGTGGGCGATAAAATCATCTACCTGGACAAGGACACGCTGGCAGCGAATGCGCATCTGAAGTATGCCATACTTAATGATAAACAAGGTTTCCTCCAGCCCGATTGCCACGCCTACGAGGCGGATCACACCGGCCGACCCCATACCATCATCAGCTGTCGTAAGTATAGCGATTACCGGAATTAATTAAATGCTAATTAATATCACTAGTTATTTAATTAAAGCTTTTCAACTTTGAAAAATTATATTTTTCTTTTATTTTTTTTCAAAGAGCTCCGCTTTGCCAGGAATGGAATATTGCCTCAGTCGCCCTACTGCTTCGAACTGCAGGCGAGGGATTTGACCATCCAGGTGCGGAATGTGACAACAACGGCAACGGCACACATCTGCCTGCACGTGGACACCAGTCTGGATCAGGAGCGACCGCAGGCGCTGCCGTTGCGGGTGAGGCAGCAGCGCATCTTCGACAGCACCGGCGAGCTCACTGGGGAGGGTGGAGCAGGACGTCGCCGTATGAGCATTGACTATGAGAAGGATGTGTTTGTGCATCGAGCGGCTGCCTCATTTTATCGTGTCGTCCAGCCGGAGAACTTTCTGGAGCTGCACAGGATGAGGGGTTGGCGGTTCGCTTTGGCCGAGGATCGCAGTGGCGCCTTTGGATTAACGGAGACGGCGGGCATTGTCTATGTGCGCGATGCCCTGGCCCTGGAGCATGCGCCGGAGACGGTGTATTTCTTGAATGTGACCTGGCAGGATGGGGAGAAGCAACCACATGCCTTTATCATCAATGTTCATCTCGAAGAGGGTCGTCCGGCGAATACCAGCTGTGAGCTGCGGCTTAAATCCCGTTCGCAGACCTGCGCCCAGGTCAAATATCGGACGCAGTGCAACAAGTTCTGTGGCCTGGCCACCGATGGAGGGGCGTGCGTCTGGCGTGGCTCCAGTGCGTCAATGTTCAGTCGCAACTATGGCTCCTGTGTGCCAGATGCCCGCTATTGTCCGGATCACGTGTGCGATGCATTGGAGGAACTGAATACGCATGCCTGTCCACAGGATTGCACACCAGCTGCGAGAATTGTGGGTCCACACACCAGCAACGACCATGGAAGGGGGATTCTGAGTGGATCGGGCACGTGCCTCTGCGAGGATAATGGCAAATGCAACTGTGCTCCTCTGCCGGACGAGGAGGAGACCAAGGCACGCAAACAGCGCAGACGGAAGAATGAATCGGAGCTGGAAGTGGTGAGCGTTAGGCCAGTGGAGGGGCAGGATCAGGTTGATCAAGATCGTGATGGTGCATTGGCGCTAGGCGTATTGCATCTGGCAGGCATGGAGTGCAATCGATCCTGCATCCTAGTCGTCATCAGTTGTCCGCTGCTCTTCGTGCTGCTGCTGCTCTGTCTGCTGCTCTCGCAGAGGAAACTCTGGCAGCGACGCTTGGGCAAACATTCAGTCACGCCAGGAACTAAGCAGAATCTGTCCTGCAGCCTGGAGCCGGGTGATCTGCCCCTCATGCCGCTGCAGAGTGGCTTCAAGTTCGAGAGCGCCGATGCCAAGTGGGAGTTCCCGCGGGAACAACTCCAGTTGGACACCGTGCTGGGTGAGGGTGAGTTCGGGCAGGTGCTGAAGGGCTATGCCACTGAGATTGCTGCATTGCCCGGTGTGACCACCGTTGCCGTAAAGATGCTCAAAAAGGGCGCCAACTCCGTGGAGTATATGGCACTGCTCTCCGAATTCCAGCTGCTACAGGAGGTCTCGCATCCCAATGTGATTAAGCTGCTCGGCGCCTGCACGCTCTCCTCGGAGGCGCCGCTGTTAATCATCGAGTATGCCCGCTACGGCTCGCTGCGCAGCTATCTGCGCCTGAGCAGGAAGATCGAGTGTGCCGGCGTCGACTTCAGTGATGGTGTCGAGCCCGTCAGTGCCAAAATGATGCTCACCTTTGCCTGGCAGATATGCAAGGGCATGAACTATCTAACGGAACTGAAGGTGCGTAATAGCAACGGCATACATATATCTGGTATATAATATATAATGGTATCAAATCTGAACATTCATAATTGTTTTTGGAAATTTAGTTTCCAGATACCTTTAAAATTATTTAAACTTATTTATTTATTTGCTTGAAATACCAGTGAATATTCTAGAGCAAGTATCCCAATCCTTCTGCTGATTTCTTCCAGCTGGTGCATCGCGACTTGGCTGCTCGTAATGTGCTCCTCGCCGATGGCAAAATCTGTAAAATATCCGATTTTGGATTGACTCGGGATGTTTACGAGGATGATGCTTATCTGAAGCGATCCAGAGATCGTGTGCCCGTCAAGGTAAGTAGCTCAAAGGAACAGTCTACATATATATATATATATATACTCAAACTTCTGCACTCGTTTTAGTGGATGGCGCCAGAATCTCTGGCGGATCATGTGTACACCAGCAAATCGGATGTTTGGGCATTTGGTGTGCTCTGCTGGGAGCTGATTACGTTGGGCGCCTCACCGTATCCCGGTATAGCGCCACAGAATCTGTGGTCCCTACTCAAGACCGGCTATCGCATGGAACGTCCCGAGAACTGTTCGGAGACAGTTTACTCTGTGGTGCGCACCTGTTGGGTGGATGAGCCCAATGCACGTCCATCCTTTAAATACCTCGCAGCGGAATTTGAGAAGTTACTCGGCAATAATGCCAAGTACATAGAGCTGGAGACGAATGCGGTGTCCAATCCGCTCTACTGCAGCGATGAGGCGGCACTGATGCCGAACATTGAGGAACTGGGTGAACCGGAGTCACTGCAGCATCTGTGGTCGCCACCAAAGATCAACAGCTATGAATTGCAGGATTTGGCCAATAGTCGCGATGAGTCTGTCACCGAATTTCAGGCAGCGGCAGCGGCACCACCTGGCTATGATCTGCCCCGTCCATTGATCGAGGCCAGCACCACGGAGCAGGTGTTGCGCTATGAGAACGATCTTCGCTTTCCGCTCAACATACGCAAATCCAGCTGTACGCCCAGCTACAGTAATATGACCAAAAATGGTTGTCCAATCTCTGCGGCAACAGCGCTGCCGGATTACGCTGTGCCAGTGAAGCGTGGGCGCTCCTATATGGACATGACCAACAATACGCTGATACCCGATAATCTCGATAATCGCGACTTTGAGAAGCATCTCTCCAAGACCATCTCATTTCGTTTCTCTAGTCTGCTTAATCTCAAGGATCCAGAGACGCCGCAACCACATGCCGAGGATGCCGTTTAAAGTCCGACACAAGTTTTTGATACTTATGCATTCCAATTTCCCCAATTCCATTTTAACTGCGCCTGATTTTCCGTTCAAATTGTTTGTTAATTAGTTTTAATCTTGTGTATATTTTATGATAGCTTTATGATGTTGCCAAAATTAGCTCGAATACTCGGTTTGCATTTACAGTGTATAGCTTTCTAGTGGGGTGGATTATATTTCCGAAGATCATCATCCTTGATAACTGATTTTATTTTATAGAAGCCCAAAGATCTCTTATATTAGTTGTTTCTTCTTTCTGCAGTGACCAAATTTTGGTAATACTTTTTTTTTATAAGCTTTACAGGATTGTGTTTCGAAGATGAGTCAACTCCCACTCTACAGCTTTATTACTATCCACTAATTTTCTTCCATAAAATATACCAAGTACCTTATTAAAAACAGCTGCTAACATTCCAGACATTGAATAGAAGCTAAAGAAACATGCCTCCATTTTGAGAAACTTACCACATGAGACTTATTCCTGAAAGTTTACTTTTATATAAATATTTCTTGGTATTGATCAGCTATATTTATTTTATGGGTATTCATTTATCGTAAACTCTTACATGTTTTATCCTTTTTTAATTATCTATGAGCAAGCTTCTTGTTACTCGATTAAGTCAAGCCTTAAGTCTACACCATTTTCAAACATATAATCAAAAAATTCATATTTTTCCATACGCCAATTTCCAATCGAAATATTTATGAACTTTATAAACTCTCTTAAGCTTATGCCATACTTTTAAGAAATCTCCTTGTATAATATTTTACAATTAGTGAAAATCGCCTATAAAAGAGAAAATACGCTTCTTGTCACGAATGCTATGAAAAAAGTTCATGAATTAGCTTAAAGCAAATGAAATGATAACTTTTGCGTTGTGCAATTTGAAAAATGCCTTTGTATAATTTTTAAAGTCAAGTATTTAGAACATACCAAATAACTATATTTATTTATATTGTGTATTTTACTTATAAAAAAAGTGTTGCTTAAGACATGTGCACAACAATTTTATCCCAAGTATTTCACGCATTAACCTTTAAATTTAGGCACTTGATTTTGCCATACAAATATATAAACATACATAAATATATGAGGCATACAAAGATATATTAGGTTAAGCCATAAGACATTGGACCATTTGTATTTATTGATGTATATGCCAAAAACTAGACTGTATATAAATAAATATATAAATTTGTATGCTATATTTCCATATATATAACACGAATCAATGCACATATATGATTAGCTCTCCTCCTCTGGCACTAGGAGATTAAGATTCGCCGCATTGGCCGTGCTACCGAGGTGGCTTTCCTCATCGCCACGCACCGATAGCGATTCCCTGCCTGTGCACACCTTTCGCTCCCGTATCATAGCTGTGCGCTCCCAGCGCGATCCCTTGCAGCTGCTACAGCTGTGTTTGGGTAGCTTGAAGACGGTGGTGGTGCGATTACCGCAATCCTTACACTGAAAGAAACGCTTCTGGGCATCCACCACTTTGAGTGGATGCCTCTCCTCCTTGCAACGCTCGGCGGCGGAGAAGGCGGTGTATTTGCATTTCTGACAAATGACTGCCTTGCACGGCATTTTATATGTGTTCAGCATCTTCTCCTCCATCGCTTCCTTGCGCTCCAGCTTGTTAAAGTAGTCATTCTGTGCTTCCTGTTCGCGCATCTCGGCCAGATTTGAGTGCGTCGACGTGGCGGCCATGATGCGTTCAATGCGTGATTTACGCATAAATTCGCGTTCCTCTTCCTCCAGTTTCTGACGCTTCGCACTTGTTGAGAACTTTTCGTTGAGCTCATCGATGGCTCGCCGTTTGCCCGTCCCCGTGCCGCGCGTAGAATTCGGATTAACCTTCTCCAGCGGCTTCTTCTTGAGCAGCGCGGCTGCTTTCAATTTGGCGCTCTGCGCCTGACGTGCACCCACATTCACCTCAAAGCTAAAATTCTCGCTACCCGCGAGTTTGGGTGTCACGCTGGCATCGAAGGAGAAGCCGCGATTTTTGAACTTATCCGGTACGCTTTGTGGCGTTGTGGGCGTGGCAACCTCCTTGACTGGTGTTGCTGGAGTCGTTGCTGCTGCTGCTGCTTCAGCTTGCTTTTGTAAACGTTCATTTTCCGCTTTCAATAGACGCAAACGTTCGAGATCCTGATAGCGCTGCTTTGTGGACGCCTGCACATTGTCGGCTAGCCGGGAAACTGGCCCACCACGCTCCGCATAGGGTATATCGGCAGGCATCACTTTCGGCTTGGACTCGTGATCAACGCTGTGGGCAAACGGAGACACGTCGTAGCCAGCTAGTTTACTCAGACGCTCGCGCTCCTTGTTGATCAGCTTGGCACTCTTGCGTGCCGGCACCGCCGTAAAGGTCTGTCCGCCATAGAATACTTCGCTTTTGCCTGTGGATTGGTATATCGATTAATATCGATTAACACTGACTTCATCCAATTTCAGCCTGCTCAACTCACCCAACACCTTATTGCGCAAGTCGTTAAGACCGCGACCCGCATTGGCCGATTGCAGTTCGGATCGCCTGGACATCTTGCCGTACTCCTGCTTCACGTGGAACACACAGTAATTGCAGTCTGTGATATTCACCAGAGCTGTGCACTTGTCGCCGTTCTTTTTGGTTGCACGACAAGTGCCCAAATCCTTGGACTGACCGAGTATCATAACCTTTTGGGAGGTGTCTATGGAGAGACAAGCGACATCTTTGCTGCCTGCACGTTTCTCAAAGATCGTTGGATTAAGCACCGCCAGACACATGCCTTCCGCCGTTTTCCAGAGCGTTTTGTGCGCCTCCTTGAACAGAAAGATGGATGCAGTCTTCACCTCCCCACGCAGATCCGATAGCGTCCAAGTGGAGTAGGGATCACCTTTTTTGGTATTGCGTACCGGCTGCTTGGACACCAAGGCTCCAGCAATTACCCAATCCTTGGCCAAATCACCACGCTCTATGTGATATGCTAGAGCCGAGAAGGGCACTGCCTTGCGGCTGTTCATGCGTTCCTGGAGCAAGGAGCTCGAAATGAGTGGATTAATCATGCGCAGTCCAAAAACAGGATCTGTATAGATAGTCGAAATAGTCGATTGCTGCAGGGATGGACTAGAGCTGGTAGTTACTCCTGCTGCTGCTGGTGGGGGTCTTTGAAAGGAGTTGCTCGTCAGCGATTTGCGCTCGATGGGATTATGTGGATTCTTGAGACGCAGTGCTTCCGGTTGTGGCGTAGAGCTGATAAATTTTGTTGTTGCCTTCAGCGATTGATCCACTTCGCGTGCTACTTTGCTCTCATGTACCGATTCTCGTTGTTGTTTTAGTTTTTTGTTGATATCACTGCCATACTCATTGTATTTGCGTTCCAAGAAGTTCTTGACCTCCTCGTCGTCCGATGAATCGAGTTCCGGCTCGGTAGATTTGGGTTTTTGTTGTACAATCGTTTTTGCGTTTTTCACTGTCTTCTCGTAGCTAAATGCATCGGCAAAACTGCTGTCATCGCGTAATTTTGGAACTACTGTGGACAAAGTAGACGGTGTTAGTGTTGTTGCTGAGTTTGCATTTGATGCAATATCGCTATCCACATCGCCGAGCAGTTGTTCCAATGCCAATATTTCAGCCTCGTCTTCTATGCTTATATCTGACTGCGATACGTTAGCAGGACCCATTGTCTTAGAATAATTTGCAGCGCATAAAAATTTGTTCACAAGTTAATCAAAATAGCGCGCATACAAATCGCTTTTGGCGGGCCCAGCTGATATGTATTGAGCAATACTACATGGGATGCATTTACCAACACTTACGATTTAGTTATCGCTCAATGTATCGGCAGCAACACTAGTAGTCTTGCTCAACTAGTGCTGTATAATGAGAATTTCAGGAGTTCATTTGTCAGGGCAGGGAACCAGAATGAAACTGGAACCCTTATATGATATTAAGCGATTGTAATTCAGAACCAAAACTGGCACTGGAACTAGAATACGAGTCGGTTTGATTCCCTTTCTCATGGTGAATTATAGTTCGCTCCGTAAAGCAATTAGTTCTTTTTCTTGCATGCACAACCCAACACTAGTTTCTTCGTCAATATGTCATCTTTCGGCTTTTATTCACGAAAAGTTTAGTAGCGGAGCACCGTAATATTTAAATTTTAATGCTCTCGACAGTGATAAATCGCGTCTTTCCGCTTGTTCAATAAACAAGCACAAAACGGAACATCAATCAAACAACTACACGCTAAGTGCAGCGGCTCTCAGATAGCACCCAGAAAATTCGTCACATATATTTTTGCTTGCATTTGCACGGAGACGGACGCGGTGCTGTTTTGCCAAAAGAAAAAAATTAAACGAAAAGAAAAGAAAAGGGAAAAGGAAGTGCAAATATTAAACACAACGGGAACCCGCATCCACAATAAACGTACATTTAGTGTTTAAGCATAAAGTTTTCTACCCTTGGTCCGCCCGGCAATCAATACGCAGGTAAGAAATGCAACATCAGCCAGCGCCGCGCATCACACATAAATTTTTTTTCTTCTTTTTCTGTTTCTGTTTTTTTTTTTTTTGCAATTAATGCGTGTGCGAAATGCGTGTTTATTGACCGACTTTTGAATTCGCTTTCGCATGGCATTAAGACAATATGATAATATTGGTCGCATTGTGGTTAGAAGCTTGATTCAAGACAATCGCCCCACGTGTGAGTGTCCCCCATGCGCGGCTCATATTGCAAATATGCAGTTGTTGTCGTTGTTTTTGGTGCTTGTTGATAGCCTTTAACTTGTGTTTTTTTGTTTTTGTTGTTTGTTGCCGTCGGTTATCGCAGCGCATTTTGTGCGTTGAAACAACGGCCACACTGTAATTGATCCAAAAGAAGATTCAAAAAGTTGCAAATGAATAGAGAGCAGCCAGACTCACAAACAATGCTCTGCAAAACAGCAATAACAAGTGCTGTCAAACATTACACATTTACCGTTGCACTTTCTTGCACACTGCACTTCTTGCACATTTTGTTTTACGCATTTTCTTCATTTAGCATCCATCGCCTGCGCGTGTTTTGAGTTTTCATTCGCCTGCCTGCCTGCTTGTCTGCCTGCTGTTCACATCTCTTTTCTCGCTCGCACACGCACACATCTCACGCACACACATACACACACTCATACTCTCTCATGCTCTTTCTGCATGTCATCTGTCGCGGTCAGTAGCCGGCCCCGGCCCCATCGAGGGTCTCGCGCACTAAAAAAAATAAAACAAATAGCACTGTGTGAAATTTTCATAGTCGAAATCAGTTGTTTTTGCCTAGACTTACGTCAAGTTCACCACCCTCCACCCTCTGCCCACCCACAGCTTACGTTCTTTCGCAAACAGCACAAAAATTTGCTCGAATTTATTTTGAAGGCGTCGCCATTTGACCCCCTTTGAAAAAAAAATATTTTTGTTTGTTTGTTTGTTTGTTTGTTATACTCATTGCTGTTGACCAAAATGGAAATGTTTGTTGTCTATCGTAGAATTGTGGCAAATAAAACTTTGGTCTGCATGTTGAATGATTCTACGTGTGATCCACAAGATTTTACCGGTATGTGTTAATGTGTCATTGTTTATTGCTTTTGATATTGCTCATTTTAAATTCAAATTTGACCTTGATGCACCAGCTTCAGTTACCTACCAGAGTCGACATACACACAACATACATATATACATTCACCCACATATAATTATTGGCATATAAATAGGCTTAAGAAACTGGAGAATTGCTAGTTGCAGTTAACTGCTTCATAAGTTTACATTACTTCAATTGCAACTATTAATCACGCTATATCTCTCTCTCTCTCTCTCTCTCTCTATTTTTTGGGCAGTGCTGCAACGATAAAGATATGAGTTCAAATATATTTCTAACGCCAGCGGAGAATGGACTGCGACACGATAAAATTGTTATTCTCGATGCTGGCGCACAGTATGGCAAGGTGAGTTGTTATCGATAGCAAATCTTGCAAATTTTAATTATCATTTATCATTTGTTTAGGTAATTGATCGCAAAGTGCGCGAACTTTTGGTTGAATCGGACATTTTACCGTTGGATACGCCGGCGGCAACGATACGTGATAGCGGCTATCGTGGCATCATCATATCCGGCGGACCCAATTCAGTTTATGCCGAAGATGCACCCACATACGATCCGGATCTGTTTAAGCTGAAAATCCCTATGCTTGGCATCTGCTATGGCATGCAGTTAATCAACAAAGAATTCGGCGGCTCTGTCCTCAAAACGGATCTGCGAGAAGATGGCCAGCAGAATATTGAGATTGAAACGTCATGCCCGCTGTTTAGGTGAGCTAATCAGAATCATCTGATGATGAAATTAATGTAATCAGCAGCAACAAGAAAGCGTTCAAGTTGCAAGCTTATTTGAGCGCTGATACAATGCTGCTATACTATAATCAAGATGCTAAGAACAGTTCAGTTTTGCGTAGTCTATAATCTGATCTACACGTGGCATTACATATTTATTTCATTATCTTAGGGGTTTGTTTTTATTATTTTTAATAATTTGTAAATATAGAATTTATGTAAGCCCCTTAAAGTTTATCTATAAGAATCATTTTATAAAATGTAGGACTATTTGCGCATTAGACAAACCAACGAAACTAAATTATTATTTATTTAATTAATACAAATTTTAACTCTTGCAGTCGCCTGAGCCGCACCCAAGCTGTGCTGCTTACCCATGGGGACAGCGTGGAGCGAGTGGGTGATAAACTTAAAGTCGGTGGCTGGTCATCGAATCGCATTGTGACTGCCATTTACAATGAGGTGTTGCGTATCTATGGTGTTCAATTTCATCCAGAAGTCGATTTAACCATCAATGGCAAACAGATTCTCTCCAATTTTCTCTATGAGATATGTGAACTAACTGCGAACTTTACCATGGGTAGTCGAAAGGAAGAATGCATACGCTATATACGCGAAAAAGTGGGCAATAACAAAGTGTTGGTATGTCTATAAATCTATAAATCTATACAAAGATCAAAAAGTATCTTTAACTGACTCCCTCTTCCAACACAGTTACTCGTCAGCGGCGGCGTCGATTCAAGTGTGTGTGCAGCGCTGCTGCGACGGGCGCTGCATCCCAGCCAAATAATTGCAGTGCATGTGGATAATGGTAATGCAAACTGCGATATATATATATATTTATAAATTATCAATAAGTCATGCAATGAAGCAGCAAAATTCAAAGAAAAATATGTCAACATCATGCCCGTCAGTTTCAATGCTAACTGGCATGAAAGCAGCTATGTTTTTTCGTAAGATTATAAATTTATGTACATCCGCTTAATCTTTGTCAACCCCCGAAGATAACTTATCTTTTGCGTTTAATTGCAATTTAATTGACAACTTTTATCGTACAGGTTTCATGCGTAAGAACGAAAGCGAACAGGTGGAGCGCTCGTTGCGAGATATTGGCATCGAATTAATAGTGCGTAAGGAAGGCTACACGTTCCTCAAGGGTACCACGCAAGTGAAGAGGCCGGGCCAGTATTCGGTGGTTGAGACGCCCATGCTCTGCCAGACCTACAATCCGGAGGAGAAACGTAAAATAATTGGTGATATATTCGTTAAGGTGACCAACGAAGTGGTCGCCGAGCTAAAGCTGAAGCCCGAGGAGGTGTTGCTGGCACAGGGCACACTGCGACCCGATCTAATTGAGTCCGCCTCGAATATGGTCAGCACGAATGCCGAGACCATCAAGACGCATCACAATGACACGGATCTGATTCGGTAGAGATAATTTGTACATTTTCTTCTTGCAAGTTTCTTGCTAATACTCGCGTGTATCATTGCAGGGAGCTGCGCAGTGCTGGACGCGTTGTGGAGCCATTAAGTGATTTTCACAAGGACGAGGTGCGCGATCTGGGCAATGATCTCGGACTGCCAGCGGAACTGGTCGAGCGACAACCGTTTCCCGGACCCGGCCTAGCTATACGTGTACTGTGCGCCGAGGAAGCATATATGGAAAAGGATTACTCGGAGACACAGGCATGCCAGAACCGCACAATATTAAACGTTTCCCATCTCATCTGATTTCTATTTCTTCCCAGGTCATTGTACGCGTTATTGTGGACTATAAGAATAAGCAGCTGAAGAATCATGCGCTAATTAATCGGGTAACGGGAGCCACCAGCGAAGTTGAACAAACAGAACTGCTGCGCATCTCTGCCAATTCCGATATACAGGCCACGCTGTTGCCGGTGCGTTCGGTGGGTGTACAGGGTGATAAGCGCTCCTACAGCTATGTGGTTGGCTTGTCAACGACAAGCCCTGAGCCCAACTGGGCGGATATGTTATTTTTGGCCAAAATTATACCGCGCATATTGCATAATGTGAATCGAGTGTGTTACATCTTTGGCGAGCCAGTGCAGTATCTGGTTACGGATATAACGCACACAACTCTCAACAATGTGGTCCTAGCGCAGCTCCGGCAAGCAGATGCCATTGCCAACGATGTGAGCTAATGCAATAATCAGTTTATTATGTTTATATTTATTTATTATTATCTATTGGACAGATAATTATGCAAGCGGGCCTGTATCGAAAAATCTCACAAATGCCCGTCGTTCTCATACCCGTGCACTTTGACCGTGATCCCATTATTCGCACTCCCTCCTGCAGAAGATCGGTGGTGTTGCGTCCATTCATAACGAACGATTTTATGACTGGGGTGCCAGTAGTGCCCGGTTCCGCTCAACTGCCATTACAAGTAAGCTTATATTATAATTAAAAAAAAACCTTTAAACAATTGTTAAACATTTTGTGTTCTAGGTCCTAAATCAAATGGTTCACGATATATCGAAAATGGATGGTATCTCGAGGGTATTATACGACTTGACAGCCAAGCCACCGGGCACCACTGAGTGGGAATGATGCGTTCATACCAAAACTTTCAACAGCCATTTCATAGAAATAGAGATATGTAGAAACAATAAGCTGCTGCATGGTAAAGAACACAAGAGACGCAAGAGACAATAGCAGGAGATGCCGCCGCTGCTCGTTCTCAATCCTGAGAATAACAATTAATAAATAAACTGAGAGAGCAACTGAGCGTAAATACAATATAGAGTGCCGCTTAGAAAAAAAAAACAAAAAACAACAAAGCATCAACAACCAAGAAAAAGATAAAGAATATTAACAAAAAAAATTCAGGTTTATTATATCGATTATTTTTGTGTAATTAAAAGTAACGCGATACGATGTCAAACAAACAGAAAATAACACCAGAAGTCAAAATAATATTGGCATATATATTTAAAGTAAACATGCTCTAAGGCATGTGCGATTTGTTCCTTTTATGAAAAGGAAACTTAAAACAAACCGTAAGAAAAAACAAAATCAATTTATTTACGCATTTTTAGTTATATACATAATATATATAGTATATGCATACGTATGTGTATACTTATGTGTGTATGTATGTATGTATATATATATGTATATATATATATATATATATATATATATATATATATATATATATATATATATATATATATTTATATATATATTTATAAAGATATTAATTTAAATGCAAAATCATGTTCTGAACGTTGTATATTTGCATGAAAACTGTTTTCGGAGAAATAGTGTTTGCAAAACAGAAAATTGTAAGAAGTACGAAACAAAAACAAAAAGAGTTACATACTGTAAGCTAAAATTATGAATTGTTATATAAAAACGTTTTACTATTTAAATGGCAAAAAAAAACAACAGCAAAACAAATTATGATAAAGAAAAAAACAAAACAAAAAAACTACAAGAAATGTAATAAAATCGAAAAAGGCTATATGTAAATATATTCTCGAATTTTATGATGACAAATGTTTATTGTTAATTTTCCAGTACTGCCCCTTATGACGACGACGATTGCAGTGTGTTCTCAAAAAGGAAATGTGACTTTTGTTCTTGGTACGCGGACGCAGGGATACAAACGTTTAATTGTAAACATTATTACACACATACATATATACACATATACACACATAAGCTCTAACTTTTGGTTAATTTAAAAATTGTAAGTTGAACAATACGAAATTTACGCGTTTTGATTTGCATTTAAGGATTTCCAGGTTTCGACAAAAAATGTTGGCTGCTGATTTGAATAAAGTAATAAAAGGCATGAAAATACTTAAAACTGCTGAAATATGACATTTTTATGATAGAAAATTGCTTATAACGCGGCCAAATACCTAGGGATCCTGGCCTTGACCAGGTCTACCGACTGATCAAAGGACATCCAAATCGACTTTGTAGTTTCTGAGGAAATTTGGATTTGGTGTTCTTAATCCATTTCCGTTCGCGTTTGCGTTTCAAATTTTCCAAGTGTTTGGGTTCTTAGATGACTCCATATTTCTTAAATGCAGTTCGACAGAGTTGTAGAGTGAGATTATAACGCATTATAAAGCATACTTTTAGGCCTGCCGATGAAATCACGTGTGAATAGTTGTCTGACCAAAATCTAAAAATTTTAAAGCATACCTTTAGGATGAACAATAAAATCGATGGCGTCATTTTGATACACTAACTATAAATTGTTGATGCATATTTTTGGGTTGGTCAAATGATAATACAATTACTTTTCGTGTAAATAACTCTAACTTCAACAAATCCATGAAGATAACAATTTATCTCGCAGAGCGTAAGAATATAGGTTGATATCTTAAAATTCTTGTTTAATCGGGAACTGCAAAACAGAATGTTTTCTCCAATTCTGGAATTCCTTGTATGTACACCAATAGTCATCTTTACTGTGAGCTTAAATAAAAATATCTCCTCGCCCTCCCGTGGGACCAACTGACAGGTCAACTAGAGGGAAAGTTGCCCCTGCCACGTTCCAATTAGCCGGAGTCAGCGAATTATGACCAAAAGAAGACAGTTCAAGCTATTGTAGTATTAATTTTTATTTTTTTTTTATCAGTTTGCGTGTCTCAAGTGCATAAGAAGTGCATATGCGGATTTTGCAACGATTAAATTCAATGACTCCAATTTGTAATTAGACGTTGAAGTGCGGCTACAGCTCCAGCTGCGTGCTTTTAATTGGTTTATGCAGTGCATCCTTGGTTGGCTTTTGGCGCAACGGTTACGCTCGACCCGAGCGCGGCGCCCCATAGTGGAGGTCAGTTCAGCTCCATAGAGCCCAGTTAACTGCACATTCCAGAGGACCGAGAGAGATAGATAGCGAGAGAGAGGGTTTGGTATTCGTAATGTATTTTTTTTTATAATTTATTTGATTGTGAAAAATAGCTAAATATTTGTTTAAATATATAATATATATTTCAATAAAATAAATCAATTGTTTGCTTGCCTAAACGTAAACATATTTTTTAAGTTGACCGATGCTGCTTGGCCAGTAGCAGATGCCTAGGGTTTAAAATACATAAGCATATATAAAGATATTTAATAGGTATATATATATATATAAAAATAATTAAATAAACAATATATACAATGCATTTGTTGTTATTTGTCGTTGTTGTATGTGTATGTGTGTGTAAGTGTTGGTGTTGGTGTTGGTATTGTCTTCAAGTCTTGGAGCTCTTAAATTATGGTCGAATTTTGAATTCCAATGTGCAATGGCCGCAAAATATAATTGTAGTGTAATATTTTGAACAACAGGTTTTTGGGTGCTTTTAACAATTGATATTATCTAGTATTACATATATCATATATCATATATATATATTTTATTTTTTCTCTTTATAAAAATATAAAATAAATAGCCTTTTCTTTGCTAAACAAATAAGGAAATCAAATTTTAGAATTGAAATTTGTTTAAGTTCTCTGAATGTTATTAAATATAGTAATAATATTTACTGACTAGCAGTTATAAACGAAAATTGAATATATATATATTTATATCGAATATTTTAAATAAATTATAAATATATATATATATATATATATATATATATATATATCTGTGTGTAAATGTTGTGCAAAATATTTGCGCTTAAGTACATAAATCATTATCGTTTAGTTCATAATAAAAACTCATTTAAATTGACTAAATTGCTTGATTAATTATTCATAGATTATTTTAATAACTTTAAGTGCTTTTTCTTTCTTTCTGCAAATGGAAGACTTTTGCGATTGTTGTTGCTGTTTTAAAGTTTACAACTTTAGCTAACATTAATTTAGATTGGTTAAAATTAGTTAAATGTAATTTGATTTTTTATGTGTGTGTGTTTTTTTTTTTTCTTTACATTTGAAAGCTCATTTGGTACAACAATTGCAGTTGAAATGCAATTTGCTAGCATATATTTATATATACTAATATATATTTATATATATATATTATTGTTATATTTTGATTTAATTAGTTTAATTTCGATTGTGACATATAAGAACTAGCTGGCAGTATCCTTGTTGTTGTTGTTGTTGTTGTTGTAACTGTTGCTGGTGTCGGCAGCATCAAAGCTGCAACGCAACAATGTTGCAGCAACATCACTGCCCATGTTGCAGCTATCTGCTGTGTTGCTGCCACTGCTGCTGTTGCTGCTGCTGTTACTGCTACTGTTGGACAAACTACTGCAACTAGTTACAACAGTTGTTGCTGTTGTTGTTATTGCTGCTGCTGCTGCTGCTGCTGCTGCTGTTGTTGTTGTTGCTGTTGTTGCTGATGTTGCTGCTGCTGTTGTGCTGTTTGTAGTTGTTGCTGCTGCCGCTGCTGCCGCACCCGTTTGCAGTGCCAGCATTTGTTGCGCCTGCGCAACGCACGCAACACACGGACACGGCCCGCCCAATTTCTTCGCCAATATGGAGCGCAACTTGAGCGCCGGCCCCAGCTTCATGCCCAGCGAGCTAACCAAATGATCCTCGGTTAGCAGTGGCAAGCCCGTGCCATCAATGCTCTGATCACGAAAATGCTGCAAAGACAAGACACAAGGCAAGCGAGGCATGAATTAGTTACAGTCCAGCTTCTCTACAACGAATTTACAGCTTAAGTTTAGCTACAAATTCTTGAATTTATCGAGTTATTTAGTAAATATTGTTATAAATTTAATTTCGATTTAATGTAGGAAAAAAAGGGTTACTGGGAAGATGGAAGCTGGAAGTGGTTCAATTCACAGAAGTTCCACTGTAGGCTGCTGCTGTTGGGACTTTTAAGATATATGCATGCTTGCAACATGCTGCTGCCTCCAATGGAGGGCGTGTGTGCCTCTCGCTCTATGTGTGTGTGTGTGTGTGTGTGTGTGTGATTAATGCGCCGCTTTTTTGTTAATGAAAAACGATTTTTAACTGCAGCGTTGCTCTGTGTTCGGAGGTCCACAGCGCAGTAGCATTTTCATATTTGCAACGCACGACGCCACAAGCGATTGAAAGTGGGCTGGCTGCCAGTTGCAAGTCTGCTACTTGCCGCTCGCTGTTTGCCCCACCACATGAGATTTCTATTATAGATTGGCCCTGATTGAATTCCATGGCCGTGGCTATGGCTATGGCCAAGACAGAGGCTTTCAACCTGTTTGCCACATACTCAGCTCAGCTCACACAGCTGCTGCCTGTATTTTTGCTGCTTGCTGTTTGCTGCCTGCTGCCAACTCAACTGCCACTGTGTGGCAAGCAACTGAACTGTGGCCACACACTGAATATAATATGCATCGATCCCTAGTCAAAGTTCACTTTGTTAACCAATAACCATGCAGATCTTAACAAAGTCTTTAAATTATTTACTACAAAATCATAAACGAAAACCTGTTTTTTCAATTGCATTATGGGTTTTTGTGTGTGTGTTTTTAGTTGACAGACAAACACTATTTGCTTATTTTTTTAAAGTGTATTTTTAGACGAGTCCTCAACTTGGTGCTGCAATCAAAATCCATTGCAGGCGTTGAATGATTCGTCAGAGTGAAAATGGATCGATTGCCGTTTAGAGTCTGTTGAGGATCAGGAGCTGAGCATAAGGATGCACATCCTGGCCATTAGCCTGGCGCTGATTTTTGCCAGAAGTACCAAAAGCATTGCGCGGTCAACCATCAACTGGATGGTGGCGCTTGCTTGGTCGGTGTTGGCGGTGCTGTTTGTGATAATGGAGGCAAATACCCCTCAATTATCTGCTAATGGGGATGCTACAATGTGCTCCAAGCATGTAAGGGTGATCATGAAGGTACCAGTCGGAGTCGGAGTCGGGTCTAATGATACCCGCAGCAGCTTCTTCAGCATCAGAGGCTGGATGTGGATCGCATAATCGACACACGATAATAGCTTCGGCGATGGCTTTCTGAGCTCCATATAAGAGATCTGAAAGAGCCAGGAACAGTCGACGGAGAGAGCTGTGAGAGATGATCTCTGCTATCTCTGCTATCTCTTCATATTTTGATCTGATTATTAATTATTGTTTATCCCTAGTTGAAGAACCGTGGCGACATTTGAACTGCTTATTTTCCAGCAGGAAAGTTCTACAATAATCCCCAGAAATCTGTGCAAGTTGTTTGAAGATCATTTGAGCAACGATGATTAATTAATTGTGCAAATCAACTATTAATCATTTGTCGTCGTTTTTCGCTTGCTTAACTTGTTAACGTGAATAAAGCTTATCTGAAGATTAAAGATATTATGAGGTGTTTTTTTTTCTTCTCCTTTTTAGCAGCATCCTCACGTAATTAATTTCCAATTCATTTACGATCACAGTCGGTAATAAAAGTCGCATTTTTATCACCACGCATTATTTTTAACAGCATTAATCAACCCCAGGCAACAATCTAGGCCAAACAAATTTTATACGATTGATACAAGTTTTCCTTTATAATTTTTATTTATTTTTTTTATGAATCCTATCCACTGATCGTAAAGATTTTTATTTATGACGACAGCTTGCAGAACTTTCCTCAATGGTTGCTTTGATTAATATTTGATTTCCTAATCAATAACTATTTAATATATTCACAATGATTTCCAGATCCATTTGAAACTTGTCATTGAATAAATGAATTTCGTTTCAGCGCCACTAAAATTAGATTCTGTTGACTCGACTCTACTCGAGAACTAAGATTTAGCAACTAACTAACTAGTTTTTGTTTGTTTGTTTTTATTTTGAAAAGTCCAACACAGATTTGCAATAAACAGCTTCTGAATTATTATTGTTGCTGTTATTTCAGAGTAATAAATTTCCCGCTACATTTCCCACAAGTAGACAGAAAAACAAAAACAGAAAAAACTTCAATTAGCTGAATACATACCGGAAATTGGTGGCTTTTTGTGTGACTTGGATTTGGAATTGGACTAGAGGCTGTCATAATTCGCTAAGCAACAACAACAACAATAACAACAACAAACACAACACAGAAAGAAGGCCAAGAAGTTGCAAGGGGCTTTGATTTGGTGCCATTGTGGTTACCACCAACTATCAACTATATTTTGCGTTCTAAATTCTGTGCCACCAATAATTGACAAGCCAGCGCCAGCGAGCAACAATAGAACAACAACAACAAACCAAACTGACCGTCAACAAACACAAAAAACAACAATAAGAACAACAACGACAACAACAACTAAGTCGAGCTTTAACTAGAAGTGAGCAATGCAAAACTTAACCATAACAATACCATCGAAAACAGATTTGAATGTGCGACTCGGTCTTGACTTTGAACTCCAATTCCAAATCCAATTCCAATTCCGACTGCGACTGCGACTCCGACTACGACTCCCAATATCAACTCGAACTTCAATTTCAATTGGAGGCCATGTGTGCTTGCAACTGCAACGGCTGCTGCGGCTGTTGCACGCAATGTAATTGGACTCGCATACAACGGGGGCAATTTACAAAAAATATGGAAATATGCAAATCATTTTGGAGCATCAAACAAAAGGCAAACAAAGTGCATCTGTGGCCCAACTTGTTAGCGTTAGAAATGAGCCTGGCACAGACAAAGCTCAAGAGACAATACCACAAAAGATATTCGATATTCGACCGGAAGATGTCCTGTAATCTGGATGACACACTGGAGAAAACTTTCAGAATAAATATATATTTATATATATATATATATATATATATATATATATCATTTAACAGAATGGAAAGAAACATGAGATTAAAGAAAAAAAGCTGCCAACATTTTTGGTTCCCCGCTAAACATTATCGCATATAAATTGTAAACTAAATGCGTTATTTGACAGGCAATCGAGTTAAACTGGATCAGAAACTAAATCATTTAATGCTAATTTTGTTGTGATTCTGAAACACCTTTAATGAGCATCTATGCAAATATACATCAAATATACATATTTGTGGTTTCTATGACAAATTAATATGTTTCCAGCCGTTTAGCCTTTCTAGAAGCTCACAATCTTTATCATAATATACACATTTATAATGGTACTAAAAATGTTTGTTGAAATTTATATTAAACGAATAAAATATCGTATGTATATAAGAAACCGATGAACAAAAGGCGATTTAATTAAAATTCCTCAAGAATTCGATTAGGTTTATGAGGCAACTTTAATGGTCTATTTATCTGGCTAATCCCGAAAACTCAAACCGTGAATGTTTTTTTGTTTTTGGCTTCGCATTCGATTGTCACGCGGCCTACAACTTTTCAACCGATTCACGTTTATAGTTCAAGTTTTCACGCCGATATCGTAAAGAATGCCTGAACTTTTGATTTTAGCGGGTTAGACCAAAGAAGTCGTAAATATTTGTAGGCTTGTGTGTGTGATTTATAACATTTCAAGTTCTGCATTTTTTATATAGACAAAAGTTGTATTTTTCCAGTATTTCTGATAGAACAATGAACATGAGTTTCAAGCAAATTGAGTCATTTGTTGTAAATATTTGCATAGTATTTGCATACAACTTGGCCAGCTCTGCTCATAAAAATCGAATTCCTGTTTCGTAAGCGCCCAAAAATTATAAAGAATGAATAACCCACAAAATAATGAAGAGACAACAAAACAAAACAAAGCCAAAACAGAACCAAAATAAATTAATAGCAGTCCGTGTGCAAGTCAAGTGGCTAAGTTTGGATCCTGCGTCAAATGTGAAACGTGCCGCTCGCAAAGCTTGCAACCCTTTTGCAATAAGACAACAAAAGAAAAAATAAATGAAAAGAAATAATACTAAAATATACACAAGAGCCCACTAATAAGCGGCTACAAAAGTGCTTCTGGCTGCTTCTGGTCACTGATCGGCTGCCTGCCCCTCTCACTCTCAATGTGATCCTCTCTCATGCTCCTGCTCCTGCTCCTGCTTGTTGTTGCAAGTGTTGTTGCTGCTGCTCAAAATACATTTTAATTTGAACGTTGCAGCACACACACAAAAATGAATTTCAAGCAGCAACAGCAGCAGCAGCAGCAGCAGCAGCTCAATTGTATTTCTGCGCTCAATTTAGTTGTACGGATTTTGACCTGCTTAACCTTAAAGCCAGAGTCAGAGCCTGAGCCAGAGCCACAGCCAGAGCCAGAAAGCCCAACAGCAGCAGCAGCAGCAGCAGCAACAGCAACAACTTTAAATGTACCACCAACAGCAGCAGCAGCAGCAGCAGCAACAATAGCAACAACAACTTTGAGGGGCACAAGCGAAGACAACAATTTGAATTCTAAATTGAACAGCTTTTTGTGCTACCTATGCCCGGGAGCAGTCCACAAAAAGCCGCGTCTCGCGGAACGTGGGCCGACCTGCTGCCAAAAGACGGTAGACAGCAAACTGAGAGGCCTGTTGTTGTTGCTGTTGTTGTTGCTGCTGTTGCTGCTGCTGCTGCTGTGGCAATTGCGCCCAACTACCTACTCATTGTAATTCTTCATGTCTGGCCAAAAGCGACTCGACTGCGACTTCGAGTTCGACCTGATTGCCGTCAGCAGCAGGCAACAGCTCCAGCAACAGTCGCTGTGGCCCATCAACAACCTTTGGCTGCTGCTGCTGCCCAGTTGGTTTGTTGGCCCGATCTGCCCACCTAAGAAAATGAAAAAAAAAAAAAGCGAAGAAAAAAAGTTGACTTGTTTGGCTACACTCCACTTGTGACTTTGGCTTTGATTTTGGTAGCTACCAACTACGAGCATTTAATGATTTCGTATTTGTTGTTGTTGTTGTTGTTGTTGTTATTGTTGTTGTCTGCTTCTGTTATTGTTGTTGTTGTTGTTGTTCGCTGACTGGCTGAATCGAGAGTTGACCGGAGCACAACCAACAATTACGCTTAATGCCAAACATCCTCTGCTGCGGTGGCTGTGGTTTGATCTTGTTACGCATTGAGTACAGCCCAGCTACCACTAAGGTGGGCTCAACCACCCCCCCCCCCCCCGCCCCCTGTTACCCCCCGCGGAACAGTGAAGGGCTGAGCCAGTGCATGCGCCAAACAACACAAGTTGGCTAGACAAGTTTGGTTTGGCCAACAACAACAACAACAACAATCGTTTGAGCACGTGCACTAGCCAAAAGGGTGTTGGAAATTGGCCGTTTGGTTTGTGGAATTTGGAGCAAGTTTAGTTTAGTAGTTGATTGATTCTAACAATGGGGTAAGTGCTTCGCGCTGCCTTAAACAATAAGCTGGCCTATTCTATTAGATGGTTTAGTAAATTACACAAAAGCCACCCTCAAGGCCCATCAAAACTTGACTTGACTCGTTTTGTGGCGAGTCTCTCGCGGCTGTGGCAATAAATAAGAATTTTCTTTTTTTCACAGCCACTGCTCGGGGGCATAATGAAGTCGTGCTACAATGGTAGTGGCAGTAAAAAACAGCTAAATAAATAACAATTTATACCAATAGGAAGATTGATATGAAATACAAATATAGAAATACATTTGTCGACCTGCAATTTGACCTAGAAATATGTTGCACATTAATTGACTGACAGAGAACTATTTTGTTGAAGCACTGCTATTTGCTGGCATATTAAGTTCTTTGGCCCATTGTACATGATATTAAATCTTGAGGTCAAATTATTAGCAAATTTGATGTGACCCAACGGGCAGCAGCAGCAGCAGCAGCAGCAGCAGCAGCAGCAAGAGCAAAAGGCATCAACTGCAGCCAAGCAACTTGGAGACCCCAAGAAGACCCTTGCAAGAACCTCGTCTGCGGATCGCTGTTAATTTTCTGCGGCAGCATCACGAGGCTGTGTTCGCTGTTGAGTTCGACTAAGACACATAATCAGTTTATTTTAGTTGCCTTTTGTTTTGTTTTGCTTCTTTTTCTTCTTCCACAAAAAGGGGCAAAATGGAGAAGCAACAGCAGCAGCAGCAGCAGCAACAGCAGCAGAAAGTGCCCCGGGTTACACGCCAAAGATACAATTTTAGATTATATGCCTCAACTGTGCGCATGCGCATAATAATAATGCATGCAACGAGCTGCGAGAGCTGCAACACGGCCGCTGCAAAAAGGGGGGAGGGGGGCAAGGCAAGCCACAAACGACGACGAGTAGCCAATTGGGAGAGACGCTCGAAGACGCTCAGCTTCAAGCCGGGCTTCCTGTTTGGGGTTTTGGGGGAGAGTTTTGGGTTGCTCGCAGGGGCATACAGCAAAAACACTACAACAACAACAACAACAAAAGGCGTGCAACTGGGTATAATCATCATCAGCTTTGATAACACACCACGAGCGACGTCGACGCCGCTGTCGACCTGCCTGGACCGATCCATTGTTTTTTTTTCTCATTTTTTGTTGCTTTTTTGCTTTTCTTATTTTGGTTAACGTGAAGCGGAGACCCCGAACCCGAACCCGAACCCGACCCCGAACCTCAGGCATGATCTCTTGCTGCTTGGCATTTGACTTTCGGTCTCGGACTTGCTTTTGATATCAATACCCTGTAAATAGCAAAGGTATAATGATGTTGGTTGAATGCATGTAACACGCCGACAACTCAGACGACAAGTTATTTATATATATATATGTCTTGTTGATCTGAACGATGCGAGTAGTCAATACACAAATACAACTCTGTCTATATCATTGCAGGAACTCAGTCTCAGCGAGTCTTAAGTTAATAACAACTAATTTGATTGTTGTTCACAGCTTTCAGTTTATGGCAAGAAAAAGCTCAGTGGGTATCTAAGAGTCAGTGCCACTTGACAAGCTCACTTTTACTTATTGTTGTTGCTTCCAGTCATGAGTTGTTGCTGCCTGACTTGGTTTTTGCTGCTGCTGTTGCTGCTGTTGCTGTCAGTTAAATAGCAGCTTTGGTGCGCCGTGTTGGCCACCTCTTAACCTTCGCTGCATATAACCTCTGCACCAGCATGCGGCAACTGCAACTTGCAATGGCCTGCAGCAAACAGTTGATGCAGCAGCAGCAGCGGCAGCGGCAGCAGCAACATTCTCGTCGTCGATTGCAATCATTCGCTTTCGTGCTGTGATTTTTGCCCCCAAAAGTTTGCCAAGTTCTTCAATGTAGGTGATTGTTCTAACTGCGCAACTGCCTGCTCTCCGTTGGCCATGGCCAACATCATCAAACAGACGACATCATTATCGTGCAACAATATCAAAACAAAAAAAAAAAGGAAAAAAAAGACAACCAAAAAACAAAGAGGGATCCAGCAGGAACAGCAAAGAAATTGCTTGTCGTTGCCGATTTTTGTAGGCGGCCTCCAGCAGCAACAACAACAACAGCAACAACAGCAACAAAACAACAACGACGACGACGACGAAGAGTTGCCAATATATTGAAATATGGCGGTAAGCGGGCAATTTAAATGTTCGCTCTCCCCACCCCCCCACCACCCACCGACGTTCCGTGTGGCCATCCGTTCGCTGGCACGGAATGTGGTTTTAAGTAATTCATGGATTAATGGCTAGCATATTGCTCTGGCCCCGATGCATCCCGGCTACCATGGATCCCAAAAGCAGCCAAAGTGACTGACTGAGAGTGAATGGTGGTCGTGTCTATGTCTGTGCCTGCATCCCAAGTCTGTTGGTGCTGCGGCTGTTGCTGTTGGTGGTGGTGGTGGTGCTGCTGCTGCTGCTGCCGTGGCAAGAGTAGGAGTTGCATGTTTAGCACGTGCCTCAGTTGTTGTTGCCTGTTGCCTGTTGTTGATGCCTGTTGCCTGTTGTTGTTGCCTGTTGTTGTTGTCTCGTGTGCGGTAGTTTTGTTGCCGTTGACTATGGCTAGCTGATAATGCGTTGCCCGCCAACGCCGCAAAACAACAGCAACAGCAACTTGAAAAGATCGTTACGTTTATTATCATTAGGCCGGTTTGCTGGTCGGCCGGCTGATTTCTTTTGGGCCACATACATTTTCTTTGCGGCTATGAAAGTTCAGTGTAAGCTCCACAACAGTACCGTTATTATTATGCATGAAGTAAAAAAGAAACGGAACTTGAGGCACTTTAATCATAACACTTAACAGATCCGATCGGATTAGATCGCTCCCCGCGAGCCCAAACCGCAAATATCCCTGAGTATAACTTGAATTAACTTCCATCTTTCGTCTTCCGTCGGTTAAATTGATATGTTTTTGATGTAAAATAGTTAAATCTTAACTGCAACTCAACTGATATATTGACAAATGGGCTTGGCAACACTCGACTCGACTCGACTCGACTGCAAACTGAATACTTATTTACAAAATAGAAAACAATTCAATTAACAAAATTTGAAAATGAGAAAACAGTTGAAAAGCTAACAAAAAAAAAAAAAGAAAAACCAAAACTGGTTTGGCATATTAACAGAAAAATAGGAATTAAATTGTTTGAATGAATGGAAAAGAACGCAGCGTCAGCGTCAGCTTCATCTGCATCTTCATCTTATGATCTTTATTATGTCATTAACCCATTGAAGAGGCAAGCAAGTCATAGTCACAGTCGAAGTGCCGTAACAAATTCGTAAAAATGAAAGAAATCCCATTTTTCAATAGACAGAAAATGCACTTGCCGGGGCAAGTCATTTCCCGAGGCAACAACTTCCTGCAACAGGCCGAACTCATATGTGCAACAATTTGCTTTTTGTCCAAATGGCTCAAATTGCATTTTAATGCAACTTTCCAAATCAATTGAAGCGGCCACAAATGCGCCACAGACACAGAGAGAGAGAGCGAGAGAGAGAGAGAGAGAGAGAGAGAAGGAGACAGCAAGCGCATGCGCAACGGGCCAATAAAAGAGGTAGAAAAAATAAAAAATAGAAAATGAGAGAAAAATAAATAAAACTTTAGTCAGCATGTGACAGTTATGGATGGGGAAGGTCTATGCGAAAAGCCAAAGTAACGAGTCGACTGTGCGATAAAAAATCGAACTTTAATACGAATTGAGATAAACAAATAATGCACGATAGAGATGCAGATACACACACAGATACACATACAGATACAGATGCAGATGCAGATAAAGATATATGTGGCAAACGGGGATACAGATACAGATACAGATGCATGCGAGGCAGCTCTTTGAGACCTCTGTGCCCAGGCTCAAGTGACAAGTGCGCCCCTCTACTTCATATATATATATATATATAGATATATATATATATTTATATATGCATAGCTTGACATTTGTGCAAAATGCTGATGATGACGATGCTGAGCGCTGCTTACCTTTGTGTAATGCTGAAATATGAAACTGTGCACTTAGTAATAGGGTCGACTTTGAAATGCATACGACTTGCGAGGTCCAAGCTGCAATGCTTTAGCAAAAGCGGGGGCGTCTAGAGCTGGGGCGATCTCTACTCCACATATGCACACTCAAATACATATGTATATATATAGATATATATATAGATAAGTGCAGTTTAAACGAGTATGCAGCCATGTGCGAGTTATGCATTTGTAGTTGCCTGCTTGACATTTATGTGAACCCAAGCAACAATAACACGTTGTGTCTTGTGCCACAGTTCAGTCTCTGCCACAGCCTCAGTGCCTGTCTCTGTCTCTGTCTCAGTCTCTGTCGCCGAGCAGAACGTTCGACTCTCAGCTCAGCGTTTGCGACACGACACCGTGGGCTAAAAAAGCGTACCATGATTTTGTTTCCACTTTTTTTGTTGCTTTTGGGGTATTATCAATTTGTCATGAGGCAAGTTGTAAGCAGCATTAATAGAGGCATTGAGCTGAGCCACATAATCAAATGTGTATTGCAGACCATTTCATACAAACTATTGAAAAGCCTTATGCAATGCCAATAAAATGTTTGAGCAGCTTACAGGCTTTTGCTATGGGAAAACTAGTCGGATTACGATATACAAATGTGAGAAATCTTTTGCATAAACCTTTCTAAATGCAAAGTTCAAGGGTAACACAGGTTCGTGTAAAAATATCTCGACTTACATTATTAAAATTGCTATGAAATATTTAGGGTATTTGCGATTCGTTGAACTAGAAAGCGTTTGCTATTTTGCTGTTGTATTTGGATTTTGGTTTTCAGAGTTCGAGTTCGAGTCATGAATCTTATGACGCCTACGTGTGCTTTTGGCATTTGGCATGTCAAATACAATAAGTACGACTGCGACGGCGACGGCGACGGCAACGGTGACTGCGACTGCGACTGCGACTGAGATGGCCTGATGGCGACGTGTACACGTAAAGTACTTGGCCCGAGCCGCGAGACCCGAAACACCCCGAACACCAAAGATGGAGATACTACGAGCCCAAGACAAACAAGCCAGCAAATAGCTATGAGAAGCCAGTGTAGGGCAGGCCAGGAAGGGAGACGCGGGCAGCAGACAGAGTTCCGCGTTGGTTGCCGTTTTTTTTTTTATCTCTTTTTTTTTTTTTGACAGCTTTGTTGTTGAGGTTCAGAGCTTGTAGCTTGTGTCTGGGCTTGGGAAACATTCCTGAATGTCATCACACACACACACACAACCACACAACTGCTGCTTCTGCTGCTGCAAAAACAGAAAGAAAAAAAAAAACTAATTCGGGCCATTTAGGGCAAGCAAGTTCAAAGCTTAAGCATTGAAGTGGCTGTAGAAAACGTTGTACAATTGAGGTGGGAAATTATAGTATTACATTTTGATTAAGTACACAAGTAGACAAGAATTCACATGACAGATAAGTGTGACTAATGGCCGAAAACGAGCAATAACAAAAAATGAACGAAATAATAGGAAAAGAGCACAACTCAAGGCGCAAACAGTTGCCACTAAAGAGCTGACTATTGCTCCAAATTAAAGGGATTTAATAAGTTGCAACGAATTGTTATAAACATTGAAGAAAGCTCGAAAGTAACGTTAAATATTCTTAATGATTTTACAGTTTATATATATAGATATTTCTTCAAAATACCAATATTATTTGCCTAATTCAAATTTAGTTTTAATTAGAAACAAATTTATTGCAATAGACAATTATTATAAAAGAAAGATAAATGCCAACTTTAAGCAAACGTGCAACCTGCTGTCTCAATGCATATTTCAAGGCAGAATCGCTGGCAATTTAGCAAACAAATTCCAAAACCTACAGGCTCTCCATAAAGTTGTGATAGACAGATAGAGACAGACTGATAGAGACAGAGAATGGGAGACAGAGAATGGGAGAAAGAACTTATTGGCTTGCAGCTGCAGATGCTGCTGCGATCACGCATCAAAATTATTATTGTGCCTTAATATAGCCATGAATCAATGCATTTAAAATGCAAAACAAAAAAAAAGAGAAAGAAAATACATATAAAAAATGTTGCATCCTGCTGGCATAGACCTGAGCGGAGGAGCTGAGCTGAGCTGTACTCTGTGTGTGTGTAGCGAGCTGCTGATGGTCAACTTTAGTTATAACTTCATCTGCATTTGGAACACGAACGTGGCGATAATAAACCGTCGCATTGAGCCACCCATGCGTGGTCTCCGTCGCAGTTGCAGTCTCCTCGTTCAGCCACTCGAGACTCAAGATCATTTCAACTTATGGTTATATCTAGTTGTGTACTAGTGTGTGTGTGTGTGTGTGTTTGTGTGTGCTGCCTTTCAGTGCATGCCAATCTGTGACCAAAGTCTGAGCAATATCAATAACACTTGCCAGCCGCTCTTTGGGCCCAAATGCAACATGATGCGACAAGCGCAGACCCCAGATACGAGACCCGAGACTCGAGACTCGAGACCCAGACCGAGACTGAGACTGAGACCCAAGCTTAGGTCCAGGCTCTAAGCTCGGCCAATGTCACTGAACCAGTTCTCAATGTCTTTATGCACACACACACATATATATATATATATATATATATATATGTTATATATGTACTATATATCTATTGGGATTGTTCAGCAACCTCTGCACTAAATATTTACAGCCTCCGCAATATCTCAAAAGCAGCAGACAGACGACGACAAAGTTTCATCTAACGTGCGCCCGATCAGGGACTTTGGCGAACAAGTTCAACTGCCACAACGGCCACAAAAGGTGTCTTTTGCGAGCAGCCACAAAAAGAGCAACAAGTTGAAATAGAAGAAGAAGACGAAGCAGAAACTGGCCAAGTGTCGTTGTGGCCATAAATTCAATTGAATATTACGCCAATTGGCTTTTTGTCTATCGCAAAAATGGGGCGGAGTTGTTGGCGCTCTCTCGCAAAAAAAAGCCGAGGCGATTTGAGGAAATTGCATTACAGTTTGCCAATTGGTTGTGTGTGTGTGTGTGGTGTGTGTGTGTGTGTGATAGGTAACTGGTTCGAGCATGGTTGGGTGTGTGCTTTAATACCCTGTCCACCTTCAAAATGATCGAAATAAAATTGTATCATAAAACTGTGCTTCGCTGGCAATACGCAAAATGGAAGCATATTCGGCACAAGTATATATATATATATATGTATATATATGTTCTCGATCAGTCGGCGAACTGAGTCGATATAGCAAGAATGTAGAATGTAGTTTTGTCTTTAGCTTGATAAATGAAATCGATAAATATCGATTAGAAGAATTAGAGAGACCAAAGATGCCTCGTCACACCAATCTCTCAGCGAACTATATTTGGGCACTTGTCTAAAGGGTATCTGCAAGTCGTACACACTCGACTAGAGCACTGTTTACTTGTCTCGAACTGTTTTGGCCAAGCTAAGCCGATTGGCAGATGGCACGGTGGTGGTAAGCGGCTTTGGGCCAGCTAATTAGGCGACTTTTGACGCATCATCAAAAGGAGGAGGCAACAGGCGGCAGGCAACGGGAAACGGACAACGGGCAACGGGCAACGTGCAACGTGCAACGTGTAAACAGCCAGGCACAGTCGAATATGGCCGTGTTAGCGGCTAATATGCATCAAAATGTGTCAACACCTAAAGCCAACTTCATGTTAATTGTTAGCGCTATCTTTTTTCTGTTTTTCTGTTTTTTCTTCTACTTTTTTTGCAAGCTGCAGTTGCAGCTAGGAGGCTGGCCAGCCAGCCAACCAGCCAGCCAGCAGGCAGAGTCAAAGCCAGCTCTGGTTTTTGTTGTGTTTGGCTGTGGCCGTGTTTTCACCTCCATTAACGCGTGTAGCAGGATCTGGGGACTGGCTCTGGCTCTGGCTCTGGCTCTGACTCTGTGGCTTTAATGACGCCTGACGTTGACCGATCGTCGACCGCAAGCGGCTGACCGATCAAAAGTCGTTCAACTTGCCGGAACTGGTCGTAAAAGATCACATGGGCCACAACGACAACAACGACAACAACAAGAAGAACAACGAGGCTAGCTATGTGGAGCAGAAGCAGAAGCAGAAGCAGAAGCAGAACCAAGCGGAGCAAACAGCCTGCCACAAGTCAGGCCAGGCCAGGCCAGGCTAGGCCAGTTAGTTAGATGCCGCAGCACTTGGCCGCATTCGTTGCTTTATTACCAACACTCGCATTCGCAATTCGCATTCGCATTCGCTCGCGTGGCACAAACACATAATATTAATGGCCGCCAATGGAGTTCAAATCGCCGCTGCCCGGCCATATTGCCAACAAGTTCAAAATGCAGACACATAGTTAATCTTGCGGCGACTGACAGGAAGCTTGAATGCAAAGAACTGTAATGCATGACTCTCTCGCCAAGTGCCAAGTGCCAAGTGGCAAGTGGCAAGTGGCATTTGGGTAAATTAACTTTGACAGTAATGGGGGCCATAGGATAGATGGCCATATAACCATATCTACAAGCAGCTGCATGCGATCCGATCCAATACGATACGATACGATTCGAGTTAAGACTTTTTCAAGTTGATTTACTTAACGCTTTTGGGTTTTATTCATTTGGCTTTTGCTTGTCGCCCCGCGAAACTATCTTATCTTCTTGAATGTACTTCAGTGCTTATATTAGTATATTGTCAGACTTATCGCTGTGGGTTTGCAGTGATAAGTTTACTTTTGAAATACTATCCACTTGAGTTGTTCTTGTTCTTGTTCTTGTTGTCCAGTGTAATCGAGTGGGCTCAAAATATGGGAAACTATGATCGCCTGACTTTAAGGTTCCGCATATCAAACGTCAATTATTCAAACTATAAATTAATTTATTCTATATATTTTTAGATGTTAACCCATAATTCATAATTCATTTCGAAACTGGAAAAAAACATTTTTGTTTCTATAAGTTTTGTTTATTTTACCAGTTTAAAAGAATTTTTCGATTATATTTTTGAATCGTAACTTTTCAGTTGTCAGTTGTCAGTCACTGTTTTCGTCGAGTGTAGCGATTGTCTGGCAATTTTGTTAGCTTAAAGACTTAAAGATCAACTGATTGGTTATACACTTTGACGACATGGTAATTGGTTCTGCTCCGCTTTTTTGTGCCAGCTATCTTAATCGAGCGTGGGCTTGTATCTAGATAACATAACAGTGTTCAGCTCGGTTCAGTTCAGTTCGGTTCAGTTCAGTTCCGTTCCGTTCAGCAACAAGTCTGTGCACCATAAACATTAATTAGGAGTTGAGGGCGGGGCGGGGCGGGGGCATGGTCGGTTGGAGGCAATTTAGAGCAATTTGCATGTGGCACCGAAATCGAAGCTTAATCAACTGAAAGTATTTTGCTGGCTGGTTCAAAATTATGTTGGTCCTTACCTGAACGTATTCGGCGCATATATCAATTCCACCCACAAAGTTGCAGACATCGTCCACCGACCAGGAGTTAACCTCTTCGCTTTGCGCCTGACACTGACGCACTGTGCCCGCTGGCGATGTTGCTGCTGCTGCTGCTGCTGTTGCTGCTGATGTTGCAGTTGCTGCTGTTGCGTTGGCGTTGGCGTTGTTTTGGCCCTCGAGTGTTTCCAGTGTTGGCTTCTGCTCTGAAAGTGGCGGGGATGGTGTGCTAGTTGTTGTTGTTTGTGTTGTTCCTGCTGCTGCTACTGCTGCTGCTGCTGCTATTGTTGTTGTTGTTGTTGTTGTTGTTGAGTTGGCACGACGTGCCGCCAGCAAGTCCAATGTTGCCGTTGCAGTTGCTGCTGCTGCTGCTGCTGTTGTTGTAGATGATTCAGCCTTAAAACGTTTGGCGGCTGGTGGCTGTGAGCTCAAGTCGAGCGGCGCCGCCGAAGCCGCAGTTGTCGCATTGGGCGCCGCAGCACCACCAGCAGCAGCCTCCGCATTGCAACGTGGACTAGACTGACGCGAGGCGTGATGCGATTGTTGTTGCTGCTGCTGCTGTTGCTGTTGCTGCTGTTGCAGTTGCGCCGAGTAGATTAAAGCGGGTGTAACAAATTGCGCCGCCTGCTGCAGTGCGGCATTTAAACTGGGACGCGGCGTGCTCGATGCGCTCGCATTCGGCGATGAGGCATTCGAGCTACTACCTTTGAGATGCAACTGTTGCTGCTGCTGCTGCAGCTGCTTGCCTCGCAATATCTGCTGAATCTCAGCATCTTTTGCAGCACGCGCCTGAGAAAAACACAGAGTGAGAGAGAGAGGGAGAGGCAGAGTGCGAAACAGATTAGCATTTTGGGTGGGTGGTCAGTAGACAGACACTGTTTGCATTTACTTTCAAACAATCCAGCGACTGTTTAAATGCTCTATTTTCAATTTATTCACTTAAATATTGTTTTAAGGGAATCGAGCAATTGACTATGATTTGCTATCTCAAAATTCATATGGCTTCTGAGCAGTTGTTGGCCCAGTTAGCTGCACTTACCAGCGTTAGCAGCGCCTGTGTGCTGCTCATGTCCATCATGGGGAAAATGCCACCCGAGAAGGGCAAAAAGTTGCTCATAAACGGCGAAACACTTGCGGCGGCCACAACAGCGGCCATTTGGCTCTTGGCCTGTTCCGTGGGTGATTGCGCTGCAGCTGGCGGCAGGCTATTGCCTGCCACTGTCGACGTGATGCCACCGGACACGCCCACACCCACGCCGACACCGACATTGCCGCCCGTCAACGCGGACTCCTTGACTTCTCGCAGGCTGATCGCCGTCGCCGACGATGAATGCTTTTTGCTTGTGCCGCTGGCATTGTTTGAGCTGCTGCCGCTGCTGCTGCTGCTGCAGTTGGCAATGCTTGACTTGATGCCGCTGCGCTCCGTGCCACCGACTGTTGTTGCCGCGCTGACAGAGACGCCGACGCCGCAGCCAGCGTTGCTGCTGCCGCTGCTGTCATAGTAGGAATTGCGACGCGTTGCATGATGACTGCAAAAAGAAAAAAAAAACATAATGGAAAATTCGTCGAGTTTCGAATTTAATCTTTTAGGGATGATTCTAATCTTGTCTTGAAATGTGTAACTCATTGAAGAAGACCGATTTCATTAGCAAAATTAGTAATGATGAAAAAGAAATTTAAATTTCAGCAGCTTAGCTTCGATCTACGAGTGAATCTTATCTTTGGCTTGTTTAAGATTGTTATTGTTTATAACTATAGTCAAAACTGCAGCTCAAAATATTCTTTCCGTATTTGTTAGTTTCAAAAGAACATTCCAAATAGATGATGTTGCAAGTGTCCATATAAAAAGCGATCTATTTTTTAAAATCATAGCTCAATCATGTTCTAATTATCAGTTTAAAGATATTTTGAATTCGATTAGTTTAGCTGTATTTAGCTGTATTAACGCTAAAGCTACATTGTTAACTTATAGGTAAATTTAAGCTAAAAGTGGTCCGTTCTGCATAAATTAGAAAAGAGTTTAAAAGACATAATAACTACTTCCTAGATTGAACCGATACAAAAAGCTCAATTAAAATGGTTAGAAACTAACTGCGCTGCTAAGCATGCAACTAACTCATTTGCATAGCTAATCTTAAACGGTTTGGCTGCCACTTACTCATTGGGATTGGTATTGTTGTATTTGGCTGCGAGGCAGCGCATAATATCCGAATAGTTGCGCGTTGAGAAATCTGTGGCATTTGCTGTTGCGGCACTTGTGCTTGCCGCACCAACTGGGCTGGTGACAGCGCTGCCAATGCCACTGGCAACATTGTTGGCCGCACTGCTGCTGCCGCCGCCGCCGCCGCCGCCGCTGCTGCTGATGCTGCTGCCACCGATAGCATTGCGCTGACTGCTGTTGGCTGCAGCCGCCTGTTGAATGGTGTTCAACAGATTGGCGGACAAATTGTGCAGGGGCATTTGGGAGTGCGTTTGGTTGCTGGGCGGGCTCAAACGTTGCTGTTGTTGTTGTTGCTGCTGCTGTTGGTGAGGCGTCTGTTGTTGGTTGGGTGAGATGCCACCGCCGCTGCCACTGCGATATGTTGCAGATGAGGGCGTGGCGCTGCGAGATCTGCAAAACAAATAGAGAGAGAACAATTTAGATCGATAAGTTCAAGGTGAAGTTTTGTGGCTGACATCATGTTTGTGATGCAAAAAAAAACTAATAACTTGCCATAAATTGGCATTAAATATTTAATTAGTTGTCGCGCTTGAATGAAAGGCCAGGCGTTCGCATTCAATTGGATTATTTGTCACATTTGCCACTCCGAGAATGAATATCTAAAGACTGTCGTCCCATTTGACATGCTAATGAGCGGCTTCCGTGAGAAGTGAGTTCCAAGTGAGTTCGAAGTGAGTTCGAAGTGAGAGCGCTCTGTGAGAGATCACTAAACCGATCTGATCCGTGTTGACGTCTGATATTTTTAGTCAGTTATTTTGTTATTGCCAAAGCCGGCTTTTAATGCGATTACGATTTACGTTGAGCGTTGAGTTATAGCCAAACAAAGTTGACATGGGAAACGCCATCAGCCAAGCAAGCAGGAAAGAAGCACAAACTACACACCGGCACCGGGAAGTGGCTCAAAGCAGAGACAGCTCGAAGCTGGGAAGAGATCACTGTGCGATAGATCGTGAGCAATGTGGAGTTGTGCAGAGGTTAACTTCCACTCAAATACACTTAACTCAATTCAAACTGTAATTGAAAGCCACAAATTAAGAGCGAAGAATAAGATTTGCCTCGAGCGTTGCCACACTGGCCACAAAGCTGTCAAACCCATCATCGATAGTTCCAACTGTCAGCTCCACTATCGAGCAGCATGGTTTTTGAATAAGTATTTTCAACACTGAAAGTGTATTGAGCGAAACTTTAAAGGAACTTTTCAGAAAATTATGATAATACAAAATTATATCATCTTTTTTTTTCATATACGTTTTAAATCATATCTTGGCGGTTTCTTATCAAAACTTAATCAATAATATATCAAGGTGAAGGTATGTTATATATATATATATATATATGTGTAAGGCTATAAACATAAAACAGACGCTTTTATTGCTATCGCGAAACGAGGCTATTAAATAAAATGAATTTGATTGGCGCGTGGCATACGAAATATTTAAGATTTTCAATCTCTTGCAGTTATAGGCTCTGAGATCGACTCGTCTGTTGGAGTTGATCAGGAATATATATGATATATGCTTCCTTCTGCCTATTACACACTTTTACACAACTTAATTATACAATTTGTAACTAGTTTTAATGGGTTCAGCTTATGAATACTAAAAAAAAAAATGATTTCCGCTTGTGTCACAGAAATCTATTAATATATTTTGCCAACAAATAACTACAAATCACTCACAAAACTGTTTACAAATCGAATACTTTGCATAAGTGTAATTTCTTGTTCTGCAAACACTGAATTTGAAGTCGAGTTTGACTGTCATAAAAATAAGCCATATCTTAACTGCAGACAATGTTCATTTATCTAAAGGAACTGATATATATATAAATATATATTTTTTGTTTCTTAGTCGCGCTGCAGTTGGACTCTTGCAACTTGCGCAGGTGTTTGGGGAGGGGGGCAAATGTGTAGCATTTGCAACAAGCTCCTAACGTGGCCATAACTCAAACATGCCACCAACATGGCCCCATGGCTAAAGTCACAGCTAGCCCCAGACCCAAACCCAGGCAGGCCCAGGCCCAGGCCCAGCGCTAGCTCCCCAAATCGCAGTCGCCAGTCTTCGCCAATCCGACCACGAGCCATGGCTAATAATCAGCAATGGGTCAGCTACACTGCCACATCCCAACTCCTTCCGCGCAACTCCCCTCGTAGGCTGCCGCTATGTTTGGCAGCTGCAAGTGCTTGGCATGCAAGTGAACCAGGTTCTGTGCATGGTTTGCTGGAGCAGGGGGCAGCGAGTGGTGGCAAATGGGGCAATGGCATTGGCTGCTTGCCTCTCAACTCGTGCTGCACGTCGTCGCTCATTTCGTGTTGGCTGCTGCTGCTGCTGTTGCTGATGCTGCCTGCACAAATGTATATATAAAGCAGCCAGGCAGTTGTTGTTGTCGCTGCTGGCTTTTTACAGCCATTGATTTATCGTGATCTGTTTGGCTGTCGATTTTATGTTGCTGCTGCTGCTGCTGCTGCTGCTGCACCACAACAAACAACTGCAACATTTGTACACTCAGAGTATAAAGAGTATTTAAATTTTGTCACAACGTATGTGCGTACTACGAAAAAACAATAGAGATAACTTTATAACCATTGCTACTACTGAGTAGAACTAAAAACCATCTTTTTTTCTTTCTGCTTTATATTTTATCTGTAGTTTAACCTTCAACCGATTTCTGCCTAATTCAACTCGTCAGCGAGCTAAAAATTTTGGTGTTCTTTTTTTGGGACTTATCTGTCAGTCATCTTTTATTTATGTTATTGTTTTTTGAATCGTGTGATATGATTCATATCATATATCTGCGAGGGCATTTCAGCTTCGGTAAGATAGTCTTACCTATTTTTGGTATTTTATTACAATGTATATTATCTGTTGTCTGGCGTTTTGTGTCGTTTTTCTTTTGTTTTTTGTATACCCTTGCCGAGGCTATTATAATTTTGCCATCAAGTTTGAAGCGTCTCCGACCCATAAAGTAGACATTTTTGTACTCAGCCTTAAAGCTAACTTTTTGAAACTGGGACTGAACAAATATGTTATATACCTGTCATAGAAACAATCAGTGGAAAGATTTCAAAGAATCCGTTTTTACTCAGAAAATATGTTGGTTTTTAAGTTGCGCCTATTTCAGAAAATAAAAAATAATCAAGTCATAGGAACAATCGGTCGAAAGATGAATTTTAAGTTGTGGGAAACATTTATAAATGATTGTTTCTGATATAATAAAACAATACAAATGTTTTACATCAAGTTGAACGAACTGACAGAACTGATGTAAGCATTATAGGAACAATATTGGTGGGAAAAAGACACAAATTCAACTAGTTCAAACTAATTTTGATGTTAGCAAGGGTATATCATATTCGGCTTGCCTATAATAATCATTCTTTCTGTTTTTTTTTTTAAGATATTTTTTGTTTGTTAAAAATGTTGATTATTGCAAATTGCTTTGGCGATTGGCAGCAGCTACTTGGTTGTTTTTGTTGTTGTTGTTTTGGTTGTAGTCTGGTTTTCCTTGTTCTTAGCAATTGTTAAAATTGTTAATGGCGCGATTATGTTGCCAGATCTGCAAATTCCCTGCCCTGCCCAATCATACATAGCCGGCTACTGTGGCGATCTATTGCAATCGCCTTCTGATCAGGTGTGTGTCTGTGTGTGTGACTGTGTGTGTGTGTGAGTGTATCTAAATATTCTGATCTATGGCATGCCTAATTGGCTTTGGGGCTGGGTCAGTGGCGACTCCATCGATTGGACAGACACACAAATGCTAATGGTGTCTATTGTTACGCCTACGCCTGCTGAAATATATAATTTTAAAGCCAAAAACTAGAGAACAAAACCAAAACAAAACCGCGAAAAGTCATAAAATAAAAGCCTATGAATTTGCATATCTTGACAATCAAAAAATTTGTATCAATGAATGACGCACAAGTTTGCGATACGACAAAATAAAAAGAATATAAAAAAAAAAACACCAAACACAATGGGAGTCAAAAACATTTGGTTGTATCTAAATAGCTAAAAACAGCAGCAACAAAAAAAAAAACAGAAAAACAACTTAAAAATATATTCACACAAAAAGAGTTTATCAAAAAGTTGAATAGCATTTTGATTTTTTTTTTTTGTAATAAACTTGTATTAAAAGACGTAACGCATAAATTTCGAAAGCATTAAAATCAAATATGTATTAATGAGACAGATTTAAGAGCCAAATTGAACTTGGCAACAACTATTTACACACACACACACACAACATAGTTGCTTGGAATGCATTATCAAAATTTGAACCGAGATCTGAAGAGCCTCTCCTTAACTTGACTAGCAACAACTAGGCGTCGTTTATATTGAGACACTTAAGGTTAAGAGTTAACTCGAGTGCGCCTTGAAATTGAGCTGTTCTTGAGCTGTTTTCAAAACGATATTATACGCAAATCAGCTTTGTATTTTACTCGGTGTTGCACAACTGCCTCAGTTTATCATACAATGTAAAATAAATGATTAGAAAACATATTTCCCTTTTATTTATTATTTAAAATAGTCATATAAGCTCTGAAAACTCTTGAGAAAATAACAATAATGGATGCAACTCTTAATTTGAAGTCGTGTAATCAGGTATTTATCAATTATCCATACAAGATAAAAAAAAAGACGTAAACAACTTGTCGGCTCAAAAACGTGGACAGCTCGTTAAAAAGCCATATACCACGGAGCTAATCAGGCCCAGTATTCGTGATGTTCAAGTCATTAGTTTCGAAAGCACAACACAGAATTCGTTTTGTCTCGTTTTGAATTAAATATGTATTTATAAATTTATTAAATGGTATTTATTTATCTAACTGACTTTTCCCACATAATTAATAATATGACAAAGAAAAAAATAAATAAACAAAAAACCAGCAGGTGTTTTGTCTTTCGCTTTGGGTGCCTGATTAGCAACTCAACTCCAACATTTTGATTCGGGCACATGGAGTTGGCTAACGTTGGAATAAAAGACCACCCTACAAGAGCGAATTAAAAAGATGCAAAAGATACAAACCTAAACATAAACAGTCATAGCAAGCCTAACAACGCGACTTTAACTATGCCAAGATTTAGGCACACACCTCAGGTGGCGATAGATTTGGACAGCGTGTCTCATTAATATTAATAAGCCGATAAGCCAGGCCGCAACAAGCGACTAGGCCACAAATGTAAATGGCTGTTAGCTGACTATCTGTATCTGTATCTGTATCTGTATCTGTATCTGTATCTGTAAATGTATCTGTATCTGTATCTGTATCTGTATCTGTATCTGTATCTGTATCTGTATCTGTATCTGTATCTCAATCTGTATCTGTCGCTCCATTTGTTGGGATGGGCTTAGCCATGGCTGCCAGTTGTTCTTTGAATTGGTTATTAAGATCTGAAGATGAATTTAATTTGAACTCTCATAATTTGTCGATATTAGTAAATTTAAATGGTAATGGTAATCTATGCTTCGACTTTAACGCCATTAATAAAGTTGTGCCTGTTTTGGAAACATTTTTTTCATTTTATTGGCTTTTTGTTTGGTTTTGTTGAATGGTTTTTTGTTTATGTTGTTTGGCCGCTGGCGTTGAGTTTATTAATTTGTTTTATATTTAAATTTCGAGTTTTCTGCGTTTTCCTTTGGCATATTCGCCTTTTGTTGTTGTTGTTGTTGTTGTGGTTTTTGTATCTTTTTGACAGCAGAAGCGTGCGCCTTGTGTTTAAGCGTTTTGATTAATTTGCTGTCTTTTGGGCCATTACAAACAGTAGCCAAAAAAAAAAAAAACCGATGTCGATTTCGATATGATATGATTTTTGTTTTTTTCATTTCGTAGCATTAATTTGTTAAAATGTTAATTAATTTGTCAGGCGAGGCGACAGCTCAACAAATAACTCAATGAGCAACGGTTTCACAGCGGCTAATAGCTTTGCGGAAGGGTTTTTGGGGTAGGGCATAGTGAAATTTAGCACTTTGACAAATTTGACATGTCTTTGATAATTCTATAAACTTTCCAATAACATTAAAATATTTACATTAATAAAACGAAAAGACAAAATTGCTCGGCTTGAGAGAAAATATGAAACAAGTGGGTCACATAAATTCGAGAATCGTTTTTTATATTTCGCGACCAGGATTCAGGCAAGGCTTTTGAGCAGCTGCGTCGCGATTACTTTCACAAAATGTCCTGTTAAATAAGCAGTGAAACAGGCGGCAAATCTAAGTAAATCCACGCCCAAAAGGTCAGGCAAGTAGCTCAATGGAAAGGTAATCGAATAAGTGTAATAAATCACAATAAATCACAGCATTAAAAGCGGAAGCATTAGCAACTCAAAAACCTGTAAAAACGCTTAATATTAAACTGCACTCGAATAAATATTGTAGCCTTTGAATTTGAGTTGAATTTCAAGAAATAAATTGAGTACTGCTTTTTGGGGATTAAGACTCAAATTATAATTATAATTTGGAAGCTTGGAGCGAAAATCGTGTTTTCTTCTTTGAATGAAGTATTTTTTTAGAGGTCAAAACATGATTAAAAAGATATGGCTTGTGAAAAGCTGTGGCATTTGAGTTTCATAAGATGGAATATTCTTAAGACTTGTAACAGAATTCGAATTCGGCACAGTGTAAGGTCAAACGAATGAAGAACAATCCATAAGCCAAAGAAAGTAAGGATTTTGAGCAGTATTTAAGCGCCTTTCACTCCACCAAATCCCAGCTAAAGCTTAACGCAAAGTAAAACGATTAATATTGTTGCCAGATGTGTAAACTCACCTGGCAAATGCCGCTGAGACGGACAGCTCGCCGTTGTTGTTGTTGTTGTTGTTGCTGTTATTGTTGTTGTTGTTGTTGTTGTTGTTATTGTTGTTGTTGCTGTTATTACTGTTGTTGCTGGCGGGACTGAGACGCTCCCGTTTCACGCTGCTGCTGCCGATGCTGAGCAACTGTTGCTGTTGATGATGATGATGATGATGATTGCTATTGCTACTGTGATTGCTGTTGTTATTATTGCTGCTATTGCTGTTGGTATTGTTGTTATTGCTGAGCATTGCATTGTTGTTGTTGTTGTTGTGCATATTGGCCATGGCCGTTGAATCCAAGAGCGCATCCTTGAGCGAATCAATCTGTGCGCCCGTCATATGCAACGGCGACAACTTCTCATGCTTCACCTTCTCCAAATACAATGCAGCATAGGCGGCGGCAGCAGCTGCTGCTGCTGTTGTCGGCGTTGCCGAATAGGGTGAGGCGGATGGGGAGACGGAGGCGTTGGTGGCTGCTATTGCTGGCGTTGCTGCTGCTGCTGTTGCTGTGGCCGTTGTTGTTGCTGCTGTTGGGCTGCTTGCCTCGCACAGCTTCTTGGCGCTATCGATGACCCCGTAGCCGCTTAGCAGCAGCGAACGCTCGCTGAGCATTTTTGCAGTGTTGCTGCTGTTGTTGCCGGCGCTGAGCAACTGTTGCTGCTGCTGGTGCAGTCGCAAATCGCTGGCGAGGCGCTCGAGATGTTTGCGCTTGGTGGCCGCCGCCGCGGGCAATGAATTAAATTGTTGCGCCTGCTCCTCGTTGTGGTGTTTAGTTGGTGTTGCCGTTGTCGCCTTCGCTGGCTTCTGTTGCAGTATGTCGGTGGGCGTGTTACCTGCAAGTGCAACAGACCAAGAGCGTACGTAAGACAGAGAGAGAGAGAGAGAGAGAGAGAGAGGCAGAAAGAGCGAGCAAGTGGGAGAGCGCAACATGTGGCAAAGGGACAAGCAGAGTTCACATTTATAGATTTACTCAAATTTACACAATTTCCAAGTGCAATTTGATGTTCTCAATGTTGCATTGAAATGCCAAACAAATCAATTTATGAAAAATAAACTCGGAAATATTTAACAACTTCAAGCCTCAGAACGTTTTGCTTATTCTATTAAAATTTGTAAATGAAAAGCAACAAAAAAATCAGATATTTGTTAGGTCTAGTTTTAGTTTTGCAACAAGTTAGTGCAACAAGTTTAGTTCACAAAATAATACAAAATTATCGGTTTTCCGAGGAGAGGTTTGCTAGGAGTAGAAATTACCCATTTGTCGAGCAATGCCGTGCACACACAGCGCGTCAAGTGCCAACTAAATAACTCTCGCTGCTGAAAGCTCAGCTGACAACACAAAAAACGCTATCGAAGGCGAGAGTCCGAAAGCGATTCGGAGTCGAGTTGAGTCGGTTCGGGTTTTGGTTGTGAGTTCGCATGCAAATCGGCCAAAGGTTAAAATAACTTATAATATGTTAACAAAACCATTGACCTGCAATGTTGAACCCCTAAGCTAATTATCGGGGTGAGCGTCGAGTTCAAAGCCGGACACCATACACAGAAAATGACGACGCACCACAACAACAACAACAACAACAACAATGACAACAACATTTGGCACAGATACGGAAGCGGTTCGACTCGCAAATCTAAAATTAAGTCACTCTGCATTATTCATTCATACATAAACATAATTCTGATTTGATACACACATTTCATAAAGATATCTTTATGTTTTTAGGAAGAATTCAACTTGAATTGAGAATAAAAAACCGAAAAGATAATGGAACGTAATCATTTCCCCAAAAAAAATAAACAGCAAATAATAATAATAATAATAATGAAAATATCAAATTAAATTTAGCCATGTTGAATCATCAAAGCTAAAGAAATTCGATAACATTTCATTCCTGTACAATAAGGCGCCAATTTAGACGATGACATTGCTTCAATAAATATTCCCAACCAATCCATGTTTGTAATTATTATTTATAGAAGTATATAAACGAATAAAATATGTATATTTCAGGCACTCAAAAAGGTGGCTGCTGTATAATTTTATTGTAAGTTCTGATATTGAACTATGATTTGAAGTACGATTTTTGTAGTCTTTTAACCCTCATTAATTGAGAAAGATTTCGGGCAAAGCTGGATGAAGTTTCTCTTAAATTAGCATTGCCTAACCAATATGCCCTCTCTGTTGAAGTGTAAACACACAAATACACACACACACACACACACACACGCACACACACGCACACACATACACTGACCACAGTGGCATACATTGAACTTTATGGTGCGGTTGAAGCTTCCGTCGCGTCCAACGCATAAATTGTTTATTTACGTAGCACAAACAGTTCATTTCTCTCCATCTCTCTCACACTCACTCTCTCTCTCTCTCTCTTTTTATCTCTGTCTGTCGACATATATAACAAAAATTTAATTGCAATTCAACTGACAAATATTAAAAAGGCAAATACGCTTCCCAATGAGCCTCATAGCCAAAACATTGACCTTTTACATGTGACTGTGGGGCAAGCGGGGGGTCTTGACGAGTAACTAATACCCAGGTGTAAATTAGCACTAACACACACACACACACATACACACAAACACAGAGGTAGATTCCAGCACGGGCAGCATAAATAATTAAATGAAATATTTACAAGCGAAATTAACAACAATTTGTAGCCGAGGATCGGCTAGATTCATTGGCCTGACCATAAGCAACTGTAATCGTAGCCATGCCCCAGAGCCAAGAGGCAACAGCAATCGTGCATCTCTCCAGACCCAAGTTGGGCAAGGGCGAACACACACTGGTCACCCCTGCGGATTGGGCGTGTATCATATTTCTGAGATTGCTGCCACGCACACTCCAAAATTATGTGTATAAATATTGTATGCAGTAAAACGATTAGGTTTTTTTTCTTTTTTTTTTCGTTTTTTTTTTTTTGCTTGCCTTATCATAAAATTGAGTTTATCATTTGTTAGCAGTAAAATCAAGTTGTATTTATTTTCGCCTTAAGGAAATGCTTTCAAACAGTGACAAAAAGAAAAAAAAATTAAAGTCGTGGAAAATGCTTTTTAAAAGTCGCATAAAAAACAAATGTTCTCAAACTCGATTTTTAGATGTATTTAGTACTATTTTGCTTAAGTACTTTCTTAGAACAAATAAAAATAATAATAATATAATAAAATTATATATTATTCATAGAAATTTTAAAACACATAAAAAAAGAAATACACTTTTACTTGAAGCATTTTTCATAGATACTTTTTTGTAGTCATTTGGACTAACTTTGTTTATTTTTAACTCAGTGCGCGTGAACCCACTGTGCCAACATTTTGGGTGCTTTCAATCAAGCAATCGTCACCACCCCACCCCTACCCGCCCCTACTCCCCTCATCCCCCTTACCCAACCCCGTTCGGTGACCAACATGACTAGTGGAGCTAGCTGGCTGGCTGCTGATTGGCATCGCTTGGTGCCAATGGTGCTAAGTGCCGAATGCGGAATGCCGAATGTCGTCGGGGGCAAACAGTAAGCGCTGCTGCGGCTGCGGCGGGGGTGGGTTGGGGCAGAGGTAACGCAGAACGGAGAGAGACCGTAAATCGTAAACCGTAGACTTGGCATATAGAGACGGGCGTATAGAAGAAGTTTGCTGCGCCGCAGCAGAACTGTTGACTTTTCCAGTTCTTCTTCTTATTTCTTCTTCTTTTTTTTATCATACTAATCGCTTGCATGTGTGTGAGTGTTGCGTGTGTGCAGAGTGTGTGATCCGCCGAGTGACAGGCGGCCGCATGTTGGGTCGACAAGTGTCAATAGTACTAATAGACGACGATGGCAACCACGAGCGGGGCTAGGCTTTGCTGGGGCTAGGCTCAGCGCAGCTCAGCTCGGCTCGGCTCGGCTCGGCTCAACTCAGCGCAGCGCAGCGCAGCTTGGGCCGTGTCTGGGCACGTTCTGTGTGTTTAGCCGAGAGGTTCTGGAAAAACGAAAACACAACGGTAAAGTTCATTGCCATTTGGCTGCTTGACTGTTTGGGGCACGTCACGTTGCGCCCCACCACACCCCGCTCCATGCGGCCCCAGTCCTAACCTACAATTGGAACGTCACGTTGGCAAACACAGCTGCCGACCCACAGTCGATGTTTATTGTTGTCGTCGTTGTTGTCGTTGTTGTCGTTGTTGTTGTTGTCGTTGTTGTCACTATCGCTTGTCATGTGACCAATTTTGAAAATAGTCAAACCTACCTCGGGCCCTGGGCCAAGTACCACAGCAGTTCGTATCACTGCCGTAATTTGATTTCGACTTGATAAATAGTCCGATCTGAGCACAGCAGTTGCTTTAGCATTCTTTTAATGGGTCGAATGAGACGAGAGCGTCTAGACTTAACGAGACCTTGGTCGACAAACTAAAAGAAATTTAAGAAACCCGATTGTAATTTAACTTTCAAACGCAGGCCACGGGTTCGAGTCGGGGCGTTAAAATGTGTATATAACACACACACACGCACACACGCACACACACACACACACACACACGCAATTGGCTTATCAGCTTTTGACCTCATTTAAAAACCAAATAAAACACAACGCGCGAGAGCAAATAGCAGCCCAACGATTTATGCGAACTTTGAAACGCGTCACATTTGTAAATTCAACGCCTTATCAACCCCACGAGCAGAAAGGGCTGCGACGGGGTGTTGCTTGCCAGTTTCAACTTTGAGCTAACAGCAACAACAATACATATGAAGAATAAAGTAATAAAGACACCCAAGAAAACAAATCTTGTGTGGGTGTTTATACACACATATATAGTTCTAGTTTATGATATGATAAAGAATACCATCTATATATATATATAGCATAAATTTGAGCTTTATATTGGGATTTTGGTCTGCTCTTATCAAACTGGCATTGATTTACCATTTAACGCTGAGCTTGTTTCCAACAACATCCATCAACATAAAACTAAAGCTGTTTGTTTCAGTAACCCACTTTTGCTGTTGTTGTTTCGTGTTTGTTTGTTTTGTTTTCTTTTCCATCCATTTGATAGATAATCATTTATTGGGCTCTATCAGCAGCTGCATCTGGCTGCGTTTTTCATTATGCACACACACACACACTTTCTTGCTGCTGTTCTTGTCTTTATTCTTAACGTGATTTCTTTTATTTGTATCTCAAGTGTTCGGTCGTTTGGTCGTTTTGGTCGTTTTGGTCGTTATTTGGGCTCTTATCGCACGATGTTTGTCCAAGTGCCAAGTTAAACTATACGAGAACGTAAGTAGTCCATATATATGTATATATATATATATATATATATGTATATAAAGCTGTTTGCCTGCTCTTGTTACTTACTCTCTTTAGTGTATTATTATTATTATTATTATTATTATTCCATGGCGTATTTGGTCTTCTTCTGGTTGTTGTTAATATTTTCCAGTGTGTTCTTCATTTTCGTTATGGTCGCTTTTTTGTAAATCATGTCGCATTTATTAGATCATCAAGGTGTTAAAGATTGTACACCCATATACCATACAATGTGTGTGTGTGACGCGTTTCACTGATAATATTTCGTCTTTGGATGTTGCCCTCCTCAACTGTTGTTCTTCCCGTTGATGTTGCTGTTGTTGTTAGTGTTTGCTTTTGGACAAGTGCGACTCGAGATGCGGTGAAAGTAATTCAAAGTTCATTGGTGTGTGATATTCCTATCAATGGCTGTGTGTGAGTGCGCTTGGACACGCCTTCAAAATAAACAAGAATACGCCCTATATTTATACACATACATGCATATTTCATGTTGGATCATTTATCATTTATCAGATGATGATGTTTGCATAAAACTTATAAACAACATGGAAATCCCATAGAAAGACAAGCAACAACAACCAGATTCGTTATCTTTATGATGACGACAAATATTGTGGAATGCAATTTCCATGTGGAATTTTCCAAAATATCAGGGAAAAAAAGAGAGAAAATAAATGATTATTTAGTGAGTTCATTGATTGTTGCCGCCTGAAATGAACTAGTTTGGAGAGGTAGCAATTTGTATGCCCATTAATTATATATATACTAGATATGATAAACATATCTTTCAAAGTTGCGCAGAAAGCATGGAAAATTTACTCATCAGTTATGCATAATAATACGCATTACTGTTAAGTTTCATTGAACTTTGTTAACTATTTAAATAATAAAGTTTTTCATCGATTGGATATAGGAATACTATATGATATAGTAATACAATCCGAGTTACATCAAGAAAGCTGATGTATTAGGCGAACAGACATGGCTACGTTGAATCAGCTAGTGATCAGCTGATCAAGAATATATATATATATATCCCTTATGGGCTTGCCGTTACAAGCTGCACGACCAACCTGGAATACCCTCGCAAATTCATAACAAAAAAGAAACATGCAATAATAAATAATAAGGAAGCTATTGCGCATAACATTTGCATAAATATGTCATATAAGGCCTGTAATTAAATATAATGTTGCCAAGTTCTTGGCCAATTAGACCAAATGAAAAGATAACCGTTAGATAGTTGTATATGCAGCTCCAAACTCAGTGATATGCCAAGCAATAATATGCCAGGCAATATATTCAGCCAATATCAAACTATATAGCCTATATATATATATATATATGTATATATGTTTATGTATTGTTGATTATGGTGTGTAGCCAAGCCACGTCACACATAAAGAAACTAATTGCCGAGACAGAAGAAACAAATGTGTCGGATATATGGATATATAATGAGCAGCGAGTTGAGTTTGGTGTGAGTTGAGTGATAAAAACTCAAACGGTGTGCAATTAATGAGAAATATAACCAAACAGACAGACAGACAGACAGACAGACAGACGGGCAGACGGACGGACGGGCGCGCGCCAAAAAGCACCACTTAACAGATAGGTGAAGGAGAAGGTGGATGAGGATGAGGGGGTGGTGTGGCAGCTCATGTGGGCATAGCGCACACGCGAATCTGCAGCGAAGCAGCAACATTAGACATGCAACTGTTGCAACTGCTGCAACTGCTGCAACTGCTGCAACTGCAACAGCGAATCTCTCGGTAAATTTATGAACCTGAACCTGGGGGCCAAAGACAAGACAAGACAAGAAAAACAAAAACGAACAAGAAAAAAACAAAATAAAAAAAAATATATATAAAAAAAAGCTTCAAGTAAAAATCAAATTAAAACCAGAGCAGGCAAGCACGAAAATTTCTAAGGAAATTTCACCCCGTATACGTAGGCAGCAGGCAGCAGGCAGCAGGCAGCATGCAACAAATGGCAGGCAGCGAGGCAACTGAGATGTGGCAGGCAGGCGAATGACCAAAGCGCATTAAGGCAGCCAAGCGGCCAACCAGAGCAGCCAACTAACAACAGCAACAACAACCACAACAAGCAAACAGCCAAGTGAAAAAAACCTGTGCTAATTATTATTTAGTGCAGTTCAGGCAACAGAGCCGCAGAGGCGAGTGCCACAGCTACACTCAGAAAAAAAAATCATACAAATACAAAAATGGATAAGTTGAAAATACTTTCTTAAATAAAATTCAATTTATGCTGCATTTCAAAATTAGTATTTTCTTATTTTTCAACATTTTACGAGCAAATATTGATTCTAAAATTTAGAGAAATCTTTTTAGAGCTTAGAAATACTTCTTTAAATGAAAGTGTAGAGCGATCATTGCTGGTGCAGCTCTATTTGTGCGAGTGTAGCTGTGTGGCACAGCTAGATGCCACAAGAGACACTAGTCTGTAGACCTGGCTCTGCCACAGCAATCTGCACCAATTTAACCAAATAAGGCGCTTTTAGCGGCCAAATGCATTGCATGCAACGCGCAACTTGCTCTGCGATCAAAACGCATTGCCCAGAGAGAAATCTGCAAGAGTTGAAAGGCCCCTCGAAGCCACCATTTGGGTGTGTGTACGATGAACGTGTGTGTGTGTGTGTGTGTGTGTGTGTGTGCTGGTGTTGCACCTGTTTTACAGGAATTCAGAATGCAAGCGTCGTCGATAATAAACTTTGATGCTAATAGTAGTTGTACATCATCAAGCAATGGTCCAAAAATATGCCAGGCACAACAACATATTGGGTGGGGCGGGGCGGGGCGGGGCGGTGCGGTGCTATGTGATGTGTGTATGTGTGAGCTAAAAATCAAATTCCATTAAAGTAATTACAAAAACAGAGCAACAACAGCAACAACAACAATAACAAGCATGAATGAACTTATTTCTCCTTTTAGTGCAATTTGAATTTTTGCTTAGCCAAGCAACGAGCAAAAATCATATCAAGTCAACTTCAGTCGGCTCTTTCACAGTTCCCCGTTTCCCGGTTCCCCGGTTCCCAGTTCCCCGGTTCCCCGGTTCCCGATTCCCAGTACCAGTACCAGTTTGTCCAGTTCAAATGGCCGAAGAAGGTGTTAATCATTTATGAAATTCAAAGTTTCAATTTTGCTGACAGGCACCGTTAGTTGTGGCGCTCTTCAACTGTCAACAACTGGAACAGTTTTCTTTCTTTCAATCTTGACTTTTTAATCAAATATTTGCGAGTTAATGCGAGACCAGAAACTTGATCAAACTCGAGTTGCAAGTTAGAAAACAAACACAATTAAAAAGTTCCATGATGCGCCTCCCAGCGGGTGGTCTTTTAAAGTTGGCTCTATGGGAAACGGCGGAAAGGTTTTTCACCAATAGTAATACGATAGTTGCAGCTCAGAGTAGGGAACGAAGCTCAAATAAATTTAAACTCTAGCTGGTTAGTGGTAAGCTGTAAAATAATACAGATTTTGAAATGATTCACATCTATATTGATATTTTATAGTGAATCCTTTTTCCCCGATATCTGATTTATTAAACAAACATATTATTTGATATTAGTAATTCCTTTTTTCTACTAGCTCTTTTTTTTTAGATAATATATTATTTTAATATTCGTTTGTCTGCATAAATTGGCCTTAATCGCAATGAAGAATAAAGAAACTAACTCAGCTGACTGTATTCATATTCCAAGCCGATAAAGAAAGAGCAAACTTTTGTATTAATTGTTTTCTTCTCGCCAGGAAAAAGTGTGTTGTTTAAGTCAAATTACATATTCCATTTAAATTGCTGATCCCTTGGCAACTCATACATATATAAACCATACAAAAATCCCATATCCTTTAATTTCCCAGTGGTGTTAGCCATTTAGAGCATTCAAAGCTCACCGCAAAAGTTAATTCGAGCAATAAAAACTGTGTTTAATACTCTGTGCTGCAAGAGTTACAAGGTCTCTCTGTTGAATGAATGTGTTATGGCAACTTTTTGTTGCACACACACACACACACACAATCTCCCTCTGTACACTCAAAAGATGTTAACAGGACAGCTTGTAAAAGGCACACGCCCAAGAAAAAGAAAAAAACAAAGCAAAATAAATAAATAAAAAATAAAGAAAAAAGTCAGTCAACATTTCGCTGTGGCAATTGACTGTTGCCATAAATTTGGACGCAACAAGAACCGGGCTTGAACTCGATCAAATTTATGTGCCACATGCAGCGATTTTGGCCAAGCTCGACTTTCGAAACACATGTTTCTAGCGAGGCAGGCAGACAGATAGCCAGCGATTGAGTTCAAGCAGCGGCATTTGCTGCTTTATCGCCCGAAAAAATATCAATCAAGTGTTTGGCACAAGGCTGCATGCGGCACACGTTGAGGCAGAGAATGAGAGAGAGAGAGAGAGAGAGAGAGAGAGAGTGACAGTCTATAAAGTTCAGAGTTTGTGGCTTTTATCGCCCAACTCTGCTGCTGCAAGCTGCAAGCTGATAAATGGCACGCGGCAAGCTCTAAGAACGGGAGTGTGTAGCAAGATATGGGGTGGGGTGGGGTGGGGGGTTGTTCGCGAGTGCCTCATTTAATTGCTGACAAATTTATAGAGCGCTGCGCATTAATTCGCTGCGCCCAAATCACAGAAATGCATTAGCCGCAGAGCAGTTGCAACAACGGGGCAGGCTGGCAGCCTCAATGTGCAGCCAAGCTGCCAAATGCTTTCAACTAACAACAACAACAACAACAAAAAAGAAAATAAAAACAAAAAGCAAGCAGGCAGCATAAGAAAAACCAAAACCAACAACTTGCAACTTGCAACCTGCAAGTGCAACACGATCTCCGGGGCTCAGCTGCTGTTGCTGCTGCTGCTGCTGCTGCTGCGTTCATTTAATTATCGAATTTAATTAATCTGCACTTGATTTTTTACGCCACAAAGCCGCAGGCGCAAGACACCAAGCTGAGCAGCAGCAACAACTATCTGTATGCCACAACCCCGCCCTCTCTCTCCATACCCATTTGCGCACTTGCTTAGCTGGTTTTTGTTGTTGTTGTTCTTGTTGTTGTTGTTGTTGGCCACAACCTGCACAACAGTTGGCATTTGCTGCCCCTTTCCCCATTCGCCTACTCTCTTCTCCCGTCTCCCGTCGCATCCTTGGCCTTGCTATCAGCCGACAATTGGCAAATTTGTCTATTTTATTTCTTTCTTTATTTAGTTTGAACAATAATAAAGAATAATAAAGAATAAATAAAAAAGGCATAAGGAAGTTGTGCAACATCAAATGAGAGGTTGCATCTCAGTCTCAGCAGCATTAATAAATTAGCCATTTCCGTTCGAACTTAGAGGCCATAAGAGCTTCTGTTAGCCTAGAAGCTTTCGAAGGTCTACATTTTATAATTAAGATAATTCTTTATATTTGGAATCGAAGCTTTTTACTGCTTTTAAAGCCTGATGACTTCAATTCTAATTTTTGTCATCATTAAATTGTCAATCATCCACTTTTTGTTGATGGATTGTTCCGATGATGCCAAAGCAACCTGATTGATTAGAGCTGTAAGCATTATTTAAAGCTTTGCAATAATTACAAACGGTTGCCTATTGCAATAACATTAATTGCATTATTGTGGGCAACACACAACACTACGTATGCGTTATGCAAGAAAATAGTTCAAAAATGTCGGTTTAAAGTTGAGATATTGTTCATATAATAGTAATAACTGCACTTTGCCCCCATCTTTAGCCGATTTAATTCACCCCTTTCTCTTGTCCTTTATGCAATTGTTAATCACATTCGCAACGCACAAAGGTTCTCTTCACAATCTGACTTTGCACACATCGTACACTTGAATAAATAGGTGGCACACATTGTAGGGGAGTCATGTATATTATATACTGAGGCACATGTTGTTGTCGTAGTTGCTGCTGCTGTTGTTGTTGTTGTTGTCCACGTTGCCTTGTGTTCAACAAGTTCAAGCAGTTCAGAACCTTTGCTCGCGAACTTATCGCCGATGTGGCGGCACACAGCCAAGCTATATATATATATATATATATATATATATATATATATATATATACGTTAATATGTAAGGCACTCGACAGCATTGTTAGGTTAGAGTGGCCCAAAAACACACACAAACACACACTTAATATACACATTCATATATAATCAAAAATTGCTTGTGCGTGTGTAATAATATATATGAGCCATTCAAAATGGCAACAAATCTTAAAGAAAAATACAGTTTTATATATTTTATCTATTATGGTATTAAATTAATCAATTTATATAAACCCTTCATTGAATGACAAATACAAATGCAAATCTTAAATCATGGCAAATAAACAATCAATTTATGCCAAAAATGCATCAAAAATTGATTGATTGCCAAAAAATAAACAGTTAAACTAAATAAAATAAAATGACAGCTAAAAAACTTAAACTTTTATATCAAATCGAATCAATAAATATGTCAAAATTGCTGAAAAGCATCAACTATTTTGTGGCAGTGTTGGGTGACCCTTTTTTTGTATATTGGCAAATACAATTGAGCTGTATTTTGATTGTTTCGTAAAGTATTTATAATCAAACAATGGCAACAACAACAGAAGCAGCAGCAGCAGCAGCAATAGCAGCTGCAACAACAACAACAACAATAGCGACAATCAACAAACGAGCAGCGATGTCGCGCCTGATTATATAAAATAAATATCTTTGACTTGAACTTTTGCTGTGTTGACTGTTCCCATTTTGCCTGTACACACACACACACACACATATGTATACATATACATATATATATATGTATATATACGCGCATACGTACATATTTAAGAAAAAAAAAACCGAGCAAAAAGTCAAAGCAGCAAAGCGGTCGCCGCGTACAAAATTCAACAGCAGTAGCAGCCGCAGCAAATATCAGCAACAACAACAACAACAGCAACAACAACAGCGGCAAGCTGTCAGGCTACATATGTATAGCACACAGATCAGCCAACAGCAACAGCAACAGCAACAACAACAACAGCAACAAGAAATGTATACACAAACGTCAAAAAAGTCAACTGCGCCGCTGCCATTTGATAAGAGGCCACAAGTGTAAATATAGACGACGACACCAAAAACAACAACAACAGCAGCAACAATAACATCAGCAGCAGCAGCAGCAGCAGCAGCAGCGACGACGACGACGCCGACAACGCCAACGTCCACGACCATTGACTGGCCGAGTCAAACGTGGACGCCTCTCTTGCACTAGACTTATGCATGTGTGTGTGTGTGTGTGCGTGTGTGCGTGTGCGTGTGTGTCAAAGAGAGCGCAATAAAGAGTAAGCAAACGAAGCGTTTGCTCTTACGGCCTTTGACGTGACACACGACGTATGCGCAATGCGCTTTCGTTCACACTTTGCATTCACATTCACATTCACAATCGCATTCACAATCGCATTCACAATCGCATTGATTGATACTAGAAGAGAATGCATTTTTGTTGCTGTTGTTGTTGCTGTTGTTGTTGCCTTTGTGTCCGCTGCTGTACTTCAGCTTTTGTGCAGTTCAGTCGAGTTCATTTTAGGCATTTTTGTCGTAGTTGTTTTTTTACGCATATTCTTTTTTTTTTGGCATGTGTGCAAGTGGGTGCGGGTGCGACGTGTGTGTGTGTGGCATCAACTATGTATATGTATGTGTGTATATACGTGCCACAATGCAGTACAAATTGTTAGCTCCTTTTTTTTTCTAAACGCAGGCAAATTGAGTTCGATTTGCTGAACTGGGTCAATTGTGGCAGGGGGGCAGTTTACGGCTTGTTGTGCTCAGAGTGACAATAGCTGCGAGAAGAAGAAGAAGACGAAGCTTTGTTTTTTAATGAAGTAAACACAAAAAGGAAGTCGTGCTAAAAAATGACCTAAATTGTATTTTTAGCATAAGCGATAACTAAAAAAATGTGAGTCATTTTGACTTAAAAATTCCATATTTATGTCTCATTAAATTCTTGATCTTGAATATCAGAAACAAAGTTGTACAATAAAAAGTTTTAGCAAGAAAGGGGGAAAAAAGGATATTGTAGGAAAATGATTTTTTTTCAGATATGTTTACGTCTTCATTAAAGAGCTGCGGGCCGCAGTTAAGTGTTATTTTCCGCATTTTTTTTTTCTCCCCTCTCTGTTTTTCCTCACTGTATTATATACATTTCAAAAAGATAACGATGCTGTCAATCAGCTTTCGAAAAAAGTGTTGAGTCCGTAGCCGTGTATAGAGGTGGATCCACCCATTTTAAGTATAGCATCCAAAAAGTAATTTTCACGCAAGTGTCAAAAGATAAACGCCGTAATTTATGCAACATAAATGGCTATAATGATGCATGCAACAACAGCAACAGCAACAACAACAACAACAGCAGCAGCAGCAACAACAACTGCAAATGCGACTGCATTGTTTTTGTGGAGTTTGCAGCAATGCGATTAAGTGACGCGTGCAGCAGGCAATTTAACAGCTCAATATTTGCATAATAACAGCGTGTGACAACAACAACAACAACAACAACAACAATCACAGCAACAACAACAAAAAGTCGTTAAGATGCGCCTCCTTTGCTCGGCCAAGACAAAAAGCAGCCAATCGATGCAATTCAATTGCAATTGCGACTTTGGGGCACAAAAGAAACCAAACAAAGGAGCCACAAATATGTGGGTGAATTATGTCGCAAAAGGCAACCCAACGACAAGCAAAGGGTAGCACTGATGAGGTGGGAGGGGAGGGGGCGGGGGGCAGGTGATTGCAGTTGGATCATAAATTGAAGTTGGCCTGAACGGCGCTCCAGTGACGGATTGACAAATCGCCAATTCGGAGGAGTTTTGTGACAAATTTATGACAGACTTTTGTCTTCGGCCAAAAATGTGGCCGATGATCATCATAATGATCATCGTGAACGTAATGAGCATGATTGACGTGGCTTGTGCTTTTGTGGCACGTGAAGACGCGCAAATTATTTATGACTCTGTTGGCCAAAGTAATAATTTGCCAACAATTTATCAAACGACTGTGGCAACTAAGGAGAAGGCGGCAAGGTGAGCATGATGATCATCATGCTGATATGCAATCATAATGATCACGATAATTTGCATTTTAAACGCAGAGCAATGTGGCACGTGAAGTCGTATTTTGAATACGCTGCACAGTGCAAAAATAATTGCTTCAAATTTACCAACTTACTCCATTTTGGAATCCAATTAGCCAATTAAGTATAGAAAAATGGAATTTAATCTATTCTTAGCTAGGATTTATCAATTCGTTATTAAACAAATAGAAAACTGTTTGTTAAACGAAATTGATGATCTATTTTTGAGTGGAATATTTTGGGACAGTTGTCTGTTGAGATAATAATAACAAATTCATTTAATTTTTTTATAGTTATTTTGGTAATAAAATGAGCGAAAAGTATTTTGTAGATTAAATTGAATAATTGTTGATATTTATTTTTGAAAATTTCTTTAGTTTGTCAATTGTCAAATGTTTTACTTATTTTTAGTTATATATTTTTAATAATAAAAATTGCTTGTGTTATTACAAGCAATAATAAAAATAAATTAATCAAAATTGTAGAAAATATATATTTCAAGCTATTCAAAATCAATTGCAATTCTTTTTTTTGCTGTGCACAAAAATAAAAAAGCCAAGTCTAAAGACGATGGCATCTTTTGGCCATTTGAATACCGAACGAAGACGAAGACGAAGCGAAACGTGGCGCAAAGAGACAAATGCATGTGGCATAAAGTACTCTGCACGCGGTGCCGTCTCCTGTCCACACACACACACACACACACACACACAGGTCTCAACTCGACGACTGTCGAGTGTCTCTTGTCTCGTGTCTCTCGACTCTCGACTCTCGAGACTCCAAAGGAGTCGCCTTATTTGGCTGTGCCCCAAAAGATCGTCTTTCTTCCTCTTCGTGCACGTTTGCATTTTGCCTGAATCGCTCAGCCATACAAATTTGTCACACGAAATTGGTGTTTGTGACAAATCGGGTAGAGGCAACAATCCAGAGAGAGAGAGAGAGAGACGGGCGGGGGCAATAAGGATGGGCATAGAGTGGGAGGCGGGCTAAGAGGGAGGGGGGAGGGCGGGTTGTGTTGTGCCGTGTGACAAGTGATTGAACTATTATACGCTGCATATATGGAATGCTTTGGGTATAATAAGTGTTTATGCACTCGGCTCATATGCATTTTTGTACAGTTAGCTTTGCCAAAGAATGCCTCGAAATGTTTATTTGATTTGGGTTCAGGATTAACTTCGACTGCAACTGCAACTGCAACTGCAATTGCCGGCATCAAGTGAATGTCAGTTGAGAGAAGAGAAAGTTATGCGACAAACCAAACTCTGCTTCGATTTGGCATCTGTTTATTTATGCATATATCTTTATCGGTATCCGCAAAATTGGAGAGCAATTCCTATATGCGTATAATGGTTTTAGCTGATTATCTTCTCGTTTTTTGCGAGTTTTACGATTAGAGGAAATAATTATTTTACAATAGTCCAGTTTGTTTATATTTATATGCACATATATAACTGCAAACATATATGCATTTATTAGAAATGTTTATTACAGTTAATCATGAACCATAAAGAAATTAAATATACAACTCTGAACCAACTCAAATTAATCTTATTCGGTATGATTTTTATACCATTAACCCATTAAAAATGGGTAAAACGGGTATAATGGTTTTGTGCAAAAGTATGTAACAGGCAGAAGGAAGCATCTGCGAGCACATAAAGTATATATATTCTTGATCAGGGTCAACAGCCGAGTCGACATAGCCATGCCCCTCTGTATGAACATGCATATCTCAGAGACTATAACAGCTAGAGACTTCAAATTTGGAATATAGGTTCTCGTATACCCGTATAACTGTCTCCGATTATCGAATATCGATACATTTAAATTTCCGATAGCAATAAATGCTAAGATTTTAAAGGCAGATTCTTCTAATTCAGAGACAGACTCCCAAATTTCATCAAAATCGGTTAAGAAACACCCAAGTTATAGTCGAAAATATATTATCATATTGAACTCATTTCTTTAATTCTCACTGCTCTAAAGGGTATATAAATTGGAGTTAAAAAAAAATGCTAGATCAGCTTAGCTATGAACTTGTTACGATCCACGTTGCAGATAAAATTCAAATTGTCTTCGAAGATGCAGCGCAATTGGAGGATTATTGGATTTGCTTATGTTTATAGACCGAGTTATTAGTTCTGCAATCAGATCAGAGCTTATCTTAAAGAGGAGCCAAAGCACAGCGAGACAAGTCCCGCTCTTGCTCTAGCTCAGTCTTTGCCTTATTTTCCATCTGTTTGGTTATTTAGTGCCACAAAGTCCGCAAAACTTCCCAAGATGCCAACTAATTGAGACATCTAAAGTCTGGAGAGGAGAGCGGAGCCTGGGGAAACGGGGTTGGGGAATGGTTGAATGGGCTGCGTCTACACTGCTATGGTTTTGAGTAAGTAAACATTAAAAACACACACAACTGGGAGTAAAAGGCAAGTGTAAATAGCGCATAAAGCGCCAGAGGATGTCAGCAAAAAACGGCTGCAGATCGTTGCAAAGCTGCAAAAAAAAAAAAAAAAAACAGAAAGAAAAAAAGAAAAAACCTTTCAAACGCAAAACTATAGAAATCTGAAAGATTCGCCTTGCTGCTGGCAACCGTTGAGCCGCACGCCGCACGCCGCATGTCGCTTGCCACACGCCCCACACTTCAGACATAAAATCAGCAACAATTTAATAGCAATTTTACAGCGTGTGCACTCCAAGAATCTCTCTCTCTCTCTATCTCTCCCTCTATCTCTTTCTCTCTCTCTCACTCATGTTTCGAGCCAAGATTTAGCTACAGCTTCCCCAGCTGTTAATGAAGATTAGATGTTGGCTGATTCTTTTCTTTTAGATACTCTAACTTGTGGATCATCTTCGCTTTTGGTGACAACATTTACAACAAAGACTTTTTAAAATTGAAGATCATTTGCAAAAAAAGCAAATCTTATTTGCAAGAGTCATAATTATCCGAACTGATCGCTCACTTTAATATATTTAATTATTTTATTATTATTTTATACAGCAAAAATTGAAAGGGTATTTCAATCTTGGCATTTATGCAGCTAACTTTTCAATCTTGTTGGTTTTTTGTTCGTTTTTGGTTGTCATTTCAGGATTTGTACAGGAAGTGGAGACTTCATTTAATGGCAGCTGCGACTGGCTAATCCCGAAACTCTTAAAGAAGCTGTCAAATCAGCTAGACGAGTGGCAGGCGGCACGAGAGGGGGCAGCAACAGGTCGTTAAAGTGTGCAAGTGAAAAGTTCATTAGGCGAGCCATAAAAGAAATTAAAATAAAAGAAGACAACTTGGCAAATGTTCGACGTGTCAGATATTCAATTTGTAATTGTGGCCAACGTTTCAGATTTTCAACAAAAAGCAACAGAAAAACAACAACAACAACAACAAAAACCAACCAACCAACCAACCAAATACCCATCTGAATTCCGCAGCAACTGTCATACGAACATTGACCTGTCCTCCCCTCTCCGCTACTAGCCTCTCCCCTGGGGCAGAGGTGGAGGTGGAGGTGGAGGGGCGGGGCACTCAACTCACTCGAATTTGGTAGCTTGGGCGTGCGTACGTGATCGAATAATGAATAACTTTCAAATTGAATGATCAAACACGACCAAAGACGTCGAATAAACCAAACTCAGACTGCCTCCGAGAATTTTTGTTGCTGTTGTTGCTGTTGTTGTTGCTGTCTGGGTGTCATAAAGCTAGCGAGGCCAGCATAGGAAAAAACCATCTAAGAATACAAATCATAAAACCTGGCCAAAAGCTGTTAGAGCCGAGTTTTGTTTTGGTGCTAAACCAAACTGGGAGAGCTGAGAGCGGAGAGCGTTTTGTTTTTTAGGGTCACGAGCGTCGTGAAGGAGCCAAATAACAAAAATAATATTCTAATAAAATACTACAAAGTAAATAGCAGCAAATACATGAAATAAAGAACTCTCAAGACAACAAATATCCTGGATATGGATAGGTATCAAAGTAAAGAAATATCATTTTATCGATTAAATCGACTGATGCTGAAATCTTGATTTTGAAATAGCATCTTTACATCTAATCAATGCTTATGATCTTAAAGCTGGTCAAAAGTTCTTCTCAAATTATATCTGTAGTTTTCTCATATCGATCTTTGTGATCTTGAGAATAGACATCTTATATCTTGAGACAGATGCTGTAATGCTTTGTTCAAAAGATATACTTAAAATCAGTAAACGATGGCTATTTATATATATTCTTAACACTGATTCCAATCATTTTGCTACAAAAATATATCTAAGGATATAGTAAAAATAGTTAGTGACATTTCCAGCGACGGGAAACGAATTATATTCATATTAAAGATATACAAATAAACACTTGAATCTGTAACCAGCAAGAATCGCTAGTGAAAAATGTCAATTTTTAAGATCTATTCGAGTTGCTTTTGGATCAATTAGTACGTGCGTTTTTCTGACTTGTGTGCCCCATAATAAATTCTTTATGTATGTTAATTTTAAAGCAACGTTTTTCTTTCTTTTCTTTTTGTTGTTGTGATTTTAAAGATCTTTTTAGAGGCTTTTTGGCAGCTTCAAACAAATGAAAAGAACTTGTATCTTTTGTCAGTTACTTTCTGCAATTTGTTGGGGTCGTAAAAGGCCTCACCTTCGCAGGTTCTGGTTGGCACCGCACCCTCAACTCAACTCAACTCGACTCGACTCCCCTGCCCTTCCCTGCCCCCACCAACACACTCTTTATATACACTGAGAAATGTTAATAAGCAGTTGGCAATTTAAGCAAGCGACACATTTTGGAGGCACACATACAAAAGGCAGAGACGGAGACGGAGACAGAGGCGTAGACGGAGACTTCTCTGTTGGCTGTTCACTTATTTTATGCACAACTCTCAGCTTCTCTACCGCGCTCTATCTCCCTCACTCTCAGCTTGTCTACCTTTCTCTACCTCTCTCTATCTCTCTCACTCGCTCTACCTCTCTTTCTATCTCTCTCTCTCCCTCTGTCTGCGTTACTGAGTCTGTTTCGATTTGCCAATTCTCATCAATATTTTGAGCACGTTGCGACATTTTGTCAATATCTGCGCCAATGATCAACGTATGTGAAGGTAACCTTCCCCCCGCCCCCGCAGAACCCCCATACGCCCCTTATCCAGCACCCTAAGTCACCTCTCGCTGTGCCGCTGCCCACACTTCTTCGCCATGTTTGAGACGCGTGAGTCGTTCAATGATTCTTTTTTAATTGAATTCTAAAAACGTTGTCAATTCTTCTTTGTTGTTGTTGTTGTTGTTGTTGGGGCGCTACGCGTTGGTATCTACATATGGAGAGGCAAGTATGTGTGCACATATATGTATATATATGTATATAAGTGTGTTTATATACATAAATGTAATTTAAGGTATGAGGTATTTTGTTATAGGGTATAGGGTATTTATGTGCCTGTTTCTCAGCTGCCTTTCAATCAAAGAGCGCCTCAGAATTCAGCCTTCTCGTTGTTGTTGCTGTTGCTGTACATTATCAGACTTGAAGCAAGTTGATGGACAAGACTTTATTATTGCTGTTGCTGTTGTTGTTGTTGCTGTTGTTGTTTTATTTTATTTTATTTTTTCGCGCGCTCTTGGACTTGACAATTACACGGCTATTTTTTATGTGCTTGTTGTTGCTGGCTATTTGTTTTTTTTTTTCAATGACGTTCGTTAAATTTGTTACAGTCATGGTTAACACACACACACACACACACACACACACACGCACACATGTGTAAAATATGATGAGCGCCCAGAAGTTTTTTTTGTGGTTTTTTTTCTGTTTACACCCGCCTTGTTTTATGTTTATAAATTATTATTACTCTTTTTTTCATTATTATTATTTCTAACAAACGGCAGCAGTTCAAGTTCAATTGTTAATGTAAAAAGCTACTCACACAGCGCTCAAAAAAGAGCCAAAAGCTTAACGCTATTAAATTTATTTTGTCTTTTTGTTTCATTTTTTTTTTTTTTTCATTATTATTGGCATAATGTAAAAAGTAAAAAGGGGCCGATAAAAAAGAAAACAACACATAGCTGGTAAAGAAAAAGTTGGCAGAATACTTACAACTAAAAGTCACCTTTCTGTGTGAAGAGTGAACATTTAATTAATGTCAATTATTATTCAATTAGAGCGCACATCGAAAGGTCATCGAATTTAATGAACTTTTGACTCTTTCACATACACGGCGGCAAAACTCTTTAATGTTCGCAGTTAAGCACAGCGAAATTCAATTGAAAACAAATGCCTCAAATACAAAGAGAAAATCACCAACTTCAAAATACAAACACATCATATTTGAATAGAAAATAATACAATTAATGATGTTGTGGGGAGCTCAATAATTTATGTATCTGCTAATCTCACATTGAATGACCCCTCATTATCGAATGGCTTCTGTAATGCACACAATGTAATTAATAACTTAATAAGCTTCTGTGTATGCAGAGTTGCATGCGGCAGCTTCTAAGTTGACTTTACTTATTACTGTTTATATATATATATATATATGTGTTGGTTTCTTATCTGTTCTACTGTTTTAATTATTGCGCTCGCACAGTTTTTTTAGTTATATTTTTTTCTTATTGTTTATTTTTTTTATGGGCTATGCAATTTGTGTATTAAAAAATAAAATATATTTATATGTTTATGCTTCAAATTGTTGTAAATACTAGAAGAAGTCATCAGTTGCATTGCAATATATACATGTATCTTGGTATATTGAATTGTACAGTATAAAAAAAGCTTTCGGCAATACATACTTTATACATTACAAAGTAATGTAATGCAGCATGTAGAATGGCTAGTTGCGTATGGAAAATTAATATGGATTGTGCTATGCAAGGTATAGATTACGAATTGAAATTGTAATGGGGTCTGTTCGCTGCTGGGCTGCTTTAAGTGAACTCTGTTCATGCAATCGATAGACAAAGGGAGTGATGCAACGAGGCAACTAGGACACGAAAGCTTTCTAATGTTTGCTTAGCCGTAGATGTGCTGCTGCAATTGAAAGGGTGACCTTAATGATGAATGAGTTAACGACAACGGGCTATTAAGTTAAACCTTTGACAAAAAAAAAAACAGCAAAACGCCCAGGAATGCCAAAACAAACAATAAACATAACTCAAGACGAAAAAAAAAAAACAGAAATAAAAAGTGTCAACGTCAGGTGAGACGCAGACGACGGCGAGTCATTATTGATGTGGCTCAGTTGAGGCTGATGAATAAACGTCAACGGTAGACACGACTTCCACTCCACTCCCAAACACTGCGCGCGCGCTCAGCGCACAAAAGGCGCGGGCGTCGCTGCTTTTGGGTGACAATGGCGACGGCGGCGGCAGACTCAAGAGAGCAAAAAGCAATAGCAAAAGCAATAGCAATGCAATAACTACAGTCAAAGCAGAATGTGTGTGTACATGTGTGTCTGTGTGTGTGTGTGTGTGTATGTGCTTTATTTGCGTTGGCTGTGACCGCGACGCGTATAATTTACACGTTTTGCTCATTTGCGATTCTATGGGCGCGCAGCCTGAAACAAAACACAAATGTATTAAAATCACACACACACGCACACACAAACACACACATATATGCACACACAAGGGCAGAGCGAGAGAGCGAGACACACTCAAAGTAAATCGAGTGAAATTCCAACAAGTGGCATAATTGCGCCCTGCGGCGGCTACCGTGCGGCCATCGATATTAAATACACAAAAAGCAAGGGAGCGAGACAGAGAGAGAGAGAGAGAGAGAGCGAGAGCGAGAGCGAGAAGAGTCAGGGTATTAAAATCGCAAATCATAACTACAACAAACAATAAATAAGTGCATGGTAGGCGAAGAGAAAGAGCGAAAGAGCGAAAGAGCAACAAGTGTGCGTGTCTCAAGTCGTTTAACTGCCATTGCCGCCGCTGGTGCTGCGGCCGAGTGAGTGCAAAGTTGAGCAGACATAATGAACGAGGACGCGTAAGGTGAAGGAGACGACAGAAAGCAGCTGCGACTGCGACTGCGGCTGCGACTGCGCAGTCGTCATCAACAACTGCACGCAATGGCAAATAAGAAGAAAAAAAACGTATCATTGAGCGGCTGATGCTCTTTTTGCCTAAGAGACGCGGCTGCATTAGAAAAGCAATGTTAAATGAGAGAACATTAGTCTTATGTTTTAATTGCATTGAGCGAGTGTCTGAGTGAAAGTTGACAACTTGGCTAGTAAAAAGTGCAGCTAATGGAAAAGCAAAAGATGCTTTGAGTAATTCATTTAGAAAAACACTAATATTAATATTAATATTAATATTAATATTAATTTAATTAACAAGTTTATTTATTTATATAAGCAAATGAAAATTCAAATATGATCTTGGTATAAATCTTTTAAGGAATGCAAAAATTGAAATGAACAATTAAATATTTAAAATATTTAATTTTTAATATATATTTAGAAATAATAAACCATAATCATTTGTCATTTGATGATAAAATGAAGTAATTTGTTGCGTATATAAAAATATCAATTTTATTTGCGGTACCAGCTTGTATTAATGCCGTTGTTTACAAGCTATTTTTTAATAGCCAAATAGAAACCCAAGCTCAAAGTGTATAACAAATTCGTCATAAATACATATACATATTATATACATATGTATTTATGTATGTATGTATGTATGTATGTATGTATGTATGTATGTATATATGTATTTTTTTCTTGCCTGACTGCAGTTCTCCGTTCTCAGTTCTCAGAGCCTGCTCAGCAGTTGCAGACAAGTCAACATTCCATGGCCATTTGCAGGGCATAAGTTCGCGTCAAAGGTTTCGAGTAAGGTAAGGTAAATAAAAACAAAACAACAACAAAGTACAGAGTGCCAAAGAGTGAAGCGCAACAAGCGACAAAAACAACAGCAACAGCAACAACAACAATAACAACAACGACGACGACAGACAAAGGTTATAAATGCAGCGCTGCTCATATTGATATTGTATAAGTGCTTGTTCTTCTTCTTGCTGTTGTTGTTTTTGTTGTTGTATTAGCCTTAACAGATGGGGTGAGGAGGGTGCAAGGGGTGGGGGGTTAGGGACTCTCAGCCGGGTCGCTTCTGTTTCTTCTTTCTGCACCTTCTGTGTTTCAGCCCGAATCGCAGCGCCGACTCGTTTTGCATTTTAATTTTACTTCTGCTTGTGTTTTTCCTTTCTTTTTTTTCTTTTTTTTTCTTTTTTAATCATCATCACCATCATGATCATGATCATGATCGTCATTGTTGCATGCTTGTTTATTCTTTTTATACTTTATTTTTGATTATTTTAATTTTAAAGCCGCGCAACGCTGTGTTTTTTTTTATCGTCTTCCTCAACTGTGCGTGTGTGTGTACGTGTGTGTGTGTGTGTGTGTACGTGTGTGTGTGTTGCCTTATTTGAGGAGCCGGTCAAAGTCAAGTCGAGTCCCAAGACGCATTCAAAATTTTGTGGCCTTTTTTTCGGCGTCGGGCGTCCCTCTCCCGGCGTATATAAAGAGGTGCTTTGTTTTAATGAAAATTTGCATGCTGAATGCTTAATTTTGCCAGCACTTCACTTGGGAGTGGCTCCGATTTTTATTTTACCCTTTTGTTTTTTTTTTTTAATTTTTTTTTAGTGTTTTCTGGTCATAAGGTTGTGAACGTTGCCAAAAATCAAAGCCAGTGCTGCACAAGTATTGGTGAGCTTTTGAAAGCTCAAACGAAACAACGTGCACATAAGCTGTATGTGTGAAAGCTCTTAACATTATTTTAACCTAAAAAGAGCTTTCTTATATCTGTAGAAACATATTTTATAATTGCTATTTTACAACTTGTATCTAATATTTTAAAACTACGTCTTAAATTTCAGTGTTTCCTCACAATAATTTACTTAAATGTCATGTTTTTTTAGAAAACTGCAAATAATAAGTAATAAAAAAAATATCCAAAGATTCAAAACAATACAAAATCTCTCAGTAAAAGCTATAAAAATATATAACAATCAGAAGAAAAAACAGCGTCGATCGCTTGTATTGTGTCAGATACTATAAAGCTTAAACTGATTAATTTGCGTTTTAAGAATTAAATACAAACATTTATGTTAAGTTGGCAGAATTCCGCACAATTTGCCTTTTACTTATCGTGTGGCAGTATTCTTATTCTCGTTTGCGATTCGGCTGTGTGTGACTGGTTCGAGATCAGAAAGAGCTAAACAAAAGTCAAAGGTGAGCCCCATGACATCATCATTATGATTATAATAATCATGAGCATTCGAAGCAGCTGCATTTTGGCTGAATTCCAATTGAATTTATATGTGTATATTTATATAAATGTTAAAAACTGAAACTGAGCTAATCAAATACGAATGTCTGAAGAAATTACAAAATATCTGTCAGCAGAGCTCAGAAAATATCTTTGTCGGTTTTCTTTTCGTGTACAGTGGCTGCAAAAAGTACGCAAACTGACCCAACAATCAATTTGAGTTGGACGGTGGAACCGCGACAAAGGAATACTAACAAAAAAATAAACAAATAAACAAAAACCAAATGAGAAATAAATACAACAACAAAAGGAAAACAAAGGCGTAAGACGATAGTTGAACTTTCAACACCTAGTTTTATACCCTGTACAACAATGGACAACTGGCTAAAAAAGGGTATATTGGAGAGGTGTAGATGATATGCAACAGTTGGCCAAATATTCAGAATATAAATCTTAATTAATCTTGAACAAATTTCATTTAGGATTGAACTATTTCAAAATTATTTCAAGTAATTTTGAGCAAAGTGAACAATTTGAGAGTTTGGTTTTTATTAAAAACCATTTAAGAAGAATTCTTTTCAGGTTTTGCACTATTTTATTTAAATTTGTGTAAAAATCATAATGATAAAGATGGGAATATTTTATGTACATTATTTTTACGAGCAATTTAATATTTTATATTTAATATTTATGTGATGTTTATCAAAATTATATACGAATAGAAACTTTAGAAAATAACACTTTTTTCGAGGGTATTTCAATTGCGACAGTCGAAAATGTTAACACTTGTGTCGTGTTTCAGTTTGGGGTCTCTGGGTCTGGTCTGGTCTACTCTGGTCTGGTGTCGGTCTATCTCAATATGCATTGTTGTTGCTGTTGTTGTTGTTGTTGTTGTTGTCTATGGAGGCAGTTAAATGAATGCGATAAATGCTGCTTAGGCAACGGAGACAAGCGACAACAGAAGCAGCGTTAAAGAGGGGGGGCTAGGGGCGGGAGTAGGCGTGTCTCACTTACCGGAATAACACCAGGCTGGCCATACTACTGTTGTCTCGGTATCAATTTCCTTCATTATGGTGGGCTCAACATATTGTCAAAACCGCACCGCACCGATTCGATTTGTTTCTTATTGTTGCTATTGTTGTTGTTGTTGTTGTTGTTGTTGGTGGTGTCTCGCTGCCCCGCTCCTGTTGCGTATCCGGAAGTAAACAAAAGAAAAACGAAAGAAAAAGAGGGAAAAACGTTAGAAAGAGCTAGAAAATAAGTGGACTTCAGTTAATAAGTTATTTGAATGCATTTCTTTGCAGTCATCATTGCGGCGACTATTTTGCTTTCTTTCTCTCTCTCTCTCTCCCAGTCATTTTCAGTATACCCTGTACTCACTGAATGTTGGGTATGAGCGAGTATAATAATGTTGTGCACAAGTATTCATGTATTCTTGATCAGCCTCAAAAGTAGAGTCGATTTGGCCATGCCCATTTTATAATATGTCTGTCAATCTGTCTGTCAGCCTGTGTATCTGTCAGTTTGTCATCTCGCTCATCATAAGCAGATCAAGTTTATTTCATGTTATCGATAATTTTTCTCGCCTCACGACTTTCAATATATATCAACTTGTGATAGCTATAAAAGCCAGATTTGCCAAAAGGCAACTTTCTTATCGGGTTTGTATATAAATGTGTCAATTTAATTCACATAATATCAAACTGCATACTTTTCATCAAAATCGGTTTTTTTAGGCAATTTCCACATGTTGTTTTGAATTATGGATAGTTAAGGACTTGGGTTCACAGGGTATTTAATAGTTGTTATTTGATTTTTGTCTGTTATGTTTTCTGTTTGACCAATTTTTCAATTATGTTTGAGCAACAACAGGTTGTTGGCCATTTTTATGTCGCCAATTTGTCTTTGAATTTGTGTTGTGGTTGTTGTTGTTGTTGCTATTGTTGTTGTCACTTAAATTAATATCGTTTGCGTTAATGTCTTCATGTGTTTAGTGTGGCTTTTAAATATGACTCGACGCATGCATCTGTCTATCTTTAACTAAACAAGTGGCCAAGAAGAGAAGCAGCCAGTTGGCTGTTTCTTTAATTAATTTACCTGTTGTCAGATCTACAACTGTTTTTCAAATACCCTGTAGACGTGCCAATTTGTGTATGGTGTATGTCTTCACAAATGTGCGCAGAAATTAATGATATCAAGTTAGGTGTGAACGATTTTTATAAGCCAAATTTTCAAAACAAAATTTTAACTTACGAAAATAAAGAATATTATGAGAACATTAATTTCTCAATCAATTCTCAGCTTTAAATCTCTTTCAGAATATAAGAAATACAATGAAGACTTTCAACTCTGAATTTTAAAGCTCATTCAATCCGGTTTCAGTTCTTTAAACTTATTTTCATTTAGAAAACACATTTTAAACAGATTTTACAAAATATATTTGGGATGATTAACCAATTTTATTTTCCCTTAGTTTCAGAAGACAAATATATCGTTTTTTGGGGCGAATTGCTTGTAATTTAGAACATTAAAAGCTTTTGAATTTGTTTTAACTCTTCAGTTCTTTTGAGTTCTCATTTAGCTAACAAGCGCATAGTCTAATTATCATATATTTAATTACAAACTTTGCTCATCGGGTTACTTGTTTTTAAATAAAAATGGAATATAAAGTTTGCTAAGCATGGCAAAAAATCAATATTAATAATAATATTGATTCTGAACCGGCTTAAGCATTACTAACCGAAAAGAAATTAACTCTCAATCGACGATTTGTGTTTTGAATTTAGGATTTTGTTGGACAATCGAGTCGAAAGAGTCTTGAAAAGCTATCATTAAATATAATGGAATAAGAGAATAAATAAGTGCAAACTCTTATTGGCAGCGGCTATAAAACCGATGTCGAGTTAAGTTTAAGGCCGCGATTGGCTGCGAAATATTGAAAGCGTTTTTTGCACTTCAAGTTTACCTTTTTGTTTTTGTTTTTGCTTTGATTGTTTTATATTTGATTTCAATTTATTTTTATTTCATTGATTTATGTCGATTGTTTCACGTTGATTACCGCCAACGACTTTTATTATTGTTGTTGTTGCTGCTGCTGCTGCTGTCAATTTGTCATTCTAATTGCCAAAAAACAGCTAAAGCAACATTTTTTGCCTTTTTTTTTTGCCAAGCTTAATTTTCGATATTATTACATATAATTATTCTGTTAAAGTGCGCTGAAAACTAAACCTGTTGTTTAATATTTTAAGCTTGTTATAGAATCACCTTTTCACATCATTATTTTTAATTTTTGATGGTTGCGTTTTTTTCTTTAATTTTCCGCTGCAGTTTGCAATTTTTTGTTTAATTGTTGCTTGTGTTTATTATGTTTTTTTTTTTTTTTTTTTTTTGTTATTGTGTTTCCGCTCCCAAAAAAATGTATTTTTAAATAATCACATTTTTTTTTCTTTCTTCGTTTTTGTTTAACTTTTTTTTAATGAACAACACACGCGTTGAATTTTATTTGTTGTTGATGTTGTTGTTGTGGCTTCGTCCACAAATACATTAAAAATATATTCAATGCATAATTTTTTGGTCAAATGGATATATATTTTTGAATTTGATAATTTGTTAAGCTGTCACGGTGACCTTTAAAAAAATGGCTCGATTCCTATGAGAACTTCAGCTGGCATTCACTTTTCGACTGATTTGCATTTCACATTTGCACTTTTGTGCTGCTAATTAATATTGTGTATCTCAAAGATACATTTTCGGTTAAGCTTGAGCTAAACATTCAATTTCAACAGTTCTACTTGTTTAGCTTATAAACTACTGGACACGTGCATTTTGACATTTGACAGCAGATTTGTGTATCCCTTCTTCTTCTTCTTCTTATTTGTTTGTTATGTCGCACAACACGTGCAGCTTTGCTGCACACACACACACACACACGCACACAGAGAGAAAATATATATATGTAACTGAAACTGTTAACTGGAATGGAATCGCTTAATCCTTAATCTCTTTTGAGCTGCGCGTTTGAGGCACGCTAAATTTGCACGTTGCACGTTTGTTATATTTTCTGTTAGGAATTTGTGACCGGATTTGTGTTTATCAGCACTGGAAATGTTGTGTTGTTGTTATTGTTGTTGTAGACCGCCCGCGCTTTTTGCATAAAAGTAACCGAGAAAAAGGTTGCGATCAAGCGATTTGAGCTTCCTCATTTGTTGTTGTTTTTTTTTTAATGTTTGTTGTTGGTGTTGTTGCCATTTAGCGCGAGCGCAATTCGCACGACTCGCAACGCAAACGGGCACGTACTGAGAATTAAAGACGAAGCGGCTCCACTTTGGAGCCGTCGCTCAACACGTGTGCACACCAACACACCGAACCACACACACACACATGCAAACAGCAGCAAGAAAGAGAGTGCGCGAACGAGCGCAGAAGAGAGCGGCTAAACAAAGAGCAGGCGAAGGCAAAGAGTGCGCATTGAGCTTTATCAGTTGGCGCGAGCACTCTCTTACTTTGACGCACGCTCGCGCGGTCTTTCTCTCTCTTTGTTTGTCACACTCTCTTTTGTTCGGATTAGCAGTCCAGTGCGCAGCTGAAAAGGGTTCAATGAAGGTCAGCTGGTTCAGAGTTCAATTGCAGCCAAACACACAAAAAAAATGAAGAGCTGCACAAATGCAAAACTCAACTCGCAAAGCATGTGTGTGTGTGTGTGTGTGTGTGTGTGTGCGTAACTGGCTGTGACTGTTTCGCTTTTGTCCATTTGATACTTTAGCCTCGTCTGTCAATTGTTGTTGTTGTTTTTTTGTTTGTTGCACTTTTCCTATTTGCCCAGTTGTTGTTCGGGGGAAAAAAAACAAAACAGCTGCATATTAATTGCACAGCGTTCTAATGAAAAAACCTGTCCTGGCCAATAAAAATATATACCTTTATATATATATATACATATATATATATATATATATATATATATATATAGAGGTAATCCAATACAAGTCGATATCATTTGATATCGCAACGACCTAAACAACCTTTGCTAATGAAAAAAATTAAAATGAAATGAAATAAAATAAAATATATAAAACGCACGTCAAAAGACGCATCAGAAATAAATAAATATACATATTTATATCTATATATTTAAGTATGTGTATGCCTATAAGTATCTTGGCCCATAGGCCAGTCGCCAAGATATACAGCCAAGAGATTCAGCTACAGCTACAGATACAGATACAGATAGAGATACTGTGATACAGATACAGATACAGATACAGATACAGATGCGCCGCACACTTAACCCAAACGAGACCAAAAGCGAACCGACGACCAAAAAGACGACCGAGCGACCTGAAATATTTTTAGAACTGCGACGGCTGCGGCGACGGCGACGGCGACTGCGACTTCGGCAGCGACTGCGACGCATCGCAATGGCATGCATATATTGTAGGATATAACCCCAACACGCCCCCCTCCTTCGCCTTCCCGCTTTGACCGCCCAACCACCCACCGGCCTCCCCCCCTCTCGAAATGCCAAGGGGTTGCGCCTTTTGCCGGGACAACATTTTGACAGGGCGCAGAAAGAGAGACAAAGGGAGCCATACAAACAAAGAGAGAGAGAGAGAGAGAGGGAGAGCGAAAGAAAGAGGGAGAGAGCGGGCGAGAGATAGAGATAGAGAGAGAGAAAGAGAGAGAGAGACCGATAGCAAACGAGTGAGGTCAGAAGGTCTGTGATCTTTTTCAGGCGAACTGCAAGCAAGCAAGCCAAAAACAAAAAGCGCAACAAATGCGACTAAAAGGCAAATAAATGCGACACATGCCACATGCTGCAAAGCAAAAAAAAAAAACATAATAAAAAAATACACGAAAAAAGCAACGCAAAACCAAACAAATTCTTTTAAAAAAAAACTGCGCTTTTTCGGTTGATGTTCCCAAAAGCGATTTCTTCTGTCCTATAAACATTGCTAGAAAATAAATGCTTAAAGTATATGAATATTCAAAATATACTTAATAATATGATAAAAAGAATAAATAAAAAGATTTTTGAACTGCCTTAATGAAATATTAGTTGCAGTTTTATAAATTCAGAAACTTTTAAGCATCTAATAAATCTTTTGGGCAGTTTTCAGCACTTTACATTTATTTACCATTTCAAAATGAATTAGTTAGTTACTTGAATCGAATCATTTGCAAAATGCACTTTAAGTCGAACATTAAAAAGGTCTTATTTATTTATAGACTTAGCCAATTATTTGTTAATATTTAACTTTATTTAAATATTTTTTAAAAGGTAATAAATAATCTTCTTTCGTTTATCTTTTTTGACGAATTACGTAGAATTTGTGAACATCGTGTCAAATACATATTTATACCCTTAGAAAGGGCATTATTATTTTGTCGTTATGTTTGTAACGCTTTGAAGGAGTCGTCTCTGAGTCTACAAATTATATATACTCTTGATCTGAAATAGTAGACGATTCAATATAGCCATTTTTGTGTGAACCTCAACTTACGAAACTAACTTGATGAAACTTGAATGAAATATCCGACTCTTATCTGCAGGCAATAAATGTGTCGACATCGGATCGGAACAGATCACTATATATATATATATATATATATATATATGTGGCTGTCAGTAGAGTGTCAATGAGTGCTTGCACAGGAAACCTTTTTACTTGCCAAGATTGAATCCGTTTTGCAAAGGGAATTTCAACTTCGGCATGCCGAAATTAGCCTTTCTACTTGTTTTTGATATATTTCAGATTTTTAATGTGTTGGCACAACTTTGGATCGACATATTTAAACACTCGAAAGAGTGTACATATATTTGTGAGAGTGAGTGTGTGTGTGTGTGTGTGTGTGTGTGTGTGTGTGTGTGTGTGTGTGTGTGTGTGCGTGCTTTGCTGGCCAGGCAGAGCCAAAAAGTCAAATGACAAGACGCAAAAAAAGCAGACAGCAGAGGGTAAATATGTTGCCTTAGGTGCATATACGAATATATATGTATATATATATATATATATGTATCTGTATATGTGAGCGACATACACGCAGCACATCAATGAATCAAAAATACAAGCAATACAAGAAGAAGAAGAAGATGGAGGCAGCAGGCAGCAGGCAGCAGGCAGAGTTAAGAGCAAGGTGAGAGGGCGAGAGGGCGCAGCATCTTATTTGTTTTTGTATTTTTTTTCATTTCTTATTTGACGTTGACAACTCGACCGAACAGCACCCAAAAGGTGAGTGTGTGTGTGTGTGTGTGTGTGTGTGTGTGTGTGTGTGTGAATGTGTGTGGGACGAACTTCAGTGTTGCAAAAATAAGAAAAATGAATATCAGTGAGTAGAAGAAGACAACAAATACACAAATACACACACACACACACACACACACACAACAAGCAGTCAGAGGCAGGCAAAAAGCGTGTTGCGGCTTTATTATTTATTTTTGTTGCAGTTCGCAATTGACTCGTTGGTCAACACGCCTCACAACGTGGCAGCAAGCACAGCGCAGCAACCGCAACATTTTCATGTCAATGCTTTGGCCAATCACTTATCACAATTTCAGAGCTACACAAAAACAAAAGTGTCCCAAAGCATGCAAAATGCATCTATGCTTAAGTATCGTGTCAACCATTAATAATCAAGAACCGAAGAGTTGTCAGTTAAATAACTCCTAATTCACTTTAAATCTGTTATTTTTGATTGATTGCACTCATCATTCATCGTTTAGAAAGATAACTTTAGCCAAGTAATTATTTCTATTTCTATTTTTAATTATTTATTTATTTTTACTTGCAAGTTGAACTAACTAATTGCTTAATTTTAGCAAATTTCTCCAGCTTTCACACGATTTTTTATTTTTTTTGCTTGCATCAAGCGATGATCCCGCAAGGAATGCATCAAGTTTTAACTTCTATTTCGTTATTTGCGAGCGCAACTTGAAATGTTGACCTGCATTTGTGTGGCAGAGACGCACGCAGGTGTCGTCGCTTTGAGTTGGGTACAGTTGCCACACCACGACCTGACCCCTTGGCGAAGTCTCTAAGCCTCTCGCAGACGCCTCGATCTTTGTCGCACAGTCTGTGCCTTGTTTCTTTTTCGTTTTTTGTTTTTTTAACTGCTCATGTCCCAAAGACAGGCTTGAAGCATAACTGGTGCAAAAGTCTCAACACGCGCGCGCTGCCCACACGCCTGACTTGTGTGATCGGGCCTGGGGTATCTGCCCCCCCCCCCCCTACCTTTCCCCATCCCCTGCCGCTGCTTGCCTGCTGATCTACAGTCTACGGTGGCGTGGCCATGTCTGTGACAGAGTTGAGTTGTAGTTAGTTCGGATCGCAGGCCAAGGAAAAAAAAGCACATAAAAAAGACAGCAGAAAAAACGAAAACTTTCGCAACGAGCTCTTCTTACACACACACACACACACACACACACTCATAGCAAGAAATATCCTAGACTGCGATTCGAGGCCAGAGTGTGCCGAGTGCACTGAAGAAAAGCTGCTGCTCTGAATCAAATATGCTCTAGTCACAAATGTTAAGTATTTTAGAATAGAACAATAATAAATAAATTACAATTAAAAATAAGAATAAATCAATATAAAGCGTATATTAAAAGAAAAAGGATTGTTAAATAAAATACGCAAGAATCTCTCTCACAAAAAGTTGTTCAATATTGAAGAATCTCTCATCAAAGAGTTATTCAATATTTAAGAAACATTCGTAAATAAGTTATTCAATATAAGAGAATCTTTGTTATGACTTGATAACGATAACTTTTCCGATAAGAAGTACTTATTTGCTACAAATCCTTAAGCATTACAAATCATATGATAGATATTCAATATTGAAGAAGGTTTCACATAATTATATTTTATTGGAGAATCCTTCATTTGAAATGGAATAGTAAATAAGTTAATCATAGATAAATGTCATAAAAACCAGTACTGATTTCATAACAATTATTACAAAAGTATTTCCATATATTTCTTTCTTGATTGTATTCCTTTTGCTATCATATTCTGGCAGGAGTGTCACTCAAGTATCATGCATCAATTTGTTTTGTTCAGTGTATGCCATATGTATATGAAGTACAACGAGTACAAGTTGTATATTCAGATCGGTTCACAGAGTGTTCAGTTTTTTAGTTTTCAGTTTTCGGTTCAACTAAATTGAAGTGAACTCGACGCTGTCATTTTGGGTGCTGAATGTCTGTGTTTCTGTGTGTGTGTGTGTGTGTGTGTGTGTGTGTGTTTGGATGTGTGTGAGTGTGTGTGTGAGGGCAAACGGGCGTTCGTTTGAGGTCTGGCATCGGTCGACTCGATGTCGATCGGTTGTCGTTCCGTCTGTCCGCCTGTCTGTCTGTCTGTCGGTCTGTCGGTCGCCTGGCATTAGCATTTTTCAGTGTTGTTTTATTTTTAGATGCGCGCAAAAAAAACACACACACACAGACACAGATACAGAATTGCAAGTGTGTGTGTGTCTGTGGATGTCTGCGCCAACGCTTCGATGCTTGGAGGTGACTGACTGACGAACTGACTGACTGACAAACTGACTGACTGACGCACTGACAGCATTTTTTTTCTGTTTTTTTTTGTTGTTTTTTTTCGGTTTTGACAAACATCTTTGACAGCGCCCAACGACAGTTTGCACCACATTCACATTCACATTCACATTCACATTCACATTCACATGCACATTCACATGCACAACCACTCACATTCCCATTCACATACACTCATTTATATTATTCGCTTTGGCATTTGATATTCGCTTTATCCTTTCTAGCTGCATGTTCAAAGTTGAGATCAGTTCAGTTTCTGAGTGAGAACTTGAGATATTTTATAGATTTACTTTAATTCCAGTTATTATTTCTTTAAGTTCTTTGTTGTAGTTTCCAGTTAAGGCTGTTCCCGGTGCTATTATATGTCATTCCCTTATTGTAGGCATATTAACTCTCGCAAAAGTTATACAAGTTTTATGTTCTGCAAGTCCAGCTTTATTCAGCTCGATCGAATTGCATTCGCATTCAACTTGTACTTCATGTAAGATTTATTAATTGAAAAAGTGCATCTTGATTCCAGTTTAAACTGTTTAACTTAAACTCATTTAAATATAAATACAACAACTGCTTCCAGCAGATTTCATTTGATTTCATCTGAACTTTCAGCTGAACTTTAATTAGAGTTAAAGTCTTTAGATTAGTTTTTCATATATCAGATTAAAAACTGTCTTTAGAAGATTGCCTAATAATTAATATTAGATGATCTGATGTTCAAGCTCAACTCAAATTGCAATTTGAATTTGACGAACTAAAGCTGATTGCAATTATTATATATAGCCGATATACATATATCTTGATCTGCAGCAGATTAACTGATCGCAGCTGTTGTGCTGTGTTGTGGCTGTTTGCTTTTTTGTATCAAAGTTCAGTTTTGAAAATTTGCAAAAGCACACATTTAATTAAAGTTCAGCATCACCTCCAAGCAGCAGCTCAACCCACTCTCGAGACAATATCACGACATTTGCAATCATTAAGCAGAGTGAACTGATCCAAGCTGAACCTCAGCCGAGAGTCAGTTTGAGTCAAGTTGAAGTGAACTCTCCACAAAGTATTTTTTTACTTTTTTTTTTTGTTGGTGTGGGCGCCAGTTTAAACAGCCAACTGGCAACTGGCAACTGGTAAAGTGGCAACTGGAACTGAAACTGAACAATCATTATTCCAACAAAACAACTGAACAACTGCGGCGACTATAGCGAAATAGTTTTCGTGTTTGAGAAATCACCGACAAAGTGGGATGCTTTATGGATTTATGATTTCAGTCGGCGGCACAATTCAAACGAAACCAAAACAAATTAACAAAATTACACTACGCAAAATGTATTTATCATTTATGGTTTGGTGACCTCTGCTTTAAATTCAAATATCTTTTTACTGGCTTCAAGACAAACCACATATTTTAAATATTATAATATATTTAGTAAAAAAAACTCAAGATGTTTCCAAAAATTTGAATCAAATAAACGAATAACATTTTTAGCTGCAATTCAATTATATTGATTGTGGTTTCTATTTCTGGGTTTTCTCAATCCTTGCAATAAATGTTGGAGATTTATTTATTATATACTCAGTTTACTTATTTTTCCGAATTTTAGATTTAATTTCACCCTTCTAGTTTTATATAATTAAATTCGTAACTTTAATTTTAAATTAATTTTTGTAGAAACTGTTTACTGTTTTTAGTACACATTAAATAAATAAATAACAGAAACCCAAAGAATTTATGAAACCATAAGCAGTTTTTTCAAAGTGTATTGGCAAAAATGAAGTGCTGCGGTCGGCGTCAATGCTTAACCCCCAACCGAAGCGAGCAGACCTCAGTCAATAACAACAACAACAACAACAACAACAGCAACAACAACAATGGTTCACACAACCAAACGATCTTTGATCTGCAGTTCGACTAAAAACGACAAAAAGAGAGCAAAAGAAACGAAACGAAACGACCGAAAAAAAAAACTGTCAACGGATCAAATTTCTAAGAGCATGACAAATGCAAGATCAACGCAGCAACATAAATAAATAAATAATATAACGAGTGAATCTCTCGATCGAAAGTGTGTGGGTGAGAAGGAGGGGGGTGCACATAAGTGTAACTGTGATTTGCCGCTTGTTGTGGTTCGTAAAAAAAAGTGCTGACAGAATATGAGTATGTGTGTGTGTGTGTGTGTGTGAGTAGAAGACCGGACAACAACAGAGCTCAAAGTGCGAGTACATAAAGCATCATCGACAGATGGGTTTGGAGAGGGGGAAAGGGGTAAAGGATCACTGGCGCGCTCAGTTCATGTGACAAAAATGTCGCAGTCAGCGGAACAGTGAAGAAAAAAAAAAATGTAAAACAGAAAAAAGATCGCGATATTCATCTCGGCGATCTTCACAATCTGCCATCAGGCATACGATACACAACGAGAGAACTCCACACCCGCGCCAACCCCTCCCCCCTCACTCCAACCGTCCATGCAGTCCCCCTCCTTTTGGGTGAAACGGGTTTGATTTTTTTTCCTTTTTTTTTGTATGTGTATCGTTCGTTTGTCTTCGTCAAATATTTGCTTGGGAGACCCGCTAATGACATGAAGCGGCAAAATCGGCAAAAAATTGCGAAGCGCGCTGCTCTTCCAGCTCTCTTCTTCCGCGCTGACAAGGGCCCACTGTACAGGGCGCACTCGGTGCAGGAAGTTGTTGTTGTTGAAATTGTTATTATTATTAGCATTTATTTTGATTACCCTCTGCAGGTGGGCATTAGCATTTTGTTAGGCTTTTGAAAAGGAGGTGAATGAATTTTATTAAACAATTTTTATTTTTATAACAATTATTATTATTTTGCTACACGAATTGGATTTATTCACTAATTAGCATCAAGCATATTAAGCAAGGATATTCCATCGATTTGTCATTATTATATTATAATTATTATTTTGAACTCTTTTTTTTACCAAAAGAAAGGATTTAAAATTCGCTGAAGTCACTCTGAAATCATGTTAGCAAGGGTATTCCTTCAGTTGGCAATCAGTATATAATTATTTATTATGGCGAAGAACTGAATTGTTTGGGGTGCGATTCTGTTTGTGAACTTATCAAGTGACAGAAACGAGGATGTATGAGCTAAGCACTTATATTTATAAGTATATATATATGTATGCAAAGTATATTTGATATAATGACATATGATATCCGTATAAGGAGACAATTTAATGCTGAGCATTGTGTAAAAATTCGTTGAAACTGATTGTTTTGAGCTGTGCAACAAAATTCCATTGACAAAGCAGCGCTAAGCTAAGCAAAACGGAAGTTTATTGGAGGATCAGTTCTGGGGGTTTAACCCAAAGGTCAAAAGTATTGGCGACCAAAGAATTTCGCACCATTTAAAGTTGTTGATTGTCAGTTTCGGATTTTATGCTGATGATTTTTACAATGCTGACCTACCAAAAAAAAAAACAAACAAACAATACGATTTGATGCGCTAAATAGCCAAGAAATATCAAAAACAAACAAGATAAAATTAAATACTTGTCAAACCTGTCATCATAAATGAACAAATATTTAATATTTGGACTTCGGTTGGACAATGGACGAATCAACGAACACATTGACAATGAATTGCGTCACGAAAGATGCACTGAGAAAAAAACGCATTCGAATTTGTGTTTAATATAGGCATATTTATATGCATTATTTATATCTTAAATGCAGTTTTTATCTAGAGCCCATATCAGTCTACGACCTGTGTTTCTTATCCGATTTGAACAAGCATTTTACAGTTGATCAATAATATACCAGTCTTTGTTATATACCAATTGAAATACATTATCTTTACAATTGTATCTTTTAATACTATTGTAAAACGATTTTTAGCGATAGTCGCTGAATGGATCGATTTGTTCATAAGAAAATTGCTAAATCGACACTTCTGTTGAGGCAGATCCAGAATATATATGCCTATATATATATGCAGCCTAGCATACTTTGCACAACTTTCAGTGCAGAAGAAGCCATTGCTTTTGAAAATCTATTGAGTCTACATATGAGTTTTTGGCTCAGTGTGTCGCTGCACTTAATATGTGGTATAAGTGTTGATCTTAAGCCAAGTTGTGTGAAGGCCATTCAATATTCTGAAACCCGTTGACCTGAACTTGTTAATCCACTTTCGGTTGACATTAGATGGGTTTGGTCGTCGTTCAAGATCACACGTCAGCCAAAGTTCAACAGGTTCAGGTATTATTATGCTAATCTGGAATTTGGAAGGCCCATTTACGTCACAAATCGATGAGCAGAAAATCTCAAAAAGACCCAAAGAGAAGCACATTTGGGTTAAAATGATAATTTCACAACTTATTCCGTGCCCAGGTCAAAAGATCGCTGAAAACAGTTTCATTTACATAACTCAAGCAATGCAAAAATAACACAACAGAAACTCGATCCATGTTTGTTTTTATTAAAAACTCCAAATTTATGCATCTTGGAATATTATGTAAATTTGGAATATATATACAACTCGCTGGCTGCCTAAATCAATCTAAATGTATCAAAAAAAGCCTACTGATGATATTCATTCAAAACATAATACCCTGTAGCAGGTATATAAAACAGGACTGATGAAATTAAACAACTTGAAATGTTTATTATATTATTAGTATAGCATATAGCGAGACAAATCGAATACAGATTGCAATAAAATCTTGATTGTAAAGATACATTTTTCCAAGCTGGTTTGTATATACCATGACATAATTCTTAGCCTCCTAAGAGTTTCTATATATTCTTAAAGCTGTTAAAAATATCTTTCTAATGGGTATTTAAGAGTCTATCAGGTAAATGAATGTGTTCTAAGTCTTTATTGGGCTTATAGCCGAAACGTGTTAAGTTGTGCATAATTTTTAAGCCAATTATAAATATTTATATAATATATATATTTATATATATATATATATTCAGCTTTTGTCTGTGCTAAATAATTTCCATCGTATGAATGGACCTGTGAAGGTCTTCAGTGAGAAAGTATTTGTTGTGTTTATAGAGCGCTTTAATTACTTAAGGAATTAGTTAATAACAATGGCAAGAATTATAATGGGCATCATCACTTAAGCATAGAGAAAAGAATTAATTAAATTAATCTAATAATCGAATGAATACAATTCAATTTAAATGCAAATCTAAATAGTTTTACATTTGAAAAGTTTTGCCAATAAATTAAGCTGGACAACAAAAAAAAATACAATAACAGTTACGCATTAAAAGTCCAGCAAACTGATTCATTTTACAAAGTTAAATATTTTACGAACAAAGTTAAAACTAAAGCCAAAATTAAATGCAAATGCAAATGCAAAAAAAAAAAACCAACAAAAACAACAACAATCGTAGAAAACGTAACCAGCAATAACAACAATAAAGAACAAGAACATGAAGAGAGTGAGGCGAGAAGTGCGCTTATCAGCAGCCAAAACAATCGCAAGCGCCGGATATGAGCGCCACTTAAAAAAAACTGTAAAAACAACGCGACGACAGCAACAAGTGTGTGTGAGTGTGTGTAAAAAAGAGAGAGAAAAAGCAAGAGCAAGAAAGAGAGAGAGAGAGAGTATTGCCGCTGCTTTCTGATAGCAGTAACAAAAGCTGCCGTGTCAGGTAGCCGATGTCGTCGACGTCGTCGCCGTTTTTACACAGGCCAATTAATAAAAGCGACAAAATGGCAAATAATAATGTGAAGGGTATGTAAAAGGCGTAAATGCAAACACGTAACAAATAAACACACGCACACACACACACACACACACACGAAGAGAGCACAAAAGAGAGCGAGCGAGCCGATTGGCTTTGCGGGGGAGAGAGTCATTTTTTTCTATGCGCGTGCTACTTTGTTGTAACAGAGTCGGCGTTGGCAACCACAATAATAATTACGCAGACTAATTGCAAACATGCGTTGAGCAAAAGCTTTGTCACCGATGCCAACGCAGACGTCGACGTCGTTCAATCACTATGAAAGAGCGATAGAGAGAGAGAGAGCAGAGCTTGCTGCAAGTGTTTTTACAATTTACTGTTGCTGACAATCGCTGAATCATTTGTTTATTGCCAAATCAAAAGTATGTTTGTATTAATTACCGTTTTAAGCAGCCGTCGTCGTCGTCGTTGCTGTTGTCGTCGTAGTCGCCGTCGCTGTCGCCTTTGTCGTTGCCGTTAGTTTTATTTAGTTGTTGCGCTGCCGGCTGTCAAACACTTCAATGAAATTTTTTATGTGGAGCAATTGATAAAGCTGCACGCACACACATATCCACACACATACTGACACACACACACACTCTCACTATTTGTACATAAAAATTAAGTACAATAATTCACTGGCACTTGTTGCTGTTAATATTGCTGCTGCTGGGTTTTTGTATAAGTTTCATTGATCGCCGCGTTTTGATTAATTGTTTAAATTACGTTTATTATTATTGTTTGTTTGTTTTTGTGTTTTTGTTTCGTTTCGTTTTCTTCTTTGCGCCGCCGCAGACCACTTTGTATAGAAAAGCTGCGCTCCCCAAACCGTTAACGACCCGCACTCGAGAGCGTTGCAAATATAACTGACCGTTCGGTTCGTTTGGCTGCTCTCGATCGTGTTGGCTCTCAGCTTTATTTGGGGGCCGTGTCGTTTTCGGCTCGTGCATGTTCCATGCACTTCGTGGAGCATTCGTGTGTGTGTGTGTGTGAGCGCGTGTATTTTATATGAATGAATTTTTATGGAGATATGCTTAAGAGCGACATTTTAAGAGTAATTTGTGGTTTGAATGCAGCAGGTTGCTTGCTTTGTGTAACAATCAACTGTTATGATATTTATTAACATGCGAATTATTATATGTTAAGAGATTCATATTTGATATGTTTTCAATTAAGAGCACGTGAGTTTATTAAATATCATTACGATAAGCTGAGTAGAGATTTTAGCTTAAGCATAAATTCGAAATAAGATCAGGCAAAGGTCAATACGAATTTATCGGGAATCACAAAATATTTTTTCGTACAAATAGTATTTGACGTGTCGCATAAGTAAAATTGTTATAATTTACAAATGTTTTGATATAATTTACACTTCAGTTTCTACATATTTCCAACATATTTCTAAATATTACCAACCTACAAATTTGATAAACATAATCTTTCCACACTTTTTCCATTCGAACACTGCACAAATCAAAAACAAAACGTCGACGTCGACGTCGCAGTTGCTGCTAATAGAAACTGTCAAGCAAAGCACGGAGCCATGAAGTATCATCAAAGCTAAAAGTGTGCAGCGATTTCTTTGCTCTTTGCATTGTTTACTTGTTGTTGTTGCTTCTCTTTTCAATGATTGCACTCAGCATGCAAATACAAATGGAGATAAGTTGAAGAAAATGCGTCAATGACGGCTGCCGCTGCCGCTGGCTCTGCTGTCAGTCAGCGACGACCTTAGACTAAACACATCAAAAGGAAGCAGCAAAGAGAGCGCCAAAGAGTGAGTGAGAAAAAGAGAGATGGCAAGGCATATAAATTAACTGATATGAGCGAAGTAATGGAGCAACAACAGCAACAACAACAATGATGATGACGAGGTAACAATGAAGGTTGCGCAAAAAGGCACAAAGTAAACTAGCAAAAATGCAACTGCAAAAGGCTGCTGCTGCTACTACTGCTGTCGACGCCGAAGTTGCCGTCGCCGTCGCTGCTGCTTAATCTATGCCTACGATCGGTCAAGTACAAATGGCTGCAGATGCAGCAGCAACAATAACAACAACGACAGCAACAACAGCAACAACACCAACGATTGCTGGCGAGGTCAAACAGCAATCAATAAAGGTCAGCGACTACTGCCACGGCACGCCTGAGTGCCTGCTGCCAATGCCAAAATGCAGTCAGTCAGTCAGCCAGTCAGTCAACCAACCCACGCCCCACCTGTCCCAGCAGCATGTTGCCCCCCTGCTGCCGGCTGCCTCCACTGCGCCCCAACACATTTTCCCCTTGCAATGCCCATTCATGCGGCCCACGATGAAGATGCTTTATGTTGCAAATTGAAAGCTGGACGTCCAATAATCGAGCCGACTGCCGTCCACTGGCCAAAAGCTGCAACAGCAGCAATCCAATGAGACAAGAGAAACAACAAACGTTGCAACGGCAGCGGCAACGGCAACGGCAGCCAGACAAATGTAGACAGTCGCGACTGCGCAGCAGCCTAGACGCGATTCACCTTAACCCCACAATGGGTCACGGGGCTACAAAACACCAGTCATCTCTTGCCATCAGTTGATCAAATCTTGCATATAATCTTTATACAAATATATAATTCAAACAAATTAATTTTATTGATTTGGTTTTATTTGTGACTTTCATTTACAAATTCCTTGAAGCAAAATAATTTTGATTTTATTTTTATTTTTCCATTTAATTCCATTATTTTTTAGTACACTCCTCAATTTAAATTAAAAATTAAAAATATGCTTTACAAAAAAAGATAATGCTTTAAATTCTATAATTTTAAATTGATTTCTCTGCATATATAATTATTTAAAATTATTATGTGTTTCCAACTTATATTTTTCGTAAAATATAATTTATTAATTAATTTAAAAACATATATAACTTGAACCAAAATCTAATTTGATTTTAAGCCATATTATATTTAAGCACATCAGGAAATGCTGTTACAAACTGTTTCATTAAAAACATCTCGCTGCGGCCATTTAACATTAAAAAGATGTAACATTAAAAAATTCAGCAGATATAAAAAGATGCTACATTAAAAATTCAACAGATTTTGATGTAGGAACATGTGTGTGCATAAATTTAGGCACAAAAGCCACTGGGGGGTTAAGAAGTTAAATGGCGGATGTCGATGTCTGTGGCATTAGGCGTATGTTGCAAGCGTTATCCACGCTGCGCCTGCCTACTGCCTGCTGCCTGCTGCCTGCTAGTCCAGCCCCCTTTGTGCCGCCCCCGCAGCTGCTGTTTTGTGGCAAAGTAGAAGAAGTAGCCAAGTAGTCAAGTAGCTGCCTCGGCTTTGACTTGTTGTTGTTGTGGTTGCCTACCCCTTCCTCCACACCCACCGTCGTCATCATCATCGTCATCGTCGTCGTCATCGTCGTCGTCGTCGTTTGTATCTTTAGCTCGTTGGCATCCACAAGATATTTTTAATGGGACTCGCTTCCTTTGGTTGCTTCTCCGACTGGGTTTTTCTTTTTCGCTTTTTTTCCGTCCGATTTTTGTGAATGAAGTTGTTTTTAGACGCAGCACCATCGCACTGACATGTCTGGGGATTGGGATGGGATTGGGTTTGGAATTGGAATTGGAATTGGGTTTGTAGCCTCCACCTGCAACAACTTGTTGCTGTGTCACCTGTTGATGGATTTCGCTGTTTGATTAACATGGAACGCATTGATGCATTGACTGAATGCAACAGCAGGCAACTTCAGCTACTCAAGATTTGCATTTAAGTGACTTTATCTAGAGCCTAACAAGCTACAGCAAACTGCACTCAGAAAAAAAAAACAATAAATATTCCCCACTATTTAGAAAGTCGCTTTGAGAACTCGAAAACCGATTTCTGTAGTTTAGAAATACCCTATAAAAAGCAAATATTGAAATATTTCATATTTTTCCTAGAAATATATTCAATTCTGTTGATTCTCCAAAAGTCAGATCATATTTTGCACTTTATTTAACAAACTGTTAAAAAAAAAAACAAAAAAATGCTTTAACATTTAAGAAAAGAAATTGATAATTGAATTTGAGAAGTAATTTTTACATTTAAGTCAATTTTTGAACAGGGTATAGAAAAATATTATATTTATTTATACGTTTCAAAAATATATTGCATTTGATGAAACAGATTTTTGAGAATACTTTTAGTTTTTCTCAGTTTCTAGAAACAAATATCTAAGCAGCTCCATCATCCAGCGAATGTTTTTGCTAAAGTTTAATTATTTACAGAATTTATAACAACTTTATATGCTAAACAATAATCGATAATAGATCTTAACAAAGAAGAAAACTTGGTTGTTTTAGTAATACACTTTCTGGTGAATATAGGGCAATCTGCCTTTGTGGATTTTGCGAAACTTCACAGAGTCCTCAGGTAAATCCTGCTTCTGCTGCAGCTGTCAGTTAAGCAGCCCGTATCCCAAATGGCATCATTAGAAATCGCTTAGCGCCCGCGCTTAAGCCACCAATAAATGTGTGCTTACCTGCGTCAGTATAAAACGCAGCCCGTCTGCCATTTGGATAGATATTCCCTCAACAACTGTCACGCGGCTAAGATGTCAAACGTGAAGTCAATTTCCGTGCTGCTGTGCCTCGCCAGCGCTCTGCTCTGTGGCTGCTTGGCACGCCCCCTTATCGCCGACGACTCCGCTGCGAATGAGGTCACCTCCCAGGAAGCGAATGTCGATGATGACTATGGCAACAATGATGCAATGCAACAATTTGCACCTGTGGTCGGTGGCGCCTTCTACAAACAGAGACGGGCCTATTACGCTGCTCCTCCTCAAGCGGCTCCCACAGCTCAGCTGTGGCGCAGCTCATTTCTGCAACGCTTCTACAACATCTATCCAATGGCCACCGATGGCAGCAACTATCTGAGCAACGAGGTGATGCCGCTGTCCACCTACGAGATCATCGAACCGGAGGCAATGTATTAAAACTTCAGAGTTTAGACTAAGTTGAAAACGTTTCAAAAATTGTGACATAGCTTTAAGTTTTGCATTTTTCTCTTATTTTAAATATACATAAAAATAAATAATTACAAATTTAATAATTAAAAATGGAACTTTATTTTTGTATATCTAAAGTCGGTTTTGGTTTATTTATCTTTAATCTTTGGTATGCATTCTTAATTTATCTTGTTGTTTGCTTGGCAAACAAAAATCAAAGAAGCCCCAAAAGTGCTTCTGATTCAATTTGAATATTTTAACATATTCAATTTGTGTAAGCTTCAACAATATTTATTAGAAATCGTTCATATTTATTTATTTGTTTATTTAACGCAAGAGCAACGAAAGTGAGTGGGTTAAAATCAAATCAAATCTAAGATACACACTTAGAACAGCTTTTAGCTGTGTTGGCCAAAATTAAGGTAATTTACAAGCTTCTATAAGATACTGTGTATTCGTATTGAAGCCAATTAAATCGGTGCTTAAGTCACGCATTGAATAATAAATGAATATATGTATATAGAAATGTCTAAAAAGCCGCAGCCACAATTCACACTCGAAACACGCACAATATAATTGATTCGGTTTTAATCAAAGGCGAGATGGCCTTTTCTGTGCCCACCTACCGCATTATGTTGCAACAACAATCAACACTCAAATCAACAACAATCTGTACAAACTACAACAACATAATCACAAACAAAAGCAAGAACAGAAGCTGAAAAGGAAGCCACAGCAACATGTCTGTGTGTCTCTGTGTGTGTGTGTGTGCCTGTGTGTGCGTGTGTGCGTGTTTACACATCCCCAAGGAATTTGCAATGCGGCAGGACAAATCCTAAAGCAAAGGCAGCAAGCAGCAAGCAGCAGCAATAAGCAAACCAGCAACCAGCAGCAATAAGCAACAAGCAGCAAACCAGCAACCAGCAACCAGCAACAAGCAGCAAACAGCAACAAGTGTTCCAAATCAAAACGGAAGCCAGGAGGCAGGAGTCGGGTGCAGTTCGGCCTGATTCCACATATGTACATGGGTTTTTGGTACGACATGGCAAAAGCATTTGGAAAATGTAATTTACAACGCGCAACAGCAACAGCAACAACAACAGCAACAACAACAGCAGCAGCAGCAGAGACAGGCAACAACAAGAAGAACTGTTCAACTGTGCAACAGTTTCAGCTCACCTGCCACCGATCTCACACTGTCAGTTTTGTGCAAAAAGCCATCAAGTGTTTGTTTGCCCGGGAGCCGAGAGTTCTCCAATGATGTTGCTGCGTTGATTTTAATTTTAACCTTTTTGCTGCTGCTGCTGCTGCTGATGCTGCTGCTGCGACTGTGGCTGTTGCTTCTGTGCAAAAGTTTTTCCTTTTTTTAATTTGCTGGTCCGCTTCATAGAGCATTTTTCATTAAATTCCTGAATTAAGGCATTCTTGCGACCCGTACAAACGATGCAACTTGCTGTTGCTGCTGCTGCTGCTGCTGTTGCTGCTGCCTGCTGCTGTTGTTGTTCATGTTCTGAAATAAGAGCAACATTGCTGGCAATGTCCAGAGCGACGACATGGTGACGACGACCGCGAAGACGACGCCGCCAAAGTCTAGAGAGCCACCAACAACAACAACAACAACAACAACTGCAGCTAACAACATCAGCAACAACTACCGGTTAGCTGGCAATCGTTGCTGTTGGGTTCCGCCTTGACCACCTCAAGTGTCCCGCAGCTGCTGGAATTTCATATTTCTTGCTGCAGCCGCAATTTTGTCGCTTGCTTGCCCTTTTGTGGCGACTCGCGACTCGGCCAGCTAACTCTTTCAACCAACAACAAAACACAACATTAAAAATAATTATCTCAGTGTCTGGCTTCCGATTAGCAGCAATATTTGATTTGGCCAAATTTACTTGTCACATTTAGATTGGAAAATGTCGGATTGCAAAGAACAGCTTATAAAAAAATGTTGTGAAAATCCAGGTCAGCCATTTCCATAGCAGCCCACGAACTTCATATCTCGAGAAAGTTTTTCTTAATCCACAAATTTCCAGATGAGTTGCTCTCAAGAACCATTAGTATTTTCTAAAGTTTCAAAAGAATGTTGGGCCACAATTTGAAATTAAAGCTTATTAAATATTGAGGTTCAATTTGAAATTAAAGGTTAGTAAATATGTAAATGTTATTAATAATATTAAAAAGAAGATTTATTTTCTAAACATTTTCAAGATTTATTTTCTAAACATTTTCAAGATTTATTTTCTAAACATTTTCATCTTTGTGAAAGCTGAATCTATTTTTATTTCGATTTTAGTTAAGACTGACTCTCCAGATTTCCAATACTTTAAACGCTTTATATTTAATTCCTGTGCAATTTCAGTTCTAAATTACCCAATTCATTTCATTTGCTCCCAGAATTTCCTGGGCCAATTTTAATTCTTACAGAATAATTAAAAAATATATTAAATATATTAAAAGCTTAAAGTATTAATAACATGTATCTACATCTATATAAGTAGATTGCTATCATATTAAGAGGGTAGGTTAATTGTAAAACTTGATATGACTGTCAGCTTATGGCTCAGTTTTGCTTAGTTTTGTGAAACTAAGCAACTTCTACAGGCAGAGACCAGCCAACTGAACCGTTCGGAGGCAGCTTTCCTCGCTGGCGATCCGCAATCAGCTGAAGCTGAAAAATGCCAGCGCCAGTGCCCACATGAATTCAGAGCATTTTCTAACTTCCTTTTACCAATAGAACGCGAATGCCGCAGTGCAACCACAGCGCACATAAAGTGGTTATGCATGGGGTAGGCGGCGCAGGTGGGGCGGGCGGCGAGGAATGGCGCTGGAGGAGCTGCAATCGAACCGGTGGCGACCCAAAGCAATGCGCACCAAAATGGGCGCAAGATCAGCAGCCGAGTCAAGAGGCAAGCCGCATACAACGGGGCGGTGGCTGCGACTCCAACCTCGACAGCGGTTGCATAGTTGACCAGATCAGAGCGAAAGAGCGATAGACTGAAAGAGCGAGAGAGCGCACAGTGTTGGCCAGGCCAACACACCATGGACAGAAAACAGATTGTTGCTGGCAAAAGAATCTGCTGTGAATATGAAATTTTGAAAGAGGAAATTAAATTCAATTCGTAATTTACAATTTAACATTTACACAAAAAACTATCAGCATCGGACAACTATATCTTGTGGCTTTCCTACTCCAGTCTACAAAAAAGATTTATTTATCTCTAATATATAGCTAAGATAACCGATCCTGATTCTGCCTTAAATATAAATGAAAAAATCAGAGCAAAACTATGTTAAAAAATTGAGTTGTTGAAAGGGACTGGAAAACTGCTTCAGTTTAAGATTCAGATGCTTAACTAAAAATAATAATAATAATAATAATTGAAACCGTAATCGTTTCGAGACAGGTTCGAAAAATTGGCTGCATGTAATTTGATACTTGAATGCTGCAAAAGTTGAAATATTATGTGACTTCAATAATTGTTGTGGGAAAACTATGAAAAGAACTCACTTTCAAAGACCGTCCCAAGTTGCCCAAACATGCCTCGCCCAATCATTATTTTATGTCCAAAAAAGTTTGGTTTTGCTGCACTGTGCAACTCCAAGCAGTCCGGCAGGCAGGCAGGCAGGCAGGCAGCCAGCGAGGCGGGCGGGGAACCAGGCAGGGAGCCAGGCCAGGCAGCAAGCTCGTAGATACAGATATGCGACGTCGTGTTTGAAAAAGTCGACGGCGCAGTCGCAGATACACTTTAGGGGCCATGACATGACTCGCATACGAATTATTATAAACGATCTGGCGCAAAAACTAACAAGCGATGTGCCTGCTGCTGCTGCTGCTGATGCTGGGATGTGGCAGCCGCCCGTTCCCTGGCTTCCTTTCGCTGTGGCAACACCCCGCTGCCAGCCCCACCCCAGAGGTGGCCAGGCAAACTAGCCATCTAAAAGTTATGGTGGCCAATTGCAAAGTTAATGGAGTTTGGCTACTCCAGCAGCGATGAAGTGCAACGGATGCGGCTACCGGACACTGGACAGCTCGGCAGCTCTGCAGCTGAACTGAACTCAACTGAACTGAACTGGACCTGGACTTGGACTTGGACTTGGACTTGGAGTTGGAGTTGCCGCTCTGCCAAGATTGAACTTAATTTTGCACAAATGCAATTTATAGAAAATTGTTGCCACTTGTTTTTACGTTGATGGCACTTGAGACTGGAGACTGGTGCAACGGCTGCAACGGCTGCAGTCGGGCCGGGAATTGCCAGATAATAAATGCAGGTAGCGCTCGATGGAGAGAAGCGCCTACCATCCTCTGCCTGCAGCGTATCCATTATTTAAATTTTTTTGCAAAAAATTAACAATTAAAATGTCTAATGGTTAAATGCGTCGCGGTGCGCTGCATCATAAAATATCAGCGAGGGTCGCCAGCGAAAGCGAATAGGCGGCGGCTTCTCGGAAACATCTTTGCAACTGTTGCCTGATGAGGCAGCCAATGACTCGTTGCCATCATCAGTTAGCGGTTCAGCCATCCACTGATGGTGCCCACAATTATTACACACACACACACACACACACACAAACAGACCCATCTACATTGTTGACGGGCAAATCAGGCCGGTGCCGCTTACAGCTGGCATTGAGTGGATATTGTTGAGTGCCGGGATTTGCATTATTCGTGCAGGAAGTGAAAATTGCCGATGGATTAGCGTATTTAATTCGCGTAAGCTGCGCCACACACACAAACAATACTTTTCCAAAAATCAGAAATAGTAAAATGGAAAACGTTTCAGGTCAAAAATGTTGGCAATGGATTTTAGGCTGTTCACAAATTTGTATATATTTTTGCATAGAACATAAAATACAAAAATAAGTTTTGGCAGTGGAATTAATTAAAATTATATTAATATGAGTTGATTAGCAAAATGTATATATTTCATCTGATCTTGATGTTAGCGAATATTATGTTAATGCATGACACATATTAACTAGGATATATCCTGACAATTTCTCGGAAATTGATTATCGATCAAATGAAGTAAACTTGATCTGAATAACTTATTTTCCAATATATACAATTATCTGTGTATAAATATTTTCAGTTTCCGATCGGAGACACTTTCCTGTGCCAGTTTATAAAACTTCAAACTAACATTTTACTTACTTACAGCAAATGATCAGTAAGATGTAAAATTGTTCTATTCCCCTTCAGAATCAGAGTACACAAAACTAAAGAGCAGCCAAGCAGCTTAGCAGGATCACTCGGGAAACGTTGAGAAAACTGTTCAGCTACCTGGTATCTGAGCACTTCAGGCTATAAAAGCCACGATCCGCAATTGAGTAGGACACAGTCGAGTCTTTGAGGTCTACGCAAAGCAATCGCAGATATTGTAAAATGCTCGTTGTTCGATATCTAATTGCATTGGTGTTCTCCATCTTTGTGATGGCCACCTCGCTGCGCATCGAGGAGCGATATAGACGCAATGGGCACTACAAGATCTCAACACCCAGTCGTTTGGTCCTCCAAATGGATCGCGGTCAAGCTAATGCGGAACACAAGTTGCTGGAGAGGAGGCAATTGGCTATGTGAGAAATCATACTCAGAAGAGACTTTAAATTATAGTCCTATGAAACTAAGGCTGGGATCAACTGGAAATCTAAATGTTATAGAAATCCTACTGCCAGATAACTACTAAGATAATTACTTAGACCCTACTGAAAGCCATTTATAGAAATTGAAGTTGTGCATTTAATTATTTTAAGTATAGTATAACTTTATTAATAGTTTCATATTTTACATTGATAGATTTAAGATAAGTGTTTGACTCTATTCATGTGTCCTTTCGGTTTCATTTTATATGTATTATACAATAGCTGAAACATTAAATTTACAAAAGGAAATTGCAGTTTTCTGTCTTTCTTCAATATATTTTGTATATTTTTTATATTTTGTATATTATTTTACCACACCATATGCAGGCATTTTTTTTTTAAATAAAAACAAAATCCATGTGCGAAAAAACATAAATTTCATTTATGTGCAAGTTTATTAATTAATATATATATATTTTTAAATATGTTTTTTTGTTTTTAAACTACAATGAAGCATTTTTCGTGTATCATATAACAATGTTAATAGACATTTATATAATTTGGAGTCTTAACTTTAGTTAACCGCACTAAATATTGGCATTTTGGAATTATGCTAATTTTAAATATTTGTTTGTGTTTGAAATGTTAATTTATCAATAGGGCTGTCATTTTTTGTTGTTTTTTCTTCTTTTTTTTTTATTTGTTTGTTTGTTTGTTTGTGTTGGTTGTGCTATGGTTTCAGATCGAAGCTGAAGAGATTTACTTCCTGAAGCAGGAGATGGGGTTGAAGTAGCACTGTCGGTATCTCACTTGACGCTTGCTCTCCGGAAGTCGGTACAACTCGTTCATGTTGGCATAGGAGGGTGTGCGTAGATAGCCGCTGTAACTGAAAGCGAATCACAAAATTCCCCATATAGCCAACAATTGAATATATGCCAAAACTTACGTGGGTCTGTACTGTGCGAATAGCATCTGCAAGCGGTCCATGGGAATGTTGGGATAAATGGCCTGGGCAGGCAACTCATAGCCCGAAAAGGCACCACGCACATCCTCAGCATCCGGAGTCTCCAGTCCATCCGTATCCTTTGATTAACATATGTATGATTGGTTAAGTCGAACTCTGGTTTGGTATTTTAGCTATACTTACGGCAGCTGCCTCGCCCGTCGAGGGTCGTGCCTCGTTCAGGGCAAAGAACATGGTCAAGAGCAGACCGTAGCACAGCAGAATTTGCATAGACTTCATCATGTTGTTTTGTGGCTGAGCTTGAACTAAAATGAGAACGAAAAAAAAACGAGAGCTTAGCAAATATTACAAAGAAATTAAGCTAGTCACTTTTGAATCATTTTGAATAAATCTTTTTAACAACAAGTTTAGTCAAAAACCATTTGGAAATTTTCAGATTAAGAGAAAGTTTGTGCTCCGATTTTGATTGTTATCACATCTTTAAGATATAGATTAATACAATGAATGGATTCACATTATTAAAATATTATTTAATAATGAATATAGGATGAAATGAATTTGATTTCGATTGAATAACTTAAACGCTATAAAATTATATTTTTCTTCCCTTCACTCACATTCTGAAACTGAGTTGTGCATTTCACTTTTAGCCGCAAAATTATGCAATTTAGTTGGTAAAATAATCTCAAATTAGTCTTGGTTAAAGGACAAAGCTGATTTAGAACGGCAACAAGGATAACAGCTCATTGCAATGGAGCTCAAGTGTAAACGGAAACTGAACACTTGTTGCCACAAACGTGACTCGCATGCCTCTGTCAGCTATGAAAGCAGGGCGGGGCTGAAGGCGATGGAGGCTGGGAGGGTTGCCAGGCAAAAGTGCATTTCCGCAATTAAAACCGGATATGAACTTGAACATAAGTATGAGGCACCAAAGTGCCAACTGTGACCTGCAACCTGCAACATGCAACGTGCAAGCGTGCGGCAACCACAAGAACAACAACAGATGGCAAAATGGACATCGTGCTAAAACTGTTTTCAAAGTTTAATTGAATTTGCTGTGACGTGATTCAAGATACAAATCGACACACAAAAGGCCTTGAAATGTTTTCAGTGTTTTTGTTGTTGTTGTTGTTTTAAATACGGTTTTTGTCTTTGTGTTCGATTACGCATTGTGCAATTTTAGTTCTGAGCAAACTTTCGCACAGCTGTTTTTGTGAAAAAGTTAAGACCAGTTTGGCGAGAGCCAGTAAATTGAACCTAAAAATAGAACAATTAAAATGTTATTTGAAGTTAGTTGAGTTGGTGACTTGGCAGCAAGTTCAAATGGTTAGAAGTGTTTTGTATAAATATAGATTTGGCTTAAAGTCTACCACTTTAATCATATATATTTATTTGTTTTAAGCATCTCTATATTTTAAATTTGCAAATAAATAGTTCAAATGTATGTCCTTTAACATTCTGTATCCAAGTTGTTGTACTCAAGTTGTTGCAGTATGTTGAGAATCGTATCTTAATTTTTTACGGTCCGCTACAATGCTATATTGAAGGAGAACAATCATCCAGCTGAAACTGATAACACTGCTGCGTAGCCAAGCTACTTTTCCACAAGAATCGAGGCCATAAAGCTTAAGCTTCAGTGGAAAACAGGCGATTTGCAGTGCCAAGAGATCACACTGAAAGAAATCGGTATGAAGTAATTGCGATCGATACAAAATGTTGGTAACTACCCCACGGGAAAATTGTTCATCTGGATGGCGAAGATCATGCTGTTGCCGGAGCAGCCACGAAGTCTTGCGATGAGTTTGCATTATCCACTGCGCCATCAGATCAAGCACATAGCCATCTAGGATAATGAAACCAAAGAGTCCAATGCCGATAATCTGATTATCGAGCGACTGCATTTTGGTAATATAATAACCCAAACTAGCAGCCGAGATGATTATAGCAAATCGATAGGTCAATAGAATGAAACCGTAGGCTGCGAGGAGGCGACGCACGAGCCCCGCCAGCTGCCAGTGCTGCCTGCTCAGATGATGCAGTTCCAGTGTGTCCCCAGCTGAATTCCCTTCGACCAGGTGCACAATGCGTCCATTGAGGCGCTCAAAAAATCGACAAATGCGCCAACTGATCAGGAAAAGCAAATGCATTGTCATATTTTGGCCCTCCAAGGCCAGGACATAGAGCACCACCAACATTCGCTGCTGCATTGAGCCCAGATAAGTAGAAGCGGACATCATGAAGGCCATTAGGATGGCAGCCGACACCCACATAATGCAATTCCTGGCCAAGTAAATGCGATCCAATTGGAGGTCGCTCAAATCCTGGCGTGGCCATCGATACCGATAGATGTGTCGCAGTCGGCGCATCTCCTCGACAATGTGATAGGTGGCTCGCTCTCTGGGAATACGCTGCAGGACACGCAGCAGGCAAAACAAATTATTTATGACCTCCTCCAGGGTCATAGCCTTATCTGCACCGTCTTCCCGAATGGTTACGTATATATCCATCGTGACGATCAGGATAACACACAAATTGGCCAAGGTGGCAATCAACTGTGTCCATTTCGTATTTGTATATCGTTTCAGGACATAATCATAGCGATAGCTGGTGACACCGATAAATATCGAAAAGTAAGCGTGGATCTCGTTGAGCCAACGTTGAACTTTACGCGTTGGTAACATTTCTGAAACTGTTGCCACTTGCGTTGTGGCCACAACTATTTAATAAGCCAAGTTGGCCAGTCAATCAATCGATCTAATTGGGTAAGTAATTAATTGCTAGCTGCACATGGATCGATGTGGATAGTTGATAGCCTATATTAGATGTTATTGATTCTTCTAAAATATTAAGTTGATTCGCAGCGTTGAAAATCAGATAGGAAATCAAATGAACACATTAGTGTTAATTAAAAATTAAACATTAAAAATGGCAACGGGCTCAACGGGAATAATTTGCAAACATTTAAAGCACACAGTATTATTGAAAATGTGCTCAGAAACGCCTTGGGCAATAATTAATAGCAGAATTACTAATTAACCTTATTAAAGTGATGTAAATCAAATGTAAAGTTGAAACGGCAACCAAACAGCAAACTGGGCTGTCAAATGAATTATGCAACAAATAAGACATTTATCTCAATGCATAATGCAAGCAATTAACTTAGCTTGCACTTCAAAGGACGTGCTCAGACAGGATAACAGCATGACGTCACTAATTACACACACCATGGGAGACAACACGAAATGAAACGAAATATAAATCAAAAGCAAGAAGTGCAATTGTAATCAGAACTGGACTCGGTTTACATAAGCATTGAATCAATGCAGGAACTCGGAAATGGTAAACAGACTTTTATTCATGAGTGGCAACCAATTTGCAGGCACTGTTTTAATCGCGGACTCATCGCCTAATTACGGCACTCCATAATGACATCACAAGCGCGTGGCAAGCAATTTGGGTTTGTGGGTCACATCAAAACCGACAAACAAATATGAATAACTTATCATGAGTCCATAAATCGTCGGTTATTAGGCATAGCGCTCAGCTTGCAACAGGTACAAGGCTAAGTACATCGAGTGGGATAAGGACACACCTCGGCAATGACTGCATCAAAAAACTCGAAACCAAAAAGCAATGAAGCAAGCAGTAAATGCTAATGAGTTTCTTGAAACAGCTTCAACGTGCCACACATTCGAGTAGTCATCTTGCTCCTGTTGCACCCCATAAAATGTTGCCGAACGCCTGCAGCATCATCTTGTGGCAGCTGCGTAATATTATCTCTGGCTGTGTTTTTACGGCTTTGCATTTTTTACAATGTGACCAGGAGAGATGCAAAGAGCTACTGGATTATCCTAGGACTCGCTAGGATATGTCTGCTTTACACCTACTCAAATTTGAAATAGTTCAAATGCGAATAGAATCAGAATTTTAGAAAAGTCAACTTAAATTTGAAGCTAGCAGATATCATCTCATAAAAAATATATATATATATATATATAGTGGCATATATTGTTAAGCTCTCAGACATTTGCATCTAATTATTGTTCGAAGTTGACTTTTAAATACGATCTTTGATTTGATAGTAAAAATATTTTATGTAGCCTATTCTTAAGCGCAATCATGATCAGATTTTAGATGCTACTCTTTCAAGTAAGTTGCTATACCTATACCAGATATTGGTAGACTATATCTTTACCGTTACATAGCTTACCACAAATTCATTATACTCTTTTCAACATTATTAATGGGTTCAGGGTATATAAATAAAGGTATAAAGTATATGCTTAAATATTGACACTGAAATTTCACTGAAAAATTAACACTGGACAACTCATATTTCAACTGATTACAACTATAGCTGCTGCTATTCTACATATTTATTACAGATACCTAGATAGGCCTTAAGCCCACCATAAAAGTGCAACTACAAGTGTGTGTGACATGCGTGCTTTGGCGGGGGGAGGAGGGATATTCATACATCAGACGGTTAATACCTGAGGCATAGATAATTATAATGCCATATCATAAATGGTGGGGGGGGGGGGGGGATAGCACCATTTGGGCCAGCAGCAACAACAGACACTCATAAAACGTTTGATGTGCAGATAGAGAGCGAAAAAAAAGAAGGAAAGCAACTAGTTTAACAGTTGGCTGCGGCTCAGTCTGTCAGTATTACAGTTTGCCGGCTGCTTTGGGTTCCGGCGGGCCTGCAATAAATTAAACTAATAAGAGAAAGAATGTGTGCGTGTGGGGAATGGGGAATGGGGAGGGGATGGCGCTGGTTGTGCTCGGGGCGTTGGCAAACAGTGTACGGTAGTCAACTGAGAGACCAAATGGAATAATAAAGCAACAAGCCTGGGGGGGGAGGCAGCGATAGGGAGGGAAGGGGACTCAACATAATCAGGACATTTTTATTGTGGCCGATAAATAACGCTGCAGTGTTAATTGGAAACTTAATATCGGCCCGAGCTACTACTACTAGAGCGGAAAAGAGATGGATAATCGTTCAGCGATGTGCAGAAAATGCAATTTTCACGTGCTGCATTTTCTCTGGCTCACACAAGGATTAAACAAGGATTATGCGTAGCGCCTGGCAACGGCTCTTCTCAAATTCAGTTGATTTCTCTTGCCTTTTTTCGTTTCTCATTTTTAAACGACATTTTACAGTTCAGTTCAGTTTTGCATCGCTTCAAGTATATAAATATGATTTTGGGCTTTGGGGGTATTTTATGATTTATTTGCGTCCGTCATGCGATACGATATTTGATGGCCAAGGGGAATAACGAGACGGAGCCGCGCCTTGTGTCAGTAGCACTTGTGACATGTTTTCATCTTCTTCTTTGGGCAACAACGGCAAACAAGATATGGTTTTTAGTAATTTCACCGTTGCAAGTTAATTTATGTTGCCTGCTTTTTGGGGGCGAAATTTCATTTGATACTCTGTGATCTGATGTGCTATCGAATTTCTTTGGCGGCTCGGTATATTTTCGGATTTCTGGGCCCCAATTGCATTGATAACATTGATAACAAATGCGGCATCAAAAGCGAAAAAGGGGAAAACAAATGTGGCAGTCTATTAAATTTAAGTGTTTTCGCAAATTTCGTTAGCTGAGCACTTGGAATTTGAAACTTCTAGTCGATTAAATGGATAACAATAAATTTGGATTTTAACAACTAGAACAATTTGTTTTTTTTCTTAGTATAAATAGATATCACAGCAAAATTACATTTTGAGAGTCTTATAACATTGTTAGCTGTCCCGCATTCTGGCTAATTCGAAATTAATTTGAGATTTGATTTTTGGTTTTAAATATTATATAGCACTTAAGTAAAACTAACATTATTCATCATTCATTAAAACTTCTACAAGCTGTCTAAGCTATAAATTTAATTTCATATTTTTCTAATGTCCAGCAATTGTTTGGCAAATTTTTCAAACCTTTCACTGAATTTTGGCTTTCATCATTTGGGCAGTCTAAATTCAGCTGTCCTTCAGAAATTTTTGTTGGGGGAATGTAATAAATATTAAATGCAATTTGATTGTGGGTTTTTACAAACAATCCCTCAAGAAGATGGGGTAAAAAAAACTATGCAATTGAAATAAATCTCTAAGGGCCACCTAAATAGAAACATAACATTTTTTTGTTCCAATTGCAATTGTCGAAAGCCATAAAAAATAATGCGAAATTTTGCTCTAAAACATCACAAGTAATTTCCAGCAATTTTCATGTGTCTAACCAAGCAACAGGCACCTGAATTTGGTTTACTAATGTGCAGTGATTTAGCGTTTGGGGCCTAATAAATAATTTCTTCTTATGTTTTATTGCTACACATGAATTTCAGTTTATCCAAAAATGAAAAGGTGCACAGACATTTGATTAATTAGCCATATTTGTCAACCAGTTTTAACTGCGATGAAAAGTGAATTTTCCACATAGCTGAATGTCAATCTTTTTGACAGACCTTTTCTTAGAAACACAACGCTTTTTGTTTCACTATTTAATTATTAATGGGCTTAGCACTTTGTTTGGTAGAGTAAAGTAACTTAAGTAACTCTCCCTCAATTAATATTGGAGCAATTTAAAGTGAAGTATGGCAGGATAATTGTTTAATACAAATTTAGTTATTATTCGTAATTCTTAAAATATTCGATTAAGTAAAGGAGACTACTTTTTTCTACAAGTAAGATTATATAAAAATTTACAAATTTTAAATATTTTTAACTTTGTTTTAGAAAAATGATTTCAAATTAAAATCCATATTTCCAACTGGATAAAATATTTTGGTTTTGTTAAAAAAAACGGAATTAAATTAATAAATTGTATCTTTTCAGGAAAGGTAAAGTCAAATTATAATAGTTAAATATTAATACAATTAGTATATTGTATTGTCAATAAGATCGTGTCTAGTAAAATGTTATGAATATATTGCTGAAACTTAGATTAATTTGTCACACGAAAAATAAATACATAAAAACACCTTTCGAAAATACTTTCAGTTGCACATATGTTTAAATCACATTCGATTTCTTGTGGGAGAAACTCAAATATATTTCACTTAACATAATTCACGCCTAACCAATAAATACATCAATTAGTGCCTGCCAACAGTTAATACAAACCAAAAATACAATAAATACGAACACTCACCGATTTGTATAGGAGAATACAAGGATAATGGTTGGCTAAGCAAATAGCAGCGGCTAAATAAGATTGGCAACAATTCGAGCGCGAAAACTGATAACTGCTTTTATTTGTATTTATTTGCGCGAAATTGTCCAATTTATTGAACTGAGGATCCAGTGAGATTGACGGTTGAATTTTGTTTGCCTGTTAGCCTATTTGTGGCTCGATGTGAACACCAAGAAGTGAAATTGTTAACTCGATGTTGGCTATGCACAGCGCTCGGCTTTATATACAAAATAGCAGCAGCAGCAGACGAATCGACGACAGCAGCGACGGCAACAGCGATGCCGGCAGCAGGAAGCAGGAACGGTGTTGGGTTAACAAGCGGTTGTTTGTGGGGGTGTCGGTGTCTGTGTGTGTGTGTGTGAGTGTGTGTGTGTGCGTGTGTGTGCTTGTAGGGGGGAAACACGTTAACTTGGTTTAGGCGTGCGGCAACATGTTGTTGCCGTACTTTACTGCAACAATTGCTGCTGTTGTTGTTGTTGTTATTGTTGCGTATTTCCAACATTGCGTATGGGCAACGTGCAGCTTAAAAGCCTTATTATTCACCACACACAAAAACACTTGCACAGCACGATAGCTTGTGTGGTGAAAACTAAAGTCACCTGTTGATATGACACAACTTGTTGCATACTTGATGGCGCTCCAAATCAGTGACGTCATGTTGCTGGCACATTGATTTATGGCAGCAGGCTATTAACAAAAAACAGAAAACGATTTTATTATTATGATTTTTGGCAACGTAGCTCGCAGCTCTTTGGCTTCGAATATCAATTAACATCCGAACTCGTCGCTCTTAAATTCACAGCAATTGGTAATGCAACACAACATTAATTTTCACAACTTGACTTGGCTCCAAGGCTGTTGCAGCCGACGCAACAGGCAATTAAACTTGGCCATAAAGCGATTTACGTGCGCTGCACACGCAAAACGATCAGCATGTTGGGGACGAAAGGTTGGCAGGGGAGTTGTTTGGATGTGAACTCACTGCTACTAACTAATAATTATATGCACTTTGAACTTTACTCAAAGCCGGAAACTAGTTGAGTTTGAGTTTTGCAGCGCATACGATTTGCATTCAATATGCGCAGCTTGGCAAAAGGATAAAGCGTTGCAGGTTGAAGTTCAAATTAACTTGAAGGGGAACTGCTGCTAATGGATCTGGAAAGTTCTAGAAATACCTACGAGGAATATTCAGCATAAAATCATGTTTGACCATTTCAAAGTAGTATTAGCTAGAAATCTTAATCTTAATTAATAATATGCATCAAATATGCAGACTTTGGCCAAACGTTGCAAGTAAAACTTTAACTTTGTGTAGATAAACTATTTTTATGTTAACTCAAAGGTTCCAGAAATACCTATAAAGTCCTTGTTGCTTGCGTATAATACACATATTATAGATATCAATATAAAATCAAGATCTCTAAGTTTAAAGCTCTATAAATCTACTTACCAAATCATAATTAAAAATATTTTGATTTGGCTCAGCTTTAATTAAGTTATGGCTCAGCTTCAATTAATAATTATTTTTTATTATTATTATGTTCAAAGTCTATAAGTGCTGATATATTTGATATGCCGGAAAAAGGGTTTTTAAATTGTGTTTGCAAATGGTGAGCATATTAAATGAGTGCACCATATTATAATATAGCTAAGTGAATAAGCACGCGCAAAGTGCTACTTCCGCTTACGGCCAATCTCGACTAAGTACAGCAAAGAGTATTATGTGTTTGCACCCAGAATTAAAAGCACTGATAAGAAACCGATACGACACGAATATGTTGCATGCAAAAAATAAAACGCAATGAGTGTGGGATGGCTGAGTGAAGTCTATGTTTTATGGTCATGCCAATCAGTATTTGGCAGTGTGAATTAACACCCAACGTTTATGGATTATACAAATGATATATATACATATGCATATATCTATATAGTCATTTATTGATTGAGGAATAAGCTAAGCAAGTTGATTTCTAGTTTATTTATTACGCAGTGCACATCTGCATCGATATACAGAGAAATAAGTTTGTTTTTTTTTTGCTTTGGTTTTTTTTTTTAGACACAAATACAATTACAGAAAATTTCAGTTTACAATTCATGTTTACAGATGATTTCAGTTAATCACGCGAACAACTTTCATAGCAGCCAAGGAAACGCACAAAAATATGATGGTTTTAAGTGTTAAAAAGCTGGAGCCGAGCCTGGAGCTACATAAATTGGTGGATTTGGTTGATTTATTTTTATTTATATATTTTTTGTTTTTTTTTTGTTTATGGCCTGGATTGCTTGGCTGGTTTAGAAGCAGCTAACGGCATTGAAATAGCAGCGCCAATACATGCGACCACCTCCATTGGCAACGTGATGGATGCGCCTGGCACCAGGACCAGCTCCAGCTATAGATCCTGCCGCTGCTGACGCTGAGCCGCCATTTGTTGATTGTGCCGCATCGTTGCCAGCTGCAGCGCCGGCTCTTCTCTGAAAGCTCTTTGCCATTAACTGAAATTTTCTTACACATTTCTCCATTGCTAATTGCTATCTTTAATTGCATATTTTGGTTTCAATATCCAACTTACTGTTTCGCCAGTTGCGCGATTTATTTGATTTAAGTCTTTGAAATCATAATCCATCATCACGCCAGGATCATCATCGCTATACATGTGAAAGTTGTGGCTATTCATCGACGTGTGCTTGTTACCTTTATAAATATATATTGAAATATATCATCAAATTTATAAACAATATCTATGGGCAGTCTTTACCGTCCTCCATCGGTTGCAGCTGCTCAAAACCATTTTTGAACTCGGTGGGTTTTAGTTGCAAGAGATTCTTATTGGCATAGAAGTCACCAATGCGATGTCCGTCGCGTTCGTTCTCCAGCGCATGATGCAGTGCAACCATTAGACGATCCAGCAACAGAGCAGCCCTTTTTGGCACCACCATCTACAAAATGGGTATTGCAATTGAGAGTCAAGTTTTCTATGAGCAATTTGTGTCCACAAACAATGTCTAAATACTTGATAAGTTTTAGAGAATAGCACATAATCGAGTGCTTAACAAAACTTTTGTTTTTCAAAATCACATTTAACCATTAACAATTTAAATTAAGATTTGAATAATATAAATGAGAAATTAAAGAAATTACGATTCTAGTTTTAAGAAATTGATAATTTGTATAAGTTGTAAGTGCCAAAGAACTGCTCTAATTTATTTGAACTTTTATTCAGTTTCAATAGCTGAATTCATTTATTTGAATTTAAAATATACGTTTCAAATAAACACAATTTACATCTGCAAATATATTTTGGTTCGAGTATATTTGAAATACGTCAAGCAACCCGCATTTTTTGTTAAGTAAGCCCGATCAATTTATTTGTAAAATAGTTTTCAACACTTGAGCCTGGCGTATACGCAATTTTTACGCGTTTAGCAGACGCCCACCGATTCACTTTTTTTGTGACTTGACTTATTTTTAAAACGACATTTTTTTTTGCCAAATAACGTGACGTCAACTGCGAGAGGGAGAAAGGCAGATAGAGAGAGATGGGTGGTGGGAGATGGGAGATGGGCCGAATCACCCCAGCGATGTCAAAGCAAGAAATTCACCTGCAGGGCAAGCAATCAAATGTAAAAGATACAATTACAAACAACTTCTTGTGTAATACGAGAAGCATTTCTGGGGTTTGACCAAAAGCCCACGCAGAGTTTGAATATTTTGTTTTTAAGTTGTTGAATGGGGTGGAGAAGTGTGCACTGAGTGTAAGTTCCCTCAGAGTTTGACTTTATAGCCCAATTCATTTAAGTATTTTAGTACTTTTCATGAAACAAATAAACTAATCTTTGAATTAATTTATCACTTTGTTGGGCAAAGGCAAACACATCTAGTAGGCTTCAATAAATACTTATATATTTGATTATTTCTCCCTGAAGAGTCAACTACTAAATGTGGTTTAAATTTTAAGTTTTGGCCACTCTTCAAATACAATTTATTGTGCAACATTTGTATATGAATTTCGAAGGAAATTGTGTTTTCTAATTGAAATGCAGTATTATTCCAGAAAAAAAAAGAATTTTCTTTTGAAAATCTACTAAAAATTTGATTAAATTAATTTTCTTGATCTACAAAATAGCGTAAAATTAGAAACTGAGATTTGAGTCAATAGCTTGGAACTTAGTTCAGTTGAGCGTAGTGTGAACGAATAGGTACAACACTAAGGTCCATCACTCACCGGATACTCATCGTAACCCATGTTGGTCGTCGCATCGCTGGGCGCACTGAATATCTCTTCGGGCTGGCGTTTCTCGATGGTGCTCATATCCCTGGGTCTGTGCACATCGGCACCGGCGCCCATCAATTGCCGGCACATGTGCAGCTCAAAGTTCTGCAGCAGGACGAGGAGCACAATTAGCAGGCCCGGCAAATAGTTTGCACGACACCTGCTGCTTCTGTTGTTGCTCCTGCTGCACCTTCTGTCCAGCTGCAGGCGGCGATGACGCCGCTGCTTTTGGTTGTTCAAGCTACGAAGCTGCTGCTGCTGCTCCAGCATTTTTCAGTTAATGAGTAGAAAGTGGACGCCAGCAGCTAACTAGACTGATTACAATCACGTGCAGTTTGGTGATGCTATTTGCAGGTGGATGCACTTTTCCGCTGGCTGTGCACACTTTGAAATTTCAACTGAAGCGTTCGCTTTATGGGCTTCTCGCTTTTATAGACGACTTTTCCGCAGTGGCTGCCATTATTTATTATTTTCTTCTTTGCTTTTCTTTTGTTTTCTTTCATTTTTTTACAGTAATGAAACATTACAAACGCTTGTTAATCGCTCTACTTGGAAAGTCCTGTTGAGATGGCGGGCGGGGAGGGGCAACAGTGAAATGCTCTTTTCAGGCGGGTGATTTACGCCGGCATGTTCCAGTTATTGTTGTTGTTGTTGTTGTAATTATTGAACATAAAAATGCCATGTTTGGCCTGCAGCAGTGTGTTATTAACACACACACACACACAGAGAACCCACACACATATGTACATGTTGCAGTCAATTGATCCTTGCGTGCTTTTCATCTTTGGCCGCTGCCATTTTTCACAACTAATGAGCAAAAATGGGCAGCGCTGCAGGATATGCTGCTCGCCAAGGATAAGAGTCAAAGGATTTGCATTTGGGCAGTCCTTGCCAATGTTTCTCATACAACTTGGAAACGGAGCTAATTAAGACCATACATTGCCTAAAAATAGTTTTGAATCAAATATTTGCAGAGCTTGAGAATCCAAGTTGAAGCAAACCATGAACTAAGTGCATAACTTGATCGTTATGGCAAGGGATTTATGGGTTTGTACTACATCTAAAACACACACAAACACACACAGCTGGATTGCTGTCAACGAGTTCATTGGCCATAAAAACATTTCATGCGTTTCTTGACCCCATAAATCCATCGAAACACACTCATATTTGTATATTGATTAAGCAAGCATGCAAATCATAATTAAAAGCCTCCACACCCCTGCACACCATGCACATTTAACAAGTAACAACAAAAGGCAACAAGTGCGAAAAAAAACAATAAATACTCACATTTATTTGTGTATTCGTGTATTGATTTAGAGACTTGTGCCATGTACATGAATTGTTTGCAGCAGCAGGAATCATTTTCCAGCCTTTTGAGAACGACATGATCTTGATAATCTTCAACAAATAAATAATTAAAGTCGATCATTGTAACTTCTCAGCATCAATACAAAGGAAGAAGGAACACAAAGAAATAAAACTTGTTATAAAAGTAGGATTACTTAAAACTGCATAAAATGTATCAACAAATTAGTAAATAACCCTCTCGGATCAATATCAAAATTTGTACAGCCATCATTTTGTTCAGAATTAAAGAAATTTATAAAAGTAATTCACACAATTTTTCATCGCCTTTGCCCTAACCAAGCACTTCAATTTTCTGGCAGTGCATTATGAGTCACAGCATCCCTGGCAGCTGTCAAAATGATGGTTCTGCGCAGTCTCCAATGCTCCCGCTAGCCCAGCCAAGTGTCAAAACAGAGAGAGAGAGAGAGAGAAAGAGAGAGGGAGAGAGAGACAGAGAGAGAATTTAGCGTGTAAAGGACGGCCAGTACCCGCACAGCATCCAGTGTTTGGTAGGCAGGCAGCAAAGGCGTCTGCAGCTGCTCCCAGGTAACTCAGGATACCCAAACTTTTGTGTTGGCAGCAGCACGCAACTGGGTGGGATTTTTGTGCGGGGGGGCGTGGTGCGGTCATTGAAGGCGCAGTTGTGTGGAAAATCTTGTATTGAAAGTACACACAAAAAAGTGTGTTGCCATTAAAAAAATGTGGCACGCAAACAATTAACAACAAAAGCACATCAGTGCAAACAGCCAACGAAAATGTCAAGGCCTTAACCAAAAGTGGCAACGAGATAAACGTGGGAATTTCATTCCATTGAAAGGTGCTAAAATGCGTGCCTACTACACGACAAGGGACAACCGAAAATACGGCGATATGAGCTATGAGTAAGTATGCGTGAGGGTGTGTGTTCGAGTGTGTGTGACTGTGTGTGTGTGTGTGTGTGTGGTGGTATAAGTGTGTTTGTGTGTCTTGCCTGCAGTCTGCTTGTTTGCTTTACGGACCAACTCGTATGCCTTTTGCACGGCGAGTTCTTTGTCTGTTTGCCCAGCCGAAATGCAATTGATGGAATTGTGTGGCAAACAGAAGAGGCACAAATAAATCTCAGACAAATGGTTTTAGCCTTAAGTTCGTAAAGGAGGAGCTCGAAAGGAGCTGCAAGCTCTTTAGCGACTTATTAACCGCAGCTATCAGAACAGAGAAATGAGCTAATAGTAAATATATGTATCTGTGCTAGTTATATATTTTTAAAAGGGAGAAATGATTGGAGAAGCAGCGAGCTAAGCTTGAGTCTGATAGGTCTTCTCTCTCCTCGGTCATCATGCGGTATTTAATCATTACATTAAAGTCACAAATGGCATTAAATCGCATTAAATATACGCTTTCAATTTTGCCACTGTTCTTAGAGGATGTGATGGGAGCTGTATTGTGAGCAGACACCCAGCACTAAAGGCCTTTGTGTATATGTAGTTTTGGCATAGTCTTTTGTCATTGCTTGCAGCATTTCGGGTTTCGTCTTGCATTGCATATACTCGTATACTCAAAATGCAGGCATAAATTTGCATTGCATACTTTCGAGCGCGTGGTAGTTGCACACACACACACACACACACACATACATGAGTCAGCTATATAGCTCGACTCTTGTCTCCACTCATTTGCAATAAAACACAATAAAAATAGAAAGAACAAAAAAAAAACATTGACAACGTCACGTCCTTGTGCTCATAAAATGACACCTAAGACTGACTAAAGGATGCTCAAAAGTTTGAGGACTCCTCACTGACTTGTTTTGTGTATGTGTGTGTGTGTGTGTGTGTGTGTGTGTGTGTGTGTGGCAACGTTGCTATTATATTCTTTGACGCCTTAATTAATGATAGATGGCTGCAAATTGTGGGCGGCTTGTTTAAAGACATTGAACTTTGCCAGATCGAAACGGCATTCAGCAAGTTAAGCTCAAACTTCATTCGCAAAATGTAATAAAAATAAAATTTGGCTATGAAATTATAAAATAATATTTAAAAATTGTTTTCATTACACAGATATATCCATGAATATGTATTAGTGTTGCATTTAGTTAGTTATTCTAATATAACAAATTATAAACACATTTCTTGCATTGCAGTAAGCTTAGATGAATATTTTTATATATATCTGAAAAAGTTGACGAAAAACTACATAAAAATGTATACATTTTATATTTATTTGCAGAAGTAAATATCTGCTGGATCCAAAGTATATGACAAAGCGTGATCTACAGCATTATTATCGTTACTACAACATGACCAAGAATCGGAGCCAATTCAAGAAGATTGTCATCATCATATTCTGCGTGTGCGTCTTCTCCTATCTATTTGTCGATTACAATTTGAGGACGAAACTGTTGAGACTGCGCGATCGCTTTGACTTTATTGCACGCATCGATGATGAGTATAATGTGACGAGGGCATATTTTATTGACACACCCGGCTGCCGGATGCCGTACTTTGAGGTGTTCGACGATAATATTGCACAGTTTATGTTCCATCCGCGACCATTTTCATGCCCCAAGCCACTGTTGCGGACGAGCGATGTGGTGCCCGGCAAGCTGCTGCTCAACATGGATGCCAAGGAGCAGTTGCATTACTACAACATCAAGGATGTGTCCAAAATCAATTGCAAATATACGGAGGTGCGTCGCCAGACAGACAATACGAACGACTATCGGCCGCAGTTGTCGTTTAAGTTGGCCAAAGCCGTACAGTTGCCGAAGGAACTGGAGTTTATATATTTGGAATGTCATGATCCGGCTGGATCGCTCATCTACAAAGATTGTCACTTCTTTGTCGTCGATAAGCCGTTGACGAAGCGTGGAAATAGCACCAAGTCTTCGCTTAAGCATAACAGCTTTAATGATACGCCAACGGCGGAGGCTCAGGAACGGCTCTCGGTGATGGTGCTGGGCATTGATAGTGTTTCACATTTGAATTTCCATCGGCAAATGCGTCGCACGGAGGCCTACATCCGTAAGAATCTGACGCACGTTGAGTTCTGGGGCTTCAACAAGGTGGGCGACAATACCTTTCCGAATTTGGTGCCGCTTTTAAGTGGCCTTGATGATCAGGAGCTGAACATATCGTGTGTGGCACCGCTGGCGCATCCCAGCTACGATGGTTGCACCTTCTTGTGGAAGCGCTATAAACAGGCCGGCTACAGGACGGTCTATGCCGAGGATGTTGGCTTCCTTGGATTGTTCAACTTCAATCGCAAAGGATTTCGCAAACCGCCAACGGATTACTATTTGCGTCCCATGCTGCTCGAGATGGAGAAGCACATTGCCCAAAAGAAGGACATGAATATCCATCTGTGCATGGGCGGGAGACGCACAGCGGATGTCCTGTTGGAGTACATGCGAAAGCTGGTGCCGCACATGCGTCAAGAGCTATTCTTTTCGTTCTTCTGGTCGGTGGCGTTGACCCACGACTATTTCAACTCACCACAATTGTTGGATGCGCAGCTGGCGTTGAATCTGCAGCGGTTGCAGGAGTCGGGTGTGCTCAATCGAACACTGGTGCTCCTGATGTCCGATCACGGTTTGCGCTGGGGCTCGTTTCGACGCACCTATCAGGGCATGATGGAGGAACGACAACCGCTGCTAATCGCACTCTATCCCGCCTGGCTAAAGCAGCGATATCCGCTGGCCATTGCCAATCTGGAGCTAAATGCCAAGCGTTTGACAACACCATTCGATCTGCATGCCACACTGCTGCAATTGCTCGATATGCGCCAGCTGGAGCCGGAGCAGCTGCAACGGAATGCCGCTGAGCTCATCGACATTGATAGCATAATGCCACGTGGAATTAGCCTATTCCTGCCGGTGCCAGCAGAGCGCAATTGTGAGCAGGCGGGCATTGCGGCCCACTGGTGCACCTGCCATCAGCGCGAGGAGCTGCCAACCAATAATGAGCGAGTGCAGCGCGCCGCCCGCTATTTGGTGCGTCTGATCAATGAGCGATTATCGGCGCATTCGCAGTGTCGAACACTCTATTTGAATTCCATACTGCAGGCCTTTATAGCGGCGCCACATCACAAGATGGTCAAGGAGATTAACAGTGATTATGCCGTCGATATAACATTGCGTTTGCAAACCAAACCGGGTCTGGCTATCTTCGAGTCCACGGTGCGTATGACTGGATATTCGAGTGCGCTCACTGGAACCATTAGTCGTATCAATTTGTATGGCAGTCAGAGCTACTGCGTCAATGATTCCACACTAAAAATGTTCTGCTATTGTCACAGATAAGCATTAGTGTCACCCTCCTCCTTACCCCCAATATGTAGCCTTAGATGAGTTTGATGCTTACACCATAGTTCTAAGCTAAGCATACAACTATTTCTATGAAATAATACCGCAAATAATTAGTGCAGACTTTGTATAAAGTTAAACAAATTGACTCTTGACTAATAAAATGGAGTCTAATAAAATAGAATTCGATCGTTTATATTCATTTAGTGACAATAAAAATATATAAGCCTATAACTTAACATAGATTCTGAAAAGTCGATTAAATCATGTACATTTATTCATTATTTATTCTTATAAATAAATATCTTTCAAAAATATTTATTATAAGTGAACAAATTAAACAATTTCTATTAATTACTTTTGGTAAAATGTAACAATTATTGCAAATATCACTTCTTCAAAGGCACAAGTTTTATTTGGACAGAACAGTACAGGTAATCCGTCCTTAAGGGCTCAAAAGAAAGTTTCAAATTACAATGCTGAAAGCATTGTCGAATCTGCAAGATAAAGAAACAATTTATTTAAACATATATATACAGAGATATTCTTCTTCTCTACTTACCAACTTCTCATTATTGCCAGTATTATGCCATTGTAGAGTCAAAGGAGTAGAACGCTTTCTTAACACATTCTCCATGAAACGTCGACTTAGACCAAAGAAATGGTCATATAAGTGAAAGCCTGTTATGTTTAACACTTTGAGAGATGGACACATGTCGATGGTTTGCCAAAGATCATTCTCGTTGCGCCAAATTTGACAATCAATCACATGCAATTGTTCCAATAAAGGCAAAGCAGAGACTAAAGATTGCAGACTATCAACTGGAAAGTCATCTTCTTCGGAAAGTGTTAACTTGCGCAAATTCTTAACCTGTTGGATTTTGGCCAGATCGCAATCATAAATCGAGTCACTAAATACAAGCTCTTCTATATCCAGACAACGCAAATCTAGAATACTATTCATAAATGTTCTAGGGATAAATTGAGCGCCATTTGTAGTGAAGCTCAGCACCTGAAGCCTGGGCAAACTAGCCACACTGGTCAGAAATGGATCTCCAGATGGTACAAGTGCACAAATTATCAACTCTTCCAGCATCGTGAGCTGACTAATTTCTGTTTTATTTATATCCCAACTATCGGTTAAGTCCAGTTTGCGCAACTGCATCCATTCGGCAGCGACACTGTAATTAACCTTTCCTCTTGGACAAGCAGAACTCACCCCTGGGAACAGTTCCACTAACAGTTTCTGTGCTTTTACCCAATCATCATCAGGATTCAGCTCGTAACTCAACTCTCGAACGCTCGGGAAACTGTGACCCACCCAAGGTGCCATCAACTTTAACGTGACATTCCTCAGATCAATACTTTGTACCGTTGGAGCAATGCTGCGTAGAAATATCTCCAGTTGGTTGAGATTTTCATTGAGCACTTCGGGAACTAGGACATATTCAGTTTTGTGCTGCCAGGCATAGATTATATTGCTGTTCAATCTACTTGATAAGTTTTCTGTTGCTTCATACAGAGCTTGTTGGTCTTCCAGTTTCAAATAGCCAATAATCTTCAATTGGCAATCGTCGTTAAGATTCTCCATCATCTTGCTTGCTTTCCTTATTTTTAATATTTATATATTTTTAATTCACTAGCAATTGTCAATTCCCAGCAAGTCAGTAAGTCACATTTTTTATATGGTATCGATAAATTTAACTTTGTTTTGGGAAATTTAACTTACAGTGATGCCAATTTAGCACTGATTTCGGGAAGGAAAACATTGATTCTAATGCCTACAATTAAAGTAATTTTATGCAGCCAATAATTCAAGTTAAGATTACAAAGTATATCATTCTGAATACAATAATTTCCTATTTTTTTTTATAATTTCATATTCTGTTAGCAACATTTGTGACGTGCATATATATCGTGTATCCAGCCCTGGCGTGCAACTGTTATCAATAATCGATATAATCGAATCGCGATAGTTTGTTATTGTTCGTGTTCTTATCAGTTCGTTTTGTTTTGTACTGTAGTTAGTAAGTTAATTAAAAATAGAATTTTATGTTACCACCAACATTACTAGCATCACAACCCACAACACCCGTATAATAGTAGGATGCCGCCAACAGAGACACTACGTGCTGGCAGCGGCAATGGTGAAAGAGGCGGCGGCGCCGGTGGCTCCGAACAGACATACATCATCAGACAGAGCAACAAATGTTACGAGCACCGCGATTCTCAGGCGACGGCCATGTCTGTGGACTACTCCGGTCAATGGGTGCTGTTGGCGGGTCGCGGCCATTTGGCCCTGCAGCGTTTGGGCCAAGACGATGGAACACTGCGTCGTCACGAGCGTCAGTCCAAATACGACATATCCGTAGCCGAGTTTGCTATTTGTCCTAATCGTCGAGAGTACTGTGCCATAGCGGTTAGTTTGCGCAAGCACATAACACAACAAAAAAATAAAATAAAATATTTTTATGCTATTCACATTCTTGTTTGCAGACCAGTCAAAATATTGACATTGTGCGCTGGGGTCCTGCCGAACCCTACTATGAGAATTCGTTGCGTGGACATACGCGCACAGTCACCGACATCGACTGGCATAACAAGGATCCCAATTTGCTGGTCAGCTGCTCCATAGACACCTTCTCGCACATTTGGGATCTGCGCGATCCGCGCAAGCCGGCATTATCGTTGAACGCCGTCTGCATGTGTAATTGTCTTATATATATACATATATATAACTTGCCGATATTCATTCATATTTTCTATGTGCAGCGGGCGCCACTCAGGTTGGTTTTAATCGTCGTTCGGGTAACTTGTTGGCCGCAGCTCACGACGGCGACTTGCGGATCTGGGACATACGCAAGGGCAGCTGTCCCACACACTATATAACCGCTCATCTGAATCGGGTGCATGGCATCAATTGGAGTCACAAACGAGAGACGTGCCTGGCCACAGCCAGTCAGGATGGCACCGTCAAGTACTTTGATGTGTGCAATCCCAGGAGAGCTGAGAAGATCATTACCACACTATCGCCCGTATGGAGGGCAAGATATACAGTAAGCCCGGGAAACGGTTCAACCCGTAAGAAATTGTTAACAAGTGTCCATCCACTTCTATCTGTCTGTCTGAACAGTTTGTTCGGCTTGGGATATATCTTGGTCAGGCCCTTTTGAACTAACTAATCGTTATTATTTTTGTGTAGCCCATCGGCAACGGTTTGGTCAGCATTGTGGTGCCGCATTTGGGTCGCGGCGAGAACAGCCTGCTACTTTGGAGCAATAGCAAACAAACGGATCCCATTTGCTCATTTGTTGGACACACCGATGTCATTCTGGACTTTGCCTGGCGACCCAATCGCGAGGACTCCACAGAAATTGTAAGCCACACCAAATGACAAAAGTAAATTGATTGATATAATTTCTGTGAAAACTGGTAGGAATTGGTGACATGGTCGCGTGATCGAACGTTGCGCGTCTGGAAAATCGATGATACAATGCTGAAGCTATGCGAGCCCTCGCCCGATGAGGATGAGGAGGGCGATTCGTCACGCTACGAGCCGGAGTTAAGTGAATTACGTGCATTAACGCCGCCAGAGTTTATGCATACGCTGCAGCCGCGTCCGATGACGGCTGCATCACTGCCCATTGCGGCGACACTGGAGCCGGGTTTGGGTGCCAATACCCTGCCCATGGCACGCTCGCCCAGCTTTGGCGGCGTCTATGCGCGACGTGAGGAAACGCACATTGCACGCTCTCTAACCGATCAGCCGACGTGTTCGCTGCAGCACGAATTCTCACTGCTGAACACAAATATGCCCCACGTGGATGTGGATATGCTGTGCGCGATAAAGCGTTATGCATGCTTTAAGATCTGCGCTGCGGATCAGACGATCATATTACAGGTGACATTTCCCACCGCCTATCCCAGTCCGAATGTGCCGCCCGATTTTCAGCTGTGCCAGGGCACCACTCTGTCCAGCGATGTGAGCGGTGTGCTCCTTAAAGTGCTGCGCACCAATGCGCTGCAGCGTGTCAAGAAATCTCGCAGCTGCCTGGAACAATGCCTCCGCGCACTGGTCGCCGCGATGAAGAAGCGTGTGACGTCCGTTGCTGGCGCTGGTGCGGATCGCAGCCAAATGTTGTTGCAATCGCCACGATTAGAGGGAGCACTGTCGAGTGCTCTGCACGATGCCTGCATACCATTTCCACGCACATCGGGCGTGCACTTCAATGCCATCGGCATGTTGACCACCTTTGCCCAGGTGATGAACACCAAGCGGCTGACATTGCGCCAGCATCAGTCGATAACGCCGCGTACCCTGAGCGCCATCAATGGCAGCGGATTGCTGGGCAATGTAATGGCAACAACAACAGCGCAACGAGATCCGAACGCCTCGTTCTATCTGCAGGAGCGCATGATTGCCTGCAAGCGTCTACAGGGCAAACAGCGTGTGATGCGCCAAATCAATGGCACCACTCCCGTCGTTCACATCTACGATGCCAGCCAGTTGCTGCACATTAACCGCGACATGGCACGCGATTTTACGCTGGACAAGCGAAATATTGTCGAAACGTGTCGACGCAATGGTGAAATTTGTCGAGCGCACGGACGACTGGATTTGGTGCCCATTTGGCTGCTGGCGGAGCTGATAGCAACGCCGCATGTGCCGCACGAGTCGTCGATGAGTTGTCAGCTGCTATTCTACAAGGATCCATTCAAGAAATCACTGCTCGAATCGCTCATTATGCATTATGCTGGTGCTGGGGATGTTCAAACCGCTGTACTTCTCGCCTGCCTCTTCGACAAGTGTCCGGCGGCGGGCCTGATGGGCATGGACATGGATGTGGCCAGCTGCCGTCTGCCCGCCCAGCTCCATGCGCAATTGTCGCCATATCATACAGTTTTGCCGCTTGATTTCAAATCATCCGCCCAGGCACGTGCCTCGAGCGGCACTTGGCAACAGTTGAAGCAGTTGCGCAGCAATTCGTGGTCGGATTCGTTGGATTGGCTGGACTTTAAGCTGGGACAGACGGATGCGTTTGCGTGTTCGTTAATTCGACGCACCAAAATGCCGCTCTTCGATCAATTCAAGCGCGCCTATGCGGATGTCCTCTTTGGCTGGCAGCTCCTGACGAAGCGTGCGGTAATCCTCAAACATACGCTGCACACACCGCCGCCGTCGCAGGGCGTTGAATTTGTCACCGAGTGTGCCGGCTGTGGCAAACCGAAGCGTACGCCCAAATGTCAGCCATGCAAGCGGCCCGTTTTAATCTGCATCCTTTGCTGCCTGCCCGTGCGTGGTGCATCAAATGCTTGCCTCTCCTGCGGCCATGGCGGACACATGCAGCACATGATACACTGGTTTGAGGTGCATAACACAAAATCATTTTTCCTATAATTTTCCAGTTTTGAATTTTACTATCTCTCTTTCACAGCATCACACGGTTTGTGCCACGGGCTGTGGCTGCAGTTGTTTGCAGCGCACCTCGGAGCTGCTGGCTCTCATTAGCTGATTATGAATGGCGCTTGAAATACTTAGCTTTAGATTTGCTAAAACTTTACGCTGTGGTAATCAAGAAACATATATATAATTGTTTAGTGTTTCTTTTTGTATGTCTCCAAGACGACATTTTGTAATATTTGCATATATATGACGATGAAAAATATAATTTGTACTCTACTCTTTGAGTGGCTATCAGTTCAACATTGGATAGCAAAAACTTTTTGAAATATTAGCCAATTTTTACAAGTGTTTGGTTGCCTAGATGACCCCATTATCATTGAATCCACTTCGATAGAGTTGGTACTTCTGAAATCTACAAGTATTTGGTCCAGATAAAGCTTTTTTTCACGGCAATACGCTCCTTGAAAGTACGCCACATTTTCTATCTTAAGGGCAACTTAGCCAATGTACAAACCAACTGGTTCGTGTGTATGCTATCCCGAACAGTAAACTAAATAGATGCTTATCTTAATTTTTATATTGATATTTTCCTACTGACCAATTACAGTAAATGAAAGTTTAAGGATCGTGCCCGATTAATATATTTCCCATCCAAGTCATCCGAATGCGATAAATAAATCTGATGTGCCTATGATTTAGCTGCACACAATCCACCATACAAATATGCAAGAGACATGTTAGAATAGTAAAAAAAAAGATATTGTCCCATATATTTAGACAGAACATTTCATGTATTTGTTTAATCATGCGAAACCTTCAGTGTCCGAATGCAATAATTATTTATTAGTTTTCAAATACATACATATATTAGATTTTTTTATTTTTAAATTTTTTTTTTGTTTTTTTTTTTTTATTTGTTTAGGCTTAGCTTAATATTTACGCATTTACTTGTAGTTCTGTTATTCTTTTTGTTTAGCAATCATCAAATTTGTTCGTCTCTCGCTTGGAAAGCCCGTTATCGTTATTTTGAAAATATGTAGCATTTTAAATGTAATTCTATAGCTCTGCTTTAACATGTATTTTACTCTTCGATAAGCGTCATGAAAAATGGAAAGTGTATAGATAAAGAGCTCAAAAGGAACAAAAAGAAAAATACTCAATATTTCTTTAAATATATATATCAAATAGATACAACTTATTGCAATTGTTGATCACGCTAATTGGACTCGCACGCTTCTATTTTTCGCTATTTTATTTTTTTTTTTTTTTTTTGAAAACAATATCGTGACAAGAACAGATAAGAGTAAAATCTAAGTTTAATATTAAAAAAAACATATATACGCACAAAACAAATATTTACGAAGAAACTGTGGAAAACTTTCAGCTTACGAGGGGAGAGGGGACACAATGTAGATATATTGGGAAAGGCATTGAGGTCAAATTGAAGCTAGAGCTAGAGACGGTTCAAACGGGATAAGCTTAACTACAAAAAATGTGTGTGTGTTGCTTTAAGTGTGTGTGTGTGGGTATATGTGTGGGTCTCTGTGCATAGTATTGGGTTCGAGTTGTCCTTGCCAAACGCTGGTAGTTGCCGCCACGTCACAATATCATTTAAACTGATCACGATACGTTGCACTGCACATGGCGATCAGTAGGCGAACATTGCTGCATTGCGGACTCTTCGGGCAATTCTTGATGAACAGCTGGCAATTGCGATACAGCTCGGAGAGCACTTTCGGTGCATGCTCACGCGTTATGGGATCCGACATATTGATGGCCAGCAGCGCCTCATTGAGGTAGCTAAAAAGGAAACACAAATTAATAAAAATAACAAAAAATCCAAAACAAATATAAGCAATCAAATTAAAAATGATTTACCTCTGTTTATCCTCATTGTGATTGCTCATGTCCGCCGATATTTGCTGTATGAGCGAGAGCAGCACCTTTTGCTCCAGGCGGCAGCCCTCGGGCGCAAATACCTGCATGCGATCCGTGTGACGCAGCGTGAACTCGACCAGATTCAAATCATTTGCCAGCAATGCCTGATGGAAGGCCTTGTTGATTTGACCCGCCTGCAGCAACTGTCTAATGCTCTCGCGCAGATCGTAAGTGGGCGCCGGTGTTGCAGCCTGTGAACGCAACGCCATATTCTGGTTATCCATGTGCTTGCGCAGTTCGGCTCGAATGGTTTCCTGCACTTGGCGGGCGAGCAAGATCTCGAGGCTCTTCACCTCACGCTGTGTTTCCAGCATGGCGTCAGTAAGTTCGGTGCGATGCTTTAGCAAATTCGACTCTACCAGCTGCTTCAATAGGCCCAGCTTGTTGCTTAGCTCTTCGCCATTGTGCGGCTGTGGCATGTGCTGCAGATACGCATTAAACTCCACCATGACTGTCAGCAATAATGATTAAATTAATAATTAGTCAATTGGCAATTTGTTGTTAAGTGATTTCACAGTCTTACAGTCTTTAATGCCAACGCTAAACGCCTCGTGTAACTGCTTGAACATGTTCTGCGAGGACTTCTCATAGGCCGGTATCAGAGTGCTGCTCATGGATTCAATGAATGCCGTCTGCAGGCTGGTCTGTACGCCAATCAGCACGGACTTGCCAAAAGCATCCAGGAATTGCTAGAAATACAAATATGTAAATGATATATATAAAGCTGAGAATTAGGGTTTTTTTTTGTCATCTTACCTTGCTCTTAACCACCTGTGCTATGTTTTCCTTAACCGTCTTGTCAAACACATTCAACTTTTGCACAATTTCTAGCTGCATTTGATTCTGCAGTTGATCCATTTTGGCATTGACACGCGGCAGCAGCTGACGTTGCAGCTCCATAGTCAGCACGTTGCCAATGATGTCCGTGAAATGATTCATAACATACTGATTGAGCACCTGTAGCATCGAATCGCGCAGCTCGCGATTTTGAGTCTCACTAGATCGAACAATGAATGAAAAAAAATAGTTATGTGTTCATGAAAGAGTTACGGATTAGTCGTGCCCCTTCTTTTCCCAGAATTTGTATTGCATTTTAGAAGTCCCTTTATATATTACATTATCCATAATTGAGCTCATTAAATTGAGCATTTTAAAACTTATTTATTCTTCGCCAAACATCTCCATTTTTTTTCCATTATCTTTTACTTACCGTGCGAGCAGAAATTCGGCTAGTTTCTTTTTGTGCTCATTCTCGTAACGCTTAAGATACTGCTCCATCAGTTTGGACAATTGCATTTCGATTTTGTAGGCTAGTTCGTTGACGCTTTTCGGCTGCAAGGCGGCAGCAGTGCTACAGGTGGATTGTTGCTGCTGCTGTTGCTGATGCATTTTGCTAACCTCATGCTCCAGTTTGTTAAGCTGTTGCGATTGCGCCTTGACCAGATCTGTGATGTGAATTGGTAGACTATTGGATTGCTACTCTGTGCCACAGGGATTAACTTTTTTATATACGCACCCAATAGCTGTTCCAGTTTTACATTTATTTCTGCATTGCTCGGGCAATTTTCATTTGTTGCATTATGGCTGTTGTTACTGCTGTTGTTGTTATTGTTGCTGCTGCTGCTGTTGTTTAGTGTTGTTGTCGTGTTGTTGCTGGTGCCAAGACAGGGCGGGACATTGCCATTGTTCTTATGCTGCACTGCCTGCGACATGATTTGTGCAGCATTTTGCAGCTCTGCGGATTTTTTGGTCGGGTGCAGCTGTTCTTCATGTGGCAACCAATTGCCCGTGACTGTCGCTTCCTCGACGCTCTGCAATAGCGGTGAAGGGTTTGCCAATTGCTCATCCGTTCTAAAAGATATAATATCAATTGAGAATAGAATAAAATTGAGGCTCATTTAGAGATTCTTACTTCTTTTCCGTTTTGCATAGCATAAAGTATGGATTTTCCTCGTCTGATTCTAGGTTCTCCAGTTCCGGTTCGTAGTCATCGGCATCCTCCTGGGTGGCCATAATCTCTTGCACCTCACGACTGGGACTGGAACCGCCACTGGCCAAATTCTCAGCTGCATTGCGTTCCGGATTCCGATCGATGGCAATAAACTTTTTACGCGCCTCCAGTTTATCCTTCAGCTTCTGCTGTTCCCGATCCTCAATCAAAGTGTTGTTCACGAGATTCAATAGAGACGTATTAACCTGCTCCGTGCTATTCGCGGTGACTGTGGCCAACATGCGAAGGGTATTCAACACTTGCGAATTGATCGCACTTGAATCCATACTGGCAACCGTACTGGCCGAAGCAACAGTGGTGCTGTTGACGGCATCCGTGCCAGTAGTGTTGCTGCTAATGCTGGTCGTAGCCAAGAGCATGGTGGCACTGGGCCCGCTACTAGCACTAAATGCATCCGGTGTCATTAGATTCAGCTGTGGATAGGCGCTGCCGTATTGGGGGGACGAAGACCGAGATTTGCTCACGGCTGTCGCATCCTGCAATATGGCCGAGGGGGCAGCCGCTGCTGCAGCGACAGCGACAGAAATCACTGAAGCTGACGTGGAGCTACTCGAATTGCGCTTCGACTTGGCAAAGAGGGCATCCAAGGGCACAGCACTTGAACCGCTGCTACTATTAAGAGGCGAACTGGGCTCCTGCTTGATCTCATTGACACCGAGCAGACCGTCGGGCGTTAAGGACCGTTTATTGCTGACGACGCTGGTATTCTTGCTGCTATTCAAACTGCGCTCGGACTTCAGCTTTTCGGGCACACAGGGCTGATAGATAATCTGGCACTCCTGCAGACTCTTGGCCTGCACGACAAACATGTGCACCACCAGCGCGTCGGTGGTGGCATTGCTCTCATCATCATAATCATCGGGCTCCTCAAACGGATAGTAGCTCTCATTTGTGCTCTTCAAGCGACGCATGCTCGCATTCACAATGGAAAACGAGAGAATGCCCGAACTCAACTTGAATTCGGCAATGTTCAGTATGCGGAGTTCGGCTTCATTGTTGCCAGTACCGCATATCGCATTGCCAGCATCGCTGCTATTATCCGAATCGTTGCTGTCGCTTTCCTCGGCATTGGTAGTGTTGCTGCTGCTGCCGCCGCCTATGCTGCCAATTTGCATAACATATACGGCTAGGGTCGCGAGACTGGATATAACCAAGTAATTGGCACTGCGATCAATGCCAGCTATGAACATGTTCGGCTGCACACTGGTCGGAATTGAGGCCATTACGTTGATCGTCTGCAGGCACTCCCACAGCGAGCAATTCCAAAGTTTGATCTCCATATTGTGATCGCTAGTAGTGATTACATACTGCCAGTAAGCACTGTCAAGCGAATGAAATGCATTAAGTACAATCAATCGTAATAGTTTCTAGATTTACTTACTCATCAACGGGTTGGTTAATGTTATCGAGGAAGAACAGCGAGGACACCGGCTTGCCGTCGTGCGGTTTCCATTCGTGCAAGCAGCGATGATTGCGCACATCAAACAAATAGATTTGATAGAATCGAACCAACCCATCGGCACAGGCGGCCGCAACGGTGGTGCCATCCGGCGATAACGATGCGCAGGTTATTAACGATTCCATTTCAATCTTCAGATAACCAGTTTCCAGCGCTGATGGCTTAATCTGAGTGCGCTGTAAATTCCACATAAAATAGTTAGTCTAAATTTTGGAACTCTGCTCTCAAGACTTGGAACACTTACGCCGTGTTCGGTCACAATCATTCGGACTGAGAAGCATTGGAATTGTTTGTTGCGTGACCAAAGCAATAGCTGCTTTTCATCGTCGTCGTGATGACGACTGCCACTGCCGCTGGATTTCTTGCTGGTGCTGCTGCTGTTGGTGATGTATGGACACCAGGAGACCATATCATATTCGGGTGAATAGTTGGCAATGGGATCATCCACTTTCAGTACAAGTTTGCATATCAAATTGCCATCGATTAAATCGATATTGTACACAAATAGTGAGCAGACATCTATAACTGCCAGAGTGCGTTCGTTTTCGCTGTGGGCAAATTGTAGATCCAACACTTCACCGTTCATGCCCTTGATGAGCGCACGCTGACTGGTACTGGTATTGCACACACGAACCATGCCCTCCATTCCAGTGGCTTTGTTGTTAACTATACAAATTTGCATACATTAATATAATTTCATCTATTTCAATTGTCAGCATATGGGCATTCCCACAGAAAAACTATGAATAGTATCTTTTAAGAAAAACAATAGTAATAATTTAAACCAACAGTTCATGGTATCAAATGCCAATCAAAATAAAATGCATTTTGTGAATGTTCTCAGTCACTTTGTATTAATTGCTCTTCCAAGTATGTGTCACCCAACAGTTATTCATAAATTCTGACACATTTCGAAGTTAAAAAAGTGCAAGGTGCTTAGATATCAGTCGAAAATATTTCATCCTGCGTTTTTTCACTCTCATATTGCTTGAACAAGAAAAACTGAAGAATTTTATAGAACTGGGAGTGCGACTGTTGCGTGCATACCTCTATAAATGCCCATATGTGATTGCAATCGATTCTCTTTCATGCATTAGTTAGCAAAAAAAAAAAAAACAATTTGGAATCTCATGAAAATTCGAACCCTAAACTACTATATAAAAGATTTAGCTGTGAAGCACTCACCATTAATGGCATAGGCCAAATGCTTTCCATCGCGATGCACAGCCACCAAATGACCGGGATAATAGTATTTGTGCTCCCATTTATAATCGACGACATTCTTAAGCTTTACCTTGGAGGAGCCACGGGCATGGGCAATGCCAGAGGCATAGACTTTCGTATGATTCGTTTTGATGTTGTAGCAGCATTGCTTGTCATATGGTTGAAAGTTGCTGTGGAACAGTACAGCAACATTATAGTAATAAAAGTATTTTATTATAGGTAATATTGGATTCTCGCTGATTTTGATTTTAGACATACATAACTTCGATTTTCTTCGCATCCGTTGGATTGCCATTGGCGACTGCTGCTGCTGCTGTTGCGGCTGCTGCCAAATCCAGTTCATTGCTTGTGCTCATACTGATGCGGGCGTTTCCAAATAGAATTATATTTGCTGTTGTCTGCAAATTACTGTTGCTCGTTAATGCCGTTAAATGTGGAGCGTTGTCAGTTGTGGTTTTTGTTGTTGTAGTTGTGTTTGTTGCTGTTGTTGTTGCGTTGCTTTTGCTTTTACCTTTGCCACACCTAGATGATTGCAATTGCAGCGGCTTACGAAAGATTGGCAGATGTGCGAGCGCAAAGAGCGCGATTAACATTGACGCATTCACTTACTAGGAAGAGACATCATCTTTTTGTTTACTTTTTCGTTCAATACGATACATTAGCATTTCCCATTACCCATTGTGTAAACGGTAAACGTATGTAAACTAACCTGCACTTGAGCGCAGCAGTTTCAGTTTTAGTTGCTCGCTATTTTTCGTTTCGCTGGGCTTGGTGAGGCGCGCAGAAGATGGTCACATAAATTAGGCACGCACGCAGCAATTGTTTAATGCGTCTTACACCATTTAAACAATCAATTTCAACAAATGCACACTCACAAATTATATCGCAAATTTTGCGAAAATTTGCTCCAATGCCGCAAAGCGTTAGTGATGTGCAGCGGCGTATGCAAATCAATCGATAGCAGCGTGTGTTTGTTATCGCACAGTACACAGGGTTGCTTTTCGAGTGGCGGCGATTACAAACTCAATTCAATTCAAAAATTAAAATTCTTGCCTATACAGTATATTATTTATTGCCTTTTAGCATTTGTAACATCAACTTAATACATTTATCTTTATTTATGTAGATGTATATCCGTCAAAACAATACGCATTTATTACGCTGCAACGTAACAATAAGTTTACATAGTGCTTAATATCACTTTTATTTTTCAATGTCTTACTTTTTTCATTCACTGCATTGAGTTTTGTAGTTGTAAATCTTTGAAAATTGTTAACAAGATTTTGTTTGCTTGATCAAAAGTGAAATAATTTACATTAATCTATACATATATATTTAATAGTATGCAAAAGAAAATTCGCACGCACTCACATGGATGATATATTCGGTATTTCTGTTGGTATATCATCTTGTAAATTCGAAGTTAGCATACTTGTGGTCCGGTAAATTAAATATTTTTGTTTTGTTTTGTTTTTTTTTCTCTTCGTTATTCTTTTTGTCTTATATGTTTATACAAATGGTTAAGCAAACTTGATAAATGTACATAATATCAATTCGTGTATGCATACAAAATAGTTTCGAAAAAATAACTTAACCTAAGCTAAGCTTTGAAGGAAATTAAATTGGTTGCATGTGTATTATATTCCTTTTCTGTGGTAATCAGTTTTAATGTTTCGTATACTTAAACATTATAGCCTGGCTTACGAAAGTTACGATTTTTTTTAATACATTAACATAATAATTTTGTTTATTTCATTGCCGGAATGAATGAGAAGGTCGAGAGATAGTTTTTTCCTAATGGAACCAAGTTTCGAGTTTTACAAAATTAATAGTTAATAAATAGCGATTTAATGCCGTTGAGCAAAATAAATGTTTTATTTCAGAGATTGAAATGTGGTTTATATATTTAGATTTTTTTGTTTTCTATCAGCCAAAAAAAAAAAACGCCTAATGTGCTGCTGGTTTCGAAATACAATTAGCGCCACTTTGTGGCCACATATCTGTCAATATGTCTAGGGAGCAGGAGCAGTGTTTCATTTTAAAGCGAACGATGATTCTCATATACAATTACATTTACACATTTACGTTTTAACAATTAGTTCAATTAGCTCAGTGTGCTCTAAAGAGAAGTATACATAAATTGATCTGCATAAATATGTATGTATATATGTATGTATCATTATAGAGGCGGCATTATTGTTATTCGTTATGTTATTGTTACTTGCTTGACAATTTTCTTCATCTGTTTCTTACATTCACTTTTGAAATTTAGATTTAACTAGCCTATAATTAAATTAGCAAAAATTAAGCAGCGTGCTAAAACCAAAATTCGCATAAGCGGACGCGCAGTGCCTGCTCTTCTAAATAAATGTATGCGGGTGTGTGTGTGTGTTTGGGGTGTGTGTGCTGTCTGTTTATGTGTACATATATATGCGGTGCATGCAACAAACAACGGAAAACGCTGCTTAAACATTTGTATGGCCACCGGCTGAGCCGGATGAACCGCCAGTCACATTAGCCGTCACCGGCGCTGATATTGAGGAGCCGGTACGGGTTGGTGCGTGTGCAGTCGAACCACAACCACCATCGGCAGCAGACGCCAAACTCTCCAATTTGAAACGCATTTCCTCCTTGCAGGTCTGCACGCTGAGCAGCTCGTCGCTGAGATCATTGCACAGATGCAGCAGCGAATTGTTTTGCTCACGCAGCCGCTGCAGTAGCTCCGTGGTGCTAGTTTGATTATGCTTGAACGACACATGACGCAACGAGTCACTGATGGCCGTCACACGTTTTTCAAACGTCTCCGCATTGGGCAGCTGCGATGCAGCTGTTGATGTTGTGGATGTGGATGTTGCACCTGATGCTGGTGCCGGCGTCTGCGGCTTCCGATAGACCTCAAAAGCAGAGATGCGCTGTTGCGTCTGCAGCGTGATGCGCGTAGGCGGCACAAAAGCGGGCGGCGGTGGCACTGGCGGCAGTGAATGCTGTTGCTGCTCGGAAGCTGCATTGATATGGGCATTGGCATTGCTGCTGCTGCTACTGCCACTGCCACCATCCAGCTGCAAGTGTACAAGGCATTAGTATTAATTTTGTTACAATCGCTTCGTTCAATTCATCAATGGCTACTAAACTACTGAATTTTGGTGGCATAACACTAAATAAATAAGCTACAGCCAATTGCGGATGCATTTGATTTGATTGATGTTATTATTTTTTGTTTTGTATGTCTTTTTGTTACACTTACAACATTCGCATCGTCGGCAAAGTGCGTGAAATCGGCAAAACCCGCTGAGGTTTGCATATCGAAGCTGGCTTGCGCGGTTATCTTAATTGAAATCGGGTTTATGTCACAGATTGTTTACAAAATAAGTAAAATAGAAATTAATATGGGCTCGGAATAAGGTAAACACTTTTCATCAGTTCAATGTAAATATTTATTCGGTGCACCGAAACAGTTTATATTATTGCAGAGTGAACAAAAAAATGCTTTAAGCTATCTGGTTACTTAAGAATTTGAGTTGGCAATAAGCGAAAAACTTGTTTTCAAATTAAATTTCAATTATCAAGTCAAGCTCTGCGATAATATAATGATAACAAATGGAAAACCAGTAATAAACCCAACAGTAACAGTAATACTTTAAAAACTAGAAAGCTGTCCCACATTCTTAAAGCAAACTTCTAATAATTTATTTAATAATGTTACTCACAGTTTGTCTATTATATTACTTTAATTTGTTAATAGGTTTTAGTACGTTAATGAATGGAATATGAATATGAATAATGGTTAGTAAATTAAGAACAGCTACAGTTTTCAGGACACACTTTAAGACTGGACAATAGATACAAATATAGTATATCTGAAGATATATTCGACTCACCTCCGGCTGTTGGGAACCCGCTGTGCCAATTTTGAACTTATTCAAATCCAAACTGCTGCTGCGCGCATGTCGATGGGGTCGTGGCGGCGGCAAGGGCGGTGGCTCCTTCTTGGCAGATAGTGTGGTCGTTGCATAGACAACTGGTAATGGCACCACCTGATCGGGTGGCTCACTGACACCGACGGACCCAATGCTGGGCTCACGTTGCGGCGGCGGTGGCAGAGCACCAATGTTCTTAGCTGGCAGCTTCTTCGCCTGCGGACGTTGTATGGCACGGAGATCGCTGCTTTGAATCGATATGGAATCACGATCCCGATGCGTTCCACTTTGATTATTATGCGATGATGTTGTTGTGGCTGTTGTTGACGTTGCCATTGCCATTGCCATTGTCATTGCATTGGGACTATCCTCGCGCAGCACAACAACACCGTCCATGTCGTTGGCGCTTGTGCTGCTCGCCTGTTGACTCGATTGATCGCCGGCTGTGGCAATGGCTGTGCCTGTAAACAATAGATGAAGATAAAAAAGGAGCGAGCATCGCATTGTTAAACACTCACCAATGGGCGTTACACGCAATGGCACGGGATGCAAAATTTGCGGATTTGAGCCCACATCCTGGGCAGTGCGTTTCATATCGAAGAGCGCTGGCTTAAGACCTGGACTAGAAACGGCTGGCGCAGCAGTGGCAGTTGCACCGGATGCAGCAGTGGCAGCAACAGCAGCAGCAACTGTCCCAGCACCACTTGCTGTTGATGTCGTTGTAGGAGATTCGCTAAACTTGGTCCATTGACTGGCGGCATCCGTGGTGGTGAGAGCGGCAGCTGCTGCTGCCACTGATGTACCCGTTGTTGCTGCTGTTGTTGTTGTTGCAGATACTGCTGACGCTGATTGATTTGCTTTTTCCACATTTGGCGAATTGGAAATGCTGCGATTCTTAAGAACTGGCGGCGTTGTCGCTGATGCTGTTGTTGTTGTCACCTCACGCCTCGAGCTGCTTGTGCTGGCCTGCGATGATGTTGAGATGCTGCTCAGATTCATAATGTTCTTATCATTGGGCAACGGACGTGGCTTCGCCTGCGAGCTACTAATGATTGTATTGTCAGTATGCTCATCCTCCTCGTCGTCATTCAAATGCAGGAGATCAGCCTCGGGCGGCTCTTGAGGTATGTGCGCCGTTGATGACGACGATGTCGACAATGTTTTAGCCAACACATTCGGATGCAGACAATGGGGCAGACTGCTCGGCAATGGTATGTTATTGCGACGCAGCACAACCAGATGCATGGCAGCTGTGAATTCGGATAGACTCAGTGCACCGTCGCGTGTCACGTCGCACAGCTGCCAAATGTGGCGCAGCTCCTCGACAGGAATGCGGCTCTTCTCAAAGAAGATGCTGTAATAAAGTGAAATATTAAGTTGATATTCAAGAATTTTTATTAATTAAAATGTAATGTAAATTTGTAATTCAATAAAAATTTGTAATCTTTACAAATATTTGGTAAAAAAAATAAATAATCAAATTGATCACAATATCACATCTAAAATTCTTTAATTTCTATAAGTGAAGAGTGAAAACTTACCGTGCTGCCTGCCCGGACAGCAGACCATTTGGATCACGTTGCACCGTTCGGAATTGTTTGTTGTAGTATTCACGCTGCTCGGGAGTGATTTGATAGAGCGTGGTCAGTTCGCTTTCGTTGTCGTCATCATCGCTACTGTGACGATCCGACGACTCCTCCTCGGTGCCCAATAGTTGGCGATGCTCATCACCGAGCAGGCCCTGCCACAGCGTATCCTGTGCCCAGGGACGCTCCGCCACACTGTTGGTGGGCGTGGGACTATCGCTGTTTGTGCTCCACGCTTCTGGTGAGCCACCAGCGCCACGTCGACGCTGCGAGTAAAGTCAAAAATGTCGAGTTATTTTCGAGAAGTTGAAATACTCTACCAGATATATATACCACAATTTTGGAATCGTAATTGGTGTTTGATCAACGCGTTGAAAACAAAATATGTTTTTATACAAGAATTACATTTTCGACTGATAGTTCTGCAGGTCAAACAAAATAGAGGCTAAGGGTTATATTCCTGATGAAAAATATGCTCACTTGACAGCATAATAAAAATATATATATATATATGTTTCACATAATCGTGGCATAATCATAATATCCGCTCCAAGAGTATACAAAAGCGCTGTTTATATCTAAAGTCTATATGCATAAGTATGATAAGATATAATAGAAAAATAATACGCACAGTTTCACGACTGCTGCTGCTGCTGACAACAGCAACATCAGCACCAGCCAACTCATCAAAATTATCGCCACAGCTGGATTCGTTCTGCTCAACCTCGGAATCGGTGCTGGGCACATCAGAGGCGTCTTGTAACTGATCTAGCTGCTGTAGTTGCTGCTGTTGTTGTTGTTGCTGTTGCTGCTGCTGGGAATTGCGACGCAGCGAGTTGCGACGATCGGTGGGCGGCGGTGGGGGCAGTGCACCCAGCCCATTTTCGTTTGTTGTGCTCGCTGGCGGCGCTGTGGCTGCCTCCTTCCAGCCGAAATGCGGCAACGGCAATGGCACAGTGGCTGCTATCAGCTCCTGACGCAACGGCACCGCTTCTTGATGTGCCGCAATTAGCTTGAGGCATGAATAGAACTGGGCGCGTGAGATATGCAAAGCTGTCGCCGGTATACCAGCCAAAGCGGTGATCTGTAAAAGCAAACAGATCGCATAATTAAAAAGACACGACTTCGACACCAGTAAATTTGTTGCGGACCTACCTCAATCACCGTCTCATTGGCAATGTCCGCTGAGCGAAAGAGTTCCGTTGCTTTTAGCATCGGCACCTTGCCGGCATTTTCCACGTCGCAGCATTGAAACAGCTCGCTATAGAATCGTGTCTCGGGCTCCGTCAGCGTAACCTCTTCCATAGCCGCCTACTTGTTGCTGGCAATTCTCTTACTCGTCTTTTTAAAAGCTCTATAAAGCTACCCACGCCCGTTCCACCTTGTCAACGGCAACTGCGACAATGCCAATCTGTTTGTTTATTATCTATCTCCACACGCTTACTGACTAGATGACTGACTGGCTGGCTGGCTGGCTGCTCTCAGCTGTGCTACGCTGCACCCCCCTTGCCCGTTTATTTATCGCGCAGCGTAGGTGGAGAAAAAAAGGGCCAATAAGAGACAAAAACGAAACGAAACACCCGAAATGCAGCAGGTTTGGCAACGGTTTTGCAAGCACTACACAGCCCCTACAGCCACCTAATTGAGTGTGCACATTAACGCATGACTCGGCACAGGCAGCACAGTTGTTCAATTCGAATTTGAGCTTGCTTAACACTACACAATTTGTCAATCAATAGTAATTTTTACACGAACTTTTCGCAAACTGTTGTGCACTGTGGTGGCATTATCATCGATAACATCTGACAGATTAGTGATGGTCGACCAGTTCGCACCCGTTACTTGTAACGAATACTGCGCTCATGGCACGAAATGATTGAATTCTCTAATTTGGATATTTTCAAATTGCAATAGATCTGAATCGAAGATAAAACGATAAAAACTCTTATTGTAAAGTAGACATTATTAATAGTATTGAAAACACTAGCAGCTATTGATTATTGATATATCTTTCCTATATATCTAATAAGTAATTACTTGGAATCATAAATAAGACTCTTATAAGAATAAAATGCAGATGTTTAACATATGGTAAAGTTATTTAAAATAGGTAGCATCTATCGCCCATCACTAAATTCGATAACATACAAGTTTTGTTATTGTCTGTCAGAGCGATTGCAACGCAATTTAGCGTTTAAATATTTGCGAACAAAGAATTCGAGTGCCTAAGTAACAGTCATAGACATAGTGATATATCCATTAACTAGTCAATAATGTTCTCTCGCAAAAGGCCAGAGCCAGCTAAACGTCGACAGCATGATTTGTCCCAGGTAAGGAGAACAATATAAAGCACAAAAACACATCGAATTGTCAGTCTATTTTGTATTATGAGTCATGCCTTTCATTTCCCCTCCTCTACCCTCATCCTCATGTACACGCACAGTTTGGCTTAACGGAAATACCGGATGACTTTGATCCGAGCGCTGGCTATGGTGACGATGATGCTGGCGATAGCGATTTGGAAGCCGAGCTGGCGGCAATTACCAGCGGCGGTGGCCGGTCAAAACCAAAAGTTAAAGCAAAGCCACAATTGATGCCCAGCAGCGATTTGGATCGTATGATTGCGGATAGCCTGCGTGACGTTAGCGATGATGATGACGATGATGCGCTGGAGAATGACAGCGATCTGCTGGGCGAGCTGCATGGCATTGCGGGCGATGGCATCGAGGACGATGAGCAAACACCTGCAGCTGCGGCTGCCCCTGCAGCTGCTGCTGTTGAACCGGAACCGGTGCAGACGTTTCTGCCGACAACCACAGTGGACACATTGGGCATCATAAATGAACGCATAGAGATGTACAAGCAGGCGGAGGCCAATGCTAAAGCCGCCGGTGAATCGGGCAAGGCACGCCGCTTTGCGCGTGGCTTAAAAACGCTGCAGGATCTGAAGAAGCAGTCGGCAGGCGGCAAAACCATCAATGTTGATGACATACCGCCCGAGGTAAGCGTGAAGCCAGCCACGGCAGCAGTTGATGGAACCGTCGAGGAGCCCATGCAACCATCGCGAGCCGCGCCATTGCCGCCTACGCCTAGTACGCCGGCAGCAACATCTCCTGCTCCAGCTCCAGCTGCTACGCCTACTGAGCCGGCCATGCCTGCCAATCCATTGGTTTCTGAGATGCGCAGTCGTCAAGCAGAATATAAATCGGCTGCTGTGCAGGCGAAGCGCAGTGGCGACACAGCTGCTGCTATCCAGTTTCTGCGCGTCGTCAAGCAATTCGATGTGGTTGTGAAGATGTGCGAGGACGGACAGGAGGTGGATCTGAGCGATATGCCGCCGCCGCCCGGCGAATTTCTTGCGTTTATGGCCAAGATGCAGGGCGGAGCAGCAAGTGCAGAGACAGCAGCACCCGAAGTATCTCCAGCTCCAGCAGCGCCTGCTCCAGCAGCTGTTGAGCCACCGGCAGCAGCGCCGACTTCCATGCTGGAGGCATTGCAGCAGCGTTTAGCTAAATACAAATCGGTGGAGGAGGCCGCCAAGGCAGAGGACAACACCAGCAAGGCGCGTCGCTTCGGACGCATTGTTAAGCAGTTCGAGGATGCCATCAGGCAACACAAGGCTGGCAAACCCGTTGCATATGATGAGCTGCCCGTGCCACCAGGTTTTGGACCACTGCCCACAGGTAATGCTATGCCCGCTGCATCAGCAGGAGTACCTGCGCCCACGCCACCAATGTCGCCCACATCACCGCCAGCCACAGAGAGCACTTCGGCTGGTGGCACGCCGTCCAGCTCGGGCACAGTGACGCCGACGGTGCCACGACGCAAGGCCCCGTCGCCAGCGGAGCCCAAGGAACTAACAACGCGTACAAGCGGTAATCATCAAAAGAGCAATTTGGCGGAGCAGCAAATGAAATTGCTGCTCGATCGACAAAAGGAGTTCAAAATTGCCGCTGTAGCAGCCAAGAAAGCTGGTGAAATTGATCAGGCCAAGGAATACCTTAGGATCTACAAAGGTTTCGACTCGCTGTTGAATGCGGCCAGCAGCGGTTTACCCGTGGATCTGAACACGGTAAGCCAAAGTGGATATCTTATTTAACTATTGTTTGAACTACTTTATATATTTGAATTTTCAATAACAGCTACCTGTGCCGCCATCGGAGCGGGACAGTCTGGAGGCATCGTTTGCCATTGTGGCTACAGAGGAATGTGATCCGGGCGATGACATTTGCGAGATCGGGGTGCGCATGGAGGAGCAGCTGGCCAAACAGCTCATGATGTGCAAGAATACACGTGATCATCACAAGGCCATGGGCGATGTGGCCGGCATGAATCGTTTCGAGAATCTCGCACTGACCGTGCAAAAGGATTTGGATCTGGTGCGTTATTCCAAACGCAAGGATCAATCACTGCCCAAGTTTCACTACGAGAAGCGTTCCTTCAACATTGTCCACTGTAACACGGATCTGACGGACAACGAGCTCGAAATTGTTGTCGTGCGTGGTATTAACTACAATGTGCCCAATCCCAAAGATGTGGACACATATGTTCGCGTTGAATTTCCACTGTTGAATGTAAGTTTCCAGCATTGCAGTTATGTTCATTTCTCACCACATTTTATTGCTACAGGATGAGTCATTTAAGACGAAAACAAATGTGATCAAGGACACGGACACGCCCGACTACGATGAGCGCTTCAAGGTTGATATTCAGCGCAGCAATCGTCAATTTCAGCGCATCTTCCGGCGGCATGGCGTCAAGTTCGATATATATTCTCGAGGGTGAGTCACACGCTCTCTGTCTCAGAACTTAATATTGAGCACTATATTTATTAACTCTAACAAATGCCAATCGCATATGCATATGAATTAACCAAGGTGAAGCGGAGGAATCCAAGTAAAGCTCCTTCCACGCCTCTAAACATAACTTGCATGAGAGCTTTTCTAATTATGATCCATACTAAAGATCTCGACTAAAAGCTCTTATACGATATCAATTTTCAAACAATAAGATCTTCTTAGAGTATTAAACATAAATTCGTAAAACTTCTTCAGTAATCTTAATGGTCTTAAATTTGTACACAAATGTAGGATGCATATTTTGTTAAGGCTTTATAAATAATATATTAAATATTCTACACATTTCTTCCATTCAAACTTTTTAAAGTGATCTTAAATAACAAAGTAACTGAATTTATTCCAAAAATACGAGATCTAAAATTGTATTTTATAGTCAATATGTCTTAGTATATAGCACCAGTATCTAAAGACTTTTATTTGGCTTTGGAGACACCCTGCTTTTATATAATACCGTTCTTATTTCGTTGCTTTTCGACTTTATTCAAACCAAGTATTATTTGAACTTTATTTTTTTTAGTAGAGTAGAAGAGCTCTGCCAAGTTGAGAGTTTAGAGCTTTCCACATATCCATTGTTGCAAACATTGATCCCATAATTCAAATGTTTTAATATAATATGTTTTATCAACTTTTACGCCACAAATCCCAACAAAACTCATTTCAAAATGCTCTTAATGGTACGCAAATTGCTAAAATAATAAATTACAAATTACAAATTAAAAATGAAAAAATAAAATAAAATAAAACAATAAGCAGCTGCAGTATTGATTGTTGTGGACTAAGTCGTAAACTGCCCATATGTTGTTTCAGAGGATTCTTGAGATCCGACACGCTAATTGGCACCGTCAATGTCAAGCTGCAACAGCTGGAAACAAAGTGTGACATCCATGACACCTACGATGTAAGTCCATGTCCAATCACCATATCATTTTAATTTAATATTTCAAATGTTTTGCTTCTATTTTCCATCTGCAGCTGATGGATGGTCGCAAGCAGGTGGGCGGCAAGCTGGAGATCAAAGTGCGTGTACGGAATCCCATATTGACCAAGCAAATGGAGCACATTGATGAGAAATGGTTGGTGCTGGATGCCTAGGGATGAGCACAGTTGTAATCTCGGCATTTATTTATTGCAAAAGGCAGTGTTTTGTACGCCTTAGCCTCTCCAGCAATGGCATTAGCTTGTATTCCACACAAAAACACCTACACAAACATACACACACACAAACACAAATACACGTTATGTTCTATATATATATATATATTTATATAGATATTTATGTATTTGAGATACTTGTATTTGAGACAAGACGCTGCGCTGCTCGGAAGATTTGTGCCCCATTTGTGTAAACAGCTCCACTCCAGAAAGTTGTATGAGCGAGAAACTTGAGAGTGCGAAGAATTTTGGAGAAAGAGAGAGAGAGAGGAGAGAACAGCGCCAGCAAAGCCTGATTATGTTTCATCTAATATGCACGATATGTTATTTAAACCCATACAATATATATCTATATATGTATACGTTTCCATTTTTTGTTTTTTGATAAAGTCGTTTGCCAAAATTATAACTCCAGATATTCGACTATTTGCGAAAAGGCGCTGCTCTCATTAAACACATCCACGCCGCGCACCTTATAGAAACCTGCAAGATAACAATAGAGACTATAATGAAGACGCCAACGATAGTTGTTGTTTCTTGTTGGAACCTACCGTTGACGCTGGCATTCAGGCCGGGCGCATATTGAAATGACGGATACGGCAGATGCCAACCCATTGAGATAAGTTGCCAATCGGATGCGGCTCGCTCTCTGAACCACACCTCGTAGCTCTTCAGGCATTGTGTGGAGCGCGCCTGTTCGCTCCAACTGATGAAGACCTCCCGGTGCGTAACCTCCACAATTTCCAGTTGCTGCGGACGCTTTAGTTTGGGCCACGCCGCCGAACAGACGCGTAGCAACATCACCCAGGGCAAGGGTAAACTGGCCGAGTTGACAACCAGTTCGCTGTTATACTGCCAAATGGGTCCCGTCTCATATAGCCTGGGTGTCTGCGTCCGTCGCATTGCCTCGCGTAATGTGGCATTGGGATATGCCGGACTCCCAGACAGCTGCCACACATGCACCGGATCTGTGCTGTATGGCACCAGCAGCTCCGTGATGAATGCCGATTCATTTGCGATGGACATGTTCAGTGTGTACTTGTGGTGATACGCAGTCAGCTGCGGTCCCGCCTGCTCGGGACTGAGGAATATTGTCGCCATATATTGCGCGATGCCATTGCCAGAGATGGTGCGCAGCACCTGCACACTGTGCTTGCTATCCATATTCACTAGCTCCAGATCTGCCGCCCGAGTGCCCAACTTGGCCAACATGCCAAGCGCCGCATAGACGGGCTTCTGCACGAACTGCGAGTACGCCGATTGGGTCTCATTCATTCGAAAGTGGGCCAACAAAGTGCTGAAAGATTTGCAATAACTTGTTATCAATATATATCTTTGAAAATACAAAAAATATAAACCCAAAAAGCTGTCATATTGTGAGTAATCCCCATCACTTGTGAAACCAAAAGATGTTTACAATTATTCAACGATCTTCAATTCAAAATATTCCTTTTCCTTACAAGACTTCGATATCACATAGAGATTTGTTCACCAATCCCTCTGTCAGACAAAATATTTAGCTTACCGCTGGCTAAACTCGTATGGATGATAGCTGAGAAAGGCATTGTCATGGCTAATCGACTCCAGTTGGGACATCACTCCTCCAGCGAGCTTGGCATGCCAATGGAGCATCACGGTTGACATCAAAGTGGCCGCATAACGCACATCCGCTTGGAAGTCCCTCGGCGTGCTCCAGCCCGCAATTGGATCTGCCTCACTGAAACGTAGACAAAAGCTTTAGCTGAAGCAAAGTTACAATCTTAACTCACTCATTGGCCACCGGCAGATGCTGCAGCTGGGGATAATCCTGATATATGTTGGAGAGCAAGACCAGCGATCCATTGAGTATTTCTGTGGCGCTGCCATCGAGTCCCTTGCGATGATAGGTGAGTATATCTATGGGACACTTGGTCAGCTCCTGATTGCACATATCCAACAACTGCCAGCACAGCGGATGACGCTCTTCCGACTTGAACAGGCCAGCTGGACCACGCAGGGCACGATAGAGCTGCTGTTGCCGCTTGGACTTTCGCCTGCCGCCAGCTTTGCTCAGGCCACGACGCACCGCCTGCACATATTCCAAATAGGATTCGGCCGTAAAATTGATGCGATTATAGTTGCGTAAATCCGGTTCGTTCCACGTCTCAAAGCGCCAGTTGGACAAGCGAGCCGCGCCATGACGACCTACATTACGGATGAAATCACAGTTGTGAAGCAGGAAAATATTTTGAGTTTTTGATGATTGGTTTACCTATTTGGTGATTGATAATGCTCTTCACAAAGTGCTCCCAGAGGAACCAATTGCGTTCGGGATTGGCAGTGAACACATGACCGGGATTCGCCATAAATTCCACAACCGGCGATAAATGCAACTCCTGCAGCAAATCCACAAACTTATCAAACTTTTCAAATTCATAACGGGGCACGCCCTCCGTGCTATATTCGAGAAACTCCACCAGCTCCAACAGCCAATGAATGCGTATGTGTGTGATTGCTCCCACGGGCAGTGCGGCAATCTGGCGAAGATTCAGCTGCATTGCTGTTGACTCCAAGCTGGCACTGATGCCACCATGATTGATTTCACCCGCCGGACAGAAACCGACGCCCGTCCAGAAGTGTGGTAACGTATGATAAACCACATCGCCACTGGTATAGTGGGCGTGGCTATGCCGTGGAGCAGCATCAAACACCAAGAGCACACCCAGCAGCAGCAGCAGCATCCACATTTCAAATAATAATAAATCCAATATTATTTAAGATTTAGTTTCGGATTATAGTTGTTTATTATTATTTGCGCATTGCGCGTTGATTTGCTTTGATGGCGATGATGGCGATTAGAGCTCTCGTCCCCAATATATACGGCACTCTACTGTGTGTCTGTATCTGTTGCCGTTGCCCGTTGACCACGGCCTTGTCGTGACGTCAGAGCCAGCAGTAACACCAGCAGAGGCAATGGCAGAGCAACAGCTAAGCAACAGCGTGCCAGTTTCACACAATCTCCCCCTAAAAACAACAAAAAAAAAAATAAAAGAAAACGAGAAGAAAAAAATTGCCGGCGCGCCGCATTGATTGAGAATTGCAATCCCTCATTAGGGGTGGAAAAAATGCCGAGCGATGGCCGGTCCCGAGGCAGGTATCTACTCCAACATCGCATCTACATGCACATGGGCGTAGCAAGGGGATAGCAGTGAGTACTCATTTTAGAATCTATGCCATAGTAAAAAAATTATATCTTTTATGCTAAGTTATTCAGCTCTTGAATGAAACCGACAACAGAACTTTTAAATTCATATGTAACAGATATTAGAACTTTTTTTTTACTTATTCTAAGTTCTAAGTTTTTTGATTTTTTGGTATTGATTTATTAATGATTATTCCATGTAATAAATTCAGATGCTATATAAGAGATAAAATTTGTTTTTAATTTTCTATTTATGCACTTTGGTCTTGCTCTGACCCGCTTAGCTGAGATAATGACTACGCCCATGCCCACACAGCACATCTCGGCGTTCACAATGGGGGAGTTAAAGGTGTGACAAATATAATATTTTATGCTTGCGGGTGATAATAATACGTACAGCAATTACATTCCATTTTGGGGGTGGATTCCTACCAGATACAGCTACGTAGATTAAATGCTTAGCGCGTACTTTTAAAAGATTTACTCGCATTTAATATTCAATTATTTTATTAGAGCAGCGTAGCAAATTGAATAAAAGTGTGAATCTCGAAAATAAACGCCTTAAGAAGCTTTTCAGCATTATGAAAATGAAAGCGAAATGTCTTTGGGTATTTAAGAAAAATGATCGATATAGATTTTTCAACTACATTAAAGTTTAGCAACAAGATAGCAGTATTTTCAACTTTAATATAATATTTATCTAGAGGTAAACTTCAAGCGAAAACAGTTTTTTTTTCTAATTTAAATGCATAATTATTCTGGCGGCTACAAAATTAGTGTCTTTGAAATACGGTACAGTTTTGAAAAAGTTATAGTGTGGTAATTTGTGGGTAATGAAAAATGTTCATAAAATTTACCTCCACACTGCTGTATCGGTTTCCAACGTGAAACTTTAACTTACAAAAGGTGTGGAGAAGCTTTTCGTTTATTGCCCCCAATTTGTTTTAATGACAACATTTGATGGTAATGTCAAAGACAAAATGAGAGGCACTTAATCACTGGATATGCGTAGAGTATGTGAAGGTTCAGCACTGTTCCAATTTGGCGTTGTATTTCGGAGTTCACACAATGGTAATGAAGATCCTGCGTGATATTAAGAGCGTGGCCACGCCCATTCAGCTTTGTGGTCTGTTGCCCTTTTTTAATGGCGATCAGGTGGATAACTTTAGCATGAGCACCGTCGGAAAGATTTACGCACGAACTTTGGCTGTGATTCTGTTAGTCAGTTCGATGATACTCTGCGAGGATGTGCTGTTTGCATCGCAGGGCTACAAGCTGATTGCAAATGCGCAAGGCGACACTGAGGACATTAATCGCACCATTGAGACGTTGTTCTGCATAGCCAGCTATACGGTAATTGTCGTCTCCAGCGTGCTGAATGCATCCAAACATTTTCGCACCATCCGTGACCTGTCCAAGCTGGATGAGTATATGGAGGCGAATGGCTACGTTGCGAACTATAGCTGCCGATTTCTGGGCACTCTGCTGGTATTTGTCTCGGCAAGCGTTGTGGCTGTCGCCTTCTACTATATCCACTATCTGAGCGACATCATTCCATCGCGTCAGTGCATGCTCATGCTAATCTATAGCCTGCAGATGCTCTACTCCTGCATGTTGGCCATCTATCTGCGCACTGTCCTCAAGTGTCTGGCGCAGCGGATTGAGTTCCTCAACGCTCGGCTCGATCAGTTCACGCAGAAGAGGAAACAGCTCTATGAGAAGGATGACTGGTGTAAGCTGAGCAATCTCATCGAGATACTCTGCAAATTTCGGTACATTACCGAGAATGTGAATGCAGTGACTGGTGTTGCGTTGCTCTTCTTCTTCGGCTTCTCCTTCTACACTGTGACCAATCAGAGTTATCTGGCATTCGCCACACTCACCACACCCATCAAGCTGCGCAAAGAATACAATACGATGGGCCTGTCCTGTGCCTGGGTCCTGGCGGAGACAATGATAATGGCCGTTATATGCAGCTCCTTTGATTGCCTGGCCTCGGAGGTGAGTGCGAGTAATAGTTTATTCATATGAGCGAGTGAATGTGTGAATAGGTGGGCGGCAAAATTCATAGTGTTTATAAGTATTTTCTTTCGATTCGTGAATTAATAATATTCATGAGTGTCTTAAAGAGATAAACCCTGTTTATTAGAATACTTTTGAGCTCATATTCAAATTGGGTTTAAGGCGTATGTGAGTGCCAAGGAGTTCAAACTGAATATTCCACAAAAGAACTCGCATTGGGACTCAAATGAAATTGTGGCTGTTTCAGCGAGTAAATGCTTGAATGCTTAAATAAGTATTCGTTTCCTAAATCGAGTGCTTAAAGTATTCATGATTAAAGTCCCAAGTATTGGCAAGGGTTTTACATTTATATAATAACCCCATATACAAGTGAGTGCATTCACAACTATTATTGAGTACATTCACAACAACACACGAGTGCACATTAAAAAGCATAGGGTTACTCTAGTTATTGCAATTTCCAATATTAAGCGCCGACATACAAATTAATTATTTTAATGGAGTCGCATATCTACATCTGATACGGCCATGTGCGTTTTCAATCGGGGTTCCAAATGAACCCACCCAAATAAGCATCTAGTTAGTAAAATTCTTGTGGCGGTGTCAGTGTCCCATCGGCAATGAGTCCCAACACTTGGGTAATTGAAATGGCATCGCATAAATCACGTCTAAATCCGCGACGCATTTCGCCCCAACGCATGCCGCTCTTCAATGATACATTTGCACGGCCAGAGACAGCGCCATCGACTGCTGGTCCACTCGAGGATCCCGTGTTCGGGGATATCAGCACGATATTGTTGGTGCTGAAGGTAACCGGTTTGCTGCCCATCTATGAGCAGGTGTCCAGCTATGAGGTTGCACCACCCACTCGGACCAACGAGTACTATTCGTTCTTTGTGCGTGGCGTCGTCCATGCCCTGACCGTATTCAATATCTACAGCCTATTGACACCCAATGCGGCTCAGCTGTTCCACTCGATGCGCGAGACGGACAATGTGAATCAATGGATTGAAATGTTGCTCTGCATTACCACCTATACGCTGAGTGAGTTTCGCCAGATCCCATTCCAATCGGTCAGTCACTCATTATCGCTATTCCCATTCCTTAGCGGTATTGGTTTGCGGTCGGAATACAAAATACATACTGCAGATCATAAACGACATCCTCCAGCTAGATCAGGAGGTGTTGCGTCAGTTTGGCGTTGCGCTCAGCAATCAGTGCAATTTCTCGATTAAATATCTCGTGGTGATTGTTTGCTGTCAGGCATATATTCTAGTGATGCGCGTCCGTGAGGTTGAGGGCATTATAACGCCCACTTCCTATATTCTAATTGCCTTCTTTGCGATGCAAAATGGTTTAAGTGCCACCTATATAGTGTTTGCCTCGGCTCTGTTGCGCATCGTATGCATTCGCTTTCAGTTCGTCAATCAGCTGCTGAATGGATACACGTATGTGCAGCAGCGGAACAGGAGTCGTCGTCAGATACGGGCGCGCATGGAGAACTTTGCAGAGGATTCGTTATTCATTTACCGCACTCACAATCGGCTGCTACGCATTTATAAGAGCATCAATGAGTGCTGCAGCTTGATAATTGTGTGCTTTCTGGGCTTCTCGTTCTATACGGTGACCACGAATTGGTATAATCTCTTCGTGCAGATCTCAAGCAACAGGGGCGGCATCACGTTCCAAATAATGCAGTGGTGTATGGCCTGGTTGTGCCTGCACATCTCCCTATTGGCCCTTTTGTCGCGTAACTGTGGTGCCACCACCCGCGAGGTGTGTTCTGGTTGGCTTAACTCGTCTAATCCCTGACTTAATCAGTTGACCTTTTTCACTTTTGCAGGCAAATATCACATCACAAATACTGGCACGTGTCTATGGCAAGAGCAAGGAGTTCCAAAATATCGTAAGTTATATCTAAACCAAATGTATAATATGGAAATACCTAAATACCTGTTTATCTTACCATCAGATTGATAAATTTCTGACTAAAAGCATTAAACAGGAGGTACAATTTACAGCCTATGGTTTCTTTGCCATTGACAACTCAACCCTTTTTAAGGTTAGTCAAGGATTACTTGTTAATTATAATCATATTTTGTTAATCTAATTGTTCTAGATCTTTTCGGCTGTGACCACATATTTGGTCATATTGATACAATTTAAGCAGCTCGAGGATTCCAAATTTGATGAAGAGACTCATGTCGACACTTAAAGATCTACACTTTTTCATTTGTATTTTTTAGCTACATATTTATTACGATTACAAATTCTTACGTCAATTTTACTAATTGCATATTTTAATTAATATACTCATTAGATCCGACATATTAAGCGCACAAAACTTTCAAATACATGTATGAGCAAAAAATGCATTATTTATATTGTTCATTAATTTAAACAATTAAGAAACCGACGCCAAAAATAAACCACTCTAAGATTAAATACAAGTTGCAGCCAGTGGAGCCGCTGATAGACCTGAGGGAGGGACTCAACTCACAAATTTATGAAAATCATACTGGAGATATATTGAAAATGTACTTATTAAAGGAGAATGAGGTGGAATCTGCGCACTGAATGCTGCGCTGTCTAAGTCATTTGTGGTTGTTGGTAACTTCTAGCTCTAACAGTTTAGGACTTTGGACTTGCTACGCGTCTCCCCAAATAGGAATGAACAAATGCGATCCAATGCAAACGCACCAACAATATCCACAACCAGTACAATGAGCAATGTTTGGCGGAACTGTAAATATTAAGGATTATTATCTGATATATATAGTATATATGTATGGTACGCACATTTGCTGGAAAATCAACGATTTCAAAGAATTGCGTCAGGCCGGGCACAATGCCAGTGGTGAGGAACAACACCAAAGCAGCAGAGGCCCCAATGGCACACATTAGCATCCGATTAGCTCGCAGGCTCTCCATAAACGGATGTCCCTAAAATACACCAAAATTTAATACAAATAATATATGCAATTTTTGATAATGCCCGAAGGCAGACAGACCTTATAGTTAACCGCAATGGTGGCCACCTGCAGCGATACGCAAATGATATAAACCGTGCTGCTAACTATATTCGGATCATATTTGGTTTTCTCTTCGGCATCCATGTCAATATACAGTTTCACCTTGCCCACTCTAAAAAAGGATTAATTATATATATTATATATGATACCACGCTGTCATTTATTTACCTGGGCGGCGCCAGCGCAGTGGCTTCACTGGTTAGATAGTAGAGCGCACCAAAGTGCACCGCAAATTGTGTGAGTATCGTTGATATGGTGTACAAATTGAATATGTTCGGTAGTGGTGCGACCTTCGACAGCGTTTTCAGTGGCTGCCATTGACAATATATATTGTTTATATTCATTAACCATAAGTAAATTATTCATGAGCAGCAGCTTACCTTGGAGCGTGTAATGAACAGAAAACATGCCGCTATAAAAATGCCTTGCATGGTGGCCTGAGTATCGCTGAACTTGACGCCATCGATATAGAGCACAGACTGACAATAGGCCTGGATGAGTGCATTTAACGCCAGAATTTTAAACATTTGCAGTGTGGTGACCAAAGTGCAGCGGCCCTGCTTGATGATGTGGTTGACTGTGGAGGCAAGCAATCCAGTTATAATTATTAGTATTTCATTCTGTAAATCACGTTTAATCTTCATCTTTACCGCACATAATTGAAGATAGTTTGCTGGTAAATGGCGCCGCAATAGACGCATCGCCTAGTTTCACCATTGTCTGCTCCTCCATGTCGCGCAGGGCGTGCTGGAGACGCGCCTGTGTCCGATCGATATGCTCCTGGCGTCGACGTTGATTGGCGTTGGCCGGTGCAGCTGCAGCGGCTGCTGTGGCAGCTGCATTGATCTGCTGCAATTCCTGTTCGGTGCGTTTGCGCTTCACGGGTGCACTGGTCAGCAGGGAGACACCCACGTGAGCGTGCTTGAGGGCGCCCACATCGTTGGTGCCGTCGCCGCACATGAGTGTATAGTAGCCGAGCTGTTTCAGTGTCGTTATGATGTACTGCTTTTGTTTGGGTGCGAAACGCGCACAGACGGTGACCTGGGGCAGCACCTTGAGCATGTAGGCAGGATGCGACTGCTGCAGATAAGTTAATCCCTCGCCGGTGATGCACAGATCGTGGGCGGCCAGCAGCATATCAATGTTTTTGGCTGCCTTCATTGCGTCCACGGCATAGGTGCGCTCGCCATCGACGGATACCCAGCTCCAGTCATCCGTACCTGCCTGTTGCAGCGGCGGTCGCGTCAATATCAGAAGTTTCTTGGACGTAAAGCGCAGCTCCCGGGCTACATGACAAGCGGTTAACGGACTGTCTCCGGTGATCATGAGCACTTTGTGCGATGAGTGCACGAGCTCTTTAATTACGGCTTTGGAGTCGGGTTTCATGGGACACGAGATGATCACGAAGCCGGCAAATGTCAGGTCACATTCCACCTCATCACGTTTTAGTTCGCGAATGCGCTGACCACCAAGTGTTCCAAATTCCTTGATACCCAGCGCCATAACGCGTGCACCACGGCGTGCGTATTCCAAGTAGATCTGCAAATTGAACGAATAAACTTGGGTAATCTATTTGGCATTTCTGGCTGATCCACTTACCTTCTCGTAATCTTGTGGAATGTTCTTCAGCATGCCCATAATGACTTCGGGAGCACCCTTGACAGCGCCAATATAATTGATATCGTTAGAGAAGGGCATCAGATAGCCAGCAAGGACAGACATTCGCTTCAGGGCCGATGAGAAATGATATCGTTGCACGATACGCAACGGTTTGAGCTTGCCACGTTTCGGTATCACACTGTCCGACTTGGTGAGGTTCCACTCCACGGCAGCCAAGGCGGCCTTCTCCAGCGGATCCCCAACAAGGCCATCGTCGAGCAGGGCCAGCGAATGGCAACAGGCGAGCACTTGAATTGTGGCTTCCTCCGCCTCCTCAATGGGCACACATTTACCATTGGGCGTCAGTCCGGCGATGCCCTCGACCATTAGATTATCCGTTGTCAAGGTGCCCGTCTTATCGAAGCAACAGATCTGCACCTTGCCGGCAAAGGGAATGCGAAACGGTTCCGTGCAGAAGACAAATAATTTGGTCAATTGTATGAGCGATGTATTCACGGCCAGCGTCAACTCAATGGGTAGATCTGGCGGAATAATCGACGTCAGTATGAGAGCACACTCCAGGAACAATTTGTAGCGATTGCGTTCCAGATCCTCGCTTCCCTTGACCCACACATACGATGCAGCGGCGACAGCGAAAACCATCAGGAATGCAATAAACGCAAATGTCTCTGAATTGTTTTCAGTCGCCCGATTTGCGCCAAAGAGAATGGTGCGCAGCAGTCGTCCCTGGGATGTGTTAAAACCAGTGCGGATGACATAACCAATACAACCGCCATCGGGAGCACGCATTGATACCTTGCTGGGCGCCGTATGCTGGACGACTTTGGTGCCTCCAAAGAGTACGGTCAGCTTGCCCTCGCCCTCTACATCCAGTTCGGTGTTAAGCTGTTGCAGCGATTCAAGAGATTCCTTCATCTGTGGCACCGACTCGCCAGTCAACATGCTCTCGTCCACAATACAAGTCCCACGGAGAACGACCACATCGCACGGTACTATGCTATCACTTTGAGAACGGGTAATGGACACCAGATCGCCCGGTAACAGTTCATTGCTGAAAATGTTACGCCATTTGTTCTGTCGCAGCACATATATTAAATACGGTTTATTGCCCATCTTGCGTATTTCGGACATGTTGCGCAGCTGCTGCTTAACAATCGTACACTCAAAGGCGATCAGCATGAAGAGCGTGAACAGCGAATAGTACCAGAAATCATCCATGCACCATAGACCCACCGAGAACACTTGGAACACAAAGAATGGCGCTGTGGCGCGCTCAATGAATAGTTCATGAAATTCCGGAACAACCATATCCATTTCATTGTTGCCATACGTTTGCATGGCCATCTTAAACGATAACTCCGATTCCAGGCCGCGGGAGTTGGCATAAGTGCTCAGCAGTTCATTGACGGGAAATTCCACAGAACGGAACGTCGCCTTGTTCTCATCCCAAACGTACTTGGTCTTCTGAAACACCAGATAATACTGGTGCTGGCCAATCCCCACGTTCAGTCTCTGTATGGGCACAATTTTAGAGTTGCCATTATTCGCAGTGGGCACCACCTTGGCTAGAACACCCCACGCCGGTTCCTTGACCCGTTGACACGTGAGAAAGGCGCGCACGTGAACGCTCCAGTAACAGAAGAGCAGAGTGAGCACATGCAGAAATGCAATGGCTACCACAGCAATGAAACCAATTTCATTCCAAGCGGCGCCATCATTCTGATCGAGTCGATCAAACACATCATCCGTTTTGTTTTGCTGCTGCAGGGCGGCAGTCTCATCGGTGTCGTGGCTTTTGTACACGTAGATCCACAGATAAAAAGCGGTCAGATAGAGTGGCACAAAGGGCAGCACGACACCACTTAGCGGCGTCGGTTTGCGTACGTGCAACGTCACATATTGCACCACATCGTCCAGAGCTGTGGCTGTAGCTGCGGTGTTGTTTCTTTTCGCGTTCTTATTTTTGTTGTTGTTGTCGCCGGCAGCGCCGCCCGTAGTCATGGTTGTCGCGCTCATCAGTGTCCGGATTTGCGATTTGTTGCGATCCTCTTGTTTCTTTTTCCGTTCTTCGTTTGCCCTGAGCGTTGTCGCTTCACTCACAATTTTCGCTCAGAATTACTCCAATTTTGGGGTAACATAAAATAGAAACTTGTGTGGAGAAAAACGCAACGTTGTCGCTCAGCTGCTTGCGCCGTCATGTACGCAATTACAACAATTACTCGTTTGTGCACACTGTCATTGTCGATTACTCTATCGGCCAAACACGATAATATCGATACATCTACAGCACAGCACTTGCAGCCCTGTTGTACATCCCTGCCTTCCGTAAGCATTTACTAAAATTTCTCAGGCTTTTTATTATTGTGCTATTTATTAATGCTAATTTGTGCTTAATTAATATACAATATTATTGCCAACTGAACAACTAGAATGTGAATATGCTAAAGTATATTAAAAGGCAGACGAGTAAGTTTTATAAAGCATACAGTTTTCGATGTAATAAATAATTGCTGTGTTGTGTGTTTTGTTTTGCTGTCAATTCCGCTTTTACGACGTACACAAAAAAACAGGCCGCCGACGCAGCTCTCACGACACGGATGCTAACAACGAAGATGATGATGTGGTCGATTGCGCGGCAGCGACGCAAAAGCGTCACTCGCTGCGCTCAACAACAAGTTTCTGTGATGAAGTCTTCATGGAGGAGGAGGCGGAGGCGACATTGTCAGCAACTTCGGATGCAGTCAGTTTAGGCAACAACAGCTTGCTAAATGTGGGGCCAGCTGATGAAGGTAAATCTAACAATATTGCAAAATAATAGGTTGTTCATATCAGTGTGTGTGTGTGTGTGTGTGTGTGTGAGTTTGATTGCTTGTTTATTTTGCAGTGGACATTTCCGGAGAGTTGGGCTCCAGTTGAGAAAGCCCAACTAGCAGATACCCTTTAGCCAATTTCAAATTTGCTCACATGCATATTCAAAACCATTGCTCCAGTTTATGAAATTATTTTTAATTATTAAGTATGTTGCGTGTATTGTCCGATCATCAAAAAGAATTACAATTCGATTTTACTGATTGATTGATTCCACTTATACTATATTTGTAGGGTTAGAATTGATTTAATTACCAAACTTTAACATATCCTTTTATGAATGTTCCTTGCAGATATATTCAAATATAGCTCACGTCTATCGATGACGCTAACGGCTATTGTCAGCGAGCCGGATTGCCTCAGCTACTTTGTACAGTATTTGGAGACGCAACAGGCGCTGCCGCTACTCAAATTCTATCTGGACATAGAGAACTTTAAGCGAGCAGCATTAAATCAACTCCAACAGCAGAAGCAGCAACAGCTATCAAATGATTTAGCAACAGAAGCAGAAGCTGCTGCCGTCGATGCACAGCAGGAGGAGGAGGAGGAGGCACCTGCTTTGAATGGAGGGGACGAGGAGAACGATGTACCTGAACTGAAAACTCTGTGTGACTTGTCAATGCGCAAGCCACTCACCGATGACGAAAAGAGTCGCATCTATGCGGAGACCAGCAAACAAATGAACAATAAACCACCAGCAACGACGACGACGACGTGTCGCCACAAAGTTACTGCAACAACGGGGCAGCAGTCGATAAGTGCGGCGAGCATCAACGATGCGATTGCCATTTATCAAAAGTATTTAATTGTGAATGCGCCTCTGATGGTGGACCTGCCCATTGTCATCCTGGCGCACATTTCACTGCTGCTGTGCGGCAAAGGCAGCGATAAACCGATACCAGCCAGCTGTTTTGATGAGGCGCGAGACTATGTGCTGCAACAGCTCGAGCAGGATCATTTGCAGTGCTTCCGGCAGAGTAGTTACTATTGCAAATACTGTGTGGAACTAATCGAGGGCAATGCCGCATCTCTGAATATCTACGATGTGCTCTACGATGAGCTGGCACTGTTCTATCTAACCGAATATCTGGAACAGCAGCAGGAGCGTGAATGCCTCGAGTTCTGGATAACGGCCATCAATTTTCGTAAGAGCTACGATGATCAGCGTGCTGCTCAGTCGGATGCGATGATCATCTACGAACGTTACTTTTCGCTACAGTCCGAGTGTCGTCTGTGGATGTCACAGAAGCTACGGCTGCGCGTCGAGCAGGCCATTTGTGCGCCCGGCCAGCTGGCGCAAGCCTTCGATCTGGCACTGCTAGTCACTGCCAAATATCTGGAGCAGAAGTACTTTGCCGCCTTTCTCAAATCCCACATATTCGACAAGTATGTCAATGAGCTTAAGTTGAAGACGTGCCCCGCTCAATCGTCGGATGATGCCACAGATACCTTTAGTCTGCCGAACAAGCTAAGCCTGCGTGGAGCACCAAAGCTGAGCGCACAACAGCAACGGCGGCATCGCAAAACCATGTCCATGTCGGACTGCACGCCTATATCGCAGCACAATACACTGCTCGCTGGTCAGGAGACGACACACAAACCAATGCTAAAGTCGACGACAACAACAACGGGGGCTAATATGAACATCGATGCCAGGCAGCTGACAAATCCCCAACTGCTGTGGCAGCGTCCAGTGAGTGCACTAAAATTTGGACATGTCAATTCACTGGGTCGCTACGAGCGGGACTTTGAGGCTGTCGATGCTGTCGCGGCGCACAAGGCGCCAGCCTGGTCGTTGAGCGTTAAGAATGCTATGAGGAAGTTGGTCAATCTGCCGGAGGATAATGTGCAGGAGGAGATTGCCTGGCAGGTGGCCGAAATGATTGTCAAGGATGTCACAAGCGTTACGCTCCACGGCAAACATTAATTGTAATGCAATATTTATTTAGTTTATACAACCACAAAACATATTATTTATGATTTGGCGCTCAAATTTTTGATGAATCTCGCGTCTCAAGAATTGCACAAATTCGAAACAAAAGCTCTCTCCTCTATCAGTACTCTCTCTCTTTTTGATGCTCTCTCTATCTCTTTACACTACTGAACAAATAACAGTCCTACGTTTGAAGAAGCTGCTTAATTTGTATAACTAAGTTTAACTTTAACTTGTAAAGCTTGCAAAGCTTATTAAAATTCAAATTATTCTTGTTCGCTTGCTCATTTGTTATGTAAAGCACACACACACCACATAAAGCTAACGCAAGTTTCCTTGATTTTGTACCTATATACTATATACACACATATATACAAAATACACTTATCTCGGATATTAGAAAGAAAGCTTCTTCCGCAGGCTAACTATAATTTAACACTATTTTAATTTGAAAATTCATTCCGCTATATATATATTTATCTTTTATTTTATATAGAATATATATACCTATGCATATACATACATATTTTTGCATACTGAACAACTATATAACAAGATAATTGTTACAAATACACTTTTTACTATAACAATGGATACAAATATATCTTGTAAAAAATAATCCTGTGTATTTTAATGGCAAACAATTATTGTTATTTTTTAGATATATCTTTTTATTCAAGTTCCTCGCACAACAAGTAAGGTAAACATTCGTTAATAACTTTAAATAATATTGTATTATATAGCCGCCTCTTAAAGCTCGCAACAATTGGCAACTGTTTGACTATGCATCGTCTTCGGGCTCGCTGCCCGTTTCGCTAAACCAGCGCAGGATGCGCATCATCGTCTTGGCCGAGTACAAACAGAATGGATACTCATTGTAGCAACGCTCACTGCTGCCACGTAACGCCAGTCCACGACTGAAGGCGCGTCCAATTTTAACTGGCGCCATTTCAACAGTGGATTCAAGGTAATTCATCAGCAGCTCCGCCTCCGCCGAATGCGCCTCAGCGCCGGACATGAGCTGACAGATCAGCGATTGCAGACACTCGAAAGGATCGCGGGATAGAATGTGTTTCCAATCAATGGACATCGACGGATTCACTGCAGCATCGCCGCCATCTCTCGTCCCCGGTCTGCCATGCACCCATTCCAACTCACGGCTCAACGTGGAGCGTTTGCCACGTTGCAAATTCAATGCGTTGCTGGCCTGCCCAATCAGAGCAGGTATTCGCTGCAGATTCAGTACGGTGCCAACTTGTCCCGCCAGGTTCGTCACCTGTTGTATGGGCCTAATGCGATTCCAGTCCTGGGCCAATAGATGCATCATGTACATGGCGCCTAAGCCCATAACTGCCAAAATCATAACACTGCAAACAAATCGAATATTTAAAACATTTTGCTGGTAAGGATGAACTGAAAAAACATTTGAGATTCTCACTTACCGAAATCCCATTGCTTTTGCGTCCGTTTGGCTCCGTTGCCAGCACTTCAATGAGCAGCCTTTCATCGCAATTTCGCCAATTTTTTTCAAAAAGGCTAACAAGCTGCCATTTCGATTTTTTTCAAATTGTATTTTTTCGTGGCCACCTCAAAACAGGCAATTCACCACCATTTCCCGCAGTTCGGATTCATGACATAATCGGCAACCAAATGAAATTTGGCCTCCAAACGGGTTCGTGTGGTTTTTCTTTGGTGCATTCAACAAGTTTTTCCTTGCACTGTTTTAGGCCATGTTTTGTTTATAATTTAACCGTGTGTTTTCACTGTTGCGCCACTTTCAATGTTGCGGTCACACAAATTGAACTTTGTGAAAAGCGGCAATGACAATGGTCAGTGGGTCAGAAACACAGGCACCACATTAACGTTAAACTGATTGGCTAAAGCATCCGTCATCAGTTTGGAAAAATTACAACATTTTCCAGCGTTTTTTTCGGCTAGTGTATGCGGATCGATATGCGGCAGCACGAGAAAATCGTAATAGATCATAAAAAAAAGCAATAGGGAAATATGAAAGGGGAATGAGTAGAGAGAGTTTGCTCGACTGCATGTTATTCTATAATCTTGTAGAAAATATATAATCAAACAAAGTAGATTATAAATAATTTTTTATGGTCGTTTAGGGATATCGAAAAAGATAAGATTTAGTTTTGATTATCAACATTAAGTTAACACCTTATTTTATAAGTTTATTAGTAATAAATAAGGGCGAAAACCATTTCAATTTTAGAAAATAAATTTGAATTCGAGCTACAATTAAAATTTCGACAAGAAAAAAAATATGAATGCAGTTCTTGATTAATTTTTTAACATTTGAAAGTGTACAAATTTTCCATTACTTATGATAATATGGAGTTGTTAGTTCATTTCAAAATCGAAATCAGGTTCACTCTAAAATAAAAGCTGTTCGTAGATCAGCTCTCCAAGTATAACATAGACAACAGGCTACCTGCCAGGTTTCCTCTGGCGCAAGACATGCTGGAACCAGTTTGAACGAAAGCTTTTCCGAAGGCGCCTATAAATAGAGATTGCGCCAAGGCGAAGGCTGTTTAGTCGGAAAAGTGTTCGTCAATAGTGCAACAGATAACTGCAACGATAACTGCTACAACCACAGGCGCTGTGTTTGCAACTTCGGATTACGCAACACGCTCGTGCAGCAGCTTCACAGCAAGTGAAAGCACAAGTGACAACTTCGGGTGTTGCATCACTATTTGCTAATCTGTACAGCATCCACAAATCAAAGCAACACTCAATATGTTTTACGCTGTGATCTTCTTTGCAACAATTGTGCTGCTTTTCCTTATTAGCGGTGTGAGGAAGCCTGATAAATTTCCACCCGGTAGGTGTAAAGCTTAAGGGGAAACATTCAAATCCCTATTTCCAAATGGAAGTGTTATTATAATTTAGAGTACAAGTCATGTTTGAAAAGATATGGCTTCTGAAAATAGGTTATGCTTTAACAAAGCCAAATAGATTTTTAGGAATAGAATTTAAATATGAATTTCGTTTGTAAATCGTGTTTCTCAATTGTTATTATTGTCATATTAATCTAGATCAAAATCGTAATGCTTTTCAAAATCAGTGCAGTTTCGATAAAGTTATGATAGTGGAAAATATTAAACTGAAATTAAAATGCAAAAGGAGAATGAGATGAGATAGTGTTTGATCGACTTTTAGAAAATATTTAAATAAAAAAAGATTGCATATAAAAAGCATTTTATGGCCAACCCAAGTCAACTTTTTCGAATATCATTTTAAATTTGTTTTCAAAGATGCATTTTGTACCAGTTGAATCAATCTATCATTCTAACCATAATCCAGGTCCACGCTGGTTTCCGATTGTAGGCAGTGCTCTGCAGATATCTCAACTGCGTGTGCGGCTTGGAATGTTTTGCAAGGTGATCGATGAGCTGGCCCGGCGATATGTCAATCCATATGGTTACTATGGCCTGAAAATTGGTAAGGATAAGGTTGTGATTGCGTATACGAACGATGCCATTAGTGAGATGATGACCAACGAGGATATTGATGGCCGTCCCGATGGCATCTTCTATCGCCTGCGCACCTTTAACGCCCGGCTGGGCGTCCTGCTGACCGATGGTGAAATGTGGGTGGAGCAGCGTCGCTTCATTTTGCGGCATCTCAAGAATTTTGGATTCGCACGCAGCGGCATGATGGCCATTGTCCACAATGAGGCCAGTTGTCTGTTGCAGAATTTGCGCTCGTGTGTAAAGGCATCGGGCGGCAAGCAGGCGCGGATCGAGATGCATGATCTGACCAGTGTGTATGTGCTGAATACGCTGTGGTGCATGCTCAGCGGACGACGCTATGAGCCGGGCTCACCGGAAATAACCGAATTGCTGGAAACGTTCTTCGAGCTGTTCAAGAATATTGACATGATGGGTGCCCTGTTCAGTCATTTTCCACTATTGCGCTTCATTGCGCCCGACTATTCCGGGTACAATGGCTTTGTGGACAGCCATCGAGCTTTGTATGAATTTATGGGCAAGGAGATTGAGCTGCATCGCAGCACGTATCGCAATTATGATGAGCCACGCGATTTAATGGATAGCTATTTGCGTGCCCAGGAGAGCAGCGACAGTTCCATGTTCAGTGATGCTAGCCTTTTGGCCATATGCCTGGACATGTTTCTCGCTGGCTCGGAGACGACGAACAAAAGTCTGGGCTTCTGTTTCATGCATCTGGTTAGGCAGCCAGAGATGCAGGAGCGTGCCTATGCTGAAATCAAGGAGGCGGTTGGATTGGAGCGCATACCCGAATGGTCGGATCGGGCCAAGATGCCCTACTGCGAGGCCATCACCTTGGAGGCGGTGCGCATGTTTATGATGCATACCTGCGGTATTCCACATCGTGCCGTTTGCGATACACGTCTATCTGGCTATGAGATACCCAAGGACACAATGGTGATTGCCTGCTTCCGTGGCATGCTCATCAACGCCGTCGACTTTCCGGACCCAGAAGTATTTGATCCGACGCGCTATCTGATCGACGGGCAAATCAAATTGCCAGAGTCGTTCAATCCATTTGGCTTTGGGCGTCATCGTTGCATGGGCGATTTGCTGGCACGTCAGAATCTGTTTATGTTGACCACAACGCTGTTGCAGCACTTCAGGCTGGTGGCCATTCCTGGCCAGATGCCCGAGGAGGTACCACTCGAGGGTGCTACGGCGGCGGTGAAGCCATACGATGCCATGCTAGTGGCAAGATTGTCCTAAAAAAGAAAAGTGGCTACTAATTGATAAATAAATACTGCCACACAATTCATAAACTCTACGCTTTGAAAATTCAAAATGTTCCAGTTTATGTAACTTTTATAAATTCTACAATCTTACTGCAAGACTTGTTCTAAAACAGAATATAGTAGGCTAAGCCTTACTGCTCAAGTTTTTTAATGCAAAGTAAAGCAGACAGTCTCAGCAGTTCATGAATACTGCTCAATTTAAAGCTATCCCAAAAAAAAGCATGGAATAAATATTATCGAAATATCCGCTAATCCCATTTTGTTTAATTATACAATATAAATTGAACACGATTTGCTGTTACATTTCTAATTATGTTTTTAATTTCTCATATAACTATAATTATTATTGTTCATTGTTGTTGGTTTTCTTTTTGTTTTTTTTTTTTTTTTTAAGTAGTCTACAAAGTAGTCATTTAGTTAATTGTTTTGATTCACATTGACAATTCCATTTCAATTCTTTTCAACTTGTCCTTTCGATATTTCGTATGTTCTTCAGCAAACAACAAAAGCATTTCAATTGTGCATTACAAATTACGAAAATTAAATTTAAGCACTAAAATTACGATACAAACACGAATACAAATATAAATATATGAAGAACGATTTATCAGCTTAGCATACAAATATATTGCCACAAAATGAATTTCAAAAATGTACTAATTTTATGAATGTGTTGTATTCAACAATTCAATTTCATTTCTATTTGTTCTATACACACACAATATGTATTTTTTTTTCTGTTATTGTTATTTAAAGCTATTTGTTTATATGCATAGGTTTTGTGATTTATGCTTGGAAAACAACGGTTACTCACAGCAAATCTTTCGATCTGACATTTGTTCTAGTACATCTATACCATATTGTAAGTATGTGTGTATATATAATATATTTTTCATTTTTCCTTTTTCTCATTTTTATTTTCTTAAAAATTGTGTATGTGTTGATATTCTCACTCTTGAGCCTGCTGCTAGACACTGGGCTTATATGATCTAATTATATGTGTATGCATGTATAATTACATGTATTGTATAGATGCTGATGTATATGTATATAATGTGTATTTATATATAGATTATGTATATGTCTATTTTGGGTGTAAGAGTAAAAACGCTAACTATTGTTACACCAAAAGCAAAGCCAGCATTGTCGATTCATAACTTATTTTGCATGTTTCTCAAGCAAGTTTCTATAAAGTAACATTAGCGTTTTTACATACATCTGTCGTATGTATGTATATCTAAGCCATTAGATGATTTCAATATTGTTGCACACGCCGACGCTATAACGATCTTGGTCCATGATTCCAACGAGTGAGAGGAAGAGTACCTATTTATATATATAAAAACTATAGGTATCGATTGAGTTTGTGGTTCAGGTGAAATAAATAAAGTGACTGTAGCCAAAGCTGTGGGCCTAAGGGGAGAGGGGAGGCGATATGTTCAGTTCTATGATAAGAGTTAAGTGTTAAGAGACTAGGAGACTAGCAAAGCGTTCCAAAAATTTATGCAACAGCAATCTTGAGACAAGAGTACAATACAATATTCGTAACTACATTTCACTAAAATCAACAAATAAAAAAATACTACAAAAAAATAGAAAACTAATGAAATTCCCAAAAACGTTGCAGCCGTTCAGGAAGTGTCGTTGCCATATCTCCTCTATATATATATATATATATATATATATATATATATATATATATATTTCTAGTGTTTGCGCCAAACGAAAGTTGGGAGCTGCTGTGCACAGCAGCAGGCCACAATGTAGAGTATTCCAAAGAAGAAATTCAGTTTGGCCGTCTGCTTGGGCACCGCATGCATTGTCTGCTCGTTGCGGAAACGTTTCTCGATTTGAAATGCCTGCGGCAATGTAATTAACGGCAGCAGAAACCACAGCGAATACTTCAGTCCAAAGATGAAGAACAGTGAGTAGGGTGTGAAGAGCATCATGGCGTATAGCACATGGGAGGCAGTGCGTCCAATTAGTATGGCCAGAGTTACGATGCCAGCCTTGCCATCGCTTTCCGCATCGCGCGTATTATTGCTATGCAGTATGGCCTCCGTATTGAGGGCCAGCGGTATGGCATATCCCATCGTTGTCCAATCCACGTGACCTGTTTGCGCCATGAACGCAAATAGCACCGACATTGGTCCAAACAATATCAAGATGACCAGATCACCCAGCGCAATATATTTGAAACCAATTCCGCCCGTATATAGGAAGCTCGATGATAGGCCACCAAAGTAAATAAGCGCCAAGTGTTCCATTTTAGCGGGGCTAAGCACGGCGAGCAGCACAAAGCCACCGCATCCAGCCAGGTAAAGGATAGCACCCAGCGAAACCACCTAAAAAAAATATGGACAACAATTAAATGAAAACTGCTTAAAATGGGCACAAAAGTGACCAAAATATATCTTAACTTGATATGGTCAATCAATAACAAAATGACACAATTATTAATTATTATTATTTTTATTATAAAATGCGCATATGAGTTGACTTACCTCATCCTTGGTGAGTATGTGATCGACCAGAGTGCGATCGTCAGCCTTTTGTTTGTCGATGCCTTTGATGAAATCGAAATAAGTGTTGACCACATTGCCGGCACAGTGCACGGTGACCACGGTGAATGCGGTGAGGAAGAAGGTGACCATGGAGAAGTCCGCCGACCACTGAGAGCGATAGGCCAACGCTGAACCGAGCAGCGTTGGCATCAAACTGGCGGATAGGGACCAAGGACGCAAGGCCAATAGATAGGTTTTCAGTTTCATAAAAGTGCCGGAGCTATTCGGGTTGTTGCTAACAATTAATGATGTTGCTGCTGCTGCTTTGCCGTTCGACTGCGACGTTGACGTCGTCGGCGACGACTCGTGACCGCTGCCGCCATTAACTAAACGCTGACGGAGCAGCTGCGCTGCTGACGTCGTTACCGTTGCCGTTGAAGTTGCTCCTGCTTCCTGCTGTTCGCATTCGCTTCGACTTGTTGCCATTGTACGCGCTTTTGTAAAACTGCCAGTTGGAATCTTTGCATTCGCTGGAATTAATTTTTTTCTGTGTGTTCGGTTTGACCCCGAATAATTTCGCTGGCTCTCGTATTGTTTACAATAGCATAAATATTCCGGCCGTGTATTTTCAAATATTCTCCCTCTAATTTTGTATACACAGCATCTTGTTTGTGTGTATGGTATGTATGTGTGTGTTTGGAGGAGGCGTGCGATGGGGGGTTGGTGGCGGTGTTGGCTGTTGCAGCGCACCAACAACACAAATTTCACCAAACAGCCTGCGTGCTCCAAATCCAAAATTGCTTGCTACACTCTCGCCACGCTGCCCTAATTTCGCCTCCAGCTGCGCAACGCCAAACAAGTTGCATGTATGCAAAGCTTGCAATGCTCACGTTTATTGATACGATAAATATATACAATTCAATTTCACTTGTTCTTTTTATTTATTTTGCAAGCAGCAATAGCAGATTGCTGGCTGAGAGAAGAGAGAGCCTAATCAAACAAACCAACTGTCACGTCAGCGCCGCACAATACGGTCATACTAGACAAGTTGGTGTATGGTTAGTGTTAGATGTTTTGCAACACTAACAATGTACAGTATACAGCTCAAGAATTCTGACTGAAAGTTTGCTTGATTGTTTTTATATGCTAAATCACATTTTTAAATAGTATATCAATTTTGTCTCGCCTATGCATTATTTCCATAAGAAATGAAATTCTTATGTTTGCCACTATTTTTTCTCTTATGAACTCTCAAAAATATTTGTTTACATTTTACATATCAGCGTACTAGCCTTACGCTCAACACTGAGCATTAAACAGCTGACGGACGGCTTCAAATGTTTACTTACAAATAAAGGAAGTAATCATAAATAAAAATGGATTTTAACGTTCACAAAATATGTCGGGTGTGTCTAGAGGAAGGCGCGCCAAGTCCACTTACTTCTATTTATAGCACAGACTTTGCCATGATGCCCTCGCAAATGTTAATGATGTGCTCAAAGATACGAGTAAGTTTACTGAACTATTTGGCACATCATTGTTGTAAGTAAAGATTAAAAACACTTACAGGTTTATAAGACAGACGGATTGCCCGCTGGCATTTGCAATAACTGCCTCTATCGCCTGGGCGTCGCCTATCACTTTCAGCAGGAGTGCGAAAATAGCGATATGCGTCTGCGTCAATATTTAGGACTGCACGAGTCCTGGAGACATGATGCAGCCACAAATACCGATTTCGTGGCCAACGAAATCAAACCAATGCCCGCCAATATACAACTCAATACCAGCGATGAGGAGGAGGGCCAAATGGACGGAGGCAAGCGCAGTAAACGACGCTCACGTTATCAGCGCAAGCCGCCCGAAAGCCACAAAAAACGCGGACCGAAACCGGTGCCAAAGTTGCCACACACATGCTATGTGGCCACGTGCCACAAGAGCTTCAAGTGTGCCGCACAATTGACACAGCATATACGCACGCATACCGGCGAGAAGCCATACGCCTGCAGCTATTGTGCCCAGCGCTTTGCGCAGAAATACAATCTCAAAGTGCACGAAAGGACGCACACGGGCAACAAGCCATTTCAGTGCGAGATCTGCTCCAAGCAGTTTTCAGCACTGGGTAACTTTCAAGCGCACCAGAAAATACACAGCGGCGTACGCGATCAAATCTGTTCCCTATGCCAGAAGGCCTTCTACACGGCGGGGGATCTATCCAAGCACATGAGCACCCACACGCGCATTAAAAATCATCAATGTGATGTTTGCGGCAAGTCCTTCAGTCGACGTCGCGATATGCGCACTCACAAGCTCAAGCTGCATCCCCTCGAGTCGAGTACAGACCATGATATTGTTGATGATGACGATGATGAGCCCATCGATACCGATCCAGTGGGCCTGGACACACTGGAGCAGCATTCACATTTCAAGTGTCCCGACTGTGATAAGGCCTATGACTCCGCGGATAGCTTAAGTCTGCATTTCCGCACCCATGCTGCGAATAATAATCTGTTGAATTTACCATTGCCACCGCCGGCACCGCCACCCATGTCACATCACTACCATCATCATCATCCGGGCGCGGCACCACCATCAACAGCTGCCATGCATCATCACGATGCGTTGCAGCTGCATCATTTGGCGCCACCAAATGCTGCCACACAAATGGGAATGGCAGCCATGGCACATATGTTGGCTCCACCACCACCGCCACCCCCTACGCCCAGTGACGGCCGCTACACCATGTTGCACCACACGGCGGCGCAACGGTTGCACTACTAGAAATTGAACCCAACTAATAGATAACAATATAACCAGCTAGGAATTAAAGTATGAAAAGATATTTATGTGTTTCTCTCCGTGTTGCTGGAAATGAATAACTTTTTCCAATGCTTATAAATATGAATAAAGATAGATAGATAGTTAAAATATTTATTGTTTTTGCTTTATAATATGAACACTTTTTTATTGAAGCATCACATATGCCAATATGCATAGTATATAAAATGGAATTGTTTTTTTCTTTTTGTTTGTCATGTTTGCTTTGTATTCGTTTTGTACAATAAATATATATATTTGTATGAATATAAATTTGGCAAGCACAGCTTCTATAAGATCATGGCTAATGTCAATTGATATTTCATATTTTCAATACTCACACTTAAAAGCACAAACTAAAATCACTTAAAAGTCATTACATATAAATTATTTAGATGTAATCATATTGATAATTATGTATGTATCTCAATGCTATGTATACGATTGTAGTGTAAATAGAAAAAATTCTCATTATTCATATATATATATATATATATATATATTTTGTTTTGTTTGGTATTGGTATGTATCGTTATCGTTGGTATTTGCTTCGGCTCCACTCAAAATATTTGCATCCATACAATAATAGTATATATGTGGCTTGCATATGTAATTAGAAAATCTACTCGTAAAATATTGCTTTATAAAACGGCTGGAGTAGTAAGCAGGAACTACTAACTACTTAAGCTTGGCCCTCAGCCACTCCTCGGTCAATTCATCGAGTTCGCGTATCTCGTAGACCCGAGTCAGATCCACCTCGCGTTGCAGAGCGCTCTTCGTGCAGGCGTACATCATTTGCAGCTCTATTTGGCTGTCGCGCGGTGTATAGAATATGAAGCACATCGGATACGAGACACGCTGATCGTCGTGCACCATTTTGTATGTGTAGATAACATAGCGGGGCTGGTGGCCGGGCAGTGAGTCTTGCAGCTCATCGACAGATATATCATCAATAAATTCATCGAGCACAACGGATTGCTTCTCCCGGTCGATTTTCACTTCACAAAGAAAGAAAAACAATCAATCAATTTACTCAATTCGCTTTGGTCACGAATGCTTTGGGCAATATTTGACTAGAGATGAGCAAAAAGCAGACACGCGTCCATCTCTAGCTATGACTACAATGTTTGCCATAGCATTGCGGAAATAACAGGAACGAATGTATTTAAATTTGATTCTTACATATCAGAGCCGAGTTGTTTTTGCTCTTGCGAAAGCGAAACTTTTTCAGTTCCTCAAGCACATCATTGCTAATGTCACATATTTGGTTATCACCCTGCAATGCATTGAAAGTAATTAGTAAATGTATTATAAATACACCGCCCTTATCGCAATCAAAAACAATCATAAGCATACACAACAAACACTCACAAACACACACACACACCCTCCAACACGTCGGCTTCCACACAGATAGCTATTAGCATTAGTCATTGCGTTACTTTTATGTAAATGGTTAAAGCTTACCATTTAGATGGAGCCGCACTTGGCACTTGACTTTGAGATGGAATTGCTGGAGTTGGAATTATAAGAAGGCTGCGGAAAATATACAAAAAAAAAACACTGGCGCAGTCCACCTTCTTTTTGAGTCAAAACTAACAGCTACATACGCAGCTGTGGGCACCCAAAAAGCTTAACATTTTCTCTACTGTTATTAACGCTAATTGAAAATTTCGGCCTTTTTCAACTTTCAACAACAATAAGAATACAAAATGACAGAAATCTTAACATCAATTAAAAATAAGAAATATGGAGCTTAGAATACATGCTGAGCAATATCAGGAGTGTTGAATTATGTCTTTCGCTTAAACACTAATATGTACTATGTAGAATAAGTATTACTGAAGACACCAATTCAAATTTGGCGGCTTCATATCTCGCATTCGATTATTATTTCTTAGTGTTGTGTTATGCGCAATTTTTGGCGCCAAAAATCATGAAGGATGCATTGAGTTTACCGTTTTTTCTACAAATTAGTTAGATATGGCGCTTAAGCAGGTGCAGTTAGCGTTGGAGCCTTGCTGGATTGCAGGCGAAAAAAAATATTCATCAATGCATTCTGCCAAAGTATTTTCTCGCCATGAAATGAATGCTATCGACATTGTCGCCAGCAGGTAAATGTTAATTTCAACTGCTGAACTACTTGCTCACATGTGTGATAATTTCTAGCGAACGAATTCACGATATTATTGACTCCAACCAGGACAAGAGAGAATCAAATAATGCGTTACAAACCCGAAGCCGTAGTCTGGTTCCATTCAGGGATCTCGCACGTCTCACATTCGGTGCTGCTTACATATTGGGGCAACAGGTGGACACCCTACTTGGTAAGCTCGTCTTTTTTATTTTATTATAATTTAATTATAGTATTGTTATGTTGAACAGATGAAACCAAAAATTTGCTGAATCAAATAATGGGCAACGAGTTTCAAGTGTCTGTTGGGGCTCGACCCCAGACGGCTTACGGTTGCCGCAAACGCAAACAAATCATCTCCCTGTGCGTCTCGAAGCGTGCTCGAATCGAGGGCCCAAAGCTTTTGGATAAGCAAAATATTCAATACTATAGAGACATGTTAGCCGAATGTCATCTGTGGAATGCGGAAAGTAATGCTCTACAAATTGACGAGATATACCAAGTACATATATATATAATATATACAAAAAAAAAAAATTTTTAATCTGTAAATGTATACAGTCTGCAACGATTCAAATGCCACGCGCCTGTTTATCGGATCATAAGATCAGCGTCACCCATGAACTGACTTTAACCGAGATAGATCAGGATTTAATGTTAAGTGATGGCTTTGGCGAATCGAATCAAACGGATATCATAGCTCTTGAAGAGTTTCTACAACCTAGAAATTCCTGTAAGTCAACGGTTTGTTATCTCTTGTTATTATTTACTCTGACCTATCTACAGTGAAGTGCAGCTCAGCCGATCATTCACGAACTGGTTTGTGTTACAAAATGCCTAGACTAGATGGTAATGAATTGGATGTTTATCAGCCAAACAACGGTGCCCAAGCAGTCGATCATCTTCAAGAGATTGAGGATGTGGCACTGTTGCCGTTACCTCCACTTCCCATAGTTGTACAGTCACGAAAAAGGAAACGCAACTGTAAACTACAAATAGATAAATGCATTAAACTATCTTATAAAGCGCTCATGTGCCACAGATCAGCCTACTTTAAGATCCACGAGGCCGCAAGAGCAGCAAAACCTGATCTAAATATGCGCAAGCATTATATAAATGCTAAAGTCACGTTGAGCAGCTTTAGGCAAGAGTGCGTATCTAAAATTGTATTTTGACTAATTTCTTTGCAATATTGTTGTTGTTAGTGCACTATTTCCAGATCGATTAAAAGAGCGCCCCAAGCGCTCAAGCGAAGAAGTCGAGCTAATCTGTGAAAATACAATAAGGACAATATTTGGTGCCGATTATGATGATGCGCTGGGAAAAGAGATATTGGCCCCAAGCCAATCACAAGCTCCCCAAAACGACGTTCCGGAAATGCCAACTACAGGCAATAATAATAATAATAATAATGATGCATACGAGCATCCAAATAGTTATAAGAATAACCATTTTGGTAAGCAAATGTGGAGTTAGCAATATATAAATGTACCTAACATTAACTATTTAAAACACAGATTCGCACAGCGTTATGATGGATTTGCTAAACATATTGCGCAACAATCCCGACAAAAAGTCCATTGATGCCAACTCGTATGTGAAATCTTTTCCAGACCGCATAACAGCAGCCTTGACTTTTAGCCATTTGTTGTGTAAGTACATTTTGTACTTACTTATAAATGATAACAGTTTATCTTATCAAACTTAAACAACATTACTCGACAGGCCTAAAGCGCGACGGATTTATAGAGCTGTCTAATAAACCAGAAACTCTTGAAATTGATACCATTACTTTGGGCGCCGAGTCCAACAAGCTCATCGAAGATATTTTAAAATAGTTTTTGTATTTCGTTATACCCTTATAGAGTGTACTATAAATGTTTTTTTTTGCAGACTTGATTATGATTTCGACTTATCTAAGGAGCAAATTAAGAATTGTATTTGAATTATTTTTGTTTTGTTAAAATAACTTGTTATTAATGTGGAGTTTAAAAACCTATTCGAAATATTTGGAATTTATCGAGTTAGCGAATTAACACAGATGTGTTTTGTTTTCCTCTTTTTATATTTTGTATAAAAACTCGTACTTTGCTATCGTTATTATCATAAACTATAATTCATTAACATCTTTTGTAATTCTCTACACTGTTCATTGTTATCTTTTGTTTTAAACAACTGTACTTAATCCCACGACAACCGAAATATTTATTAAATAAAAATATGTTGAAATTAAATGCCAATCTGTAGGGCAAGACCAGCGTAAATATGTAGAGAGCAGAAGCCGATAATTGCAGCGACTAGTGCCTTAATCGCAATCGCTGACCAAGCGCCAATGCTGAGGATATGCAGCAGACCCTCCAGCCAGACGCCCTTGAAGACGGTGACTGCCAGCAATATAGAAACAAGCGGTTTCAGCGCCTTGTTGAGATCATGTCGCGTGAACAGCCAAATGAGCGTGGCAGTGGTCAGGTGCTGGACAAGCAGAACGTTCGACTCCAGACATTTTTGTATGTAGATCCAGCTAAATTCAGTGCCACGGGCACCCACCCACAGCATAATGCCACGTGAGAGGATTACCTCGGCGGTGGCCCCTGAAATCCAAGTTTACCAATAAAAAAATAAAGTAATTTTCTTAGTGATTTCTTGTGTTTCAGCACTTACAGCCAAGTCCAGCTGTGATTAGTTTTGAATGACCCTTGCCAGGTATGCGGCTTAGAATCAGGGCGAATCCAAGCAGATCGGCCACATCTACACTACAACGTAAAATCTCCTGTGTTTCAGAGAAAATATGTCTTCAATTTTCAATCGACAAATTGAAAATTTTTTGATCCACTTACCGCAAAGAAGTTAAATTCTCCGCTGTTGGAGGAGGTGTCCGAATAGAAGAATGTAGCTAAAACGAGCATTTTACAGAGCTGTGTAAATATGTAAATGCAACCCGCTTGCACACACTTCCAGAATGCACCATATTCAGATCTGAAATGGAGGGAACAAATCATTATTGATTAATACGATTTATTGTGTGGCCTAGATTATGATAGTTGACTTACAGGCCCGAGTATTTGTATGTGAAGTAATATGGCATCAGCAGCGCAACACAGTTTCCAAAATGGTAAAGCGTCATCTTCTTTTATAATCAGCGACTTTTTCCAATTAATTAACTTAAAACATCAATTTATTGTACAATTGGCACACGAGACGTCAATGTAAAAAAAACACTGCATAGAGGAAGAACGGCGAGAGAAATAGCAGCTGTCATTTGTTGCCGGTGGTGCTGTCCACTTGCGTCAACTGGTATTTAAATACCAACATTACGCTGATATACTAATAAATTCAAATTTAATTCGACAAATATCACAATTTGTCTTTAATTAAACATGATTTATAATAGAGTTTTTTTTTTCATTATTAAGCATAGCTATGCTATAAAGGTTCCAATTTATAATGTATTTGTTTGATTTTTATATAAAGAAACAAGTTTTCCGCACTTAATATTGCTGTTCAAATTGCATGTATTTTACGTTAAGTTAGCAGCACGGAGCACCAGCAACACGTCATCTGTCATCTGGGGCAGAGCTTGGCTGTGTGTGTATGGTTTTTTTTTTGGTCAAAATATCCAGCATCTAATAATTAATCCGTCAAATTCAACTGAAAATGCGCGATTGGTGTTAATGAAAATACTAAATACAGAGCAAAAACCAAATTAAGCTATCAGCAAAAGAGCTTATAAGTGTAACGGCTTCCGATTGCAATAAAAGTTTCAAAAGTCCAACAACAACAATAGTAAAAGCAAAGCGTAGTGTATGACGAATACAAAAGAAACAACGTCAACAACAATTAATAAAAAAAGAATTAACAACAGGAAACGCAGGTGATCAAGGCAGCGAAGCAAATTGACTTGAAATGAGATGCAAACTCGACGACGTCATCAACAAACGGACCAGCAGGAATACAGCAGCAATTACAGTGTCCCAAACACGTCATTGCAGCAAAACCAGCAGCAACAGCAGCAGCAGCATTCACTAATCCAACTGGGACAGCAGCAACAACAACAACCAGTGTTATACGTCACACAGCAGCCAGTGTTGGAGGCTGCCATTAATATTGGCGAACCGCAGTCGATTTCCGGAGACGTTGACGCTGACGATAAATACGATAAAGCAGCCCGCCAGTGGAATCTGTTCAGCGGCATCTCGTCCCGCTCTGGCCAGGCGTTGCGAACGTTCATCCAACAGCCACTGAGCGCTGCTGCGGCTGTCGTCACAGGTAATCATTCCAGCCAAGGGTACAACACAGTTGACAACAACAACAGCAGCAGCAGCACCTACTACGAGAAGAACGTCTACAGTTTTGGTGGAGCGCAGCCGGAACTTGGAAACTTTGACTTGGAACAGGAGGAACAACCGGAGGTATTCATAATGGCCGCCCGAGAACGTACGGGCGAATTTGCGAATGCGATACGTTCGCTACAATCACGTAACATCACACGGGCCGTCAACATACGGGATCCGCGCAAGGCCAAACAGGTCCAGAGCTATTCCGAGTTTATGATGGTCGCCCGTTTCATTGGCAAGAACATTGCCAGCACATACGCCAAACTGGAGAAGCTGACCATGTGTAAGTCACAATCGAATTAGACTTGGGCGTGACACAAAAAAAAATTAGAACTCTCAAATTACAAACGTAATTTACAATGCCCATCTCTAGGACTGACTTTAGTTATAGTTATGCGCTCACACTTTTCCCCAAATTTCTAGTGGCCAAAAAGAAGAGTCTATTTGACGATAGACCGCAGGAAATTCAGGAGTTGACGTACATCATCAAAGGCGATTTGAATGCGCTAAATCAACAAATCGCTAAGCTGCAGGACATCTCCAAGGATCAGCGACGGACCACAAATGGCAAGCATCTGGTCTCACATTCCTCGAACATGGTGCTCGCCCTACAATCCAAACTGGCCAGCATGAGTACAGACTTCAAGCAGATACTTGAGGTGCGCACCGAAAATCTCAAGCACCAGAAGACGCGACGCGACCACTTTAGCCAAGGACCCGGTCCGCTGGCTGCTCACACCGTTTCACCATCGACTGCCAAGCAGGGCTCGCTGCTGCTCAGCGAGGAGAATCAGGCGGTGAGCATAGATATGATGGGTGGCAGCGATACGACGCCGTTGCTCGGTCCACCGGCGCGACTGCAGCAGCAGCAGCTGGCCATCTACGATGAGTCCGACACGTATGTGCAACAGCGTGCCGAGACAATGCAGAACATTGAATCGACCATTGTGGAGTTGGGCGGCATCTTTCAACAACTCGCGCATATGGTTAAGGAGCAGGAGGAGATTGTAGAACGCATCGATACGAATGTGGCGGACGCTGAATTGAATATTGAGGCGGCGCATGGCGAGATTCTTAAATATTTTCAATCCGTTTCCAAAAATCGCTGGCTCATGATTAAGATATTCGGTGTTTTGATATTTTTCTTCCTATTCTTTGTTATTTTTATGTCATAATTAATGCAAAATATCCCCATACCAAACACCCGAAAAATCCCCAAACTCCCGCAATTCTAAATTATTGTGAATACATGGCATACACATATACATCTATATAAATATATATTTTTATGGAAATTGGAGTTTGAAATGTACTATAGCAAAGATCGAATGCAAAACCGAGTCTTCGACTAACGATTGTAAAATAAAATTATCAAGATATGTACACAAAACGTAGGTTGAACATGTGAAATTTTTATATATCCATATCAGTGCTGGCTCTGATAAGAATGTACTCTAATCTTTACGACGTCAAGTGCTCAGATCCGTAGTGCGGCCCCAAAGATATAACATTCTCAAGCGTCAGTCGAAAAGGCCGCTGTCCTTCAAGCTATGTGGAAAATAAATTCATTATCAAGCATATTATTTCTAGTTTTACTTTATTTGTTTCAGGTTTTGACTACCAAAATGCAAACTATTACAAATAATAATTATTATAATAAAAACCGTTACAGATCTCCAACAATACAGACAAAATATATATAATAGAGGATTGCCGTAGATATCTTTGTTATGAATCTCATTTATGAATTACAAACTTCCAAAAACTTTACACATGAAAATATTGTTCGCTTCGACACGGAGTTGAGTGTGTGTGGCTGTGTGTGTGTGAGGTGTGTGGCGCATACAAGATGACAATTTCTTTAATGTTTGTAAATGTTGTACATAGTGGATGCGCTGTAGGTGCCAACAACAATGAGATCCCCAGGCAGTTGCTCTCCATCTCTATGTCGAGATGAGCGAATAAACCATGCTAAAATTAGCCAGAAATATGAACAAAAAAACATAACGTTAGACAAAAGAGTACAACAAATATGTTCTATTAGCGCATTATTACCCGTATATATAGCAGAAGAAGCAAATTAAGTAGACGGCCAATTTAATCCAACCCTCACGCATATGAAGCGCTAACGTGTCCGTCTTCAGCACTGTGGTTGGGTCATACAAACCCGGACCCGACATCACTGGACGATTCTTGTAGCTGCAAACAATTAAGGGAATCAGAGAAAACTGTACATAAGACATTGAGAATCGATGCACGACTTACCGCCATATATGATAGGCAATGAGGGGCATGTTGAGGCACAGAGAATACCATTCGCCGCAGCACAGGAATAATAAATTTATAAAAACGTGCAACATATATTCAGGTAATACGAGCTACAAGAAATTGGGGCATCGATTAGTCATTATTAGTCATTGATATTAGTTAAATTCACTTACCGGGTTGAGACTGTTGCATTGATCAATTGGATTTTTATAATCTGTTTTTAGCTCATCGAACGCAATGACTTGAAATATTGCGAAAAATATTAAAAATGCATCGCCGATAAGCGCCACAATGTACGTGAATGCGGTGAAGTTAAAGGCCATTGTGGCGGGCGGTACTCTAATACTGCTGGTTGGCTTTAAATGTTTTGGAAATTAATATCCAAATTCTTCGTTTATTTTTTGTACAATTTTATAAATACGCACTACGTACCCTGCTACATGTGTGTGTGAATCATGTATGACAGCTGTGGCTGTAGCTGCCGTCTGCCTGTTAACTTAACATTTCGAATAAAATGTTATTAACAGCTTGCTTAAATTCTGCACAGGTCAAAATGCCGTTAAACGTTCTAGAGAATCTCGAATTTTTTTTAAATGTAATTTGCCTGGAACGTTATTCAAAAGTTGTTATAACCAAAACTAGTTTTGGCAGAAATTGTGTTTCATTTATTTATTTAACAGAAGCATAATAGAAGGGTGTGAAGTATGAAATTATTAGAGCAGCTGTGTTCCAGGGCTGCAAAAATAATATGATTTGATGTGATCGAATATTGAATTTCGGTAATACTATCAAATCGGAGTGAATTAAAATGCAACATAATTGTTGTAGTGTATGTTTATTGATTTACTTATTGGATAATAATGTTGTTAGCTTGTGTTTTTTGATTAATGAGTACTACATTTCTTCGTAGCTATATTGTTAGCTCATTGGGACATTCTGTGCGTATACTGTGCAGCCCTGGTAGCATTTGCCGCGAGATTTTTCATACTTGTGCGTTTCCAAACCGCCATTGCGATTTTCACTCCAAAGAAGAAACACAAAATTTAAGTAAACTATCCATAAAATCTCTTTCAACAATTGAGTGACATATTTAGTATTAGAATTATTGGTGTGAGAGAGATGTCTCAATTTAATTTTGTGAGCGATCTACAAAATGCCCTAATCCTAGACGGCGAGACGCGTGGACCTGCGCCCCGCTGGAAGAAGAAGCTGGAGGCATCGCTCAATGGCACCGCGAACACTACTCGATCAGTGCTCTCCGTGTCGTACAACACCAGCTTCTCGGGCGTTCAGGCGTCAACCAAAACGCCGGGCAAAAGCACCGAGGCAGCCAAGGGCAAAAAGTCGACAACAACTCCAACAAAGACTCCAGGCGGCGGTGATCGTTTTATACCAAATCGTGCAGCTACTAATTTTGAGCTGGCGCACTTCCATTTCACCCAGGGCAACAAGGAAACGGGCGATAAATCAGATGAGGAGAACGACGCTCAGCAGCCCACAAGCAGCAGCAACACCAATAACAACAATAACGAGAATAATGTCAAGGCATCGGCCCATAAGAGCGAACGTAAGAAACTCATCGCCGAAGTCGCCCAGCTTGGCGAAAATAATGGTGGACGCATTCTGTGCTATCAGAATAAGGCGCCCGCTGCACCCGAATCTCATACAAATCCCTTGAAGGTTGTCTACTCCATCAAGACGCCCATTTCGACAAAGAGCGGTTCACGCTATATTCCGACCACATCCGAACGCATACTCGATGCTCCAGATTTTATTAATGACTACTGTAAGTGATATACAGAAATTAAATTAAGTTTGTATGTCAAATGTAACAGGCAGAAGCCCAAGTAGCACATATAGTCTTCTGTCCGTCACAGCTATCAACTTGAATTTTGTTGTATTTTATAATTAGTTTTTTATTTGATTTTCGGCTAATTGTTTCTTACCCATCTAGATCTGAATCTGATGGACTGGAGCGCCGATAATATTGTGGCTGTTGCTTTGGGCAATTGCGTTTATCTGTGGAATGCGGCCAGCGGCAACATTGAACAGCTGAAGGAGTACGAGGAGGGTGACTATGCATGCTCTCTCTCCTGGATACAGGAGGGACAGATCCTGGCCATTGGCAACAGCACTGGTGCCGTCGAGCTGTGGGACTGCTCAAAGGTGAAGCGTCTTCGTGTCATGGATGGGCACAGTGCTCGTGTTGGCTCTTTAGCCTGGAACTCGTATCTGGTGTCGTCGGGGAGCCGTGACGGCACCATTATACATCACGATGTGCGATCGCGTGAACACAAGATATCCTCACTCACAGGCCACGCCCAAGAGGTGTGCGGGCTAAAGTGGTCCACCGATTTCAAGTACTTGGCCAGCGGTGGCAATGATAATCTGGTGAACGTGTGGTCGCTGGCTAGCAGCGGCGTCGGCACCGCCACAGAGCCACTGCACAAATTCAACGAGCATCAAGCGGCGGTGCGCGCCTTGGCCTGGTGCCCGTGGCAGGCCAACACTTTGGCCTCCGGCGGCGGCACCGCAGATCGTTGCATTAAATTCTGGAATGTGTGCAACGGTTCGCTAATCAAATCGGTCGACTCCAAGTCGCAGGTGTGCGCCTTACTCTTCTCACGCCACTACAAGGAACTGATATCGGCGCATGGATTTGCCAACAATCAGCTAACCATTTGGAAGTACCCCACGATGGTGAAACAGGCCGATCTGATCGGACACACATCGCGTGTCCTGCAAATGGCAATTTCACCCGATGGCAGCACAGTGATCAGTGCCGGCGCCGACGAAACGCTGCGACTATGGAACTGCTTTACGCCCGATCCCCTAGCATCCAAGAAAGTGGCCACCGCTACTAGCAATGCCAAGAAGAGCGTGTTTCGCCAGAGCATACGCTAAATGATGCTAGATGCCTTAAATTATGACTGAAGCTCTCTCAAGTAACTCGGACTGTTTTTTAACTAAATGAAAAATGTGTTAGTCTTAAGTACAATTTTGTAGTGGCCAATTGAGGTTTGTCTTTTAATAACTTGATGTATTTCGATCTTAAGTTTTGTGCATTCAATATGTATTATGTATTTCATAGGTTTATGTTTCGATTTTATATGATATGTACGTGGTGTGTATAAATAAAATGCTTGCCATACTGCAACCTTATACGCTTTATTCCGTTCGAATACCTTTTCATTTTTTTTAGTTTTTTTTTTTTTTTTTGGGCTTACATGGTAAACAATGTAATATACATTAATGTTTGTGTTGTGTGTGTTGTAAGTTGTAAGTACATGTTGGGTGGTTGCATTGCTGGTGACTCGTTCTTCGTGATTGTTATTTGTTCATCGTCGTGGTTTTTGTGTAAAGAACTTGCGTCAAAATATATCGCATATGGGTTGGCTTCAGCAGTTATTGGAATTATAGCGTTGTTAATTATAATATAGTAGAATGGATTGTTAATGCATTATATATTATGTACAATTGATGATGCGATCTCAAGCAACTGTCATGGGATTGCCGCCATTGTAGCTGACAAAGTAACGCGGATCACCAAAGCGATCGTACATCTGCAAGAAAAAACACAAGACATTTAAGAAAAATGTAAACAAATAAAATTTAATAAAATATGGAAAAACAAACTGAAACTAAAGCATTTATGAAAAAAAACCAAACAAAAAGAAAAGTAAAAGAATACCAACAAAATAAAAAACAAAACGCTTGTGCAAAAAATTAACTACAAGTAAATACTTAAGATACATGCATTTATACAATATACATATACTTACATACTTTTTATAATAACTCAGCTCGTTAAATAATTTCAATTTTGATATAGTCAGGTTTTTGTTTTTGGGTTTTTTTTTTGGTTGTGTTTTAGAATAAAATGTTTATTTGCAACATAATTCATTCAGTCAGAACATTGAAACATCAATTAAATTTAACTAACTTAAGTTATGGTATATAATTATTTCTTTTCTTTCGTTTTCTCCAAATATATCGTGGTTATTAAGAGTTAGGAGCCAGCATGTTTAGCTGCCAAATACGTACATTTGTATAGTAAGTAGTTCTAGTACTAGTTCTAGTTTTAAGATATATAAGATCTAAATGTTAGTTGCCTACACACACACACACACGCACACTAATAAACAAAACACACACACACATATATAATACATACAGAATGAGACATATGTAGAGAGAGAAAAAGACATTTTACATTTGAACATCTTAAACTAAGTGGATAATAGAATAAAGTGGAAGGAATACGTCATTTAAAACAGTGATCACTCGAATTTATAGAGCTTTTATTCTTCGTTTTGAAACATATATAGCATTCACAAATTATAATAATTTATGGAACTGTTCTAATTTTCGAGTGATCATTGTAGCAGCACAAATGTTTCATATACAGATAATGAGATGGATGGATTTTTGTTTACATAGCATATGTATATAGATGGTATTATTGCATTTTGTTCGTTATTTTGTTGGTTGGTTCTTGCAATGGGCAATTTATCAGCTTTCAAGTTGGCGATCTACTAAAACATAGAGCGGCCTTTTACTGTATATATCATTTAAATTGGGTTTGCTGCTGTTCCTTTTTTTTTTTAGTTTAACAATACATTATTTGTTACAGTACAATTAATTTCTCTCATTTTTGTTGTTGTTGTTGATATCTAGATTCAACTTTTTACTGAATACCAGCATTCAGTATTTTGGGCTCTTTCATAGCTTATTTCCTTGAACATTTTGGAAGCTGTTGGTGGTGACCCGTAATGGTTACTCTTATGTTCTAATGGATATCTCAATGATATTCTATTCTGTTGTTGATTGTGTTTTTTTTTTTATTATTCAAGTTTTCTTGTATTGTTTTTTGTTTAGGCTGTGACGCTCACCTTCGTATCGTCTAGATCTTCAATATCGCTACTGTCATAATCACTATCGGGGGGCGTTAATGTCTCCGCGCCGCGTTTCTCGAGTATGTTCTGCATACGGGATTTGTTCAGTATGCTGGCAACCTGATATGCCGTCAGGCCGGCATATGTGGCTGTCTCCAGATTCAGTTTCTCGCATTCATCTAGCAGAAAATTGGCCAAATCCTCGTTGCAGCACTCAATGGCAATGTGCAACGGTGTGCGTCCACCTTTGCCCTCCTGCACAACAATGCAAACAAGAAATACAGTTCATTAACATATTATTAATCGTTTATAAATTCGAGTTCAAACTTACTCTGGCATTAATGTCAGCACCGTGAGAAACCAGAATGCGCAAGATATCAATATGCCCGGCTCCGGCGGCCAAATGTACGCAACGCTCACCTGTAACGAGGCAAAAGCAATAAACACATATTAAAAAAAGTTCAATTATAATTAATTAGATATTTTCTAGAAATTAATATTTATTCAGAGACACCGCATTTCTGACCACAGTACGCTCTGCTTAAGCTTCATTTATGAATGAAATACGATCCCTTCTAAAAAGCGCTCGTCGAAAAAAGCTTTGCTGTGTTTTTGTTTAACAAGTAGCATTTTGAAATATCAACAACAAGCAGCAGCAAATGGCAAAAGCTTTGATTACGGCAACAGCAGGTAGGAGAGTGCGGCGGCGCAGAGGGCTTAGCTTAGCGAGCGCTTTTGCCATACGTACACAATACACACACACACACTCAGACACATTTTGTTGTTAGTGTGCGTTGAAAAACCCAAGAAATTCCCACAATAAAACAGCAGCACTAACAACAGATACAATAACAACAGCAGCAAAAGTCAAAAAACCAGCAGTGGCAACAGCAACAGCAACAATGCAAAATTAAAAAAGAAAAAAATTAAATAAAGTAAAGTTAACAAACCAAACAAGCTGACTTTTGTTGGGCCGGCGGCGGCCAACAAGTTTGCTCAAGTTCAAATTGGTTTAAGTTGAGAAGAGCAAAAATGTTTGCACATAATTTATACGAAGACAAACAACAACTGAAAGCAACAACAACCACAAATAAACCACTAAATATGCAACGATAGCAATACTTCAAAACTAGCATGGGACGCGTCGAATAACGCTGTTTGATCGCGTATATAAATTAAAAATCAAAAGCACGGCTGAAATCAAAAATAGCTCTTGGCTTTGTGGTTAGCAGTTTTTGTTGTTGTTGCTGCTGTTAATTTGAGTTCGCTGTTACACGTGCTGTTGATTGACTTTCACACACACACACACACTTGCAAAGCTCAACTCAGCTGCTCAGTTGTTTTTTGAGCATGCTCATTGGAATTCAATTTCCGTAAGAACTTTCAATGAAATGCATAAAAGTTGCGCATGCGTTGACAACTGTTGGGAAATTTATCGATCGCTTATCGTTCTAGCATTTGCATGCGTGTGTGTGTGTGTGTGTGTGAACTAGATATATCGATTTGACAGCTGAGATCGATTAATATTAAGCTTGGAATGCAGCAACTGGAGCAATTTGATTGAATATTGGTTTTTTTTTTGTAAGTTGACACTGATAAATTTAAATTGAATTTGACAGCGACAAATTCGCATTGCAATTAATCATTAAGAAGGCTGCGAAGTTAATCATTATGATGATTAAAAAAGCTGACTCAAGGGAATTCCCAGGCATGATTAAACAATTTGATAATGACAAAACAATCGATTCTAAAAGTAGCCACTTTATAGAAGACAACTATTAACTTATAAACTAAATTCGGCATCTTAAAATGATCGGCATTTGGATGGAAAAGAAAGCAGATATCTAGCAAGAAAGTTAAAGGCGGGTTTTGCTTTGATTGGATTATTGGCTTCAGTTCATTTCGGCTGCCAAAAGGCTAACAAACAATAACAACAATTGTGTCACAAGTTTTAAATATAAACGATGACAGCATTTTTTTTTCTGAGTTTTTTTTTTTGTTTGTGTTCGTTCGCCCAATGAGCCAAACGGAGCGAGTCCGAGCGATCAGCAGCCAAGCATCAGCATCTCTGTCTGTGGTCACCATGGGCATGGCTGGCATGCGGCGAGAGAAGTCGAGATTTTAATAATACGAGCGCATAAAGGAGGAGATAGTAAAAGCCAAGTCAAGCACAGTTCCATTGTTGCTATATTGCCTCGCCTCGGCCCGATCGTTAGCATACGATTAAAGTCTTAAATAGCTGGCTTGTACATGAATATATAGCTATACAAAGACCTATACAAATATATACTTACATAAATACATCTTATATATATATATATAGATATATAGATATATATATATAGATATATATATGTATATATATATATATATATATATATATATATAGGTATATTTATAAAGCGCGTTTAGAGTTAAATATGAAATATTAAAGACAAAAAAGTTTGCTCCAATCTTGGGGAATTCCCAAGCTGCGTCACGCGTCTTAGATTTCAAATTGATACAAATTAGTTCCAGCGACTAACCAGAGTTCAGTTTATCATTATCCAATCCAAAGCTTCATCTGGGGCTGGGCTGGGCTGCCAACAAGTCTGAGCAAAGCCACCCCCCCCCCCCCCCCCCCACACACACACACCCCAATAAAAAAGCGAATGAACATCACAAGAAAAAAACGATAAAAAAGAAAAGAAGAAGCGAAGTAGTTAAACTTGAAATCGCTATTTTGCTCGAGCAGCCTGCTTTCCAGAAAATAATATCAAAAACAGTATAATAATCTTGCTAATCGAATGTGAGTTTGAGCAATTAATAAGCGATCGCTTTACGAAACGCTATCAAAATTAAATGCTATTGCGCATTGAGACTGAATCCTCCCCGACAAGCAAACCTTTCTCCAGCAGGCCACTTTAGAATATTATTTGTTCATAGCACACAAAATACATGTGTGCATATATCGTATATGAAATGTACTTGGTACTTTCCGCAATTATTCAACTGGTCTGGTCTTTTGTTATCATCGTCGGCTCTCACTCCACACTCACACACACACACACACACACACACACACCCCGCCCCCCCAACTCCACCACCACGCTTTGCCCTTGCTCCATTTTGTTAGCACAGGCGGCAAGGCAAATTGTGACCTTAAGCAAAAAAACCCAGAGTCGCAAAGTTCATAAATTTATTGACAGCACAAATATTAAGAGAAGGTTTTTGTTATTGTCTTTGCTTAATTTTAATTAATTGTTCTTATTGTTAGCAACGAACTTTGAAGAGTTTTATTTAATAATTTTGTTTTTTTTTTTGTTGTTGTTTTTGCTGTTGGTATTTTGACAACGTGTTTTGCGTTTTTTTTTTGTTTTTTATCTGTTCTGCTGCCCGCCCGCCCATCTGTTGCCAACTCGTGTTAAGCGCAGTTCGTTGGTTGTTTGTCCTTCAGTCAAGTGGATAAATTGAAAAGTTCATTGATTCATAATTAAATCATAAATTTGCTTTTTTGCTCATGAAATGTAATATCTATCAGAATTTGTTTATATTTAGCGATGGGGCAACTCAGACAGCGTCATAATCTTTTTTTAAAGTTAAACTAGTAACGTTTCTTTTTTGTGAAACTATCTCGATTATCAATCTGCTTTGCATATCGATATTTTATTGATGTGTTATCGCTGCAAATCATTTATAAAAGATGTAAAATAACAATTGGAAAAGACAATTTAAATATTTAAACATTTTTTGGAGCTGTGACATTGAAAAGTTTTTTTTTTGTCATATTGAATTTAGGATTTGGTATTACAAAAAAACCAGGCCATTGGGGAATTGGGGAATTACCTGAACCAACAAAAAAACAAAAAACAAAATAAATACACACAAAGACAACTGTTTAAATACAAGAACAATATACAGTTAATAGCTGTTTTGGCTAAAGCCTTCTGGCGCCACATTTGCCAATTTGTTGTTGGAAAGTTTTAAGTGGAAATTAAGTGAAAACCCCAATGTGAAAAAAACAATAAACAGCAGCCAGTTGCCAAATGAAGCGTTAAGTCCCAAACAACAGTAAGCGATCATGTCGCACAAATATATGTTGCTGGATTTTCCAAGTCCAAAGTAATTAATTTGGTTTTTCTATTACACACTCTCTACTCTCTCTCGCTGTCCCTGTCTTTCTGTGATAAATTTTTTTTTTTTTTTGCAAGCCCAAAAAGTTAATTTTGGTCAAGTTATGTCATGAGACCATTTGTTGACTTTCTTTTAAACGAAATGCAAAAATATGCGGTATTTATGGATGGGATAGTGTGTGTGTGTGTGTGTGTATTTGCGAACAGTTGGAGGTGTGAATGATCGTGCCACGTGTTTGTTGCGACCACTCCACTCCAAATCATACCCCGTACCACACTGTATGGTACTTACATACATATATGGATAATACTTGCGGGCATATGGGCAAAACCCGCAGCACAGCGCCAAGAAGAGGTCAGGCGCTGTTGTAAATGAAATGCTGGCCCAAAAGCACTGTCAAGTGCTTGATAAATAAATACCGGTAAAAGTTGCTGTTGACCATTTATGTGTGAGACTAGTTGCATTTATACGTTATTGTTGTTGTTGTTAGGGTTTAACCCATCCATCCATTGTAGGCGAGTACAATAAAGTGTGTCAGCATTGAGGTGAAAATTGTCTCAGCCATAAATATATATATATATATATATATATGTATATATATATATGTATATGTAGAGTCGCATTATTATAATGATCTTCAACTTCCGTTATGAGTGGCGATATTGCATTGGGGCTTAACCAGTTAACTTCATGAGCTCATTATACTCAATACTCGTTTAATACGATATTTTGTTGTTGCGATTTTTTTTGTTGTTTTGTTATTGTTATTTATTAGTTATTTTTATTATTTTTCAATCGGTCGCTGGGAGAGGCCTGACCCCATCGAGAGAAGCTGGCTGACTCGCTATGACTAACATGTTGTTATTGTTGCGATGGAAAATGTCACTGGCAGTCAATAAAACATTTCCAGAATATTAGTAAAATAATCATTTTATTTATTAGCGTTAACAATTGTGGGTTAAACCTGTTTGTTTACGTACGCAACGTAGTACCAGTCCAGACCCCAGGTGGGTAGCAGAACAAATGTTGTTCAATGGCGATAATGTTCGAGTAAAAAACGAAAGAAATGTGCTCGAGAGGGGATCACTTCCTATACGAACAGCTGTCACTTTTAAACAATAGAACACCAAACTCGGTTAATAATATTGACACCATCCTCTGTTGTCAAACGACATTAAGGAAAGCATTCTTAAACATTCAAAAATTACACAATCATTAATTATCGATATCGTTTCGTAATTGCTATGGAAACTTTTGAATAATCAAAATGATACCCAATTCGATAATTATCGAAATTATTTGCCATAAAACAGTAGAATATTTGTATGCCTCTCTGCTCAACTATTGTTTAGAAATAATATTACCCTAAGTGCCTCTTTTTTATCGATTAATTACCATTAAGCTCTTGTTTCACATCACAGCTATAAAAACACAGCACACTTAATGATCAATTACCAATTGTGATCACATAACACCGCAGTCGTTACTCCATATCTAAGTATACACATATGTTCGTCAAAAAAAAACCTGTTTATTTAATGGCACTGCAGTTCAGTACGGCTCCAAAGTACGCTCAAGATTTTAGTACACATATTATGCAAATTCCGCTCAGCAACTACAACAATCACTACTAGTTTCTTAAACGCGTCATCTTGTTTTCTAGTTTCCAGTTTTCATCAGTTTTCTTACGTTCCAAAACGATCAAATTATCCATCTACCGTTCCACGGCATTCCCCACTCAATTACATGCAACCTGCCTATATACAGATAGATGTGCGAAGCCCCATTAATATTTGACTTGTAGAAGGTTACAGCAAAATACGACAAGTCACTCTGATTGCCTTAGAATTAACAAACTGCTGCACGTGTTGTCCGCATTCAAATTTATTTGGATACGGCAAATGTACTGGAATGTGTGTGTGATATTACTATCGATAGTTCAGACATATAAAGTAGGGCATGTAGAAGACTGAATACACTCCCCGTACCTTTGCCATATCTATGATAATTTCTAAATATAATATTCAAGATGCTGAAAATTATATATTAAATGGTATCTTCATAGTCTGAGAAATGAATTTTACATTTAATGAAGTAAACAATTCTGAAATACCATAATGTCAAAGGGTATTCAAAATGGTTGATGGGAAAACCTTTGATAGCACTTATCTTTTTGATAACATTGTTGGGCTGGACGACAAGCAATGTGTGTGTGTGTGTGTGTGTGTAAATGTGGTGTACTTGGGCCATATGTAGTCAATAAGTGCCGTCAGAGCAATAATAAACGACCACCATTGGGGTTTTTCTCGAAAAGATAAGGATTTTGGCCTTAGCTTGACGACGACGCGTCGCGACAATCGCTGCAATTGCCTGTGGGACTATTGGATTTGGCTTATCACCAGTTACCAACTGGGCACAGAACCCAGCCCTGCTGTGTTGTGTTGTGTTCTAAGTGAAGTGAAGTAAATATCGTTATTGGAAAATTATTTAGTTCTTGCAACAGATTCACAGAGATTTGCCATATGTGCTACAAACATATACGCTTGTTTGTCTGTACGCATTTCTTGTCTATCGTTGGGAAATTCCACTGCACATTTTTGACAACAACGATAAGATTGTTGTTATTCGCAAATACGAATACGTTTGACGAATCAAATGAATGAAATCATTAGAAACTCTAATAATGCTTCATAGAAAAAATTTGAAAAATATGTTTGGGAAAAATCCGTAGAGCAAGAATTAATTATTAATGATTAAGTTATGTTTAAACCGGACATGGTTGGAAGCTCACATAATTGTTAGTTTGTCTATATACTTGAGCAACGTCGTCAAATAGTAAATTTGTACACAAGTCTGCTGATAGGTCAGATTTTTAATCACCAGAATATAAGCAAATAATTTGCTTGGCTTATTACCCAAAAAATGGGGCATGTGAAGTTCCCATAAAACTGTACAAAATCGTTTTATTCTTTTTTGGCCAAGAAGAAAACTCGGAAATTCTATTTTTAATAGGTCGTCGCGTGCATTTATTTATATTCCTTAAACCGCAGGCAGTCCAATTGCGTGCCCAAATCGTGCATAAAGTTCATATATATTTGTTTGTATAAATATATACACCTCTATTATAATGACCACGTCAGGGCCAAAGCGATTACCGCTGGTAAACTAGTTGTAATTAGGACGATATTACAGAAATAGCTGGGAAATTCCAAAGGCTAAAGAAAAGCGCGTGGTTGTCATCAAGAAATATACATGCACATATATATATATATATATATATGTATATATATATACACGACTATATATTATATATATTTCTAGTGTGTGAACATTACACACTTTGCTGATAAGTTGTCTTTTTTGATAACCCTTGAACTCACTTTGCCATTGCTCTTCACAATTATGCACTGCACGTACAATGTGGCCAGAAATAACTGGCACATAGTTTCTGTCTACATATGTGCATTTGTTTCCGACATATTTACTTTAAATTTGAAATAACTTGGCTGATAGCCAGGCGCGACAAAGAAGAAGAAAAACCAGCGACTATTTTCGTAACATTTTCCACAAGCGAATTGCATTAAATTTAAACCAAAGAATGCAAAAAGCACGCATTAAAAAATTAAACGATACGAATAAGAAAATAGCTCGTTAAATTTAGACAACATTTCTGAGGTAGGAATAGATATTTTTATAGTAGACTGCTTAACAAACACACACATATATATTTATATATATAAATACATCAGTATTGATATTTCCCGTTTCTTATAAAAAACGGATTTATTTGTGTTATTCACACTCGAGTTTTTCCTTAACAAAACCCTATGACGAATTCTCATTTCTTTGTGCAGTTCGCAGAAATAACATTTCCCCCCTGTTATTATAACTGTTCTTTTCTTTTTTATTTGGTTTACCTACTTTTAGGGATCAATCAACATATAATTAGTGCATCAATGACGTCAATCAAACAAGAAAGTCTTGTGACTCTTGTGTAGAAACCCAATTGAATATGATTTTATAACATCTGGCATTTTAGACACTCGAATCGCGCACATTTAAAATTGCCTCAAAAAAATAATAATAATAATAATACAAACACACAAATAAACATATAACTTAATGTGTCTGCCTTTGCATGGGAAAACCCAAAAATTTGAAAGAAAAAGCTGTCGTTGTCTTCGTGTCATCGTTTCGCTTGCCGTTCGATACTCTTCAAATGGAGGCGGATATTTAGACTTTGGCATGCAACTGGCTGTCTGCCTGTCTGTCTGTCAGACGTCAAATTGTCTGATGGGTTGAAAATTTATGTTTGATTGAAGAATTGCCTATGGAACTTTGATTTTTGTGTTATAGAGATAACGATAATGAATGAAAAAAAAAAATGGATTTATTTATTAGTTGAATATTTCCACAAATGATTAAAACAGAGCATTAAACTGTCAGCTTGTATAAGTTTGTGTTTTCCTTTGTGCTTCTTTTAAATTTAGTTTCTTTTTATTAGGGGGAGGGGGCTATGTCTGCATTGAGCCAGCCAAGAGATACATAGATATATATATATACATATATATAAGCATAAGTCCATTCCGCATATGTTATGTGCAATGTCTACTCTTCTATATATAGATTACAAGCATATACAAATGTAGATGTGTGTGTGTGTGGCTGTTCGTTCAGCAGCAGCTGTTTTATCTTGAATGTGAGAGGCATGTGGACCAGAGACCGGTTTGGTCTGGTTTATAAGTAGTAGAGAAGCTGTCAAATGTTTGTTCACCACATGTTTGAGAAAAGAGCAAAGCACTAAGATATAATCAATGGCGAACTCTTTGTTGTTGTTGTTGTTGTTCTGGTTTTTATATTCTTAGCAAGGTTATACATAGCCCAAAAGCGACAATAATCGATTAAACAAACGAAAGGTTAAAGTAAACACACGCATTTATAAGAGTCTATGTATGTGTGTGTGTGTGTGTGCATGGCTATAAAATTGAAGATAAACCCCCTTCAGCAGAGCTCAGCTCAGCTCAGCAACGCCAAACTGTCAAGTTTATTAACCTTTTTGTGTCGACGGTTGCACAAGCTTCAACACTTTTGTGTTTGAACAATATAAAAATACTTTTATGTGTGTGTGTGTGTGTGTGTGCATGTGTATGTGTGTAGGCTCTTATGACGACTTTTACTTTCTTCCGGTTTAGTTTCGTTTTCTATTCGAGCTGCCATTTTCAAGTAATTTTCGAAATGCGATATTTGTGTGCATGAAAGCAGCCACGGATTTTTGTTATAGGTTTGCTGGTTAAAGCAAGGAAATTATATTATTTTATTTTCTACAAAATTCTAATTTTAAGAGTCCATGGTTTTCAAGTCAACCACCGCACAACAAACCACACACGCACACACCCCGCTGCTTTCACCCGACGCACACACACCAAACAGGCACCTGTTGTTGTTGGCGCATTTAACTCATTTGTATACAAATAAATCAATAATAACAATCAAGGAAATAAGGCCGCGCCTGCCGTCTCTCAGATACATAATCGTAAAAGTATCTGAAGCTACGGATTCGTGTGTGAGAAGCAACTGAAATGAGCTGGAAATTAAATGGAATTACCGATTTTGCTGTTGTTGTTTTTGTTTTTATTTCCTTGACGCTCAAGATTTGCGCAATTTAAATCTTTTTTTGAAAAATCAAACGTACAATTTATAAACAATGCCACTCATTGCTGACGTCAAACAGAAAACCACATTTGCTTATATACATATATATATATATGTATATATATCTCTTGGTTAAATCAATAACAAAGCAAAAAAGCCAATGAGAAACATATTTTCAGGCGAAAAATGTGGCGAGGCTAAATGTATTTTTGGCTACTGTTCAGCACAGGCCATAGGAATATGTTGGATTATATAAATATCAAATATATATTTCTGTTGGCAGACAATGTCTCGCACTGTGGCTAGCCGATGGCGGGACAGCTAAAATATAGAACTATACTATATCTTTTATTTGCTTTTGGCAACAAATCAAATGTCTCAGAAGTGCCGACAATTTTTTCTGGGTACTATTGCCAAAACCATATTATTATAGTATATACAGAGATATAGATTCCAAAAATGAAATTTCTTAATTTCTACATCAATTTTTGCGGGTTATAATAATGGAGCAAATGTAGAATAATCAATCTACCCGAACCCCATAGATAGGTGTGCATTTTTGCAATAGCTCAATTTCAAAATATATAAATATTGAATTATGAATTGAGAGATGGACTTTTAAAAATATTTTTTAAATAGTTAATGAAGCGTACTCACCATCATAGTTGCGAATCTCCAGATCGGCAGGCAGGTGAGCATAGCTCAGCGAACTGACTGCCTTGTCATTGGAACGATGTCCATATTGGCGATGTGCCTCATGAATCTCCGAGGCGCCAAACTTCTCCGTCAAGGCGCGCACACACTGCTTCTCGCCGGCAACGCAGGACAAATGCAACGCCGTATTGCCATGACGATCACGTACAGTTGGCTATTATATTGCACACAGATAGATAGATGGATAGACAGTTAGATTGATGTATGGATTGATGGGTGTTACTCTTTAAAAGGTGCGCCTGCAACAATTATGGGTTAGGTTTACTCACCTCGGCACCGGCCAATAGAAGCATGCGCAGGATCGTTGGCTGCGCTGTTAGTGCGGCCAGATGGAGGGGCGTCTGGGCCACATCGTTCTGGATGTTCAGGAGGCATGGATGTGGTGCCATGCGTATCAGTGCGGCTACAACATCCACATAGCCCGATATGCAGGCCAAATGCAGTGGACTACAGAGATAAAGAGATAAAGAAAGTGAGTGAGTGAAAGAAAGAAAGAAAGAAAGAGAGAAAGCAGTAAAAATGTTGAGAAATGAGGTAAATGAAACATTTTTACCTGAACATTTCCCACTTGTTGCTTGATCGTTTCGCGGTAAAAACCCACAAATTTGGGATGCCCAAAAGCCTGTTTGCTGTGCGTGAGTGTACCTGTACAGGTAGTACACACACAACCAGACACATACCAGGAAAACCCCTGATTGCCTGACTAACACGTGTCATCGTCGCCGTCGTCGTCTGAAAGTCTAAAGTCGCTTCATTGTTTTGTGATTCATGAAAGTCTCCCCCAGTTGGTGGCCAAGTCTAATTTATAGCGATCTACACTAAGATGACTAAAAGATTTCTCTACACACTAACTATATATATTTGCATTTATTCGGCCAAGCATGGGCAAAGATCTTAGAAAAGCCCAGCAATTAAAACTGGTATATTCCTATAAATCTCTGCCTTTTTTCTTATATTATGCATTTCAAATATATTTAACAATCTCTAACGATACGTATAGTTTACACTTACTTATGTATTTAGTTATAACATAGCCAATCAATGAATTATGACTGTGCTACCCACAATTAACTCTCATATAAATAGTCATTGCTTTGGGGCTTATTAAAATATTTTACTATGGTAAAACCGAGATGATTCTTAGTCACATTTTTCTTACATATTATTGAAGAGAATCTTGGATTTAAATGTCGATTGCAATTTTAATTTAAAGATTCCAATTAATATGGGATATCGTCCCTGTTCCTTTGCTTTAAGTAAATTACGAAAATGCGAATTTGATGTTTTTTACTTACGTGTCGCCATCGTCGTTCTGTTGATAGAATTGCTCCCAGGCATTGATGATGTTGATGTTGTTGCTTCCGCTCAATGGTGCAGTTGCACTTGCAGTATTTCCAGCTGCATTTGTTGCTGTTGTTGCAGATGTTGTTGTTGCACTGCTGTTCTGTGGGGCGCTTCTTCGTCCAGCGGAGGCGTTGGCATTTGTTATTGCTGTTGTTGTTGTATTGAGATTGTTCAAAGCTGTGCCGCCGCTGGCGAGGCTCGATTGTACGGTCCATTGCGGTATGCCCGTATCGACATTGTGTTTGAAGCGCATCTGCTCAACGGCCGGCTGTTCGGCGCAAGATTCAGCCCCTTTTTGATTTGTCTGCTGCTCCTGTTCCTCGACCTCCTCGTCGGATACGTCCTCCGTTGGTTCCTCGTCAATGATGCCCGAATCGAGCACCACTTGCTGTTTATCCTTGGCCCGGGTCTGGTCCTGCTCCTGGCCCTTGTCCAAATGTCCTGAATGTTTTTTCTGTTGCTCCTGTTCAGGCTCGTCGTCGCTTAGTTCGCCGCTAAAGATTTGAGCTGATTGCGGGCCGGATATGAAACCAGAATCACTTGTTTCGCTTTGTGCTGCAAATTCTTTTTGCTTGTTAATGGCGGCTCGGCTTTCTTGATGTTGTTGCTGCTCGCTGCTTTTACCGCCAAATGTTGTTGCTGATGATTTCGATTGTTTACTGTTAGTTTCAATTGCTGCTGCTGTTGCTTTTTGTTGCTGCTCAACACTGAGAGCTGGAAGAGTGCTGGCAACGCTACCACCACCAGCACCAGCACAGCTACAATCCTCTACCGTTTCCTTTTCCTTGTTATTATCACTTGTTGCTGCTGTTGCCGTTTGGTTCCACATTTTGAACTTTTTGCCTGTTGCTGGCTCTTTTTTGCGGTTTTGCGTTAAAGTTAATATTCTTCCTATTTTGCTTCTTGCTTTGCTGCTTTTTAATGCCGCACACAATTTTCTTTTTTTAGTTAAGTATTTTTTCACATATGTAAAAATATATGTATGCGCTCAACTGTTGCTTCTCGTAGATTCTGCAAAAATTTCTTTTATAAATAAGTGGAAATTCACACGCTGAAGTTAGCTTTTAAGCTTTGCTTAACTCACTAGCTTCTCACACACACAAACAAACACAAGCACAAACACACACACACATAAATTGGTCGCTCGCGTAACTGCGCTTTAAGCGTTCCTCTGGCAGTCGCGCATTCGCTGCCTACCATAAGTGTGAGTGAAACGAATGTAGTGTGGGGCATACAAGTGAAAACGCAATAACAGAAAACGACAGACGAGATTAGCGCATGTTGAAGTTATGATTGGCAACAACAAACATACTTGTTTTAGTTTCTCATTTACTGGTAATACGACGCATGCAGTGGAAATTCTTATATTTTTCAGTTGTCTGCTTTATTTTCAGCTTGCGCACCTGTCTTCGTTTCGCACACACCTACAGTCACTCAACACGCACACAAACACAAACACACTCACAATCACACCACACATATACATTCTAGCAAGCAGCCGAGGCTGTTTCTTTTTTTTCAATGCACACAAATTATAAGTTTTCCTCTATGTATCTGCTGTTGTTTGATTTATATTAGGTATTATTATTATATTTTATTATACGCGCACACACCTTTTAGAATTGTCCGTTATTGTAACTTGTTTTGGTGTTCCATATGAAATGTACGCGTTTCGCTTTAACTTTTAATTGACTGAACTGCGGTCATATGTGTCGACTCCTTTGCGTTGAAAATAGCACTGAACGCTGTGCCGAAGCTGGTTAAATTTAGCTGTGCTGTGACTATATTCACTGCAAAGCTCTGATGGGTGGGGGAATCCAAATGTCGTTGCCAGACTGTTGTGCTTTGTGTTAAAAGCTTTTTGATGTAGGGCGCGTAGTGCCATAAACTTTATCTGCGGTTTGAAAGTGTGAGCACTTTACAGCAGCAGCAACAACAAAAACATACACACAACCAACAACAATAGCAACAAAAACAAAAAGAACAGTAATTCTTAAAACTACAATTAAGTACCATATGCAAGTATGTTGTTCTTATGGGAGGTACAACGTGCGCAACGCTCAGCGTCTAAAACCTGAATGAAGTGCGTGACGCGAAGTCGAAGCCTGGACGAAGAGAAGATATGCTAAAAATGGCTGCAGCTGTTGCAGTAGAAAAAGGAACAACATTTTGAAACACTAGCGTTCTGATCCTTGAGAATGGCAAAGTAAACTCAACTCTAAAATTGAACAGAAAATAGTATATAATTAAAAAATCTATAATTAATAGTCAATAATTAGCTCGAATATAAAGGACATCGATCTCAACCAATGCCAGAGTGTGACTCAATTTGATGGGTATTTTTATTTTTATTTTTTGCTTGCGGCTTTCTTATCTGTCTGTTATTCGTCACTTGGGATTTTCACCAAAATATTGCTAGTTCAGAGAATCGGGATCGGAAGATTAATACGTGCAAACTTCAATATTTTTGACACATCTGTGTACGTATTTATGCACATTTATACGCATTTGGGGTTTTTTTTTTGCAAATGAAATCCGCTTTGAGCTATAAATTATTGTAGATTATTTTAAAAAATATTTTATTATTTTATTTACTTTAAACTTAATTAAAATGTTGTTTCAAAAATGAAGAATACGTTTTGCGCATTTCAATATGAAACTACATAATTAACTTAAAAAAAGAATAATAATATTTTATGTATTATATTCACTTAATATATTTCGTGTTCTATTAGAAAAATTACCTGGATTCAAACAACCGCGTAAATAGTCTGTGCTGGAAAATGAAGTTGGCACGTTTACTAGCGTTGTGCAGCACTTAATGCAAAATGAAGAAGAAATAAGAGTCCAAAACATTTGTTCATAAAATAAGATCTATTAGAGATTGAGTTTACATATGCTAAGTTGCGTGGCCGTTGTGAGAAGCATGACCAAGCAAGCATGTGGCATGGATTTAAAGCAGGTGGTCAAGGAGTTGGAAAGATTTGCGCCCACAACCCTAGCAGAGAAATGGGACAACGTGGGTCTTCTGATCGAACCAGCAAAAGATGTAATTCAACATTTCAATCTCAGTTTGCAACAATTTTTCTAATGAGCAAACTGTAATTTACAGAAAGTAGTACATAACATTCTGCTGACCAATGATCTGACGGAGCCGGTGATGAAAGAAGCTGTTGATAAGAAAGTGGATTTGATTATTAGTTATCATCCGCCCATCTTTAAGCCGCTGACACGCATCACAATGGGCAATTGGAAGGAGCGAGTGGTGGCCTCTTGTCTGGTCAACAACATAGCACTCTACTCACCCCACACGGCATGGGACAAAATACCAGGTGGCGTGAATGATTGGCTAGCCCGGGCTGTTGCTATAGAGGACATTGAACCGCTGATCCCAGAACCGGGCGCTAAGCCAGATACTGGTTCCGGCCGTCTAGTGAAGACCAACATGCCCCTAGGCAAGATTGTGAGTTATTTGCAAAAGCTTATACAGAATGATGTGCACATGGCCTGTGCTAATGGCCATAATTCAAATTTCAAAGTGAAAACGGTCGGCATCTGTGCCGGCTCGGGTGGCTCGGTGCTGAAGGGTGTGACGGCGGATCTGGTCATCACCGGCGAGATGTCGCATCACGAAGTGCTGGACTTTAATCACAATGGCACCACGGTCCTGCTCTGTAATCACAGCAACTCGGAGCGTGGATTCCTTCGTGTATTTCAGAGACAGTTTGACGATCGCTTGAAGGGCGCCTGTTCAGTGATGATATCCAAAATGGATACGGATCCATTGACTACAAAGCAAAGGGCCAATTAAGAATCGAAACAACTCATCACAATCAAAGTGTTTAACATTTGCATTTTGTATACAAAGAAATACAATTAATTGAAAACTTATATCTAAACTTGATCCAGCTTGAATTTAAGGCTCTTGCTGGCTGCATCGTTGCGATGCAACTGATACAGTAGACGCTGCTCCAAATGCTTTACGGCCTCCACAGTGAGGACCAAGGTGTCGTGCTTCAGCATCGAGTAGACATTTAGTCCAAATGAGGGCATCAGATTCACATACCCAATGGAGTCGGTGGCATAGCAAATGTTCTCCGGAAAAATCTCTTGCCTGAAAAGGAAATGTGCTAAGATAAGATATGTATGTATATTAATTATGTACATTGGCCGCGCACTTGTCAATAATCAGCACAGATGGTCCCCAGTTGCGCTCCGCTATCAGATCCCTGATGAATTGTGCATCCCGTGTGGGCAACTCCACGTTCTCAATGATGTGCAGATCATCCTGGGCGAGTTTAACGCTCAGCGTCGATGTCAGGCCCAAGACGCGTGTGTAAAAGGGCAGCATATAGAAATGGGATGTTGGGGAACGGGGACCGTGTACGATGCCGCCGCCCTTGAACAACGGTGATCGTATCGAGCCATGACGAGCACGTCCCATTCCCTTTTGTGGCCAGGGCTTGCGTCCGCCGCCGCGGACCTCGGCGCGTGTTTTGGTATGCGCCATGCTTACATAACGATACTTGCGCTGCCATTCGATGTTCTCTTGTATGATGTCGACCCGCGGCTGTGCTGCGAACACATTCGGGTGCAGTTCCATCATGCCCACTTTACGCTCCTTCACTGCATCAACATTCTCAATCCACGCCTGCCTGGCACTGTTCCGGTTTACGGGCAAAAATTGTGCATAGTTCTGTGGCAATATCAAAGCCGGCTTTGTTGCGGCTGCTTCACTGCTTGTCGCCTTGACGCTTGCATCGCTCTGGCAGGCAGCGTGTGTATTCGATATATTGCGTGCAATTGGATGTAGAAATTGTCGTGTTTTATTTAAAAAACTCAACATTTTGTTAAATGTGCTTCGAATGAGCACCAATTGTTGATATTGTGCCGACTTATCGATAGATTTGTGATCGAGCTGCCGCCACATTTTATCGCTACAGTGCTAGTAAATAATCAAACAGTTTGAATCATTTTTTATTTTTTTTATTTAAATAAGGTACATTTACAATTTTGATGCGGCTCTAAAATTAAAGCGAATTAATGTGTCCCTTTGTGTTGTAGCATGCAATAAAAATTATTTACACTTCCACTTGGCTGCCATTTCAATATCTCATGATTTTCTTTGTCTATAACGCAGACGCAATCGTCCTTAATGTTTCCATCTTCGTCGCCGTAACTGTGACGGGAAAATCTATAGCTTAAATCGCAGAGCACTTTAACATCATCGCAATTGCTGCGTGGCTCGGGAGCATTGCGTCGATTTTTATCCTTGTTGCTTCTGTTCGAACTGCCAAACAGATCCGCTAACTTTGGCTTCTGTTTAAGCTGGTACAGACAGACCAGTGATGATTTTGCTTCTGGGTAGCCCACAGACTCCTTTCTTTCACGCTTTATTCGATCCCCAAATAAAAAAATGTTTGAGCTCCTTCGAAGCAATAATCTGCTTCTTGATGGGGACGGTTTAGACTTCAAAGGATCATCGTTCTCTGTTTCCTTCTTTTCTCGATCTGTTCTCTTGCAAATATAAAGATTTCTGCCTGATTTAGTTGTGTTCTCTTCCAAATTATGCGGTTCTTCTTTCCGTGGCTTCGTTGGTTCCATCAGATCTGATCTAATTTCCTCTTTCTTTTCTTGATTTCTCCATTTGCACATAGCTAGACTATTTATCGATGCTGAATTCTTTGCTTCCGAATGATCCCATTCCTCATCACATTCCTTTGAATATTCATTACGATTCCTACAGGAATCCAAGTTATAACCCTTATTATTTGAGTAATTCTGGGAATTGAATGGATTTTGCCGAATTTGTCGTGGAACATTATCTGTATGGTCCAATCTTGCAAAAGAGGCATTTTTTTGACCTTGGTTAAAATGCTTTTGGGACAGATCTTTTTCCACTGTTTTTTCTTGCATTCGCATTTGATCTTTGGCTTGGCCTTTGTCTCGTCCCCTGCATTCACTTGAATGTTTTTGGAATTTCTTTTTTTCGAAATCACAACTTTCCTGTGTTTTCTCATGTATTCGGAATCGATCTTCTTCTGATTGTTCTTGCTGACTACAGAGATTTTTACTATTGTTATCCATTCTGAAGTATTCACAAGCTTTTCGCTTAGGATCTGTTTTAATTAAAGCTTCGTACTCTGTTGGTTCTCCAAGTTCGTTTTTCTGAATGTTAACCATTGATTCTACTTCTTGTGCAGTTTCTCTTTTGGGCTGTTTGCGGGAATCTTTCTTTGCTGATATTCCATTTAAGATATGACTTTCGTAGCTGCCGTAATCTGGAATGTCTAAAAATATTTTGGTCTTAAGCGAGACTTGAGCTGTTTGGTCTTCAGGTCTTCTTCTTTGAAGTTTAGTCTTGAAATAACTATTGTTAATGGGATCTTTCTGAAAGCTGGTTCCATTTTTCCTTAAGGCCATGGCCATGTGAAAAATTTGTATAAATGATTGAGTTGGCTTCAAGCTCTGAATAGTTTCACAATTCTTATTGTCCGATGAAAGGATTGTGCATGCTTTCAAGTCCTTCTCAAGGGTATCCGGATTACCACCACTACGCGTACGAGATCTGGCCTTAACTGATGCATTCGAATCTGTAATCCTTAAATGATTATTGTTTTCATTTGAATAGCCAAGATAATCAATTTCAGTCTGATTCTCACAGTTGCATTGAACCAGAGAATTTTCATTTTCAGGCTGTTGACCACTGATTTGTTGCTCCGATTCATTCTGTAGATTTTCATAATCCATCTGTGTAGGTATTTCTGCTTGAACCTGGCTTTTCCGGCCAAACTTTACCATTTGGGCATTGGGTTGTTGGTAATAATTATTTTGTTGGGGAAATGAATTGTATGACATGTCATGAGGACCTTCTGCCTGATAGACTTGATTGTGGTAATCCGAATTAAATTGATTACTAGCCTGGGAATTTGTATAGTTGGGAATCGTATTATAATAGTTCTCGGGCGTCATGTTGTATCTGTAGTTTGAATTCGTGTTAGGCAAAAAATCGCTTGCAGAACTCTCAATAACACTATTTTGATCTATAACTGAGATTTGTTGTCGTAACAATTGCTCTTGCTTCTCTAAACCGGCGACTGTCTCCCGAAGGATTTCAATTATTTGATTAACATCACACTTATCATCCACAAGCAGATTTGCCATTACGCCGCCCTTTTTCATTTTCGCTGGTGTTATTCGACACTTGCCACAGTGATTAATGCACGTCTCAGTTGTACAACATTTTTTTTGATAATCATTAGATGGGGTTTGCCCCCTTGAATTGTTATTTTTGTTCCAGTTCATATTCATTGTGGCTGTGGGTTGAGACTTTCTCTTCTCTTTTTTAATTTCGTCGTGCAATTGTTTTGAACTCCTTTGATTAAGTTGATATCGATGGCTCTCATTAGATGAATCTCTTGCGGTTTTTGCCTTCGTGGTGAAGTGATCAATGGGTGCACCACATTTGTGGCATATACAATCTCTCTTACTCTTGATGCTGGCATCACTATACGTTGATGACGGGTTGCTATTGGCTTTGCTTCTGGATGTAACTGGAGATTTTGCATCTGAGTAGCTATTTTCAGGAACTTTAGCTGATGGAACCTCAACATCATACTTTGGCATGCTACTTTCTGGCGCTGTTGTCGTGACCTTCTCCAATTTTTCTTTTTCCATTTGATCATCATTCGGTTTTCTTGAAGGATTTATTGTTGGCATTGGAGCCGTAGTCCTGCGTTTGATGCAGACTGGACATTGGCATGACTTATGAAGTTGTATAAACGGATTCGAGCTTGCCGGCTGTTGTCTGGTTGGCTTACAGCAGTTTCGATATTGGAGTTGGCAGCAATTCTCGGCCAAATGATTGCCTCGGACCACAATGCATTCGGGTAAAGAACTGCATTGAAACTGTTTTGTTTTGGTAGTTGAGTAATTTGGAATTTGCTTGCCTGTCTGCTTGACATTGGGTGCTGTTCGTGAGTTCGGTGGAAGCTCGTTGCCCCTAGGACTCGGCTGTACGCCATTCAAGGAATGTGGAGGCGCACCCTTCTTAAACTGTCGTCTCTTCGAGCCCTTGTGATCAGTTTTAACTAAATTTACAGACTGACGTCTATTTGAGCCTGCAGTTTCAACTAATTTCTGTCGAATTCCTTCGGTTTGTGTCATAGCATTTGAGCAACGACATTGAGTTGAGCTGTTGACTGCTGCTTGCTTATGAGACAGGCTTTCGTCATTGGGATTATATGAATACTGCTCAAAGGATTCATTTCTTGAAGAAATTTTCTTCATTTCATTAGACTTTCTCCTGGAATTTTGCACATAGTCCATCTTAGAAACCCCATTCTGATTGGAGTGATATTTCTCTTGCTGGGTTACAGAATAGCTTTTCCTGATTGGAATCGTAGTATGCATCATGGTGGGTGGTCGGCTAATGTGCTCAATGCTTTTCAAATGCTCCGAGGTTGGATAATGCATTTCCCCAACTCTTTGTTGGTTTTTAATGGTCTCATTGTCATTGGAGGCCCGACTGTCGATGGCCGATGATGTGAAGCCGTCATTGGTCCGAGACATTCCTGCTGCATTTATGGAATGCGTTGAGCCTGGTGTCGGATATTTGCTCCAGACACAACAACAGCTGCACGCGTTTTCCGACTGACCTCCTGCTTCGCCGCTGAAGACACGCTGTTTACCGAATCCTGAGGCATCTATGACATGCTCCATCCTAACTATGTCGGGTGAGCTGTTGACTTGCTTAGACCCATAGCCCATATCACTTTGTACCGACTTGTGGCGCATCCTTGGCTTTGGCTTCTCCAAAACCTGTCTGATGCGTGAGTTGTCTTCAATTGTGGACTCCTTCGTGGCGCTCTTTGCCATTGGTCGCAGCGAGCACTGCACGCAATTATCAATTTTCTTTTGATGGTGGGCTCCTCCGGGATGATCGGCTAAGCGCTGATCGTAAATTGTGCGATGGAGTGCATCGCAATTGGTTATATCATTTGGAGAGAGCTCTGCGGATCTGCCGTCAACCATTTGCAAATCCTCAACCATCTCCAAGTTCCAACTAGATGGATAGCTTAACGAGCTAGCTCGGGGTCCTTGATACACTTTCTCTGTGGCAGTTTTAACAATATATCTGAAGTCGGGATTCTCTTTTTTCCGTGATCTTACCATTAGCTCTGCATTTGGGACACAGTTTCTTTGGAGTGGCTTCTCCGCATTCCAGGCAGCCGGCTATCTCGCGCTGCGCCAAGCCCGTTCCTGAGAACGGTTCCCATCTGGAGTTAGAGAGGTTGCGCTGCATGTTGCGCACTAGTTGCGGCTCCTTGGTAAGGGGTGTGCCCCTTGGCTGGGTACTGCACCTAGCAGTGGGCACATCATACAGCGCAGACCTCTCTTTGGAATTTTCCACCTTAAGGAGGAGGGCTCGTCGCAGCAGCTCCTGCTTCATGGAACGCCTCTTTTCGTCAAATCCATCCATGTATTGCTTTTTATGGGCGTCGGTACGCGGTGAAGGTCAGATCCAGTCTGAGTCAGTGCTTCGTTGTGCTACAAATTTATAAAATGTTCTTACATTTTGACAGTTTTCGCAACTGTTTTCGTTTTTACCCAAAATCTACAGTTTCCCAGTAAGCTGGAGGTTAATTAATCCAGATAGTTTCTGCATCAAAAATTTTTTGAATACCTACATCAATCGGTTTCTTGGACAACTGTGTTCGTCAGCACCAGCATGGAGCGCAGCAGTGACAGGAATGGCGGCAGTTCCCATTGCAGCCATCCATGATGAAGGTTTTCGGTTCGATGACAAACGGCGGATCTGCGAAACGATCGAAAACTGTTTTGGGCCGACGCTTCTTTCTCTTTCTGATCGGCCTCTTTGCGCAGGTAAGACTCTTCAGATAGCAGAGGCACTCCTCATTCGGGATGAGACCCTGAAGTGTTCTCTCTAGGCTCCCCACGTGGCACTCACCGCTATCTATACCATTCTGCATGCCACCTGCCTTGTTGTAGAGAGGTTGCAACTTATGCCTAGCATACTGATCCTTACAATATCTATATTTCACTCCAGGTTGATGGCCCTTTGCTGCTTGTTTGTGACTCGCTTCCGAATTTGCTGCCTTACTAAATGAAAGCAAATTTTAATTAAAATACAAATACAAATTTTAATTGAAATTAATGTTGACATACTTTATCAGTACGATAAGTATTGAAGGTCTGTTTCGAGGATCATCTGGGGAGGGATGCTTTTGTTCTGATTCATTTTCGATCCAAGCACCTGACGCAGACTGATTTATTTGGCGTGATGCATCCCATCCGGAAGTGTGCCATGCATGAGGAATTTGTGCAGCGCTGGCAGGCTCGAAATAGTTTCCGTTTCCGGAATTAGCTTTCTCTTGTGACTCAGAGATGCCCCCGATCCAACGACTAGATTGAACTTGTGAATCGCAGTCGTATCTGACTGCCGGCTCCCACGATCTGCTCGCATCCATTCTTGGCTCAGTACTACTCAAAATTGATCTGGAAATTTTGTAGCCATCTCCCCCTCAGTTCGAAATACTTGAAATGCTCTAAAACTTAATCGGATGTGTTTTGAGTTTTGCGGCAGGGATTACTGCGTGGGATAAATGAACCGAAGTTGTTCACCATCTTTGGCACGCAAACGTTTGCCACATGCCGACTCGCACTGGGAAATCTTGTATGCTTTTTGGGCCACCTGCCTATTGTTCAATATCTCATCGGGCGCTGGTCAGCTCTTGCAGCCTTCTGTGGACAATAGTAGCGACAGAAGTTGCCATCGTTGGGCAGTGCTTCGCACATTGATTTCAGCACGCGGCATTTGGATAACGGCGGAGTGGACCTCGGCTGGTTGGGTATCACTTTAGGCAGAACCATGGCCTCCTCTTTGGCCTGCTCCGTGGACTCCTGAACAAACCGAATCTTAGCCTTTTTATTGGACAACACTCTGCCACACCGTGACTTGAAGATTTGTACAATCTTGACAGGATTCTGTGCAGCTGCGATCTTCATCTGGCACACAGATTTCCCTGAGTTGCCCATGTGGCGCTTGTCCCTCTCCTGTTGCAGGTCGCTGGTGCTAACAGACTTCTCTGAGGTGTCCATGAAGCGAATGCCTCTGCCCATGGATATCCTCGATTCCGTTTGCAATAGCTTGTGAGACGTGTACACCTCGGTCGTCATTGGATGCTCGGACTCATTGTTTGAAAAGTACTTTTCCTGCTTTTCCAACATGGCCAGACTTTTCTCGGCGTTCTTAAACCAGTCATCCAAGCTGCCTGACGCTACCACCTGCTCCGCTTTCATTTCCGGCTTGAAGGTTTTATTTTCTTGCTCCTCCTCTTCATCAGTAGCTGGGTAACCGACCTTTTCACAGCTGGGACGCTGCCCAGAAGCATCCGAGCGGTAGCAAACGTTATATTCTTGTTGCTGTTCAGCCGACTGACTCGCCGGGTGACTGTTTCCTCTGGATTGCGTAGACAGTTTCCTGGGAATCGGAGTTGCTGACTGGACTTTCACTTGATCCTGTATGGCCCCAGTTTGGTATGCTGAGTTGGGTAAACGTGTCATGCTCTCGGTGACGACGCCACAACTATTGCAACAGCAAGTGCAGGGACACCACATTGTGGTGCCACAGTCGCGCATCTTTGGCCTATGCGAGACTACAAATATATTATAAATTACTATAGACAATCATTGTACCCGGGTTGTGCAACTTACCTGCAGAATTTGAAAATGCTTCTGCTGAAGTGCGTTTCTTTCGCGGAGCCAAACGAGATCTGCTTGCTTGCGGCTTGGCAACTACGGGCGGGGCAGGTGGGGCAGGTGGGGCAGTTGGAGGCATGATGATAACTGGCATCAACTTGAATCCCTTTCTTCGGCACTTGCACTGCTGCTCCAGCTTGCCCAGCATAGACTCATCTGAATACTGAGTCCAAGTGGTGTAGATGTTCTGCTGCTTCTGCTCCGCTTGTTGCTCGATATAGTTGTCCAGTTTTAACATAGTCTGACGCACCAGATCTGTGAGTGTATCTAGCTGTGCATCCCTGTTGCTAGCTGCTGATGAATTCATATACACATCCCCCGATAAGTTCTCATTCAATGTTGTGAATAAAACTTCTCGATTTTTCACAAATTTCCCCTCAACTTCGGTAGAGCAACGGGATGGGATTGGCTCCAAGCGAGTGTGGTTATTATCCAATTGCTTCTCACCCTCTAGTGCTTGTACCACATACTTCAGCTCTTCTAAGGCCTCTTGATGAGCAGAGTAGTTCGAGCAGTTGCATAAGCCTGCCATTTGCCGTGGTTGGCAGCAACTCGAAGCGCAGTTTTGAATTGTGTCCAAATTGTGTAGGCCATAAGCAGCAAAATCCATCGCATTGATTTGCTGCTGCATTTGTTCATATTTATCATTTATCCTTTGATCGTAGTACAGACTAGGATAGGATGCAATTAATGGTTTTTTGCAATGGCATCTTTGACTGTCATTGGTCTCAAAATTGACAATGCGACGCATGCGTCGAAGTTTTACTGGTTTTGTGGCTTTGGGTTGCCAGGCTTGGCTCAGTAGCCTTAGACGTTGCTCCATGTGCCTCGTATATATATATATATTGGTATTATCTGTCAATTTTGATTGATGTGCTCGAAAAACGAGCAAAATCCCTTTTTTTTGTACTTTAATATGTGTGCATCCAAAATTTTGAAATCGTTTCCATGGCAACAGCGTTTTGAACATTTTTTTTATATTGTTTTCGTATAATTTTAAAAGTAATCTGGAAATACGTCCTTAAATGAGATAATGCTGTCTTCTTGTTATTACTACGTAAACAGATTTCATATATAACTTCTCGCATGTTTATTTTAATTTAGTAGTGCTTTAACACATTATAAAAAATGTAATAAAAGCAAAAGAAATAAATTGAAATTGTTACTTTAGGGTTAATTTGAGATGAATTAAAATAAATGGTTACTCGTCAAATAAAATGCATACTTTTAGGCAGAAGCAAAAATGCCAGAGAAATACTCTTTGAGTATAGCAAAAAATCATTGCATACTTATAGGTTGTCGAATAAAGTTGATGGTGAATCTCAGATAGTCTTTGAATTTCAGAACTTTTAATTTTTTTCTTGTGTAACTAGAGTCCATAATTTTTTGTCAAATCCTGTGAATGTTTAAATGCCAATCGATTGTTCCTTTTGCTGTGACCTAAAAAAATGTGTGTCCTTTCGAAATCAATACGGATAAGGCTGAGAAAAAGGCTAAATCGTCGCCCGCCCACTTAGGGAATTAATTTGATTGAAATTAAGTGTTTTTTATTTTATTATGTAAATTAAATTATTTTCTTTACATGTAACAGTTGAACTTTCTTTTGTTTGTTTATTTATTTAACACGCATATTTTTATCCATATCTAAAAACAAAGCATTGCACTAAGTTGTAATCATGTTGGTGTTGTTGTTTTTATTTTTATTTAATCAATTTACTTCTTGTTTTCTAGTTTTTGTTTAAGTTACTTTGTAAGTGTTCCTGAGGTCTCAATGGCGGATATAGGTACCGTGGTGTTGTAGTCGCTGCTGCTAATTCGATTCCAGCCAGTTGAAGATTAGCAGTAGATTAGATTCGATTTGTATAGAGTTTATTAAATAAGATAGATATTTAATAATTAACAATGAGCCTAATCGATGTTCACATCTTAGCGCTAGCTTAAACTTTGTTTCCTTTTCATTTCTTGTTTTCTTGTTAGTTTGTTGTTTGCATTTGGCTCCTAAAATGGGACTTTAACAAAAGTAAAGCACACGAATAATAAAATATAATATCAAAAAATGTTTTAATTGATTTATTGCTGATCCTCCGGTGCTGGCAGCTTCTCCCAGGTGGGTTCAACGCCCCAAATTTCACGGGCATATTCGGCAATGGTGCGATCCGATGAGAATTTGCCACTGGTGGCAATATTGTTGATGGACATCTCCAACCATTTGGCTTGGTTCTGTTACACAAAAAAAATGAACAACATATTATTAAAATATATTTGTTAAAGTAATTCAGATAGATTTTCATTGCTTACCTGATAGGTCTTGGAGACCAGATCCTGGGCCTTGATGTACGCATCGTAGTCGGCCAGCAAGAAGTAATGATCGTACTTGAGAAGGATATCCGAGATGTTCTTGAACTCGTTGGGATTGCCGGGGCTGAAGAAGCCACCCTGGATCTGATCGATGACCTGCTTCACCTCGGGATTGGCGTTATAATGATCGTAGGCATTGTAGCCCTTCTTCTTGAGCGCCTCAACCTCATCGACGGTCATGCCGAAAATGAAGATGTTATCCAGACCCATTTCCTCGGCCATTTCCACATTGGCGCCATCGAGGGTACCAATGGTTAAGGCACCATTAAGCTGGAACTTCATGTTGCCAGTGCCGGAGGCTTCAGTGCCAGCGGTGGAGATCTGTTCGGACAGATCCGCAGCGGGCATAATTTTCTCAGCCAGCGTGACGCGATAGTTCTCCAGGAAGATGACCTTCAGTTTGTCACCAACAATGGGATCATTGTTGACCACATTGCCAACGGCACAGATCAATTTGATGATCTGCTTGGCCACATAGTAGCCGGGCGCAGCCTTGCCACCGATCATGATTGTGCGTGGCGTGAAATTGGCTGTGGGATCCTTCTTGATGCGATTGTACAAGGTGATGATGTGCAGGCAGTTGAGCAGCTGACGCTTGTACTCATGGATGCGTTTCACCTGGATGTCGAACATTGAGGCCGGATTGACCTTGACGCCGTAGTCCTTCTCCAGAATGGCAGCCAATTTGAGTTTGTTCTCCTGCTTGACGCGTGCCACGTTGCGCTGGAAGTTGGGATCCTTGGCCCACTTCTTCAATGCGACCAGCTGATCCAAATGCACGGGCCACTCATCGCCGATCTTCTCGGCAATCAGATCGGATAAACCTGGGTTGCAGAGCAACAGCCAGCGACGTGGCGTGATGCCGTTCGTCTTGTTCTGGAACTTCTTGGGATCCATTTCGTAGAAGTCATGGAACAGCGAATCCTTCAGGATCTGCGAGTGAATGGCGGCAACACCGTTGACGGCATGCGAGCCAACAATCGACAGATGAGCCATATTGATGCGCTTCTCACCATCCTCCTCGACCAGAGACATGCGACGCATGCGATCTAGATCCTCGGGGAACTTCTTCTTCACATTCTCCATATGCAGGAAATTGATGTGATAGATGATCTGCAAGTGACGAGGCAATATCGACTCCAACATGGACACGGGCCAACGTTCGAGAGCCTCGGGTAGCACCGTATGATTGGTGTAGGCACAGGAGCGAACAACAATATCCCATGCCTTGACCCAATCCAAATGCTCCTCATCGATGAGGATGCGCATCAGTTCGGGTATGGCCAGCGACGGATGAGTATCGTTCAGCTGGATGGCCACCTTCTCGGGGAAGTGTTCGAAGGTGTTGCGAACCGCTTCGCGCGATCCAAACTTGGACGCCTTGTAGCGACGAATGATGTCCTGCAGAGTGGCGGCACACATGAAGTACTCCTGCTTCAGACGCAACTCCTTGCCCTCAAAGAAGTTATCGTTGGGATACAATACGCGAGAGATGTTCTCGGCCAGATTACGATCCAGCACGGCCTGAATGTAGTCACCATCGTTGACTGTAAAGATTACAAATTGAAAATAAGTCACACGTTGAGTTAAGCAATTCAACTACTCACAGAACTTCAGGTTGAAGTCAATGGGCGACTTGGCGGACCAGAGACGCAGGGTGTTCACATGGTTGTTGTTGTAGCCGGGAATGGGATTGTCATAGGGCATGGCATAGACACGCTGGGTATCGACCCACTTCTTGCCCTCAGGCGTATCGATCACACGGCCATAGAAATGAATGGGCAGCATGAATTCGGGACGTGCCTTCTCCCAGGGATTGCCATAGCGCAGCCAATCATCGGGCTCCTCCACCTGTTCGCCGTTCTTGATCTTCTGGGCAAAGATGCCGTACTCATAACGGATGCCATAGCCATAGGCAGCCAGACCCAATGTTGCCATCGAGTCAAGGAAACAGGCGGCCAAGCGACCGAGACCACCATTGCCCAAGCCGGCATCCTCCTCCATCTCTTCGAGATTCTCAATGTCCAGACCCAGCTGGTACATCGCCTCCTCGCACTCGCTCTGGATGCCCAAGTTGATCATGGTGTTCGTCAGCGATCTGCCCATGTAGTACTCCAGCGACAAATAGTAGACGCGCTGCAAATGATGGCAAAGAAAAAGAAGGGTTTTATTTAAGATATTTTCTTGCTGAGAAGAAAGAGAAAGTTGCATGATGCATGATGAAAATTTGTTTGTTTATGTAACTAATAGTTCCTCTATCCTTAAGTGACATAATACGTTCATCCCATTAGCTTAGATCTGAATCGAGATATTATATAGGAGCAGGAAAGAATGCTTTTACTCTCTTGGAATAAAAATCATGATGCTTATGAAGAATATGTATATATACTCTATATACAGAGAGAGAGAGAGAGAGAGAGATATTGGTTTATCAAATGATATCATTTATGATTGCATAATAAAGAGTAACTTGGATCGAATCAAGATGTCTGCAATGAGTAACTCTTATATATTCTGCTGTTGAAATAGTTTTTAAAAACAGCCTCGATTATCTCCAATTGTAAGCGATTGTTAGTCGTTAAGAGCCGGTAGAACTGTACATTGATTGGGAGCGTGATTGGTGACGCGAACAGCAGCTGGCCCAATTACCCAATTACAAAGTTATGTTAGTGTTTTGTTATTTGTTGAGAAGGGCAACCGTTGGCGCCTTATCAACGGTTGCTAATTTGATTCAGCACTACCGGGAGACTATAATTAGACAATTACATTCACCGGTTCAGCGATTGATCAGATCAGGCCCGGTCTGATAAGGTCATTACTTGCCATACATGCTGTGGAAACATGCTATGTTTCTATGCCCCATGCACCACATACCATGTAAACTGAAATGCACCCAAAGGTAATCAGACCCAATCGTCACAGAGCAGAGAGCTCAGTGTTGCGATCTGTTTTGACGACAATGATCATCATCGATTTGGATTTGGAAGGCCGCTTTATAGTTTATAAGTTGTTCCATGCACCGCTTATCAGCACTGCCTGCTATGTAAAATAGTGAAGAGCATTGCGAGGCAAGGTCTCGGCAGAGTTTAGCAACTAATTACGACAATATGCATTTATATATAAATATCGCAATTAAAAATTACATAAACAAATAGTATAGATAAGACAGATAATGCTTCTATATTGGCACAGATGCGTCATATTCCCAATTGCGAATCGCATGTGACAACAGACAACTGGCCAGCCAATAATAAGCGGAAACTGTTGCCGTTTGATAAACCATTGTTTTATTTACGACCGCAGACAAAAGGAGACTCTTAATTGAATTTCGATATGCATATATGTATTTAAGCTGTGTGCTGGCCACAACTGATAGGGGGAACATATGTTTTTTGCGGCTTATGGCCATAGACCAAATGATAACAAATACCGTCTGTTTGCGCTTGTAATCGAATCTAAAACAAGGGTAATATATGAATACTTCAATTTATGTGAGCCAGGCAACCAGCAGCTGCTCATATTCCTATTCATAGATATATGTATATATATATACAGATATATCTATATGACGGTTAACAGATAAAACTGTCTAATTAGTTTCTCATGTTGTATCTAATGAAAGTTTCCCATGCGGATCAATTTAATTGGAGTGCCATTAATGGTTGGGGGCTTATTTAAAAATAAAAACCCAAATAAATCGATTTAATGAAATTAAAATAATTTAAATATCTCGAAAAAATGTATATATTTTTATTTATTTTCTTACTTAAAGTTGACTACACCTGGTAGATAAAAAGCTTTGCTTGATACAGTCTGGCTGTGCTTATGTAAATGTTTATAAATTGAAAAAAAAAATATATATATATATACAGAATATCTTTTGAATAGAGTTCGTTTACCCCCTTTGACCTATCATCAATTGCTTGAAAGCGAGCTCAACCATCAAAGATGCAAAGCACCCCTAAAAGAAGTGGACTCAATTAGCTTTAAGTGTATCTAGTTTCAATTGGTTGTCCATGTATCCAAGAGCATAGCATATATGTACTTAGATAGATACATATTTACATAGTATTTATTGCTTTCATGGCTACACACAGAACACAGATTGCATGTAAGCGCATAATGAAAGTGTAACAAAGCGTAAATGAACCTCATGAAAATTTAGGCTATTGTCCTATTTTTTTTTTTTTTGGAACCAAAATAAATGTGTTTAGACTCACACACACACATACACACACACACACACATATATATATATATATATATATATATATATATCTACACTAACACATTGGCACGCGCAACTACAACAAAAATAACTAAAACGAAGACAAATTCTAATGAAAATTTTCTTGACGATGGCGTCCACAGCCAACCAGCAGACGGCTCTCGTTTTTGTTAATAACCTTTGATTGACCTTGAAAATATGTGTGAATAACTGTGTATGTTTGTGTGCGTCTGACTATTATGCTGTTGTATATGGATATCCATTTATATACATTTGTATTTTTTTGTTACTATGCTATAATTGTTAGTGCTTTAGATAAATTATTTAATTGACCAATTTCATCGATAGCTATATGTATCTAGAATACATTTATCAGCTGTTTACAGCGTAGGCAAATGTATCTCATAGATACGTGCACTGTGGAAATTGAAAGTGATTTCGAGACGAGAAGCAACTTGGACTCGCTGACTGACTGACATTCAGGCAAGGACAAATTTTCCCCTTCAGATATGCGCGAAATTCGCACGCCTGCAGCACGTGATTACAATAGTGTGTGTGTGTGAGAGAGAGAGAGACTTCATATCTGCTGTGTATACGCTGGATACGCTTTGTATACAAACAGTTGTGAGTGAAGTGTGCTTAAAGCTGCTTTCAGCGCTCGCAAACTCGATTTAAAGTATGCCATTAATACGAAAATATTCAGCTTGAAGATACTCTTCAAAATTATTTAAAATATTGCAGAACAATAAAACAGAAAACAAGTAAAATGCTATATAATCATGCATATTAAAAACAAGCTGATAAATTTCAAGGTTTTCCTTTAAAACAATAATTGTCCGACTCTAAATTCTATAGAAACTTCTCCATTAAATTTGCTTTTTAGGATTTCAACAAACGTGGTTTTCAGAATTTGTATAATAAATGACATATCAAACAATATATGCAGATAAGTAATGTGAACTATGTTACCCCATTTTAAGACATTTAAGCCTAGGGTATTCAAATTACTATGTTAATATTGAAATTATATTTGAAGTGACCTCTCTTTCCCTCTCTCTATCTGCCTATTTCTCTATGTGCTGGACCGTGACAGCTGCTGATTGATAATAAAATAATAGCTATTTATATTATGATTTTGTTGTTTTTCCTAACTCAGCTGGTGGTTGAAGACTGGGTCACCGGCATTTTTTTAGCAGATAATTCTAAAACAACAACATGTATATATATGTATTTGGTCCACACAGTCAGGTTAAATGTGTCGCAGTGAAAGTACCCCAAAGGTTTTTGGCATTGATCTCACTGCACTTCAGCCAAATTCTGCAGACGCAATTAAGCAGAAACAGAAAGAAATTACAAAAAAAAAGAAAATAAAAACGAAAGCAAAATAAGTGGGCAGAGGGTGAAAATGAATGTAGAAATGCAGCAGAAATGGCTGTGAGCGAGTGACGAAAATAAAAATGAAAATAAAAGAGAAGTTAATAAAAAAGGCGAAAAAAACACATATTTTTGGCCAATGCACAGAGAGAGAGACTGGCAAGAATACAGAAGGAAAGTGGAGAGCGCAATATGTGCATGTCGTAATACCAAAAAAAAAAAAAAGAAATCAAATCGAATCAAGCCAAATTACAGATTCATTTCTTAACCAGTTCCAAAAAGTGTAACGAAAGTTGGGTTAGGTTATATTTTTTTTGCTCCACTTCGAATTAAAATCGATATTCGAAAAAAAAGGAGGGGGGAGTTGGTAACTAACCTTGGGGTCCTTTTCATAGTAATGCTGCTGTGTGCGTATCCAGCGTCCGACCATGTTATCCTTGACGGTGTTGGCCAGCGCAAAGTAATAATCGCGCAGCGTGGACACATTGCGATCCTTGACGAGGGTGTAGTGCAAATGGCGATTGAAGTTCTTCTTCACCTCGGTTACGTTGCCAACCTCAGCGATGCCGCGCACCGAAATCTGCTTCCTGCGATCCGCGTCCGATTGTGGCTTCGACATTCTACCTTCGACTCTCTGCTGCTAACTGAGCTATTTCCTTTTTTTCACTGCTTCTAACTAACACTCAGCGCGCTGCTCTGCTCTGCTCAGATGCTGTCGCTGTCACTGCGTGGGTGCGTAGGAAAAACAAGAAGGCGACTTTTTTTTAATACGCGAACCAGCGAATTCGTGAGTACGATGCGCGACCAAATACGACCGTTCGCTGCAAAAACCGGAGCACTTCTCACGCGGCGTGCGCTTCTCGCATGCGTTATTAGTCACAAGAGCTTTTCATGACCAGCAGCCAGTGGCGCATAGGGTATATTGTTTGACATATTACTCAGTAAAGCACACCTACCTAATTTCTTATTATATATGTATATATATGTACTATTTTTTTTGCTCAACTCTCTACAAATCAGTTACTTGCTATTAGGTTAAACTAAAACTACTTTTAAATATTTATAACATGCACATTTGTTCAATGCAGGGTATTTGGACCACAGCTACAAACTATCTACTAAATCACTTTTCGTTTTTAAACACAAAGTTTTCGCTCTCTTTCGTTGAGTTTCGCTCTTGTAAACAACTCTGATTAATGCAAACTGTTTTGCGTCTTATCAGCGCTATGAAATTCTCCGCTGCTTGTCAGCGTCATTTGCCAGCTGGCATTGGCAAATTCTATGTTAATGTTGAATTGCATTACATTCAACCCATATTGCGGTTTTTAGCAATCTCCATTGCTCAGCCACTGACACATCTCGCACTCTCTCTCTTCCTCTCTCTCTGCTTACCTTTTTCATTTATCTCTCGCTCGCGCTCAGTGTCCCAGTCACCTTGTACGAAGGTCATACATGCGTATTGTTTATTATTTTTTGTCGACAGAGTGTTGTATGCTTTTTGTTTGCTTTCTGGCCGCCCAAGTTGACGGCCCTCTGGCGTTAAGCTTTGCAAACAACGGATGCTAATCAGCTTTTTGTATGCTGCCGTTTTCGCCCATACAGACGAATGCTGTTTGCTTTGGCGCGCCTATTCAAATAATTTAACAAGTTCGATTTGATTTAAGTTTATTTTTATTGAAATTTTTACGATCATATCATCAACTGTTTGATGTTCTTTTTGTTTTCTGAATGTAATAAGTAAGAACATTGTTTTCTCTGCATAGCATATAGCAAACTTACGGCACATTTATGTGATATACATACGTCTTTATATGAAGATCGTTTTAATTAAAATTAAACCACGAAAAGTTCATTTGCACTTGAAAATGTTTTTCGTTTTTTCGTATTTATGATGATTTTGTATTTACTTACATATTACATACATTTATAGAAATATCATTTTAAGTGTTATATAATATGCAAAAATATCTATTGTTATCATAGTTATATACGGGAGAAAAAACGACGCCTAAAAAGTTATCAGTAGTCCTTTATTTCCTTCTGCTTAATTTTCTTTTTGTTCTTGTTTTTTTTTTATATCGAAAGCAACACAAAACATAAATTTTCACTTTCATTATTTGTAGTTTTGTATAACAATGAGCAACAAATGGTTACAATAAAAACATTTAAGCTACAAATAGATGTATTTAATGATTATGATCTTAAAACGTGTTGGCAAAAAACTCAACTTGCTGTGCTACAAAAAATTTATATTAAATATTTGATTTACGATGTAAAAACTCTTACAAATTAATTGTACATAATGTAAATGTTTATGAAACAAGGCGGCGAAGCAGTTTGTTATTATTTTTATTTATTTTGTCACTTGTCATGTATAAGTTATGCATGTGCTTCTAGGGCGAAGGAGAATCACCTGAAAGTCCTCTTCATAACTATTCTTTCTTTCTTTCTTTCTCTTCAGGCCAGGCCAAGCGCAACTCGAAACGTTCTATAAACAAAATTGGTCCAATCGGTAATTAGGGCCACCTTATCAAGGCTGAGTTGAGCCTGCTGCAAGGACGAAAGCGTTGACTGTATTTGTGTATGTATATATATATATATATATATATATATATATATGTATGATCAAAGATCAGCCTACTATATATATATCAGTATATATCGATTTTGATATACTTGCTAGAGAGATACAGAAATGATAATAAAAAATCAGAAAACCAATTCTAACTTACATATTTTTACTTCACTTTTTTATTTTGATTTTTTTTATAGAAAAATCAACAAAATTAAAATTAAAACTAAAGCAAAGAGTGTTTAATTAAAAAAAGTTGCTAATAAAAATGGGTGTACAATGTTGTTGTGGTTTTTGTTGATTTTTTTTTTTTTTGCATAGCAATATGCATTTTGTTTTAACTAATTAAAATAAAAGAAATAAAATGTTCACTTCGTTAAGAATCTCTCTCGTTTAAGCAAAGACATTTGATTGGAACAGAGGAAATCTTTTCTTTTTGTTTGTTTAATTGCATTGCTGTGGCTGTTTTTTTGTTTTGTTTACTTTCTTTCAAATTTGTTTCGTTCGTTTAAAAACTTAAAGACACTTGGACAATGTTTAAACTACTACGAGTTGATATTAATTTTTTTGTTTAAGTGTTTTCTTCATTTTTGTTTTTTGTATTTTTTTTAAGTTTTAAGTTTGGGTTTACATTGCATGTTTGTTGTTGTTGTTTGTAAGTTGTAATTATACAATTTGATATATGTATTTATTTGTTATGCCCCGATGAATATATTAAACCATTCAAATAATGCTTAATAAATAAATAAACGTTGCTGTTTTTGATGTTGTTGTTGTTGCATCTACTCCTGTAGTTGTTGCTGTCTATTTGTCCTTGTCTGACTCGGTAGCAGCGGCGACAGGCTTCTTGCCAATGGGAATGGCCACCCGAATTCTAGAAGAAATGAAAAAAACAATAATAGTTAATACAACCTAGTAAAAGATGAGCTCTTTTTAAGATAAGGGCATTTTTTGTGTTGAATTTGAACAAGGATTTGAAAGTGCTAAAAATGCCTATATATATAAAGTAGATGCTTACTTATCGGTGATTTCTGTCAACTTGGTGCGCACCAGATCCAAATAGGTATCGATCGATTGCTTGTTGTTTTCATAGACCTTGGGCAAGGTGAACAGCGAGACAAAGGCTGTTTGAAATCGAATTAATATTTGAATCAGAATATATCTATCTATATATAGGTTAAGTGATGTGCTCTTACCCAAGATGACCAGAGTCATGCCATTGAACCAGGCACCAATATAGGTGAAGACCCACAGGATGACACCGAATTTAATCGAATCGATCAGATCCTCAACTAAAAAGAGACGCCTCAGCTCTGCAGTAAAACCATTGAGATGTGCAACAGCAACGCCCGCAATATGTTGCACCTTCTCCTGTGACAGCGTCAGATCCAAATCCAGATACTCTCTGCACACAAAATAGATTTTCGAATACAAATATTATAATAGATCTATAAATAAATATTGTATTCTAGTTTCAAGGCAACTCACTTGAAGGGATGGCCATCGTTTGTCTTTTGTACGGCCTGTGTCACTGATTTGTAGATTCTGAAGGCGACGGTGCCGAAGAGCGCCAGCAGCGACAAATACGCAAACACACTAATCACGGAGAAGCAGGAGATGGCCACCAAAATGATGAGACCGGCGCCAAAAACAATGCCTGACTTTTTCACATCACGCCAATAGATGAGGGATTCCACTGCAAAAATTAAAAACATAAAGACAATTAGAACATAAGCTACAATTTGAGAGTCGTCGAAATTGCATTTTTCAATTGATAAAAAATAGTCATTTAAATCAATAATAAAGGTTCAAAGACAGCACATGTTACAGTTGTGCTTGCATTCGCAAGCACCGTTTGACAGTCACTGCAAGTACTTCCACTCACATCTGAAGTTTATTTGCATACTGACAGTCACAGTTTTGTAGGCAGTCGAAGACGCACTTTACAGTTTGACGGGGACTCGTGCTAATATACTATTTGGCTTGCACAGTTGACGAGCCACTGAAAATACCAAAATATACAAAAGCACACACACATACATAGAAAGAAAGATCATTAGACAGCTGTCTATATGTACGCACCTCTATACATAATACACTATATATTATATATATTTTGGCTTGGCAATTATGCAATCTTTGGGGACTCTTCTCAGCATAAATAAATTCGGTTGCAGGCCGAATGCAAATGGCAGATAATAATTATATTAGATAGAGCACGATTTAGCAACAGTATACACATATACTATAAATATGTATATATGTAAATTAAACAATATACAAATTTATATATGTATACATATATATAATATATATCTATATATATGTATATATATATATATATATATATATGTATAACACTCACAGGTTCTGCTCGACATTTCTTTCGTTGGTTCTTCGTGGTTTAGCGCGCCGTGCTTTTGATCGTTGGGCGTTCGTTGCCAAGTTTTCTACTAGACAAATAATATTTGCCTCAAAATTAAATTTTCCGGACCACAGCCGGAAAAAAACACGCACAAAGAGCGCCAAATAATAGAGAGAGAGAGAGAGAGCGAAAGACAAAGAGAGCGAGAGAGAGTCTTTTTGCTATGAAACGGATGTGAATTTGAAACAAACGATTGAGAAACGGTTCGATATTCATTGGAAACTGAATGAAGACAACCACAACCACCACCCCCTCCCCCTCGCCCCACCCGACACTCAACCACCCTTTACCTCCTTAAATGTTGCGATAAGCAGTCAATGCACCCATCGATCCAAAAGCGAATTCAACTTAAGGAACAGAATTTCTCAATTAAACTGACCTATAAATAGGTTCTGTTCGAGAATAAACACATTTGCTGACGGCCCATTGAAAGGCGATTAATTAAACAACAATTTTATATGTTCCTATTTTTAAAGAGCACTTTTCAAAATAAACACAACACACACATTGCTATCGATTGATTGTTGTGCCAGAGATACCCTCTAAATATTTATTTGAAATCAGCGCAATTTCGCTTTAGCCTTGAATAATAATTTAACATTTTATTGCTTGGCTAAAAATATGACACAAAATATTAAATTTTGTTTATAATATGCACATTTAATTTCTGCTTATACGTTAAATATTTATTATATCAATGTTTTCCATATAACACTCTTTTTTAGAGTATATTCATGTTCAACACTTTTTTAGTTAACATTCCAAATGGAAAAAAGAAAAATAAACTTTCAAGATTTTGATTTACATGTTTGAAAAGCAAACACGAATATTCAAAAAATATTCATTTCATTTGCATATCTGATTTTATTGGAAAAGAAAACTCGGCCAAAACTCCAGCAAAAGCACAGCAGGCGATCTCTATGGAAATATAAAATAACAAGCAAAATCAGCTGGTGATGACCGATCATAGATCACAATGATTTCCATGAGCTTCCAGTGCGAAACAAATCATCCATCGAGTCTGCCTTATGCGAACGCAATGGAAAGCTAATGCCTGAGTTCAGTAAAAAGCCACAATAAATAATTTTAAAAAACCATAGAATAGATAATTCGAGCAGCTAAGCAAATATCGACAACAAACAAATAAAAAAAAAATCGTTTGTTAAACTAGTTTCGCAGGGGGTGGGCATAAAAAAAAATAAAATAAAAAACAAAATATATAAAATTAAGAAAAATAACTGTTGCCAAGCAGAGCTCAAGAGTCTGAAGAGGAGGTTATGTAAATCGGCGGCGGTAAATTAGAAAGGAAACAAGAGCTGAAACGATGAGAGAGGGCTGGCTAAAACTGGGTTAAGACATATTCAGTCAGGCAACATGAGAAACAATCCGATATATTTCCCATATGCGAGCCACAAAGAAAGCGTTCCAAGAGAAAGTTTCTCTTTTATCAATTGAAAAGAGACTTTTCGACTTCGTTACAATTAAAGGCGTATCGCATCCATGTAGGTTGAGTGATCAAAGAAGCAACAACTAAAATGCATTGTAAGTTGATGGATCTGGAAGAGAGAATGTGGAATGGAGGGGAGGCGGAGGAGAAGGAGAAGGAACTGAGAACTGGGCAATTCTGTCAACTGGTTTATGTGGAAAACAAGTTTGCACTGAAAGTGAAGTGGAAGAAGAACGACGAAGAAGAAGAACGAAGAGGTGCTAGATAAGCGAACGAGAGACAAGTGCGAGTGTGAGTGCGAGTGTATGTGTGTGTGTGTGTGCATAGAATTTGAGATGTGCGTAATACGTCACAGGACAACGAAAATGTTCATTAAATTCTGATATTCGGTTTGCTGCTTAAACTCAAATATTTGTCTTACGATTAATTTGCTTAAACATTAAATTAAAATTAATAATTAACAATTAATTGGTTAATTAAGTCTAATTTCGAGCACGTGCACAAGTTGCAGTGCTAAAAGCTTTCCCCTTCCAGTGGATCACTTCATTCCACATGTCTTCAGCAGCGTGGTTGTGACGTCACGAGCATTGCTGAAAATGTTTGCGTAGTTGGCACGCGGCATTGATAACCTTGAATTAGACTACACACACACATTCATATACAAGTGATAATGTGGAGAGTGCAATGCAGGCATAAAATGATGGAAAATGCTCGCGTTGCTCAATTTGCTTCAAGTTGTTATGTTGTTGTTGTTGATGTTGTTGTCAGGCAGGAAAAGTTCGTTGACTGCCACTACCCGCCTACCAAAAACCAACATTTCGACGTGGCAATCAAAAGGCAACTGCTCAACAAAAAAAAAAAAAGAAAAGACAACTAAAAGCAAATTATGCAAAAAGTGTATTTTTTGTATGCTTTTGGGCAACACAGAGAAGAAGAAGAACATGCAGCGATTGAACGATTGAACAAACGGCGGCCACGTTGGCGTCGCTGCTGACGTTGGCAATCAAAGACATGGCAGAGACATAGCATAGATAGATAACGCTTAATGGTAAATCAAAGTAGACAGGTGATAAGCTCATCTGCTGCTGTTGTTGTTATAGCTTTTTCTGCTATTTACCTGGGCCACGTTCGGGCAGCGATTGAAAGTTTCCATTGGAATTGTTGCGCGAATAACGTTTGCTGCCACCGGCCATTTTACGAGTTTTTACTTCTTTGATGTTATGTCAAAAAAAAGGAACTTTGCGCCAAAATGTATGCAAAGCACAATTGGCGTGTTTAGCGGTAATTAATAACTAGCTAATGCACACGCACACACGGAATCACAGAAACACACACACACACACACAGAGTGAAACACAGTCACTGTTATAAAATTGTAAGCTGTTTGACGAGTGCGATACTGCGGACCGCCGTCTACTCTGAACGCAGCAAAAGAACTGGAAGAAGTTCAAACACAAAACAAACCAATAAGCCGCAGTCGTCGCAGCTGCTTGTGCTGCGGCCGCTGCTGCTGTTAGCCAGTGTTGCCCAGTCAGCGTTTTTTACGCTAAAACTAGCATTTTTTTTTCAAATATAATGAAAAACGTTTTTTTATGTTTCCATATACAGCAAAAAAAATTTAGATAGAAAAACAAAATTAGACAAATAAAATGGATGCGAACAAAATTAAATCAAATTTATGCATTTTCAATTCTAATGGCATTTTTGTATACCTCATAATTTCTATAAAACTAGCTTTATTTTGTTTCCAAAGGTCACAACACTGATGCTATCCCATTGGAGCTCGGTGCGAAAGAGAGAGCAGACCCCAAACAAGTTTTCTGGAATGGAGCAAGTTTTTTTGTTGTTCATTGAGTGAGAGAGAGAGAGAGAGGGAGCGACAAAAAGACAAAAAGAGAGCGTGATCCTATAGCGCATGAAAGTAAAAAGATAACGCGCAATTCCAACAACAACAACAACAGCAAGCCGAAGCCCAAACTTGGCTACGTAGGCGCTCATCGTTATGAGTGTAAGCAACGTGTCAAAGCACACCCGAAGCGAACTTCGGCTAAACATAGCAGCAATCGGATGCCATACGAACGTATGCGTTACGTTCACGTTTGACGTAGTGGGTGCGGTTGCGGTTTGAATGTTCGCACTGTGATTCATTAGTGCTCACAATCAACAACAACAACTACAAACATATGTCAAACACTCAGCTTGAGCGTGACGAACAAATGCCCAAACCAGAGGTGTTCAAGTGCGTGTGTGTGGGTGAGTGTGTTAGTATGTGTGTCTGACCACGCTCAAGTTTGCTGCACTTAATTTAGTACAGTTTGGCAAGCACTGTGTTCATTGAACTTTCCATCAAATTGCAAACAAATGGCGTTGTATTCAATGTATGGCAATATACAATGTACAAACAAACAACTGCAAAATGGGACTAGTGACATCATAGTGTACAACCCGACAGACAACCCCTCGGCAGCAACAACCCCTCAACGCATTAAGATTTATTTTTGTTTTACTTTTGCGTTTTTCCGTTTTTGGCGCGAGTGAGTAATAAGCTCTGCTTCAAATGATATCATGCTGACCAAAATCGTACATAAACAGAGAGAGAGAGAGAGTGGGTGAGAGACGGACAGAGAGAGCGAGAGAGACAAGCAGTTGCCGCTGACATAATTCGCATTGGCAAACGTGTAATGCAAAATAAATAAATAAATAAACGGATAATAATAAAAATTGCACCTGACATTGTCATGAAAAGGCTGCTAAAAGAAATTGCATAAGCGAGCAGACACATAATGCAATAAAAAGAAGATAATGAAATTATTAAAAGCTAAATTTATTGGCAAACAGCAACAGTGAGCAACAATCAAAATGAAAGCACACAACAATTTTGTAGATAATTAGAATGTGGCAACTGCAAAACTCGGAAATACCCAGCAACCAAAAAAAAAAAAATACGATAAATATTTTATACGATGTATTCTGCTATATAAATAAATATATACATACATAAATATTAACAAAATAATTATGGCTCAAAAATTATGAATCTTTTATTTGAACACAAGCAATAAAATTAAATGAAAATGGAGATCAATTATTAGCAAACAAATTAGAGACATGATATGTGGATGTACTGTACTAGATTTCGAATTTGGCAACTAATAGTATCTTCAATCATTTGAAACCATTTGTTTCAGCAGTGCAATGTTTGCCACGCCCCATTTTACTATCATAAAATTAGTCATATTTGAATTAAAAGCAATGAGAAGCAGCATTAATTTTATCTTCACCGCATCTGTACATTATCAATGTGATAAGTGGAAGGTAAATCAAAAGTGCATTGGAAAACTCCCAGAAAGAATAGTACAACTGAGAAACGCACTTTAACTGATTAGCACCATTTGTAGTGAGTGAAACGAGTCAAGGAATTAATATACTCATAGCAAAGCACGTTTATATTTAACAACAATACTCGCAGCACAGCTTTCCTTGCTCTCTGCAAACAAAAAAATGTTTAAAAATAAATCATAGCTGCAATTGGAAACAACGAGCGAAATAACAGAAATATCTTCGAAATACACAGATACATCCTTATACATACATATATGAATTGTGTGCAGATCGCAATGTGAATAATCCGATTGGGAAATAAGTACTTACAAGATTCCCGATTTATGGGCAGCTCTTTGATTTCGTTGAGCGTTTCCAGCAGCGATTGTAGCGTTTCTAAAGCGGCAGCCATTTCTTAACTCTATTCAGATTATATTTTTGTATATATATAGCGTGTGTATATATATGATTAGCACTAAAGAACTGCAACGAAGCGATCCAAAACGGAATTAGAAGGAAGTTGGACACGCGACGCGTATGGACTCGGAATTAGCATTAACCGTTAACTGAAACGACGAGGCAATCGACCGAACGAACGAATGAACGATCAGCGAACCCAGAACACCAATAGAATAGAACCCAACACGATTCGAGGCCCCAGACAACGACAACAACATCAAGAACAGCAGAAGCGACAATTGTCGAATGACTTGCCGAAATCAGAAAAAGAAATGCGTATCAATGTATGTGTGTGTACTTTCGTGTACACTTTCGGATAACTGCAATGATAGATAAGTGCCATAAGCCTACACTCAGAGAAATGCTTGCAGACCAAAGGGTTCTACATGAAATCTAATTTAATAATTTACTATTTTTATTGAATGAGTATTATCAATTTGTGATTAAAGAAAACAGCCATTGAGTCCACAAGGCATATATGTTCTTGATCAGCAATAGTTTACAAATGTAATTTCTTGTATGAAACAACACTTTTTGCTATGCTTAAATATGTATGGCGAAGTAAGATTATTTTCTGTGGTTTTAACATATTAAATTATGCTTTCTTCTTCACATTTGGTATTTATAATATTTTCTCTGAGTGTAACTTTTTGACGCGTTCGAAAGGCGCACGCAGCAAAATTAATTTAAACAATGTAACGAAATTATGAAATATGTCAGGGTATATTCTATATAAAAGATATATAATTATAGATTGCAGTTGGTCGAAGAAGATACATATAAAAGGTACTACACACAACCATACAGCAAAAATTCCTGACACATGAACAATTTCCGCAAAATGTAAATGCCAATGAATCGAAAGTATTTATGTAGCTGGGCTGTCTGTCGATGTTGTCTGACGGGCTGACTGAGGTCAGGGGAGGAGTTCAACAGCTGATGGGCACATTTCTTGTTGTATTTATTGTATCTTACAGATGCAAAACACTCGAACACACTCACACACAAACACACACTAACACAGAGAGAGAAACACGAATGCGAAGCGGTAACCGGAGCACTGCGCTATATTCTTCTGTGTTGTGACGTTGACAAAGTCCGTACATCAACTAAACTACAATTAAATTCAGATGCGCTCAGGGCACATTTGCCATAGGTACACAAGGTACACACACACACACACACAGAGATAGATGTGAGTATGGCTGCGTGTGTGTGTTTGCTTATATGTGTATAGGGGCAGGCGGCACCCCTTCGGCCTATGGTCAGACAAATAGAACGGTCGAGCAGTGCAGAGAATCATAGAGAGCGCAAGAGAGCGTAACTGAGTGAGTGCCAGAGAGAGAGGGGGTATCGGTCAAGGTACACACGCATATGCGTACCTGTAAATGTTTTGTCGTCGCCTGCATGTCGTTATCCGTTCTTCGGTAGGTAGATCCCGATCGCGATTCCGATCCTTAAACTCAATTCAGATTTTTGAGCATGTCGCTTCATGCATGTCGTCGTCGAGAGCAGGTAAGCCCATATGCCTATAGCAGGTACAACAGCGAACTAAGGACGAGGGATAGCGGGTAGCGTGCACTGATATCAATGCCAGGGCTACCGTAGCACATAGCACATTTAAGATAGAAGAAAAACTGTTATATTGAACAGCTGCGCTAATCCCGTATAAAACTATTGCAATTGCATTCGTCATTAGCTGCTCTCTCTCTCAACGATCGTTGAGCACTAAAAGCTCGCTCTCTCTCTATCTCGAAGCTTTGAAGCTCGTGAGCGTAATTGCATCTATCATCTCAGTTGGTGGCCAGCCCTTAAGTTTTGTGCAGACATCGCTGCCTCTCTCACTCTTTCTCATTCTCTGCAGCTCACGTTGTAATACAAAAATCGAACTGCTTAAACACACACAAAAAACAATAACAATGAAAAAGATAGCTGAAACAGCTAAAAGGCTAAAATTAGCAGACAAATGCGAGTGCTCGAGAGTCGCAGACGCCGGCTAAATAAAATCGACGAAAGCACAAAAGCACATAACAAAGAGTGAACAACAACAACTGAACGTCAGCTGTGGAGAGCTGCATTGGCAACAACAGCAAGAATATCTCTCTCCATTTTAGAATTTCAAGGTTAATTTCTGTTGAGGGTGCTGTGCACACTGCTTGCAAGCAGTCGAAAGCTTATTGTGACAATAACGCGCCAAAAAATTGATTTCGTTTTCAATTTGAATTAGTTATGTTTAAAATCGGAATGCGAATGGAATTTTTTCGGACATCTAGTCGTATGACGTCAGAAGAGCAAACTCAGCTACTGACGTAGGCGGCTCTTTTTCCAACTCTACCAAAAATAGCACATGACCCTGAATTTGTTATCAAACGATGTGTTGACTATCTCTAATAATTTCACTTTCCCCAAACACCCTGTTTCTACAGGTGCAATAAGCGAGGTGTATCACAAAAGCTTTAGCTAAAGTATACTATAGAAAAGTATTCGATGGATTTTTTATAAAATAAAAATGTAAAACTGTTAAGAATTCAGTAAGAAAATCGTACAATAACATTGAAATGTGAGAAATTTGAACTTAATTAACTATAAAATATATATGTATTTTGAAAATTGCAATAAAGAATATTACTTTAGGGTATTAAAATCCTATCATTCTCATAAAGAACCCAATTCAATCGTCTGTATTTACTTTACTTATCAATTATCAACAAAAAATCGAATCGCACATAAATGCAAATTGTTCTATACTATATATTTTTTGCCACAGCAAAAAGCAGCCAAGCGAAATTTGCGATGATCTAATATTGTTCGCTATTCGCTTGGCAGGAAACAAGTGGTATATATCTATATATGTGCATAGATAAATATATGGGGATACGTAGTTGGCTCCGGTTTTGACTGCACGTAAGCATTATTTTTCTATTCTATTTCTAACCGGTAACAAATAACAAAATAAATAACAAAAGCCGGCCGGCATTAAAACGGGTGAAAGGCAGCTAAAATAGAAGCCAGACGACTATCAACTTAAAGCTACCTAAGTGTGGGTATTTAAAATGCTGTCACGACCAAAATTGGACTAAACCGAAAGAAATTTCTAGACATGAATCAGAGAATTTTGTATGCCACAATGTAGCAAGAGTGTTGAGGAATTGAATGTTATTTGATTGACATTTGTGACCCACTTAAACTTATTTTATGAATATTGCTCAGATTGATGCTTGTCACCATAATTACTGAGAGAATGGGTGAATTGTATTGTACCACCAAGAGTTTCTGAGTTTTTTTTTTCAAAGAAATTATAGATTTTATTTCCAAGAAAATGCTGAAAATGTCAAAAATTTCTGTGGCAACGCAGTGGAACAAACTTGTTCCTTTTAAAAACGTCTCTTCTGAAATTCACAGCTTAGTTTTTACAAATATTTTTTTAGTTTATATCAGACAAATTTTATGCCTATTATTCTGTTAAAATTCTAGAAATTTGTTAAATATCTGTGGTAAAGAACTTTTTCCACTAAGAAGCTTCAATTTTGCACTTCACATTCAAACTTAAGGCTTAATTTTTATAGTTGAATGAATATTGTCTAGTCTCGCCGCCTCGTTGGCTTTCAGTGTTTATGGCCAAGAGCTGGCTAGCTGTTTGTTGGTAACTTAAGAATTAAGTATGGGTTGAGTGGCTGACTGGCTGACTCATTGCAGACTGGAGACTGCCACAGAGAGGCAGCACAGTGGGCAGCAGTCCGGGATGCCTGACGGTGTCTGGGCGTAAATGGAGGGTCGACTGACTACTTTTAATTGTTGTTGAGTGCCCGGTAACCGAAATAGGGCATAAAAACAAAAATCGAGAAATTGCTTTTACGTGCCAAGCGGGTGGCAACAAAGCAGCCTCAAGTATTAGAGACGGTGGGAGAATAGTTAATTGTAAGTCGAAATAGTTTTTATGAGCATTAATTGGCAGCTGTTGTTAATCGAGTCTTCATTTGGATTATTACTATTAGTGAATTTAAGCAAGCAGTTAAATTTCAAATTTAGCAAGCAGTTGACTTCACTTTTTATTTATCTATTTGCTGTGATCATGAGTCATTTGATTGCTCGATTAATGTGTGGAATATTGATATGTTGTCCGATTCTAGAACTTCCAATTGAATCTATATACATTTTATAAAGGAATGCCGAGTTTTGTTCATTGCAAATTAAAACAACAGTTGATATAAATCTGAATAGCATTGTGGAATGCTCCAACCAAACACAAACTGATTAAGTTGTATGTATGTGCATACGTTTGTCTATATACATATGTATTTACTGTTACAGTTGGGTGCAAAGCTCAAGCGACGTTAGTCAGTCAAATGACGATTTTGATGATGCCAATGATGATAATCGTAGACGTTGTTGTATTATGCCTTCATAAGCTGATGAAATAAGCTCAGCCAACAACTGTTATATGTACAACTGTTATATATATGTATATATGCATACATATTTAGTAGTAGTGCATGCCTCGGCTTACGTCTATTGCATGCGAGCCTCGTGCAAAAGGGGCTGCTGCTAGTCACGTCTCCACCCACCCCTCACCTGTCGCGACGCTCCTTCCACACTTTAGCCCATATTAGTTTGCATTTTGGCGAGCAAACCGAGTGAAAAGTTTTCTTTTATATAAATGTGCATATATATTTATATATATATATTTGAAAACGCTTTAGCATGCGATCCGGTTGCGGTTTTATTTAACGCTCCACTGCCATAAACGCGACAAGGAGCGGGACGTGTGGGGTTGTGTTGCGAAGGTAACTGAACTGCATTTATGACGTCCTACTGATTGGGGAGGGGGGCGTAGCACAATAAAAGTCCACTTCTCTTTGACCATAATTAACGGTGCACTTTTGACTCCGCTTCATTTTAAGCGCTCGACGAGCTTTGTTCTTTTTTCTGCTGTTGCCTTTTAGGCGTTGTCCGTTGTCCGGTCAACTTTGGAAAAGGGGAGGCGGCATAAAGAAAAAAGAAAATAAAAAAAATCAATGCGCAAAAGCAGCGAAATCAACAAGATAGGAAAAGATGAAACAAAAGGCAGTTGTGATCGACTAGCAAATACCCTAAGGGTTGGGCCTTTTTATTTACTCATATATATTTATACATTTATATTTATTGATATCTCTACGGATTGATAATCGATTTGACTGCAAAAGGGTATCATAAATGGAAACTCTTTAACTTATATTATATATGGGATAGAGATCGATTTAGCTTTATCCTTTTTTCTAAATACCTTTCGTAAGCCATATTTAGAGAGTACAGGTTGTGAATAAGAAACGCCACTCAGTATGCAATATGAATGGCTACACGAGAGTAATCTACTTGAGCATATCCTCAGGGTTGAATAAAGTGCAATTACAATAGACACACACACACACACACCACACACAAAGAACAATCGCACATGTCGAGAGCAAGTGCATGGCAACAACAACAACAATAACAGAAACAATAAAAAAGAATAACAAGAAAATAAGTAAAGCATGGCATACTTTTAGGCAATAGGGGAGGGGATTGGGGTAAAGAGGAAGGGTTGCTTTTATGCGGGCGCAACAATGACATCATTATTATGGACAGCAGTATTTGTTGTTTGTCTCTGCTTTATGTTTTTTTCCGCATAAAGTATAATCGACAGCTTTCTAATTTGCTTGTACAGTTGTGCAAGCACAGTTTGCGCACAGTTTGTGAGCCACTGGGATCACACAGAAAGACACAAAAACATCCATACACAGAGAGACACACACACATACACTTACCTTGCGGGTGCAAACGTTCGGGCTTGAACCAGGCATCTGCAAATAGGCGATTGATATATTGATTTTCGTTAGTTTAGCATTAAGTTTTGTGTTGTGCAAGGCAGATATAAGAGAGAGATATAGACAACGAGAGAGAGAGAGAGAGAGAGAGAGAGAGAGGGGTGCATTAGGCGGTGTCTCATGTCAAACTAAAGCGAGCATCTAGGCGCAAAGCCAAAAAAATAACAAATAAAATCAATTTTACAAAAAGCATATATTTTACAATTAAAGCTAAAAGCAACAGGATATTATTTATAACTATAGCTAAAATTCCAGCATGATTGACAAAGGTTAGTTTTGCTTCAGCGTTTACAAGCATGTTAAATGTTAAATGTATGTATGTATGGATGTATAGATTATTGTATGTATGCATGTATGTATGAGTGCAACACTTACTGGGATCCAAAATGGAGCAAATCAATGGACGCTGCTTGCAGACGCCATTTTGTCCGGCTTCGCCAATTGTACACATTTTGTTAGTTTCACACAAGTTGGCAAAACACTTGATTTAGTATTAATTAAACGGTAGCTTTTCTATTCGTTTTTTCTTTGCCGTTCCAATTATTATTTTCTGTATATTTCTTTGGAGTTGGCAGCAAACAAACGCACAGCGCAGTTAGAGAGAGAGAGAGAGAATGCGAGAGAGCGAGCACAACGCAATTAGGTAAATTACGACGTAACGTTAAAAGCAAATTTTTGTTCGCAATTGCGTAGAAGAATTCACTGCCGTCCGATAGGCACACGACGCGTACTGAGACTGAGCGTAGGCTGAAAGCTTTCAAGCCTGTCACGAATTCAAAAGGACTAGTTCCATAGTCGAACGAAAGCGACGGCGTCGAGAGAGAACGTAAGCCAGAGAGAGAGAGAGAGAGAGAGAGCGCGAGTACAAATTAGTAAAATCGATAAGGCGACCTGCTGTGCGTTGGGTTGAGCAACCGCGCTTAGCCCTGAACTCGTAATAGAAAAAGCTCAAGCTCACTGCTCACAAAAAGTGAGTTAAATTTATCGATTTGTAATCGCTGCTGTTTAGCTACTGCAGTTGACCAGCTTTGTAGAGTGTAGAGATTTGCCTAAGGCAGTTCTTTCCAAGACAAGATAGATTTAGTTGAAAATTGAATTAAACTTGCATATATACAAATCAATATTATTGTAAAAAAAAAACAACCCGCATTTTGTAATTTTGTGCTAAATGTTCAAAAAAGCCAGATTAGAAGGGGAAAAAAGCGTAATTTGCATCACTGGCTTTCGCTGAATCGCATGCGCTGCTTCTCCATGAATTGAGGGAGGGTGCTGCTTAAGGGTTAAGGCAGGTGGCCCGGAAATTACCAGACGGCGGCTTTCTTTTTTTTGGGTGCGGTGTTTATTGCAGGTCGCCTGCAATGACTACAGCTGTAACCAACCCCCTCCCTTTAATGGGGTGTGAAACTTGCGAGTTTTGAGCTGGTTTGTCTGTCTGTCTTTCTGTCTATCGGTCGAGTGTTGTTTACACCTTGGGAAGGAAGATAGGAAATCCATCAAGCTGACAGCGAGAGAGCGCATCTGTGTCTAGCTCTTAGCTTGAATACTCATATAAATATTCATATATATTATGGATTCTCTTTTATGTTTTCATAATGCACATTTTATTCTCTGACGCAAACTTGAAAACTTTAGCTTAGTTTCTCAATTGCCAAATCGATTCGAGAGCATTGCGAAGAGGTAAAAGAAGAAGCAAAAGAAGAAGAAGCAGAAGCACATGGCATATATCATGTGACAAACACAAGATGGCAAACAAAATGTGGAAAAGTTTTACAAATCGAGCAGACCTAAAAAAAGAGGTTAAAGCACAATTAAGCTAATAACTTTTAAAATACTTTTCCTATTTCACCCAAGTCACTATTATATAAGAAGTTAAATGGTATTGCAATTTTGTTGCCATAACTTTGTTCTACATTTCACTTCTTCGTTTCGACCTATTTGTGTCAACTGAATTTCATATTTTGATGCGATACATTTGGATACATTCTTGTTAGTTTGTTTTTATTTGGCATACAAATAAACAATTTAGCTTCATAAACATCTAGTTTTATGACGTCCATTCGATATGCTAAGCAAGAACAACGAAAATTCTTTCTAAAATATATACAAATATATTATTTAACGATATGATATTTTTTTCTTAAGTTTTTACTCCGATTTCTAAAGTCATTCGCAAAAAAAATGTTGTTTGTTTTAAATTTTTACAATTGGACGTAATTTTTGTTGAGTGTACCTACAAGCAAATTGATGTTTATAAAGGTTTGTACTTGTAATAAAAACAAATGAAAATACAAATTTAAATATAGCCCAAAAGCTGCCTTCGATCAGCGTCAGCGATCCAAAACAATATCGATCACGCCTGCCTGGCTGGGGAGCACTTGAAAAAAATTAAACGCACACAGACAATCTAAAATTATATTATGCACACTTTGTTTACCGCCGGGTCGCGTTTCGTGGCGCTTTCACAATTCTCGTTACGGCTTGTAAGTAAGTGCACTAGTTTTTTTTTTGTTGCTCAACACTTTTTAGACATGCATACAATGCAAGCTAACAATGTGCATATAAACTTATGTACAAGTGTTTAACTTCTTGCAGCGATTACATACACAGTCTATTTATAAGGACTTAATTGCTTTTGTGATAGAGAGCAAATAAGAGAAATTAACAGTTACAAAAGACGGGCGATAAATGTAAAGCAAAGTCGACGATAAGTGCAAGCTTAACATGTGCTAAGCACACTGACTAACTAAGCGAAAGAGAGACAGAGACAGAGGCAGAGCGAATAGAAGGGGGAAGCCAAAATAAGGGCTTAACAGTGCAGATAAACGATACTCACACACTCACACACACAGTCACACATCTATGAGATGCAAAGGCAATGTGCACTGAGCAATTGGTACAGAGAAATGAGTATCGTTATCGAAAATGCGCCCTCAGCTGGGTCGATGACAAGTGCCAAGCAGTAGCAGCAGCCGCAATCAAAGTCAATGCCAATTGGAAAACGAAGAAGAGGAAACGAAGAAGATAGACAGTCAGACGACAAGCGGACAGGCAGACTCAAATACTTAGCATGTACCTTCCATAAAAATAGCACAGCAAATAAAGACAAAGGCAATGCAGAGGAAAAAAAAGATTACTAATTGGAAAATTTTGCCAGCATGCAATGAAAATAAAGGCGCAGATTGTAAAACAAAAAAACTAAAAATGTTGCACTCGCTGCATCACCGACCGCTCAATACACTGCTTCCAGTGTAACTTAACAGCGCAAAATGCATAGCTAGAAAACTTTTTTGTGATTTTACAATGTCTGTGTCATAACATAATATACTGTTTTTACGCATTGAAAACAGTGTAGAACCCAAATTATAATAAAATGAATTTGCGCAGTGAAGCGGGCCCCTAAACTAGATAATTGGATTATGCAGGCAAAGGCTTAAATTAAAGAGCACTACAAAGAGTCAATATCACGGACCTCTCTCTCTTTTTTCTCTCTCACTCCCTCTTCATTTCTCCATGTGTGTGTGATATAATTGCTTGCTAAAATGTAGTACAGCAACTAAAACAGAATCAAATATAAATGCGAAATGTGAAATATGAATTATGGATTATGAGCAAACGGAACGCAAGCAGCAGAAGCGAGAGCAGAAATGCTGCTGATTCATGCACGCCAAATGCGAATGGATGAATAACAAATTAGAAACTAAAAAATGTGCCGTCTCATGCAATTCAAATGCAGCATTAAATCAGTTCTACTATTGACTAATTGCGCAGACGTGACTCAAACGATGATGAGCAATCGTTATCGATAACAATTGCTGATCAGTTGCACTCCAAAGCTTTTGACAAAGAGAGAGCGACGTCGCCGTCAAACAGAGAGACGAAGCGAGAGAGGCTGCATGTAAATTTCCAGCTGTGTCGCAAAATGTTTTGGACAAGTGAAATTCTACTTGCGAAAAATGATAAATTTATATACATATATATATTGTGCGATAATTGTGTACATACAAAGTGAGATATAAACAGCGCAAAACTTGATGGCGAAATCATGATGATGACATCATGAGCGGCAAACAACAAGCCAACGCCACAAGCCGTAAAGCAAAAGGCACGCACAACACCTAAAAGAGAGCGGGCAAGCAGATTGTTTACTACTCTCAAAAAAATGAAGAAAAAACCCGAAATGCAATAAAAGTGACTAATTAACAAACAAACTAAGTAACAACTCAGAGCAGAGCAGAGGCAGCCAAAGGTGTGGTCGCGAGGATAATACACAAATACAAAATGCATGTACAAATAATATTATCAATAAGACCAAAAACGATGACTAATTAATTATTGTCAGGCAGTAACTAATGGCCAACAAAAATAATGATAATAACAAAACAAATACAGTTTGATATAGATACCCCTGCAGCAGCAGCGATTGCACTCATTTTAATTAGAATAATAAACGGCTTTTCCCGTGGCACGTTTTCCCACTGACATTTTTCGCATTGATTCCGTACGTGTTGTTCAATTTATCACGTAACATTATAAATAATATAAATAAATATAAATATAAAAACTTAGTTTTATGCTGTCGAATTCATTTTTCAGCAATTTCCTCTGTATTGATTTCATTTGTCGGAAAAGGCCTGACATTAAATGGAATTTATTTAATTTTACGAAGTAAGTATTATTAGTGTAAGTATTATTTAAATTTAATAAGTCATTTTTCTTTGCTGCAAGGGCATTAAAAAGTCGGCTTGCCGAGTTTAATTTACGGTTAATTCTTGGCGGCACTTACCAAGTCCGTACTTGTAGAAGATCTCCTCAACTGACACAATCTTTGGTTGCTGCTGCTGCTGTTGTTGTTGCTGTTTTGGCGGTTGCGTCTTGGCCTTTGGCGGCTCCACTTTGGCAATGGGCTTCGGTGGCTCCACTTTGGCAACGGGCTTCGGTGGCTCCACTTTGGGCTGAGGTTTCACCTCAAACTCGTCATCATCCAGATCGGTTACAACAGCCTTAGGCGGTGCCGTAGCCGGAGCCGGCGCCGGAACTGAAACTGGAGTTGGAGCCGGTGCTGGAGCGTGTGCTGGGACAGCTGGTGGCGTATCCTTAAAGTCACTCAACAGATCCTCGGAAGAAATGAATTTCTCATTGTCTTGCTCCTTGAGCGCCGTAATCGGTTTCTTTGCCGGCGACGGCGTATACGAAACGGATGGCGAATCTGTATCCGAATCCTTGTTGCCCGTTGTGGCAAAAGTAGCGACAACGGGTGCAGCATTTAAACTTGGCTTGCCAAAGAACTCATCATCATCATCATCGTCATAGAAATTGGCTGGCGCTGTGGGCTGAAATGGTTGCAGTGGAACAGACATCGGTTTGCTGAAGCTGCCCATTAAATCCACTTCTGGCTCCGGCTCCACGTGCTTGGGTGCAACCACTGAAGTGGGCAGAGGAGCAACCACGGGTGCTGCAACGGGTTTAGCCGCGGGTGCTGCAACGGGGAGTGCAACGGGAGGTGCAGGAGCTACAGCTGGAGCTTTGGGTGCATCCCCATAAACATTTCGCTCCACATTCATAAAATCACTGGTCATCCTGCCAATGTCCTGTTTAACGGCACTGCCCGTGTCCTTGAGGAAATCTGCAAAATCATCAGTTTTCTGGGCAAATTTCGCATCCAGTTGCTCCTGTGCCTCCTTGGCGCCGGCAGACATGCGTTGCACAAACGCCTGCGGATCACCGAAATCCACATTTTTTTGCTCATTGGCAAAATAACGCTCGGTGTGCGCATTATCGTCCTGCGCTCCGCTGCTGACGTTGGCAGCGCTGCCGCTGCCACTGCCGCTAACACCGCCGTCACCGCCACTTAGGTCACCCAATAAGTCATCGTAGGTATTGGTTACCTTCTTGCTGGCGCTATTGAAAATGTCCTCAGCTGTGGAGGCGGCCTCCTTTTTCAGATCAGCGAAATTTAGATCCATTGTGCAAATTAATATTCCCACTGCAGCTGTTGTCTGTTGTTGTTGTATCCCTTTTCTGATTGGATTAGCAACGCGCTCTCGCACACCAACTCACTCGCACTCACTCACGCACACACAATTGTGCATATATACACAAGGACGAAGGAACAGTCAAAAAACGGGTCCGGCTGGGCTTTGTTGCTTATGATTTTGTTTTATTTTAATAGTAGTTTAAAATATGTGAAAATGTTCGTTTTGCAAACGTTGGCCGTTATACTTGAATTTTTATTTTAATGTACAATGCGACAATCATGTGCCGCAACGTAGTCGTTTGAAAAATTTAATGAGACTGCGCGATTGTGAGACCGCATGCGGAAAAGCTAAAAATAATCGAATTCTATTTGCACATATTGTTAACAAAGTGCAACTTGTTTGCAATCGATGTGAAACAGCTGACAACATATCGATAAATGAATATACAATTTGAATGTCAAACCGCAGAGCCAACTTAGCTTTGCTTTTTATTTTTAAAATTTATGAAAACTGTGCTTTGTTGGCTTAATTATGAGATGTTGAAGTATGAAAAATATTGAAAATAATATAAGCCAAATCACATATTAACCGCAACAGAAGGCGTTTACTTATCCGCATTGACAAAATAGCTTTTGAATATCGATAACAGTGTTCAAATTTTGGTTTTATTGCATGTATTTGTATTGGATATGGAGGAATAGGGCTCTACAAACAAATCAGGCGGTCCACTTGAGGCAACGTGTGTCTTGATGGGTGCGCAGGCAGCGCACGCGGCAATAGCGCGTTCCACATGCGGTGCACGAATATTGCGAAAAGTTACCACAGACGGCACAGAAATGGCGAACGGGTTTCTTTGGCGGCGGCGCAGCGGCACTTTCATAATTCGGTCTCTGCTTATCCTCCTCGAGCAGTTGCTGGAAATTTTTGCGATATTTAGCTCGAAAGTATTCGGCTCCTTTGCGTTTGCCCTTCTTCTCTTTGCCGTTCTTGATGCTCTCCTGGAATTTGGGCAACTTTTTAGACATCACTAGATCCGCATGAGGATCATCTTGAAAGTTGTCCTGCTCCAAGGCTTCGAGAGCTTTGCGTGCGCGTCGCTTGCGTGCCGCTTCATCCAGCACACGTTTCTTTTCCGCATCCTTGATCCTATGCGATTCGCGTCCCGTCATAATTTTGCTTGTAGAACTTTTGTATTTTGTTGTGTTTTGTTTTTTGTTTTTGTTTAGGCGTCCTTCTCGTGCAATGGAAAGCTTATGCGATCCATTAACTCGTCGACACGCGCCTGCAGCACTTCAACAATGTCCGTGGAAATGAATAGATGACTCTCGTCCAAATCTTGAATGATGAATTTTCGACCCAACGCCAGCTTCTCATCCAAATGTAGTAAAAATTGTTTCATAGCCGGATCACTAAGGAGAAGATTTGTGAAGTGTGGGTGATTTATTTATTTATTGGTTTACTTACCATTCGACAAGCACTCCTTTCATAACATTTACCATGGTTTTATTGCAAATATAAAAACATTTGTTGTTCTTGCTCTTCTTCTTGTTCGGATGTTACTCAAGTGAACATGCTTAACAGCTACACATGTGGGCACCCCAAAAACGCTAACATTTCATTAACTGCGCGCGTCTGAATTTAAGGAAATGGCGCTTAAAATTAAATCTAATAGATGTTCACTAGCTTTGCGCCAGTCAACACATATTATTCAGATATTATTTCGTTATTTAACAAGCTTAATTACAAATTAGAACAAGCCGAAATGAAAGATTGAGATTTGTTCGCTTCGCGAGCTGTAATGACATTGCCATTCACAGCGAGCGAATATTGGTTAACAGTGATGTTAAACGTATATTTAAAGATATGCTGTTCTTGCAATTTGGAACAGCTGTTTACCAACTATCACTAAATATTTTCAAATAAACATTAATAAAATATTGCTCTATTTTCCTTAATTCCTATTAACAAACCTGCAATTGAGAATCGCTGGTTTAATAATGCATTTGGATATCTGAATATGCATTATGTTGAAAAACCGGCAGCAGCTTCGACTGAGCACATACAAAAACTATCGATAAATCGATGACCGATAACTTGTAGTATTGTTCTAACGCGTAGCCAGAAACAGAAAATAAATAAATAATATTTATTTAGGTGCATTCCGTGACGTATTCATAATGTCGACACATTTTACAGTTGCGTTTGCGTTTATTTCACTTTTTGCGACTCTGGCGGCCGGCAAATCAGATCCTGGCATCATCGACATTGTTATAGATCAAGTAAAAAGCAAGCAAAACAACAAAACTTTAATCAAAAACTAATATGCTCTACTTGTGTTATTATAGGATCAGCATTCGATTATCGAGCAGCGTCCGCTGCTGGCCAAAACGAAGATATACATTAAACGTGAGTATTGCAAATGCAATACGTGTGACCAATTCGTAATAACTGAAAATGTTACCCTCCCCATACTCCCTTCACTCCGCCTTCAACCAATCAGTTGAGTGCACGTCTGAGACGGAAGTTCCGCTTACCATCAACTTTAAGCTGACCAAACATCCATGCCTCTACGAGGGACGTTTTGTGAGTAACGCCAATTAATTGTTCTTCATTGTATTCAAAAATATTTGCGTTCTCTTTTAGCTGCTCAGCGACAATCCGAATCTGCTGCAAAATGCTAGTCAAGTCATTAAATCAACGGTTAGCAATGCCACATGTACGCATCTCGTTGTCCTGCAGGACAACACTGAACAGCCAAAGGATGTGCATCCCTTGAAGCAGAGCCAGAATCCGCTTTCGGTAAATTTACGAACATTTATCCATATAAATATACATCTATTTCAAAAGTGTGACTCAGTAATAACAGCGCCTAAAGCAAACACTTTGGCCTTATCAAGCATTTCACTTATCTTGTGTGTGCGATCCATTTTGTTACGGAAGTCTGGGAATTGTTGATAAAATGTTAGGCAAACCAGTGAATTAAGAGAAAACAGGTCTTTTTATTGTGTTGTGGTAAAATTTACCCCCCCCAACATTTGATTAATATGCCTTATCTATTTCATAGTGATTCAAGCGTATAATTCATAAGCAAATTTATCATTATCTTGCGTTTTATAGGCGAAACCCAAAGCGATTGCAAATATTGATGAGGATGGCATCTATGAGCTGGAACTGACCATACTTACATACATAACAGCGACGTCTCCGCCCGCCTTTCGGGCAACGGTACACATTGAATTTCTGGGACCGCATGGCTATATATCGGCTATAGATTGGCCATTCTTGCCGGTAAATCATGACGAGTAGCCCTTCATACATCTGTTGTTAACGCTGTCATAATTATTTGCAGTTCTATTTGACCATGTGCGTTGTCTATGTGATTTTTGGTATCATTTGGCTATTTGTATCGTTTGCCCAATGGCGCGATTTGTTGCGCATACAATTTTGGATTGGCGGCGTCATATTGCTGGGCATGCTCGAGAAGGCCTTCTTCTATGCCGAGTATCATACGGTGGCAAATACGGGCTATCCGGTTCAGCATGCCGAACTAGTTGCTGAATTTGTATCGTGTGCCAAGCGTACTCTGGCCCGCATGCTGGTCATCATCATGAGCCTGGGCTTTGGCATTGTCAAGTAAATATTATTCATATCGTTTATTTGTTTTCTTATTTATTTACTTAACTGCAACCAAAGTCAGTCCACACAATCAAATTCAAGCAACTATTACATTAAATTAAAAATTAAGCTACAAACTAAAAGATAAAAAATATTTCGGCAGTATTTGAACCTGAAGAAACTGAATTTCGGCAGATTAGATATATGAAATATTATGTTAAGTAGCATCTTTATATGTACTTTATATCTAATCATTTTTCCCTATGATAGGCCTCGCTTGGGACCCATGCTGCATCGCGTTGTGGGCGTGGGCGCTTTGTACTTTTTGTTGGCCTGCGTGGAGAGCTATTTGCGGATTACCAAGGATAAGAGTGATCGCAGTGAGCTGTTGGTGGCCACCATTCCATTGGCCGTCCTCGATACGGGCATTTGTTGGGGCATTTTCACGTCGCTGGTGCAAACCACACGCACGTTGCGTCTGCGCAGGTAAGTGCCCTAAAATATATATCCACTTGGCATATTATTCAATTTTTGGTTCGTTTAGAAATATGGTTAAGCTATCGCTGTATCGACATTTTACCAATACGCTGATATTCGCCGTCATCGCTTCCGTAATCTTCATGTTGTTTGCGTTGCGTTTGCGTAGAACCGAAAACTGCACGCCCGTAAGTTTTTACGACCGTATATTCCATATATACATTAAGCATTAAGTACAAATTTGTAATATCGTTTTACATGTCGATCATTAGGGCTGGCGCGACATCTGGTTGGATACGGCCTTCTGGCATATATTGTTCTCTGTGCTGCTGCTAGTCATTATGATACTGTGGCGGCCCACAAACAACAATCAGCGTTATGCGTTTACGCCACTCCTGGACGCGCCCGAGGATGAGGACGATGAGGGTAAATCGAATTCAGAAATATCTATTCATGTCTTGACAAATTAACTGACAATCTAATTGCACATTACATTCAGATGAGGAGGAACAGTTCGTGGCGGATGCGTATGGCATTAAAATGCGCGGTGCACATCAAAATGGCACCGCACGACCACCAGCGAATGCGCGTGGGGCAACCACAACCGAAGAGGATGATTTGCGTTGGGTGGAGGAGAATATACCATCGGCGATGGGTGATTCAGCGCTGCCAGTGCTCGATTCTGACGAGGAGATCATCAATACCAAGTTTGAAGTCTCCAAAATGCAATAAGCTGCTGGCCTCGGTTGCTGTGTACCTAAGAGACTTTCACATTACTGTGTTGCACACTATTATTTATAACTCAATTATTGAACGCACTAACTGTCGGCAGAAGGGCATTAATTGCTGGACAACTCTTCTACTGCATCTCCCTCATTCTGTCTCTTAAATGCTATCCATATATGTTTATCGCTTACTTCCACGTCCACGTCTCGCATATGTCCAATCAGTCAGTCAAAAACGCGATTTTCAAGCAGCCCGTGTAAAATATTGTATGTAATCGTAAACTATTTTAATTTTCGAGCTCCTAAATAAATCTAATTTATTTGTAATCACTAGCTTAAGTTGTAGATATCTAACGCGCTAATTATGAAACTAAAAACCCAAAATTTCTTCACATTTCTATATACTTCTAACATTCACGCACAGACAAAACACACTCGAGTGTTCTTATCAAAGTTGTCGCGTTTTTTGTATATAGTCGTTAATACACTTTATATATATGTATATATATTTATATATATAATATATGCATATATAAATATATATTTACTATCTGTAATAATCATGATAAAACAAATACGAACGAAACGCATAACAGGAAAAAGTTTCAATTCGATTTAAAGATAACTGAAAACAAAAGAAGACAAAAATGAAGTAAAATACATTTGTATTCATGTATTTGATATAAGGCCACACATCTTATCATATTTAATGACGAAATACATTGTAACTCGTAGGGTAGTTTGCGATTTTTTCATGAAAATAAACAAACAGCCATACCAAACCAAACAAAAAAAAACAATATCTTTGTCTTTTAAAGAAATCGAACGGAGGTTAAGGATGAGATCACTATGATATGATAAGATATGGTTGCAATCGGTGCTTTATCATATCATTTTTATCATGTTACCAGGTAAATAATTCAAAAAGATTTTCGCTGATCGGTACGTAATGTGTATTTTTCACATAATACAGAGCGTTTCAGTAAAAGTACATAATGTAAAATTTATGCTTCGAGCTTCTTATTGTTAGTTAGAATACACAAACATACATACATTATTTATTTATATATATAAACACATTATTTATTTTCTCGAACGAGCTGCAAACGTTTCCCAAAAAAGAAAAATTAATATGCAAAACCAATCGAATCGAATCGTAAAAAAGAAACGTGCAAAACGAAATGCGAATGTTTTGCATCACCTTTCCGATACACAAAAATGATGTTGTATGCATTATACAGATACAAATACTTAAAAGATACTGTCTAAAAGGCGTCGGAGGAGCTGGCGCGACATTTGTAAGTGGACTTTAATGCTTTCTATGTATATGTAAATTGCAACAAGGCGACGGGCAGGTGTAGTTGAAATATGGGCAATCAATTTACATTAATACGTTTCTGTTTCTGTTTTTTTTTTTTGTTTTCTTTTTTCATTTAACAAGTTTTTGTCTATTTTGTCGTATCGTTAACAAATTTAATGCCTAGAAATGCGCATTGTAATTACTTGGTAAGTTGCTTATGTTCGCATATAATGAAATTGAATTACGCGGCCAATTCGATTACTGTCCCTATAAACGCCATTAGCGCCACAAGGCGCCAATTGCTCAGTTCGATTCGGGTTTAACATTGCGCCTCAATATTGCCGCAGCCAGATCCTGTTTCATGGCCGCCTGGTCGCGCTGATCGGCCAGCGACTGTGTGCTGCGCAATCCATTCACAATATCCTTGGTCTTGCCAAAGTAAATGGCATTCAGTGTATTGCGTATTTTGTTCTCCATCTCCTCGACCATTTTGCCAATGTTTGCGATATGCGGCGATGATTCACTCACATTCGCATCCTGCTCCGTTTGCCGGGTCAACGAACCGCCCAAATTCATTGTGCCCGAGCCCTGTTTGTTTGTCTGCAGCCAAAGCATCGCCGTCGACGTGAGCTTGTAGTGTGCCGTACGTCCCGTTGTCTTCTCCTGCACCTCCACCACATGTATGGAGTCCCAGCAGCCGCGTATCTTATTACTGCCATCGCCGGCTTTTTTGATGAGTATCACAGCGGCGAAACCATGATCCAAATCCCATAGATATACCGAGGAGACGCCGCCCTCATAGTACATCTCGCGATACTGATCGAATGCATAGTTCGCCTCGATCTCCAGTTTGCGCAGACGCTCCGATGGCATTTGGCCATCCTCCAGCGCTGGATAGTAGGTGTTGGACCAGGGCGAACGATATGAGTCGCCATCGCGATTATAATCGCACAGCAAATAATCTTTACCATGCTCCCTGTCTTTGGCTATCTTCAGCGGCTGGTCCACCGACGATAATAGATCCTCACACAAATCGGGCGCCAGATCAATCAAATCAATTAGATTCCTCTCAATCTGCTGAGGCGGCAGCCGTCTCATCAGATCCAGCGCACAATCCATTTGCATTTCCGACTGTAAGCAGCAAATAGAAAATGCTTTATCTTATGATTTAGATTCCCGCATGGAGTTTGAGTCATTTCACAGCTCTGCCTGATAAATGACCCCGACTCTTCGCCTGTCTTCCACACCCCACCACAAAGCAACACAGCCGGCACGCCACGACGACTTCCATATATGGGCATCGTTTTAGGTCACAGGCCAGCAACAACAACTCAACAACTCGACCCAATGTGGCAGTATTGAAATACTTTCGGCATTCGACATTCAATAATTTGTTGCACCTGCGTCACTTAGGGCGGCAGCCAAAATAACTTGTTTTTTTTTTCTTTCTTCTTTTCGGTGGCTTATTTTCATATCTTTTGTATTACTCACCATTTTGTTAACTGTGACTGTTTCTTTGCTTTGGCTGGTTGTGCTCAGTGTTGTATGGTTTACAGTTTAATGTGTGTATTTAAGTCGTTTCCGAATCGGTATTTAGGAAGAGCTATAAAGTGTCGTTGGTTCGTAATTGACGAATTAAAACAACAAACAACTATAGTTAACAACAATTTGCTCTTACTCGATTCGTCAGCACGTAACACAATGGCGTCCGACCATTCACATTTCTCGTGCACAAGCAATCAGCTGTTGTAAAAAAGGTGGGACGATAGTTGCATATCGCAAGTATCGATATCTATGCCAGTCCGCTATTGGGATAGCGGTTTCTTGAATTGCCACGCATTTGCTATTTAACATTTAAATAAAACTACTGGTGTTTTTTTTGTATTATATTTTTAGCAACAAGTTTATTGAATTTAGATTTTTCGTTCATATACTTTTTATGCTCAATATCTGTTTCCCCATTTTCCATGCTGTGTGAGTTTTTGTTACAATGCGTTTTTTCTGTATGTTTTTTTTTGGTTGTGTATAGCTTAGATTTTATATTTTACACAAAAGTTTATGCCATAATCGTAAATTTTTAATCCGAATTGTCATTAAAAATATATTTAAGCTGGTTACTTAAATTTCTCGCTTGCACATACACCAGATATATAGAAATCATACGCACAGAGTGAAAATACAGTTTTAGATTCATTTCTTTTCCCTTCTTTCCCTATTTTTCTTACACACTTTTTTAATTTCTTTTTTTTTCTTTCATACATTTATAGTATATAGCCAAATACAAATGTGTGAATGTGTGTGAGTGTGTGTGTGCTTCTCTGTCTGTTTCATAAGTAGTTTAATAATCATAAACTTAGTCAATTTTTTAATATATTTTTTTTGTGTTTTTTTTAAAAGTTTTTTTTTTATATTTTTAATTAGGTGTATACTTTGACCATATAAATGTAAAATCTCAGACTTTAATTTTTAACTAAAGTGCACTACATACAGAAAGTGTTCAGTGAAATGTGAACTAAATATGATGTTGTTTTTTTTTTCTTTTCTTTAAATAGTAATCGTAAATTGTTAAGAGTTATTGCAAAATGAAAAAAAGTCTGAAAAATAATTTGCATATGACTTTCATTATTTTCTAATTGTCAAATCAATTTAATAAGTAATTATAATTTGTATTTTGTTTTTTGTTTTTTCTTTATTCTTAGTAAATCTTTTGAAGTTTAATATTTCGGCTAATTAAATATTTATTTAGTTACGCATTACGCATTCATAGACATTTTGCCAATACTCGTCTTCATACATAGAAAAAGAAATCAAAAGCTGTTTAAATAAGTTTCTCATTTTTCATTTCTCATATTTTTTTCATTTCGTATTCGTATTTCAACCAATCATTAATTATGCAACATTTTCTTATCAACGCATCGACAATCAAATGTAATCACAGTTTTATGTTTTCCTTCTTTATATAAACTCATTTTCATTTAGCTATTTATTTCACTATTTTCGCTTGTCGCTTTGTGTATGCGTGTGTCTGTGTGTGTGTGTGTGTGTGTGTGTTGCTTGTTGTTTTAGTTGTTTGTTGTGATAGTTGTTGTTGTAATTGTGTTTTCTGGGTTGGTAATAACATAAAAATCCATCAAATCAGTTAATGATAAACAAGTGCATTCTTATGTGTAAGTATGCATGTATGTATTTATGTATTTATGTATTTATGTATGTGTGTATGTACTATATGCTAAGTCGTCATGTGCTTCAAAAACTCACCATACTCTACCCAGCTTAATCCCATGCCTTACTTTCATTTTTCTCCATTTCTTTTATGAACACTCATTAGATTATCTTCATTCATTTTTCATTTTTCATTTCGTATTATCTCATGTTATTAGATTGATTAATACTATTACGTATTTAGAAAACTTTAAGAATATTGCACAACTTTTGAAAATGTTGACTTGACCGTCGTTTTCTTTGTTCATTGATTTTTAAAAATATTTCATTTAATATTTAATTCCTGAGTTGTTCATAATCGTTTTGCATGATTATTACACTTGCTTCGTCTTCGTCTTCGTCATTTTTTTGTTTTGTTTTTTTTTAGATTTTTTATTTTCATTTGTTGTAATACATATCGAAAAAATGTTTTTTTTTATATTTTAGTTTTGTATTAAATGCATGTATACATCGTCGTGAGTCTTGATAATGCCCTGAGTTTGCTCCAAACGGATTTTTCTTTAAAACTATGTATTTATGCTTGCCTTTATTATACATATGTATATGTACACACCATATAAGTATTTAGAGTTTATTTGCATAATTTATTATTTTATGTGGACTTCTTCTTCTTCTTCTTCTTCGTCTTCTTCGCACTGCATATTTCTGCATTCGTTAAAAAAACGGTTGAAAATAGAACGTTTTCTTGGTTTATTTTCAATTTTGCACACTTTGCAGTTCAGCACATAGTTAAAATATTGTTTACTATTCTTTGTTGTTGTCTGTGTAACTCAAGTTTTGTTGCATTTTTCTTTTCAAAATGAAAAACTAATCAAATTATAGTCTCAAATAATTCCATTTCGCTTTTCAACTGAACCGTCCTAAAAGTCACACCAATTGCCAAATATTTGGCAGTTGTCTCTTAACTTGTATTTTTTTTGTTTTGTTTTCACTTTATCCTTTATGCCGAAAAATTTGTACGTATTTTCATAATATATTTGTTAATTTAAAATTTAACTGCTAAATTTTGTATTACCTGAAATTTTGTACTTGTCATTGTTCCAAAAGTGTTTTGTATGCATTTGCCTTAAATGTTTTTATTTTACATAATTTTTTTTTCGTTTTAACTTTTTTTTTATGTGTGACCTACATTTAATTTAATAACAAATGAAGACATAAAGAAAACCATTAAAGTACAGAAAAATAGATAAAATCAAATATTAAATACGCACATAGATTAAATTTAATTTGTACTCGCTTCGATTACTTCGATTTCCATTTAGACAATTTTACAACAACTTGATTTACACATTCATAGAGAGGAGGGAGGAGTTGAGTACAAACACCGATTTTATGTGGTCTAAGCCTAATATTTTGCCATACACATATATAGATATAACGCTGAACTGAACTGTAAAGTCGCTTAGGCCTAAACACATTTTGCTCTTTTTTTTTGCTATTATTAACTTTGTGGTTTGTGTTTTCTTTTTTTTAAAATTGTAGTATATGTATTTGCCTTCACATAGATGTATGATTTGTTTTTAATGTGTTTTAGATACATATATACAAACTAATTTGCTGTTGTCCGCGTGCTAAAATAACTGCAAAAATAATAATTAATAAATTTTGTTTTATTTCATTAAACAAAGAAAATATACGTGATACCAATGAAAATTGCCAATTCGTCAAATTTGTCGTTTTTTTTTTTTTTTTTGGTTTTTAACATTTATTTAGTTGCATTAATTTAGCGTATATATATTGTATATATATGTTTATATATATATATTGTGTGTATATATAATAAATTTAGTTCCTTTTTTAAACATAAACGTTACAAATTAAAAAGAGGTAAACAAGCCAATTTGCGTGCTGAATTAGCAAATTATAATTGTACAACATAAAACATAATGTTACAAAATAATATAGAATATATTTCACATACATTTTCACTTAAAATTAATTTCATTTCTGTTGCTTCTTCTTCTTATTCTTCTTGATATTTCATTTTATAGTTATTTCAAATAACTTAGATAAGATTTTGTGCAGAAGAAATAAATACAAACCAAACCAAAAACGAAATTAATGCCTTTACTTTTAGTCAATGTCCTGTGACTAGCTTGTGGCTGAATTCATTTTTGTTTTTTTGAGTGTACTTGAAAAAATGGAAAGTAAAAAAAGTTGTGTGTTGCCTGGATAAGTACAATTGGCTTGTTGTTGTTGTTGTATTTTTTCTGTTTCATTTTTATGATATTCAACTAAATATTAATAGAAAACAAGTACTAACAAAAATATATAACAAAAATTACTTACATCGCGCGTTTTTCTTTATACAACGAACTTTATTTTAATTTTCATGTTGCTTTCGTTTTGTTGTTTTTTTTTTGTTGATTTTGTTTTTGTTTTTTTTTTTTGTCAGTTTTTAGCATAGGTTTGTATTTTATTTTAATATTTTAAATGTAGCTCTTTGTACCTGAGCACATTACACATATTCAAGTATTACAATTTTTCGTTTTGGTTTTATCGAAAACTTCTCATGCTTACAAATTAATTTATACAACGAAAAATAAGGGGAAATTAAATGAAATAAAATTAAACAATTGTACAGCATTTAAAATGTTATAAACACAATATATATATTTATATATATATATATATATATGTATATATAGTTATATATATATATATATATATATTTATAGTACATACACAAGTATTTTTATTTTAATTTGTATTAGTTGTATGTATGTACATTAAAAGTTTACGGTTTCTTTTATTCACAACACATTTTTTATCTTTTTTTTTCGGTGCTTGCCTTTTGTTGTTGTTGTGATTGTTGTTTCAACTTTTAACGCTTTAAATGCAAAATGGCGACATTTGTGTATTTGTGTTCTTGTTAAATTTAGTTTTTAATTTATGCATTTTTGTCACTTACATTTTTACAAAGAAATTATTTTAGGCCGCTTTTGTCGAAAGTTGGCCTAAAACTTAATTTTTACTTTACGTTTTTCGCTCTAAATAAATATTCATGCAAATATCTGGTAATTGTTTTTTTTGTCATTATATTTTATGTTCTGCGAGTGCCTAATTGTTTTTGTTTTTGTGTTAAGTTTTACATAAAAATATCTTGTTTTTTTTTACGATTTTCGTTTTTTTTTGCGATTTTTAAGCCGAAATTTTAAGCCTAAAATGGTTTATATGCTTAGTTTTTGCTTTTATGTATGCAAAATTTCTTTAAGAAAGATTTTTTTTATTTAAAGTTTGTATTTTAGTTTTACATATTTTTAATTTTTATAACCATTGGGTTTCGCTTTGAATTGAATTTAATTAAATTTTGTTTTTTGTTTTTTTTTGTTTTCTGTGTGGCTGTCAACAAAATTCTTTGGACAGTTACGCGTAGCTCTAGCAAAAGTATACCGTTATTTAGCGTTCGTGTTGGTTTTTTTTCTCGTTAATTTTAAGTTCTCATAATTTTTATAGCCTTAAAATAATTTCTTTGTATTTTGTTTGTTATTGTAGTATTACATATTTAGTTAATATAATGTAATGTTTTGTGTTGTTGATTTTTTTTGTTTGTTTTTTTTCTCGTTTTTTTGTTTTTGTTTGTTTTTGCCTCATTTAGTTGCTTTGCCGAAAATTATGTATACACATTTTTCTTTCTTACTTGCCTCTACACATATACATACAAAGTAAAATTTTTTTAGATTAGTTATAGTTAGTTATATAGCCAAAGATTGTAACTTTACATTAAATGTTCTTATTTTCGTGTATTTGTTGAAATTTCGTGTTTAATTTAGCGCATATTTACAAAAACCTATCAAAAAAACCATTTCTTGTTTGCCAAAGTTGTTGTTGTTGTTGTAATTTTGTTACATTCAAATTTTGTAGGTTGGTTTGGTTTTTTTGTTGTTGTTGTTGTTGTCATTTTATTCTAAAGCCAAAAAGTGTGATGCAAATTAATTTTGTTACTCGAGTGTTTTTGTAAATATTTCGAAATCAAAAGCCAAAAGGTGTGGAGGTGTGTATGTGTGTGTGTGTGTGTGTGTGTGTGTGTATAGGAGGTGTATGTGTGTATATAGTCTGTGTGTCACCATTTTACAAAGAAAACTAAAAAAGAAAATTGTATAGTTTTTTGTTGTTAGTTTTTTTCCCTTTGTTGATGAGTTTTTCTGTATATTTTTTAGATTTTAAGATATCTTTGCAATATGCGCAGTCTATTGGGGCCCATTGAGGTAGTTCAGTTAACTATTGCAGTTCGATATTGTATTGCTATTTGTTTTGTTGTAATTGTTGTAATCGTTGCTATTGTTTTGTGTGTGTGTTTTTGCAAGTGTGTCTTTTGCATATTACGTACGATTAGTATAATAATTACGCGATAGGATTTAAATCATATAAAAACTAAGCAATAAAAAATACATGACTAAGAACTAAAGCTGTTTTTTTTAGCATCTTCAAATTAGATTGGTTGTTTTTTTCTTTTTTCATATTGTTTGTCTGCTGTTTGCCAAACCATAAAAAAAAAACAAAGAGGTAGTTTCCATTCTGAGGTATATGAGTTCCTGAGTTTGATTTACATACGTACATATACAATATGGTACATAAGTCTAAACATATATATATATATATAAAACTAAGTGCTATAAAACAAAATCCTAAGCATATTGACGACAAATTATTAGTAATAATTATTTGTAACATAATTGTAAAGCAATTACGCGTTCGCAGCTGCCACGCCCACTTGCAGCCGAAAGAACGCCAACGCCGACAGCAACGTACTTAAAAATAATATGTAATTCAGACTCCAGAGAACGTTGCTGCGGCAAAGGCGTTGCTGCAATCAACTGGGAGGATGGGGGCGTGGCCAGGTAGCTTTTTGAGCGATGGGTTGGGGGGGGGGGGGGGGATGGGAACGGGACCTGTGGGTGGTGGGGAGCATGGGAGCAACAAAATATATATTTGTGCATAGACATTAATTATTATTTTGTTTGTTGTAGTATTTAGTTTTCTTTTTTGTTTTTTGTTTTTGTTTTTAAAGTAAGTTATTGCAATTGTATTTCTTCATTTTAGTTTGGGTTTTTTGTGTTTTCGTATTTTAATTTTTTTTTTTTTGCTGTTTGCTGTTCGAGTTGTTAAGGAGTTAGGAAGCAAGGGTCGAAGAACTATATATTAAAAAAATATGTAGAAAACAAAAACTTTGCAGCGTCAAACGTGGTTCGAGCGCTGCACATCACAGAACAAACTGGGCTTTTGGGTACATTTACGTAAGAACTACACAAAGAAAATGTAACGGTTCAAAATGGCCGATATCTAAGCGGATAAAGGAAGCCATTCGAAGTGTGTGTACGTGTGTGTGTGTGTGTGGGTGTGTGTGGGTGTGGGTGTGTATTGTGTATTAACATTTGATATATATAGTAGTATGTATGTAACTAGATATTTCATATACTTTAACATTTGGCTATTCCGTTATCTGAATACTATTTGAGTGTATTTGCTTCTTCAACTATTGTAATTGTGTGTGTGTTGCGTGTGTGTATTGTGTGTGTGTGTGTGTGTGTGTGTATCACCCTGTAGTTATATGTAAACGAAAATCTTGCACTATTGTGTCAACTTAAAGAGAAAGTGTTAGGAAAAACTAAAAGAACAAATCTACATGCAAGCAACTTTTGGCGAGCCTAAGTGTTCCTACATATGCGCTTAATATATACATATATGTATATATATGTATATATATACATAAGATTAGGCATTCAATATGCCAATATATCATTTTACATCTGAGCCTTAATTCATAAGCTGTGTGTGTGTGTGTGTGGTGTGTGTGTTTTGTATTTTTTTTTTTTAGTATTTACAGTGCCTGGGCACGCCCTCTCATATATAAGAAGGCGTTGGCAATTCAATTTTTGCTTACAACAAGAATTATCAATTAATTTTTTTTTTACAGCATTTTGTTTACAAAAATTATATGGAGCCGAAAAACAGAATTTTGAATTTACGAAATTTACTTCTTGTTTTTGTCATTTTTTTGTCTGGATTGTTGGGTTGTTGATTTTGGTTTTTGGGGGAAAATGAAAATAAAAAAATGTTGTTTCTTGAAAAATGTTTTCCAAAGGTGTGCCAAAAGTTTTTGATTTCGAATTTTTGCTTGTTTACATTTTGCTGTAATTTTTGTTGTTGCTTCTTTGTTTGTTTGTTGCTTTTCTTTTCCAAAGTTTGTTGAGAACGTTTTTGAGTGGTTTTCATTTTGTTTGCATTTAACTTTCAACAAGTTCCTTTCTCAATTTTTGTTTTTTTTTTTTGCTATAATTATATTTTTTACTTTCGCTCTTTATTTAAATATATAAGCATTTCGTTATTTTTATTTTGTTTATAAAATTTTACTAATAGTTGTTTAATTTATATATTTTTTATAGGCACCCAATTTACCAATTGTTTTAATTATTTATTGTTGTTGAACAGAAAATGATATAAATAAAATTTCTTTTGTATTTGCATTTGATTTTGGCCAAAAGTTTGCTGTGCGTGTGTGAATTTTGAGAAGCCCAAAAATGTTCTGGTAATAAACGAAAGATTCTGCATTAAAGCAAAATAACGCACATCTGTGGTGGAAAAGGGGGCGTGGCAGCCAACTGTTTTTGCTTCTTTGCCTTTTGCATTTATAAATTTAATAAAATTATTTACAAAAAAACTTGGCAAAAAACAAAGCAGCCGGCTTCACGCCGTCTTTTTGTTGTTGTTGTTGTTTTAAAAAATTAAATGCTTTTGTATTTTAGTTTTTTTGTTTTTGTTTTTTTTTTTGTATTCGCTTTATACTATTTAATTATTGCAGGTACTTGTGGTTGCGGTTTTTGTTGCTATTGTTTCTTTGTAGTTTGTTGTTGTTGTAGTATGTAGCTATTTTTTGTTTTATTATTTATTCACTATTTTAAATTCAGTTATTTGTTTGTCTTTTTGTTTTTGATTTGAGGCAACTTGCAGTGGTTTTTTGTTTTTGTTTTTGTTTTTGTTTGTTTCTTGTTTAAAAAAGAATATATTTTGTGTGTATTTTAAAAACAATAATTGTGATTTATATTTATATTTATATTAAATACACAAACAATTATTTTTTTTTGCAGCTACGTTTGGCGGCACCAATCAAAAACGTTCAAACTTTCTGTTATTTAAGCATAAACTATTTTTGCTGTTCCATATTTGTATGCGCTTTTCTCTGACTTGGTTTTTGTTTACTTGTTTTAGTTTTCCTTTGTTTGAATTAGCACCCTGAAAACGATTTTTCAGCCGGATTGCATTTTGTTGTATTCTCTTTGCTTTGCATCTTTTTCCTTCTTTTTTTTTTTAATAATAAAAAATGTAAAATGTTTAATCTGCGCTTTGCTTTGCTAATTTCTTGTTAGTCTGTTTGTTTGTTTGTTTGTTAATTGTTGTTGTTGTTGTCTGAAATTAAAATTGTCAATAAAATGCATCATTTAAAAACATCAAATACTGCAGTTGTGTACTTGTATGTGTGTGTGTGTTGTCTAGTGTACTGTGTGTGTGTGTGTGTGTTTAAGGTTAGTTTAGTATTAGATTAGTTTATAGTAAACATTTTGCCAAGACTTCTAAGAGTCTGGGACTTTTTTAGGTGGTCTCCGAGGGCAACAACAGTTGCAACAGTAGTCATTATCTTCATTTCTTTCTTCAGATCAGCTGCTCTTCTTGATCTGCGCATAAACGTCTCTTTTTCATCAATCATCACTCAATCACTCAATCACTCATCATCAATAAATCGTTTATAAATTCTTAACATTTTAGAGGGTTGTCGGGGGCATGTTGTGGGGGGGGGGGGGGGTGCTTGTGGCGGGTGTTTTTTCATCATCATTTGCTTACTGCTCACTGACATCCACATTGAGCTTGGGCGTTGAGGTCAATGTGGGTGGTTCGTGTGGCATAGTCATCATCACGGGGCTGGTGGGCGTCGAAGTGGGCGTGCGTTGCAATTCAGCTTCCGATTCATACAGCTGCTGTTGCTGCTGCTGATCTTCCTGCTGCTGCTGCTCATGCTCCTGCTCCTGCTCTTGCTCTTGCTCCTGCTCCGCCTCTTCCTCCTCCTCGCTGTCTGACAGCGGCTCTATTTTGGGCTCAACTACAACCAGCTCGGACTCGGGATCTGGCGAACGCATCGGCTCATCGATATCCATGGTGGTGGCCGCCTGCTTGGCTGCCTCACTGACATCACTTGCCTCCGCATCGCTGCAATCCGTTGTTGTTGTCGCTGTTGTTGTTGTTGTTGCTGTTGTATTGGCCGTGGTATCCATGGCTTCCGCCGCCTCCGCTGCCGCCGCTTGCTGCTGGTGCTGCTGCTGTTCACGTTGCTCCTGTTCAGCGGCCATTGCCGCCTTAATTTGCAACGCCAGCTCCTGATGCACCTGCTGCCGATGCTGCTGCTGATGCTCAAAACTGAGCAGTGCCGCCGCCGCAGCCGCTGATGATGCCGCCGCCGCCGCCGCCGCCGCCGTCGATGATGCCATCGTCGTCGACGTCGTCGTTGTCGTCGTCTCCCCGCCCGATGATCCTACGCCCCCTCCAATTTGATGATGTTGTTGATGATGATGATGATGATCTCCCCCAGTCACTGCCTCAGCGGATGCCATCGCATCCCGCCGCTGCATACACTTCTCCAATGCCATTTTGAGTGATTTACGTTTACGCTGCTTAGCCGCCTCCTTTTGGGCGCTCATGACTACTGCTGCCGCTGCCGTTGCGGCCGCTTCCTATGGTGAATGATTGGCGGCTGCCGCTGCCGCCGCCGCTGCTGCCACATGCGCCGGCGCAATTGTCGCCCCGGCAGCCAGGCCAATCTCCTGCTTATGCTCCCGGGCAATGTGCCGACGCACCGTGTTGTTGCGCGTGAATGTCCTCTCGCAGAAGGGGCACGGCACACGGATGCCCTGATGCCGTTGCCGGATGTGGGCGCGCAGATTCGTCTCATAGCCGTACAGACGATCGCAATACAAACACTTCAATTTCTTGCCATCGGCTGTGTTGACACTGTTCTTGTTGTTCATCTTGGTGGCATTCCACACGTTCAACATGTCAGCTGGTGCTATCGATGCTGCCAAATTGCCAGAGAGCGACCCATCCGCGTTCTTTAGATTCTCCAGCAGCGCATTCGGTGTCGTCGATGATGTGTTCGAATTTGGTTCGAATTTCGGCGGCGTAAAGCTTGAATTCTCCAGCTTCACACGCAAATCCTCAGCGCCATTCTGTAGATAATCAGAGAGGGAGAAGGAGGAAGATAAGGATATTGTTATAGTCATTTTTAAGTAATTCGCTTTCAGTTTCAGTTCTGCATACATCTGTTGACTCATCCATCAGTTCGCGTTCGTCGTCGTTAGCCTCATTGGCACTGCCATTATTCCGCTCCGATTTCACAATGCGATCCAAACTGCTGGGCGCATTCCCATTGCCGGCGGTGGTGCTCGGACTGTGGTTCTCATAGCGGCTGCAAATCGATTGATATTATTAGTAACATTTATAATATTTATTATTTAGCAATGTTGGATTCTGTGGACAGCCCGCTTTAATTTTGGTGGCGCTTACCTGGACTGCGGTGAGGCACGTTCAGAGTGCATTGTGTCTGCCTCTGTGGGCGCCGTTGAGGAGGCGCTGGACGAGGGCCGATGGTACGGTGGCTTATTGATGGGGCTGGGACACTCCGAGGAGTTTTTGGAGCCATCGCGCAGAACGCTGCCGCGCAACTCCTGCTCGGCGAAGGGACTGCGTAGGGCGCGCTTGCGCAGCGGCTCGTTGAAGGACATGGGACGGTGGTACATTGGCGGCACATAGCCAGACATGGCGCCCAGCGATGTGGAGCTGCTCGGATGCATCAGTGAGTCGCATTCCTGCTTTAGGCTGCCCGTGGAGCCACCTAAATGCATTGCGACAACGTTGCTGCCCAAACTGATGGGTCCATTGTTGCCACCGCCAACGCCAACATTATTACCGCCACCAACGCCAGCTGCAGAGCCCGTGCTCATTGGACCAACGCTTGACGCGGAGCCGCTAATGATGTTGCCACCAGCGCTGCCGCAACGATCCAGCGCACCAGCACTGGCCGCCAGAGCGCTCAGGCCACTTGCCGCAACGCTTGCCGCCGCAGCCATGCCACCAGCAGCAGCCATGCCGCTAAGTGCGCCCGCCAGGCTCAGCCCATTGCCGGCAATGGCGCCGCTGTTGGCGCCACCCAAACCGATGCCGATGCCGCTGTTGTTGTTGTTGTTGCCGCCACCGCTGCCACTTAAGCTGTTGCGCATGTTGCGCCGCCCAGTGGGTGAATCAAGCGGTGAGCTATCGCCGCCCATGTGTTGCTGCTGCGCCTGCTGTGCCGCCAAACGGCCCGTCTCTGTGGACAGACCCTTGACCTGATCAAACGGAAAGTGTCAGCCAGAAATCAGTCAAAATCAGTCAACGAAGCTCACCTGTAGACTCTCGGCGGATTTGAGAAAACTGTTGAGCGCCTCCTGGGAGACATGGACTTCGCCCTTATACATAAACTCCAACAGCGCGGCCATGTTGTCCGGCGTGGTCGCCTCCAATATGATAACGCACTGGCCATTTGTCGGCGTATTCTCAAACAGATCGGCAAACTTTTTCGAACAGGCGGCCAATATTAGTTTGTGTGCTCGGAAAACGGCGCCTAAAATGGGAAGAAATAAATGGAGTGATAAAATTCCAGAAAGTAAGGGGAAAACAAGTGCTTAGAGTAACTATTTTAGTTAACAACAACAAAAAGGCACAGTTTTAGTTTTGCTACGCTAAATTATCGAAAAACTAAATGCTTATTAATGCAAATACATGTGTTAAAGTAAGTCGCTAGATCAGCTTATACAAGAAGGCAGCTTAAATCAATATAATATAAATAGGCAGACAGAGTTTTGCACCAAAAGCCGATTTTATAGCTAACATTGTGGCGCAATGCGAATAGTAAAGAAATTAAAGCATACTTTCCGGCGCTCGGCTATAAAATGCAGCCAACAGGTGGCGCCGCAAGCATAAAACGCTTAGAGACCTTGAACTCATAAAAATCATGTCACACACAAACACACACACACACTGCCACTTATATATACTTATATATATATATATAAAAATAAGCATAGATATCAGGCACACAAAAGCATAATAAAAGTCGAGCAAGGAAATCATTTCCTTGCTCTTGACTCTACTCACAAACACACACACAAACACACATTGCCTGTGTGTGTGTGTGTCTGAGTTATTATTCAACATCAACGTCTTGGCCGACATCTTTTTCTCCGCTGTGTGTGTGTGTGTGTGTGTGTGTGTGTACCTGTGACATACAAAACCAGCTGCTGCTTCTGCTGTGGCGTATACGCAATATCCCTTTTGCAACCACCCCCCACCCACCACCCTTCCACAGTATAAGTATATTTTTATGTGTTTTCTTGACTAGTCGTCGCTGGCTGCCTTTTGTTATATACCACATCTCCGTGGACGGGGTGTGTTGGTTTTGGGTCTCGGCTTCTGTGTGTTGGCATTTTTCACGCTTTTACTTTTTTGGCAAGCAATGGCTAAGACCAAGGGTTGGGTTGTGCTCTAAGTTTATGGGGCACTTGTTGTACTTGTGCCGCGTGCTACTTAAGTCAAATTGAAACGACAAGCGCGCACTGGCTACAACTCGCAGGATATTCATATACAGCTCGATTTATTTCTATATACTTTGAAAAGTTTTCGCAGTTCTTTCGTCGACTGCAAAAATATGTAATCTAATCAAAGTGCAGCTGTAGCAAAATATTTTCAGCAGAAATGTGTGTCAATTATAATATTGCCATGTGGCTGATAAGCGTTGCCCAACAGCCGATGTGACTTCTTACTAAATTTACTTGCGAAATCAAAACAACTGAAAGAGAGAGGGAGAGACAGGGAGAGAGGGGGTGCACCCTAAAGCAGTATATGCAGACATGATCGAATAGAATGCATTTGATTTCTGTCTTTATTTTGCAATCAAACTTACTATTTTGTGCTAGCCAATTACTTGCAATTGTTTATCAGCGCAGATTAAAGCAATAACCAATTTTGGCCTATCTACTATCAAAATTGGAAAAAATTGCCTGTTAATGCTAGCTTTGCAGTATTTAGCAGAGCATTCTTAGTCGGGTTGTTGTTTGCGTTTAGTCAGGGTATATATAAATATACAGCTCTTATATAATCGAAATGCATGCGCAGCATTTAATTTAAACCACATCAATTGTTATTTGTAGATTAACATTTTTATTTCGTTTTTTTTTCTGTTTTTATTCCCATGTTTTTTTTTCCTTTGTTTTTTGTTTTTTTTTTTGCTTAATTTCTAACACTTGATACAACAGAAATTAGGTCACAAGCGCCTCAAAGAAAACGCAAAAAACAATTCAAAACCCGAAAACATACGCATATTTCATCAATGCATATGTGTGCGAATATTCGCTGATAAACAAATAAAAATGGGGGGAAAAGAAATGGTAAATAACAACAAATGCCACACTAATTGACTGGCGTTGTTTACGTTCTGCCTCGCAGCGTAAGCGTGTGTATTACACAAATATATATTTATGTATATATATGTAAATATGTATTTGGGCAATTAACTATTAAACTATTAGAAAATATGTTTTGATTTCGGGTGCACTTTAAAATTTATTAATACAATGGCAAGAGTTGAAAGCTGTTTTTGTTTGCCCAGCATTTATATATATATATACAAATCGTCTCTTAGAGCCGATGATTCATATTTATATGTTTTTATGCACTGTTCTCAAGTGCAAAATAGTGCGACGCCATCGCTTGATTATGCGAGGGATTAAAAAGTCAAGGTTTTTATGAAGAGATTGCGTTAAGACTTTTTAAACGTTGCTAGCACAAATATCAATATTTACATGAATATTGTAGAACATATATATATATATATATATGTAAAGCTCCCATAGCAAATTTCAATAGTGCTTTAAATTTTGTATTGAAACTTTAAAAATTATGTTTTTTTTTGGTTTTTTTGCAACTCCAAAAAGCTTAGCCAAAGTCTGAATCCATTAGTACACCTAATGCGAGTACTTGTTAATGACTGTGCTGCCGTTCGGTGAATAGCAACCCCCGAAAAAAACTCATCGAGAATGGCCCAAGGCCAAGCAAATGTTCATTTCGTAAAAATGCTCATTTCTCAAGTGCTGAAAATGCCCGAAACCAATGTAACCCCATCTACCAATAAAAGAAGTGGAAAAAAAAAAACAAATACAAAACGCAGCCAGAGAACCAAAGCAAAGTGCACATGAATATTAAAAAACAATCGAAAACATATTTGCTATTTGCCTTTGTTCGAAGGACTGGCAAATATTTAATGCTTCATTTCGAAAATGTGCAAAAATACAAAAAAAAAAAGAGAAGAAGATAGAAATGGTAAATCAAACATAAAATGGATATGAATACGTTAGAATATGTGATATTTTAGAATGAAAAATATTAAAAACCACAATTAAAAGCGGTACTCCAAAAAAAAGGACGGACAAGAATGAATATTTTTGTTGAATTGTTGTTTTTTGGGCGGGGCGCATTTCAAAATTTTAATCAAAAGTAGTAGCACTTCGATTGATATGGATGACAACGGCAGCTAGGCAAAGGGTTTTAGAGTATGTCATTTTTTGTATTTTATTTTTTTTTTTTGGTTGTTCAGGATTTGTGGAAACCCTTGGCACAGGCTGGCGAGGCACAGGACAGACGTCCTGGCCACAGACTGAGTCTCTGTGATAGGGAAAGGTAAAGGTATAATCCCACCGACAAAAATATGCACGACTACGTCAACAAACAGACATACAGACAGACAGACAGACAGATATGTAAAGCGTACAATTGCCGGTTGCTTTTACAATAACTGTAAATACGCGCAGGATACGCACAGGCAGCGCACACACGGCGTATGCGCAATTTTTCAACATTTAAGTCTGCCAACTTAAAGCAAAGTTTGTTTTTTGTTGGGCGCAACAATTTGCGCATTAAAACATAAGCCCACATAAAACGAGATGTCTAAGTACATATATATATATATATATATATATATATATATATATATATATATATATATGGATGCCCAAGATGCTGACACACGTACTCGCAGCATATTTAAACCCAAATCAAAACGCGTGCATAAAAAGGCCGAGAAGGGTCCCAAAAATGAAAATGAGTCGGCAAAGCGGCAAAAGCCCCAAACAACAAAAAGAAATTACTGACCTAACACAATAAGCAGCGGCTTCTGATTTTATTTGGCAAATATAGGCCTATACATAACCTATATACAAAATAAACATATAAATATATATGTCTATGTATATATATATACCCATGTATCTGAGCTAAATGCCAACGAGAGTTCGTCCACATTTATATTCATTTAATAAGCTGCCATAAAACTGTAGTAAAATGCTGTAAATGAAATAGTAACACACACACACACACACATACACACACACACACACACGTATTTACACCCACATATATAGCGCAACAGACAGCGAGACGGCCCATAAAAAGGAGCCGCGTCTTTTGGCAACACATCCCCACCTCCCCCCTCACCATACTCTATCTACTTCAAGCTGCGAAGGAAAAATCAATGTCTGCCGCTTTTTGGGCGCTTGGAAAATGTTGCCGGTAGCCTTTTGCCTTTTATGCCGCTTTGGCGGCTTATTAGCCAAAAAGAAAACAAAAGAACCAAAAAAAAAAAAAGAAAAGGAACTTAATTTATGTGCGTTTGTCCCATTGTCTGTTGTCTGTTGCCTGTTTTTGGTCCGTCCTTCCGTCTGTCCATCTCGCAGGTTTTGTCTGCCTTTGCGTGTTTGTTGCAGAAGCACAAAGTCGATTTATTGATTGTTAGCCATGCTAAGTGCGTCTAACTTAAGTCTAAAAACCAGGTGATGTCTTCTTCAGTTCATCTGCCACCAAATATTTAGCAAAGGCTCAAATTTAAATGGACCTTGCACCGTAAACTTTATCTGAATTATGCCAGTTGCTTATATGAAATTGGCGTAGGATTGAAACGAGAGTGGAATTCAGAGAACTGAGAACACATTTCTATATACTGATAATTATTGTGATTGATAAATATATTGATGGAATTTTATATTTACAATTTATAATGAATGACAAAATTTGTACCTTTCATTTTTTTTTTGTCTAAGAAATATATTCATTTCATAATTATAAATTTGAGCAAAACTGACAACTCAATAAAAATTATACGATTTATGTATTTCCTTAATATATACAGAAAAATTAATATTATATTTCATATCATAATCATATTTCGTATACAGTTTCAGCTGAACTGTTTTCCTATTTGTGCATTTTATATTTAAATTATATATAAATATATATCGACCCATTCAATACTGAATGTATTTTATATAGCTAATCAGCTGAATACATATTTTCATACTTAATTTAAAATTTAACATTGCATTTGATGTCAAAACATAAAATTGGTACGAATTCCAGTAAAATGTCAATGCTAAATTCTATTTTCAAGGATAATAATATAGAGATTGTTTCACTTACCATCGCAGGATAATGTGACATCGGCTAGCAGATCTGATTTGAAAAGATTGGAGAACGTTATTGCCAAGTTGGACGAGTAACTGTTCCATTTGAGGCAGAACTGCTGTTGTGGATCCATTTTGTTGCTTGTTTATCTTCTTTGCCGTTCTTGTTATTCTTTTTGTTGTTGTTGCTGTTGTGTGGCGCTCGCTCGTTGGTTGGTCAAAGGATCGGGCCAGGGCCAATGGATGCAGTGGCTGATGCTGCTGCCCACAATTTGCGGACTGTTTGATTGGTTGTTGTTGTTGTTGTAGTTGTTCTTGTTCTTGTTGCGTTGCGTGAATTGCTTGTTGTTAATTTTAAGTTTGTTTTTAATGTTGCCAAAATGGAATTTCGTCGAATTGTTTAGCCGGCGTTGCATAAAAGCAATTTGGCCGCTATTAATTCTTAGCCAAAGGGAATTTTGCAATTGTTTGTTGCGTTTGTTGTTGAGCGTCGACAATGACTTGCGCATGCAATTATTTATTTATTTATTATTGTTATTATTATTGTGTGTTGCAATTTGTTTCGTATGATTTAGCCGCAACGTCGTTTATTTATTTATTTGTTTGTTTTGGTTTTGGTTTCGCTTCGTTTGCAGATAGTGAGAGAGAGCAGTTGAATTTCAGGACGCGCACTCCGAACACGACAAATGCTGCAACGAGAATGACGAGAGAGAAATTGTTTTGGATTTTGATTAGTTAAGATGTTGATGCGTTGTTGTTCACATAACTCTATCGAAGACAAATTCAGCGCCTGCTTAGCTTTGCACTTTCTCAGCTTCAAATCCGAATGTGAAATGCAATAACAACACATAAAGCTCATAAGCAGGCATAAAGCTCGCTCTCACACAGCCTCACACGCACACACACGCACACACACGCACACACACACACACACACACATGCACACTCTCTGTGTGTCTCGCTCGCTCAGGCTTCGTGCTTCGTCAAGTTCTGAGAAAAAGTTTAGAAGCCTCAAATTTCAAAGTCGCAAGGCGAAATCGAACGAAATGCATTTGTGTGCGTAATTCTATATATGGTTATTGAAGGGCACGATGACTGCGACTGCGACTGCGACTGCGGCTGCGGCTGTGACTGCGGCTGTGACTGCGACTGCAGCAGTATTTCCGTTGGCCAGCAGCCAATTTATTAGAAATTAATCGAGCATTTAGTGTGGAGCACCCCAAAAAGATATACGATTTAATTCCTGGAATTAGGCGCGCTCAAAAATGCCGCCGCCAAGCGATGCAACCAAAACTTTTTCCCTTTTCTTTTTCAGGTTGTTTTTTTTTCTTTTTCTTCGCTGCGCCTCGTCTACGGTTTCCCTTTCCTTTGCGTGTCTCAGAACCTTGAACGCTGGCCAAAATTCACAATTCCTGGAAACTGCAGGTGACGGACACTATGGAAGTCAATGAGGATGTTGCCGCTGTTGCGGCTGCGCCGTTGCCGTTGCATGGGATGCGCTTTTTTTCCTCGAATTTGTTTAATCGTTAGAAAAATGCGACCGCGCCACTTTTTTCCTTTTTGTTTTCTGCTCTCTTTTGCCTGTGTCTGCCTGCACCCAAAACCCTGCAACGTACCGCCCCGCCCCGTCCCGCCCCTCTCCGCTTGCTGCGCTGTTATGTGGAAGCCAGAACCTTCTTCGCCTTCAGGCCATATTGCTCTCTATATGTGTGTGTGTTTCTTTCAAAATCAACGGTTTCGGTCGCCTCGCTGAATGATTTGGCCCCAAAAAGATATCGGTAAAAAGCTATTAACAAATTCCTGGGAAGTTTGCAGTTGTGTTCTTTTGCTCCCTTTTCAGGTTCGGTTAACTGAAGTAGCAGCAGCAGCAGCAGCGCAAATTTTGGCTCGAGTGTTAGCGGATATTTTGTGAGTGAGTGTTCAAAGTTGTTTTGGCCACAACACAAATTGGTCAGTGTTTCGAATTGCTGCATTGGACATTCGACAGCTGTTGGACGAGCTTTGAGCTTGTTCAACAAACTAGCTTAATTGAAGGACTATAAACTCAAACCCAGCTGCAAATATTTTCGAAAATTTACTCTTAAATATTAATACACAAATTGTTTTTATCACTGATCTAGATCAATCCATTCCATTAACAGATTGAATGCTAATAAACTAGTTTATTAAACTTTCTAATCAATTTTTGAAACTTTTTACTGGTTTTCAATCTGCATTTTTACTTAAGTCTAAACCTTTTCCGTCATTCACTTTACAGCTGAAAAGCATATCCTCAAAAATCGCTATGTAAGGCTTTGCATGCGACTGTACTTCGTGACGAGCAAACAACAACAACAACAAAACAGCCAAAAATTTACGCAGCTGCATATGAAATGCTTTTTTTTACTTCAAATGCTTTTCAATTACACAACAAACAACAATGTGAGTCGGTCTGTGATAAAAAAAAACAACAAGAAAAAATAGAGCAAATTCCGTAGGATCAGTGAGTGCTCCTGATTCTGTTTAGCTTTCAATTCTCAGCTCAGTTGTTTGGCGAACCAAATGACGACACCTGAAGGCAGTTGGGACTTGAAATACATTTTTTTTTATATTTATTTTTTACCTTTATCGAGTCGAAGGCAAAATAGCTCTCAGGTATCTGTTGAGCTATCTGTTTTGAGGCCATGTGCGAAACGTACAAGCAAAATAACAACGCGTAAATCCTTTTCACACAACAGACACACACACAACACACACACAACACACACACACACATACAGATGTTAATACACAACGTGTGTTCCTGGAAGACGCACACACAAAGAAGCTGAGCAGCTTTTTTTCTCGCATTATTTTATTTGAATTGCTGTTGTTGTTGTTGTTTTTGTTGTCTTGTGGCTTCTGACTGGACTGGAACAGGAAGGGATTCGCATTGCGTTCTGGGGGTTGTTCTCGCTCGCTCGCTCTCTCTCTCTCTCTCGCTTTGGGCTCTGACAAACGCACTTTTCTAACAACAATGGGAATCGTCATAGAACATTGAAAACAAAACTCCAAATCAAATTACGCAATAGCCTCGAAAAATCACCACAATAAATAAACGCTGCATTTGCAATACGAAAAAATGAAAAGAAGAAAAAAACAAAAGATACAAAATCTAAATTTTATCGATAAATAAAATTTAAAATTTAATTGCTATATTTTTCTGGTATTTCAACTAATTGACCTTGTGCACTACTCTGATATTGCCATAAGAATACGAATAAGTGAATCACACGATTCACATTTTCAAAAGTTGCAGTTCCTAAATTGAAGCGAGTTATTATTGTTATTTTTTTATTTTATTTTTATTTTGTTTTACTGTTTTGTGTGTTCGTATTGCGCCTCTCGCTCGCGCTTCCTCTCTCTCTCTTTCTTCGCACATTTGTTTGTTATTCGCTTGATTCGATTGTGAACGTGAATTAATTCAAAAATATGACGCACTTTATTATGAAATACCAGATTTTGGTATTTTTATTGGTTCTGCTCCATCTTCGACTTTATCTCTGCTCAATCAACAAAGTGCAATTTCGACTGTTTTTCAGTGTTTGTTTTTCTCTCTTCTTCTTCTTATTTGAATACCAGTTTCTCGCTCATTCATGTTTTGAAGTACTTCTTATTTCTAGCTTCACTCGATTCGTGCAGTTTTGTCTCCAAGCTACATGAATATTAACTTTCTAATTGAATGGAAACTACTCAAAACACGCCTTGTATTTGTACGTCAGCAGCAGCAACAGACCCTAGATGAACAAGGACCTCTAATATACAAACTAATATTATCTAAAACCTTTCCAGTTATATGGCGTAAGCGTGTCTTGCCACATCCTGCTTAAAGTTGAAAAGTTGAACTGATTTTAGTTAGGAACTTCAGCTGACTATTGCTGAAGTAAAAGCCAAGGAATACGAGATTATTATATAATAATATAATATATATCATATTTATATCTATCTATCTAAAATAATTATGATAAATCAGTTTTAGCATAATCTCTGCTAAAAACTATCAAGTTACATAACATTTATTTTTATATGCTTTTTGTTTAAGTCAAACTTTAACTACAATTATCGGCAGCTAAAGGGAAGCAGTAAATTATCAACTTCTTGCAACATTATTGTTTTTTTTAACGCTGCAGTTTAAAGAGGGGTTTTAGGGTTAAGTTTTCTGAGTATTAGTATAAATATTATAGAGCTGGCCGGAGGAACAAGCCTCCCAAGAAATGGGTGTGCAATTGCAGAATCTCTGAGAAGGCGCTTTGCTTTGAACTTATTGCTATGGCAGCGGAGGCAGGGTGGACTGGGGGAATAATAATAATGTTGAGTTGCCAACCAGGTAGCAACTGTCAGTGGCAACTGTAGTCGACAGCCAAAGGCAAGTTGTGGCAAGTGCAAGCAAGTGCTGTACTTGACAAGACGCAACTTGAAACGTGAAATTGTGGCTCGGTAAAGGTCATGTGGGTGGCATGTAAACGCAGGTATTACACATGTTCGCATACCACAAGCAGCAGCAGCAGCAGCAGCAGCAGTAGCAGTTGCAGTTGCAGCATACTTGTGTGTGCTCAAAAATAATTTAAGAACATCGCAAAAATAAATGTGGCATAAGCATTGCAACAAAGAGTTCAGTTCAGGCAAACCGTTTGTGGCAAGGCATGCCGCTGTGCTTTGTGGCGCCCCATGGCGCACACATCAAAGCCTAGTGTCTATCTTGAGCCGTGTGGCATATTGCATAAAACGAGACACGGATTATGCAGATGATAACAGAGACTCTGAGTTATGACATGCCTCCAAAATCGCAGTGGGTGTGTTGCGCCCTCCTGCTTGCCGGCAAAATATGGGCGTGATCATCTGGTGAACAGTAACGGTACTGTTCGATATCATAACCCACAAATAGAGACTGGATTGGTGTTCAAGTGGGTGCGGCAACAATTGAGTAATTCAAGGTTGCTGCAATTGACAGGCGTGCAAAACTCACAGATATGCCACATGTGTGGCAACGACATCTGTCAGAGGTTATGTCAGCATAGCTGATGGCCAAATTTTGACAATGGCTGACATAACAGTTTAAATGTCACAGAATTGACTCAGCTCAATTCTGGCTCTTTAATATTTAATTCTGCTTCTCCTGTTTATTACACAAAATGAGCACTTTTGAGTTAGTAAAATGCGAAATATAAAAATTAAATTAAATTATTGAAAATTACATTTTTCACATACAAAGCTTAGACTTGCTCTGAACAATACAAAGTGCAGCTTATCGCTGAATATCTATGCAAAGTTCAGTCAGTGGTCAACTCTCGGCAGACTGTCAAATCCAATGTGATTAATTAGTTATGCAATGTGTTTCAGGCCAAAGAATGCTGATGGAAATGCAAGTGTCTGATAATAAATGAGGCAACATTAAAACGCAGTCCGCGTTTACGCAACGCTGCACACAGCAGAAAAAAAAAAATGTAAAAAAAATAGAAAAAAAGAGGAAGAAAATGTAGAAATAAGCTGAAAACATTGTGTTAATGTACGCGTATCTTAAAGACACGCTTGCCTTGACGCAATTATGACTTGTAATTGTGATTGTGATTGTGGCTGTGGCTGTGGCTGCAGTTGTTGTTGTTGTTTATTGTTTTGATATTACATAAACAAGAATCTGAGCGTAAACCAATTAATTGCTCAGATAACGGCACAATTAGCATGGGAATGCCTCTGAATTTGGCTGCTGCTGCTACACTTGGTGCCTACTTACTAATTCGGCATGGAAGCAGTCCGTTCTTCTACTGTGGGAAAGCCGTACACAGCGAAAAATGATTGCTGGCAATGCATAGTTACCTGCAAGAAGAAGAGCGTTACGGAAATATTAGTGTTACTGTTCGAGTAGACCCAACGAGGCATAATGCCTAATAGAATGCAACTAGCTACCTGCCTAAGTAGTAATAGTATAAATATATATAGTAAATATATATAGTAAAGTTATAGTAATATATGGCCTATAGTAATCATCGCTTAAAGATAACAAAATATTTATAGCATTGTTTTGATTAAAATCTAGTTGCTTTTGATTGAAAGATAATTGCTTGACTTGAGTTACTTTTTAGTTATATAATAATAATAATAATAATAATAATAATAATAATAATAATAATAATAATAATAATAATAATAATAATAATAATAATAATAATAATAATAATAATAATATTAATAATAATAATAATAATAATAATAATAATAATAATAATAATACTAATAATAATAATAATAATAAAAGTTATTATTAGTCTCAGAATTCAGCAGTCAGTTCTTTGTTCTAACTTTGCTAACTGATTATTATATTGTGAGCAATATCTCTAGATTTACTGGCAACTTTAATAGGGGGGGTTCCACTACCGTAACATGTCCATCCCCAAAACCTTGCTTAGGCAAACATATATCAGGAACGCGACTCGACAAACGTCAAGTGGCAAAAAACTGTCAGTTCTTGCGACAAATTCTCCACGTATTCTCCACGTGTTGTCGCCGTGTTGCTGCCGTGTTGTGTTGGGCTGTGTTGTGTGTGCCTGTGTTGTGTTGGCCTGTGTTGTGTTGGGCTGTGTGTTGTTGTGTGTGCATTGCTCAAACCCAATTAAAAATGTCAAAAAATGGAAATACCTGTAGGTAGTTAGCAGTTAGCGCACGCAGTAAATATTCATCACGCCAAACCAAAAACGAATGCCAACTGCCTCTGCCCCGCCCCCCCTCAAGCACATATCCCACAAACCGAAAAGGAATACGAACCCCAGCAAAGGCGAACACTCGAACCCAAACCCAAACCCGAACCCGAACCCGAACCCCTTTTGCTGCCACGCATTTACAGCGCGTCACACAGTTTAACTTTTCATTTCGCGGCTGAGCTGGACCAAGTGGAGAATGGAGCATGGAGCATGGAGCATGGACACAGGCTCGTCAAATCGAATCAGAGTGGGTTGAGTGGGGGGGTGAGGGGGATTGTGGGGCGTCTGCTGTTGCTGCTTATCAGCATGAGACGCACACATGTCAGTAGACAGCCGCCGTGGAATGCATTGTGGACCGAGGAACAATTGCGTTTGTATGTTTTCCACTCTTCGTGCCTCGTCAGCAAAATTAAAAAATAGATACGCAAAAGCCGGTGGGTTTGGGCCCCATTCAGTTGAGTTCGAGAGGAGGCGGAGGGGAGGCGCTGGGGGGGGGCTGGCAGAACTTCTATAAAAGAAGCACAAATAGACAGACGCTGATGCGGCTCAGTGGACTGCAGGCTTCCTGCCATCGACTCGTTTACATTCATTCTGCGAATTCAAATGTCACACAAGGATCGAAAGGTACGCATGGCCAGTTTGGCAGCAGCCCATCACCCTCCCCCTCCCCGCTCCGCGCTCCCTTTTATGTAGGTTGTGTGCGTTGGTTTATTGCAAAAATACACAGAGGCAGCCAACGAGCCAGGAGCTGCTGATGGCCAGGACACAGCACAGCACAGCACAGCACAGCAAACACAGCAGCTGCTTGTTGTGTGTCTACTTTTCTCTTTTTATTTTTCTTTTTTTGGTTTTCTTTTTTTTTTGTTGCTTTTTTTGGCCAGCGTCACAAATCTAATAGAAGTAACAGGGAGGCGGGCAGGCGGGCCACGTCGTGACTCGACTTGCCACGACTTGTCCTGGCCACGTATTGAACAAATGCCTAAAAATGTCACTGTGCCCCGCACGATAACTACTCTGAGTTGTGGGCGTGTGTTGCCAGCCAACAACAGCAGACGAAGGACACACAGGACACAGGACACAGAGCGTTTTTTGATTTGTTTTTGTTTCAATGAGTCTGGCGCCTGTGTATGTGTGTGTGTGTGTGTATTTTTATTGTATATATCATTGATGAATACGCCGATAACAAATCTCAATCAAATGTCAAAAAGGTAACAGGCACAGCAGCAGCAGCAGCAGACAGCAGACAGCAGACAGCCAGGACGTTGGCCAGGATATTTGCGTTACATGCGGTAATGTTGCAATTTTCACGCAGTCCACGCGTCGTATGCGCAATTGTTTCCCCTGTCAAAACGACAGGTGTGCATATGTCTCACTCACTCTCTCACACACTCTCTCTCTCTCTCTCTCTCTCACTCTCTGTGTGTGTGTATGTGAACCTAAACCCTAACTTTGCTGCAGCCACTGACAGCTGAAATTGTCTTTACAATTTTGCAAGCTGTCAGAAAAGTTTAGCAGCTCAGTTTGAGTTAAAACTGAACTTTGCATAAAATGCATTTTTATTCCGCGCTTGCTAATCTGCTATGCAAGCGCAAAATGTCAAAGTGTAAAGCGTTGCTTGACTTACAAACAGCTAATTGAAATCGTCGACTGTGGCACAGTCTGAGATGGAGTTTCTCTGGTGTATTTGGAGTGCTTTACCCCGAGTATTACGAACGAAGTTCTTATTTATTATAATCTTATTCCACCTTTTCTATATTTTATTTGCATTATTTGCATTAGCAAAAATTTGATGAATTGCATTCAAAATAAATTATATTTGTTATGCAATTATATACATTATTTTTTAGATTTAAATCATTTTATTATTATTAAAATTGTTATACTCTCTTAAAAATGGGTAAAAGAGTTTTGTGCAAATATCTGTAACAGGCAGAAGGAAGCATCTCCGACCCCATAAAGTATATATATTCTTGAGCAGGATCAACGGCCGAGTCGATATAGCCATGTCCGTCGCAGATCGCTGAGACTATAAGAGCTTCTCGTATACCCGGCGCAGATCAAATTTGCTTTATTTTATCGATAACTGACTCCGTTTTTAGATTAGCGATACATTTAAATTTCCGATAGCAATAAATGCTACATTTTTAAAGGCAGAATCTACCGATTAATATATAATATGCATATGCATATTATTGATCAAATGAGTGAACTCGCAGACCAGCTTACATTTGGCTGCAAAAATTATTGTGGGGAAATTTGCCAATCGCTTTAGAATATATTTAACAGCTGGAAACAGGGTAAGTCGTAGTTGAGCTCACTCGACCACAACACTCTTACTTGTTTTATTATTATTATAATTTTTAAAATATTGTCAGTTAATTTGAAATGAATGAACATGAGACGCTTGATGCTACTGCTACTTCGAACCTTAAATTCTCTTTAAAAATTAACCCCAGTTTGGCGGGGGCTTTCAAGCACTCAACCAGCCTCAATGGCATTGTTTGGCTTAAATCCCCACCCATCAACTGCTCTCAAGTACCATTGAGGAGCTTAGCGCACTAATTGACAAGCAAGCAAAAATATTTACGTACTCCAAGTCCAAACATTCTAATCAATGCACTACGCGTCACAAAGGCCAAAATGCCAAAAAGAAAGCGAAAAGCGAAAAAAAACACACACACAACAAGAATACCAAAATCAATGGGCAATGTGCAGCAAGTAGGGGAAAGAGAGAGGAATGGAAAACACTAGGAAAATACACGAGGCCTATCAGCAGGCAGGACAGACAGGACATGCAGTTCGAATAGAAGTGGAAGAAAAAGCAGCAGCATCCTTTCAAACAAACAACAATCGCCTGATGCTGTTGCTGCTGCTGCTGCTGCTGCTGTTGCAGGAACAGGTGAATTCATCAAAGTGACCCTCAACTTCGTGCCCCAACCCTGCCTCCCCAAAACGAATTCAACTTGCCCCCAACTGTCTCTCGCTGTCTCTGTCTCTCTCTCTCTCTATTCAACTCTGTCTGTCTAACTGTCAAAATGCGTCGAAGCGAACATCATTGGATTTGTGATTGAACAAAAATTTCCATACATTGACTTTTCTTTTGTGTGGAGTTGCTTTCATTCGAGTAGCGGGGGGTCGGGGAGGCTGTACTGAAATCGTTTCATTTGCAAAATGCATGCTGGAGTGATAATGCTAAGCGGACGAGGCCCCAGTCTTTGTCAGTCAACATAAAAATAACATTCATTAGTACGCGGCCAGCCTACAAACGAAAGAACCACACCTTCCCACCCCCTCCCCACCCGTACCGCCTACACACTCACACACACCCATGTCCACCTTGCTACGCCCCTGTTTTTTGTTTGTTTCAAAGAATTTATATTTTGGGTATTGTAAGTTATGCAGTCGAGTGATTCGCACAAATCGTCCAAATGTCCAAGGGTTAGCAACTGGACAGCCTTTTTTGGAGTGGATTTCGCTGTACGATTAAGGCTGTTAGCCGTGGATATGTCACCTCTGCTCTCTCTCTCTCTCTCTCTCTCTCCCTCTCTCTGCCAGCCCGCAGTCCATCAATCGCCTAGGACAATTCGATTTGGCTACAGCGTTCAATAATTGTGTAAAACGTTTTCAGTTTTACATTTCAATCTTAATTTAGTTTTTGACATCACGTTTGCCTAGCCTTCTGTATCGACAACAGAGCTCAAAACAAAAAAAAAAAAAACATGCAAAGGATTAGGGAAGGGGGTGGGGGGTGGGGAGGGGGTCTAGCTAATACCTAAGTCTGGTGGCATGTGTGTGCGTGGGCTAAAAGGCAAATTGTTATTTTTGTTGTTTGGCATTTTGGCCCCGTTGATTTTTTGGCTAATGAAGTTTGTCATTGAGCTTTATTTAATTTGCTGCTGCCACAGTTGTCTGCGGAATGGGTTCGCAATGATAAGGATTGAATTGAATTTGAATTTGAATTTGAATTCGAATTGACATTTTCGATCAACAATGAACAATGTCTGTGTGTACATCAAATCAATACAGCTGCCAATGCGTATAAAACAAGTATCTAACGAGATCCATTAGCGAATGGCTGTTGATATAATATCACTGACATTTCTATCCGAGAGCTCTCAATAAAGATGCATATTTGGCAAGTAATATGTATGTCTATATTCCGTATGACGATATAAAACAAGAGGTGGCACTGTGCTGCTGTGAAGTTGCCAGGGTAAGTTCCTTTAACTGGATTATATACATTCCTATATACACTATCTTTCCGACTTGCCGCACATTCAATAAATAACTTGATTAATACCCTAACAAACTAATAATCCTCTTCATTCACACAGACATGCCACACACTCGCCAACCCCGACAACGTTTAACCACAACAAGCTGCTCAAAAAGCCATTACTTTAATCGAATTTTTGTGAGTTTCAGCAAATGAGCTAACAGCAACAGCAACAGCAACAGCAACAACAGCAACAACAGCAACAGCAACAACAAGAAAAAATGACAACAATATCAAATGCGGAAGAGGACTCAACTGCAACGCCTCCTGTGCGGGAATTTAATAAACTTCAAACAGGAATATTGGCAAAAAGAAACATAGCAGCTGAAAGAGGCAGGTGGAGTGGAGCGGGGGGGGCGGGGCGGGGTGCAGTGAATGATAAGAGGGGTGCAAAATGGCTAACAAACATGCAATTAAGTCGTTAATACTTCATCGATCTAATACACGCGGACAGCAGAAGGTTCTCTGGGCAAGGATTAAAGCATTAGCGCGTGCGAAGCTAAAGGCTCGAGCAGAGAGAGAGAGTGAGAGAGAGAGAGAGAGACAGGGAGACGGGGGAGGTCCTGTTAGATAGAGATAGATCTGTGGACAAGCGGAAACGGAAGTGGAAACTGGCCAAGCAACGATTGCAGACATTTGATTAGTTTGTTTGCAATGCTCACTCGCACCCACACTCGCACTCACTTCCGCACTCACACTCGTTGTGATATGCAATTACGATATAAAAGTTAAACAAGCAAGCGATACGCGGCACTCAGGACTCGGGGACTCAGGACTAAATTCAAAGTATTGCTTTCGGGAAGCGCTCTTCAAGCATTTGATTAAAAACGCAAACAGTCGAACACACTCAATGGTTGCCAGTGTCCGGGCATTAACCATGCGCATAAAAAATTAACAACGACGAATGTCCAAAGCAAATACAAACACAATTCATCAGCGCCGTTTTTCGTTTACCTGTAATAAAAATCATAACTGTTGTGTGTGGGCTGGTTGGGTGGTTGGGTGGCTGGGTGGCTGGGTGGCTTGCTCAAAAGACACACATACGCACATATTGAGCTAACGACCGTCACAGCAGCAGCAGCAGCAGCAGCAGCATCAGCATCAGCTCCCATTCGCAGTGGAACGAGTAGCGAGTAGCAAACAGCGAGTAGCGAACAGCGAGTAGTGTGGGTGCGAGTGAATACACTCAGCATGAATACGGAGTCAGCTTTGAGCTCAAATCAGGAACAAAAATAGTCGATATCTGATAAATTCTACGTCAGGCAACCAAAATCTGGTTTCAAATATGTTTTTATGGAAACTTTGTACAAATTGTATAATTTTTATTTCAATTGAATGTTTAATACGTATTGAAGATGATTTAAAATTTAAATACTTAACAATGTTGATGAATTACAAATTGTTTAATCTTTATTTCAATTGAATACTTAATACGTGAAACCAATTGAAGAAGATGATATCAAATTTGAACAGCTTAAACCATATTTAACAATTTTGATGAATTAATCAATTGAAAAAATGATGAGACAGCTCAGCTAAGACCTGATTTGTTAATAATCTAACTAGAACATTTGACTTTGATTTGAAGAATAAATTTGCTCCTAAAGATTTTTCATACTCGAGTCAAGAAGTTTAAAGCTAATTTATCTCAAATTATTGAGCGATTTATATTTATTTCTTAATGTTCTGTAAATTCTGAATATATTTCAAGTAAATGACAGATATTACCTGCCGTTTCAACTTGAACTAAGCACAACAGATTTCGCTAAGTGTACCGAGCAGCTTTGCTAGCCCGCATCTGTCTGTGTGCGTGTGTGTAAAAGGTAAAAACCAATCAAGAGCATCAATAAAAGGCACGTCAATCAGCATTGTGGAGCGGCTGCGGGCGGGGCAGCAGCAGCAGTCGTAGGCTCAGGCTCAGACTCAGCCACAGCCTCAGACTTAGATCAAGCACCACCCAACCACCCAACCACCCAACCGCCCAAGCACCCGCTGTGCAGCCAGCACGAACAAAAAATCATATTTCCGTGTATGCGTGCGGGCTTTTGTCTAGCATCGTTTCCCCCAACTCCCCAACTCGCCCGCAAACCCCCACCTTTTGCTCAGCTAAAATGGAACGCGGTTTTTAGTTCAGTCAAGCTGTCATATCGACGCTTTTGCATGCCAAGGATTGCTGCCTCGTGCCACAATCGCTCTCGCCCCACCTACTCATGCTGACTGCTGCCTGTCTCCTGGAGTCTCGCCTGATGGGCACATATCATGATTTTTCAATAAATTCAACGGCCGTGCGGCACTTTGCTCATTGAATTTTGAACAGCGATCTGACGAGTGACGCGACACACACACACTTGTCTCTGTGCGTGTGTGTGTGAGCTAAAAACTGCTGGCGATTTGCACGGATTGGCAGCAGGACTCACAAAAAGGTTGAGGTGGCAACTGGTCAAAAGGAAACTTCAATTGCCATGAGTTTGGCAACTTTGGCAGCGAACATTATGCGCAAAGTTCCAAAAACTTTAGCACCCATTAGAAAGTAAATATATTTATTTATTTACAATCTTTCGATTTAGTTTTTAAATAAACTTTTGGCCTCACACTCAGAGAAAACTGAACAAAATTGCTGAAACGAATTTTCAATGAATAAAACTGAAACGATTTTTAATTACTGATAATTACTTGGACCATTCAAATTGGAAAACACAACGGTTTTCCTCAAAATTCACGTATTTTATACATTTATTTATTTAAAATCATTTATTGATTTTATTATTTATTCATTTATTATATTTATATATTTATTCATAGTATTTTATATAAATACGTTTCTAGTTTGCGACAACATTTCAAATGTTGTTGCTTTTAACAATTTAAAATGCTCATACGCAACTAGATTAATATTTATATATATAAATATATAAATATATATATATATGTAAATATGTATTTTATTCAAGAGCGATCTCTGCTTCCCACTCCTTCCGATACTTGACTAAAACAAAAGACGGCCGTTAATCAGTCGCCGGGTGGAAAAGTAATAACTCAGCGGAATCCACAATGCATATCAAAGACTGTCGTTGCAGCCAACGAAACATGTCCATGTCCACGCAGCACTTGTGTCCTTTCGCATTGGATCCCACTCCACAACACAATTTACTTAACTCCTTCAAAGCGCACGCATTGCTGCATTAATGCGTATGGAAAACAACAAAAAAAAAGTTATGAATTTTGCTGAGGGTTGTAAGGCATTAGTGTGCGAGTGTGTGTGTGTGTGTGGGTGTGCGTGTGGGTGTGCGTGTGGGTGTGTGCGTTCGCTATTGAAAGGAACTCGCGATTTCAATGCATATCCTTTCACTTTTTGGTAAGCCACATTTTGCGTGTCTCAGTTGACGCAAAAAAAAAACAGGAAAAATGCGGAAAAAATTATGAAATTGAATACAACAGCAACAAACTGTGTGTGTGTGGCAAAAGGGTTCAGACGCATGGGTGTAGCTAATGCCACACACAACACACACACACACACAAGAGGGTGTAGCGGGGGGCAGGGGTATACAATATTCCACTCGAACTCTTTGCGTCTGATGATTTTTTTTTGTATTTAATCAACAACAAAAATTGAAGAGAAATACGAAAAATCAGCCAACTTCAATTTTATTAATGAAAAAGTCAAGTGATTTGCTAAAAAGTGGGCGTGGCAGCCACACGCACAACTCGTTAGGGGTTGACACAATAAACAGCTGAAAAAAGGGGGCTACAAAAAAAAAAAAAAAAAAAAAAACGCTTTAAATAATGCGTGAAACTTATGAATATTGAAAATGAAATATATTAAACTTAAATTTAAGTCACGGCAGAGGGTAGACCCTTAAATCAAGTCAAACTGCTGCAATTTATCATGTAAATTTGCTATTTATCCAAGCAACTTTTTTGGCGTTTCGCTTTCTGTTAATTTGTTTATCCGAACAAGTTTTAAGCTGTTTATCGAGAACTTTGTGCTTTAAAGAACTATGATTAACAATAATTAATCTATTTTAAGAAACATTTCCTAATTCCTGTGCTCAGCTTGATTTCAGCTCAAACAGAACCATTAAAGCTGTTTCAGAATTGTGTCTAAAACTCAGTTTAGATCCAACTATTTATCTCCTACTCAATCTATGCAACATAATTAAGAACTTGGGAGCTGTCTAAGCAGACTCTTTAAAATGCAATTTCAGCTTTTATTTCATAACTCAATGAAAGCTGCTATTTCAGTTCAGTTTGCTGTGCTGCCAAATACCCCAACTATTGCCTGACACATTTCCAATAGTGTCAGGCCCCTCTCCTTCTACACCCATTTTCTTATCCTTATCAATCTGCACACAATCACACACACATCACAGAGAGAGAGAGAGAGAGAGAGAGAGAGAGAGAGAGAGAGAGGGGGAGAGAGCACAGAGCAGCAGTCACGTTTATGTGCCTAAAAGTTTGGGTTATTTTGGGTCGACGAGCGAACCCAAAAAACTTCTTTTTTTTGTGGCGCTGCAACAGAAATTGTTGAGTTGCTGCCACCGCCTGTGTTCAATTGCCCAGCAGCAACAGCAACAGCAACAGCAACAATAACAACAACAATAAGACCAATATGGACATTGCTTGAATCGACTGGCAACCTTTTAATAACAACAATTTTCTGCTGGCACTGACGTCATTGGCCAAACTGCTAACGTAGATACATTTTTTGGCAACTGCGTTTTGTATACTCTTGTTGCGGGCATTTAACATATTGTGACTTAATTGAGGGAGATACACATACATACACATATATATATATATATATATATATATATACATATTCTTGATCAGCAGTAGTTTGTGGTGCAACTTTGAGTCGGGATTTTAAAAGTTGCCAGCAATTTGAGGCAGGGTGTGCAAAATTCGGTTCAGCTTCTTGTGCACCTTTTTTTGGGGTGTTGTGCGTGTCACACACCAACACACCAACACACACACACACACACACACACACACACACACAAATACACACTTAGAGGCATTTGGTGCGCCTTTTAATGACATTTCTTTTTTGTGCGTTTTTTTTCTCCTTTTTTTTGCTTGTTGTTTTAGGCACTTGTGTAAATATAAAACGCTGCAGTTGCCCCCAAGCATGCTGCCTCAAACTCATGCTCCAACTCGCTCTCTCTCTCTCTCTCTCTCTCTCTCTCTCTCTGTCTTCCTCTCTCTTTCTATTTATCGCGCATTCGGTGCACGTCTCACGGCCTAGCTGTAAATTATTGTGTATACGCCTCAATGCGCCAAAAATGCGTGCGGCATGAGTAATTAGCAGCCGCAGGACGCAGCCAGTGTGTACTCAGTACGCACACACACACACACACACACACACACACACAAACACTTCTTTCATTATTTCAATAAATAATTGCCTAATTGCATTAGCCCCAAAAATTATGCTGCACTTTTGCACTTCAAAGCGCTGCCAACACACAATTCCCTCCACACTTTCACTCTTCCAGCGGGCGGAGGGGCTGGGGTGGGGTGTGTGTGTGTGTGTAAATATTTGCCAAAAACTGGGTGACAATTTGCTGCACAAATGCGTAACTGCCTGCTGCGTGTGTGTGTGTGTGTGTGTGTGTGTGTCACTCTGTGTGTGCAACCCCCAAAAGCCAAATAAATGTTGATGCTTTTTTCGGGCTGGCCACGTCGAGTATTTTGTTGCTGTCATTCCCCCCTCCGGCCCACTGGCATTAACCCCCTACCCCAGTGCGGTGGTCGGTAGCCACCCTTAAGCACAAAAGAAAATTGATTTTTCCGCAGTTATGTTCGGCTGCAGTCTGCGTTTTATGTGCGCTGCGAGAGGCCTTCGCCTTTCGCATGCGAAACGCAATTCTCGCAAGTTTCGAGAGTCCCTTTCTCCACACTTCTCCACATTTCTCTCCAACTCTCCATTCTCATGCCAAGTACATGGGCATAAATTATGTGCGTGTGCGGCTCCTCCTTGTGTATAAGTATCTGTGTGTGTGTGTGTGTGTGCGTGTGTGTGTGTGTGTGTGCCCAGTTGGGCTTTAGATTGGCGCCAGTATGCGCCTGTGCGTCGTTTGTATTGTTTTGACACTTTTACTTGAGTTGATTTGCAGCAGGCAGCAGGCAGCAGGCAATGGCAACTGGGATTACTTAGACAGGGTTGGGACCGTGAATGGGGGTTGTGGGTTGGGTATTGCTATGAAGACAAATGACATCTTTACATTTTGTGCACTAGCACTAGCCCCTGGCCATAATTTGTCGCGCTGTGCATAGCTGATTCTGGCTTTCAAATCGACTGCAAAATTGCTCGCTAAATTTGAAATGTCGAAATGCGAAATACGAAATGCTTATGTGAAAAGCAGCTAAAAGTTGTTGTACACAAATTATAAACAGATAATGGCACTGCTTTGTAAGTGCTTACTTCGAGGAGCTGCTGAATAATTGAATAGTTGAGAAAAGTTCATATTTGAGCTAGAATTGGAGCTCAGTTAATATGTTCATTACTTCCCAACATAAGTAAAAAGAGATTTCAGAATATTAATATATCAATATATATTAAAGATGCCTTAGAAACTTTCATTATATTATGATAACCCTTTCAAAACATTTTTTATTTCTTATTATTCTTAACATGACTGCTAACAAACAGAAATAATAAAAAAATGTTTAACTGGAGTACCTTTAAAGATAAGTAGTTTAATCCTGAAAAAACTTTAAATAAACAATTCAAGTAAATAACAAAGCAAACAAATAACATTGCAATTGTTATTATGCCATAACAATGATCAGGATTAGTTCAACATGAAGGAAAATAAGTCACAATCACAATTAGAGCTAAATAATACACTTAAAACAAATGCCACAATTATAAGCAGTAGCTATAAAATTGTAGTAAATACATAAAACTTCTTATCTAAGTTTACAAATTGCTTTCAAAAGTATCGCTTAAAAAGCAATTTCAGTCTGTCAACCCCCAAAAAAGAGTCCGAAATGAGTCAAAAGCCTTGGCAAATCCCACTTGGTCAACATGCAGTTTAGAACTGCGTCAGTGAAACAGCTATTTGGACACAGAAGGCAGGCATCAATATGGTGAAGAAACCGGTTTAAGGATATCAGGAAAGGAAGAAAAAAAGGGGATATGTCAACGTAGCGGCTGTTTGTGGCAACTGCAATTAGTTGGCAACGGCACACGCCTGTCACATCAGCAATTTGGGCAGCTTAGCAGCAGCAGTGAAAGGGAAAAAGGGAAAGGGAAAGGGAAATGGGAAAAGCAACCCTTGCCCAGAAATTGCAACAAAGATGCTGACGACGTTGCTTTAATTAACTGGACCCCAGAATGAAATAAAACCGCGATTGCAAGCGCAGTGCGCAGTGTTGCACTTCACTGATTCGGTGGTTGCTTTTGATGATGACGTTGCTGTTGCTGCTGCTGCTGCTGTTGCAGCTGCAACAAAAACGACAAACGGATTTACGTAGCGATATCCACCCCTTGAAAAGGGGCGCCACTCTCGACCCTGTGGCCCTTGTGTGGCATGTGTAGGAGCAGGAGCAGCGGAGGGTTGCAGTAGCGTGTGCAGCGTGTCCCTGGCTTCATTATCAGCGCAGCGCATTTCCAGCACGTGCCTCAAAACACGGAGCATGACAGGAGCAGGGCACAGGCCACAGTTAACTTGGCAGCAGGCTGCACTCGTTGCGTGTCCGAGATTTTTCCTCTTTTTTCCCGTGCGGCTTGTGTCGGGTAATATATATATATATATATATATATATATATATAGAGCCAAAGGTGGTTGCCAGGACGACGGCGCTTTACACTCGAATTTTCTTCAAAAGAAATTGCATTTTTTTCTTCCTTACTTGCTTGTTGTTGTTGAGGTTGCATGTTAAAGTGGCAGGAAGAGTGGTGGGGGAGGGGGAGGAGGTGGCACTGTGTGCATTCAGCTGTTGAGCATCAGTGGTGCGGCGGTTGCTATGGGTGGGCCAACATTGTTATGCTCTTCGGTATGGGGTGTTAACAAACTCGAAAGTAACATTTTTTTTCTCGCTTTGTACATTGAAATTGCCCCGGTTTGGCATTGCTGGCAGTTTGGCTGTTTGGGCATATGTTTATGATGTTATTGTTCGAGGCCTGAATGCTGCGCTTAGGGATGTAAATGTAAATCGATAATGAGCTACGGAAGAACTTACGCTAACGGAGCTGAATCCGCCGAGTGAGTGTTTAGTTAATTGTTATGCAAATATTTAGTTACCTGCAATGAAAGAGAGAGAGAAAGAGAGAGATTAATTAGTAAGGCAATTGATGTATTACTTAAATAATTATGCAAATATCATTGTGTATCTAAAAATAAAACAAACTACATTTTTATTCATTGCTTACTTAATCTTTGATGTATCCACATATACGATAACAATTAAATACCGCAAAAAACATCACATCTTATTTAATTATCCACATTATTTATACGCTCACTCATAACTTGATGACAAAGTCTGACTAATTCACTGCCAGAGCAAATACGAATGCAACTCAAAAAAGAAAAAAGAAAAAGAACTCACACACACACACTAACACACTTTACACTGCAGTTGACCAATGGGAGATGGCGCATGTAATGCTTGTATAGCCGAAAGCAACAACAACTATTTAACGAACAGCCTTCGTGCAGTAAGTAAATGCTAAAAAAAAATAAAACAAGCAACAAAAAGTCACAAAAGCCGACGAATTAAAATTCACAGCGATGCACGAACTTGAAACGACGAAGCAAAAAGCGCATGCGAATAAATTGCAACGAGCAGAACAGCAACAACAACGGACAGTGAGCCGAACAGTTGCCGAACCAACTGAACTGAACTGAACGATCATTTCAATGTCGTTCGTTGAATATTTCGGTCTCATTTCTCTGCATCTGTCTCTGTCTCGCCTCTGTGGATGGCTTGCAAAAAAATGCACTCACACAAGCGCATTAGTATGCACACTAATAAGCATATCAGCATTGTGCAGCTCTGATTGGACGCATTGAATGCGTATAAATGGCGTTTAGCTAATTGGAATGCTATTCACACAAATCATATCAGATAAAGTTGTGCGTTAGACACGCGCCAGACACAACAACAACAACAAAACAACAATCAAAATGTGATTTAAATTGTTAATGAAACATTTCAAATGGCATTTGAAAGAGCAAAAGATAAAGAATGGTTATATTTTTGAATATTATAGATATCGATGCCGTATGGCGCAAATGTTTTAGCACCTGTTTGTCAGTTACACACTTTGTTATTCAGCGAATGACTATCAGTCAACAATTAGTGATTATTGCATAACAGAATAACAGAAAACACGTCAGAGCAAACAACAACAATAAATGAATACAACGTTTGTGCGCATGTGTGTGTGCTATCTGCGCACGTATCTGTTTTTTATAGCCTTTATTTATATACATTTGTATATATATATATATATATATATATATATATTAATTCCTCTATGCTCTTTTTTTTTGCGTATTATTTTTTATATGCGCACTCGCGTGATTTCCGCAAATTTAACCTACATTTTGTATTTTGGCAAAGGCGATGAACAGCAATAAACGAAATGTGAAAATAAAGTGCAGGCCCGGGGAAGTGAGCAACAGAGACAGTGAGAAATAGAGAGCGAGAGAGAGAGAGAGAGAGAGAGAGCGGGAGAGCGCATGTAAGCGTTTTTTGAGGAGGTTCCATTTTTTTGTTGTCAGATGTATAGTTCTGATTCTGCTTTGGGGCAAACTTTCTATGGCGTATGCAGGCATCTATGTTTGAGTCAGTTATTCTCAACATGTTTGTGAGTCGCTCTCTCCCTCAGTATGTGTGTGTGTGTGTGCCATGCGCAGCTGAATTAATACACTTGTGCCAGACAGAAACTAACACACACACACACACACACACTGGAACAAAGCAAGTTTGAGTTATTCGCGAATATGAGAAGCAAAGCAAGCAAGCAGCAAATATATATATATATATATATTGTACACATACACATGCATGTATATCTGCACACACACATACATCTGCACACACGCGCACAATCGGCATATCTTGTTTGTTCTAAGCTACCAACACAGGCGCGCTGCGAAACAAGGTCAAATGCAGTTATTTGCTCAGTCGACGACGGCAAATTCGGAACTGCCGAAAAAAACAACAACCGAAGCAATGGCAGAGTATGCTCGACTGGCGGATGCCCTTTGCAAACAGTTGCATAATTTCTACAGATCATACAAATTTACGCTGATCGCTCCAAATGTGGAAAGCAGCTGTAGTTTATATTTCTTAAATACTATTTCCTATTTCTTCCAACTCTATCAAATTATCTCGTGCAGTACTTTATTGCTAACAGGGTATGTGAAAATAAATAACAAAAAAATGGTTTACTGCCAGTTGGTGCATAGCAGCCAGTATGTATGTGTGTGTGCGCGTGTGTGTGTGTGTGTGTTTAGTTACTGTTTGATTTATCTTTTCCGTTGTTGTTCTTGTTGTTGTTGTTGCTCTGCTGTTGACGCTGCTGTTGTGCAGTTTCTGCGCCTGCTCGGCAAGCTTTCGTTGCGTTTACTTTTGGCATTATTGTTATCGGCTTTTGCATTTTTCAAGGATATTCGTCGCTGTTGCGATGTGGTCTTCTCCCTCTCTCTCTTTCTCTTTCTCTATCTCTGTTTAGCAATTTGTTTGCTGCGCGTGTGCGAACAGCAAACAACAACAGCAACAGCAACGAGATCTTCGTGTTAGTTAGTCAAAGGAATTCCAGGAATTGGTCGAGCATGCAATAGGTGAGAACAGAAACTTCAAGATCTTTCTGCGCGTGGATCTCTATTTGTCATATACAAATATATATATATATATATATATATATATATATATATATGTGTGTGTGTTCTGAAGTGTTTGTTGTGAATGCGAAATTGAATGAATTGAATAAATGCGCGCTTTGCACAGTGTCTTCAATTAAGCAATTAATGCATGTGAACCATGCAACATTTGAATATGAAATCTTTGACTGGCGGATTGACCTTCACATAAACGAGATTTTCATATGCAACCAAGACTATCTCTAAAGTTAAGATTCCTCCAAATTAAATACAATTCATTAAATTAAACTTGAAATGAATCTTGATCTGAAGAACTTGTCAATAATTTGAAAATAAATTGGAAAAGCTCCATTGACATTTAGTCTACCTGAATAAACTGTTTTGATTATATGCCAAATATATTCAATGCGAAGCATCTTCAAATTAAAAATAAGAAACTGATCAATAAAATAATACCTAAATTAATTTGACAATTAAAAAATATAATCAGATATGATTTTATGTCAATTCTGTAAAGAACAACTAAAGTTCGTTTGCCGCCTAAATAGTTTCCATATACCACAATGCAAACAATATTGATACATAATAAGAATATAGTTGCTATACAAGATAATCAAGATACCTGCATCTTTTTCACATGCAGTAATTCGCTGGACTTCAGCGAGTTATTTTTTGTTGTTCTCAGTTTGCGAAAATTGATTGTATTCACAGAAATTCGCAGTTGACTGCTGCTGTCGTCATGTTAAATGCACAAATTAACTGAGTTCCGACTATAAATACGGATCGTTAGCACATGTAGCAACTATATATGAACATTTATAGTGTATAGAACCTCTATGTACGCGCACAGAACCCGGACTCGGACTGACTCGCGCTGACAAATAAAAAATTATTTACTTTTTGTTCGACAAACCAAAAAATAAAAAATAAAAAAAAATAAAATAAATAAAAAAAAAAAGTAAAATAAAGGCGCATTTGTTGCGCTCTCTCTGTTGCACAAGCAAACAGCTTTGGCCCTCTCATTTGCACATACTCTTTGACTATGCACAGTGTGTGTGTCTGTGTGTGTGTGTGTATATTTGCTCAGATCTGCGACTGGTACAGAGCGCAACAACAACAACAACAACAACAGCAGCAACAAAGAGCAGCAGCAGCAGCAGCAGCAGCAGCGCATTTTGCTGTTATTCGTCATTGCTGACCTTGGTTGCAATCTTGACTGTGTGTTTTTTGTTTGGCAAAAATATCAGTCTTGTTCTTGCCGTACTCTTTTCGCATTTCAAGTTTTTTTTTCTTTTTTTTCTCTCTGGTTTTTTGGACATTTTTTCCAAATTTATTATTTGCATTTTAGATATGCAAACAACTCGACAGCTGCTGCTGCTGATCGAAACGGAAGCGCGTCAATTGCAGTTAAATATGAAGTATAAATCATACGCCCCATCATCCCAGCTAAATTACGACATTTAAATTAATTATGCATAATTGCAATTGCAGAGCTTAACAAATTGATCAAAAATGATCATTGAAAATTTCGCAAAACAAAATATTCATACTGAAATAACAACAAAAATTTTCCATTCGAATGCCGCACGCGCAAAAAAAAAGTGTTTGTTGTTGTTGTTGGAATTGTTAGTTTGATATTTTATTTTCAGCACTACTTGCGAGAGAAAGAGAGGGGTAGAGAGAGAGAGAGCCACCCAGTCGCAGCTGGGCTGGGCGGCGTTTTCAACTTTGCAGCATTGCAAAAGACACGCGTAAGCATACAAAAAAAAGTATCTCACAGATACACGCAGCCAGCGTGTAGCAGCGGACTGCCGGGGCAAACAGGGCAAACCCACCGAAAACAGAAACGCCGCAACAATAAAATAAAAAAAAAATAAATAAAAAAAAGCGCAGACACACTGCACACAAGTGTCCCAGTTCCACGAATCTTTCATTCTACGCTGCTTCCACGACGACAGCGCACACAGTGAATAATACGGCAAAGCGAGTAAAAAATAACGCTAATACATAATAATAACAACAACAGCAGCAACAACAAAAACAAAAACAAAAACAAAAACAAAATCAACAACTGACAGCCGCGAAATTTTGTGGACGGCATCCACACACAGTTATAGATACAATGGCGACTGATAGACAGCTGCAGATACATTTTGCACACAGTCGCGAAAGATACAAGTTTTTTGCGCTCTTTTTATTTGCACTTTACTGCGTTGGCGTCGTGCAACTGTATATATGTATCTTATATATATATATACACACACACACATGCATTCGTGTATCGCTTATTTACATTTATTTTATTTATTATATCATTTATTTTATGAATTTTTGCATTTCGCACCGTATTTGTTTACGATTTTTATCTGTTTTTTATTCTTTTTGTTTGTTGTTTTTGTTGATATTTTTTTTTAAATTTTTTTTATTTGCACTGTTATGTCATTTGATATAATTTTGTTATTGTCTTCTTTTGCATTTGATCTCTTAAATACATAGAATGTGTTTTTTATTTGTATCTGTCTCGCTCAGCCATTCTATTCTATTGCGGAAGCATTCCAAAAATATGCAATGGCTCATAAATTTGTCAAATTTGTTTTGACATGTTTTTTGGCATAGTAAGAGTTTTGCACAGACATCATTTTCAGACTTTAAACCTAAAGTGTTGAAGTTTATATTCTGCAAAATTGTTTGTTTGTTTTGAGAAAACTTTTACTGAGCCGTTGAAATTCAATAAAAACTCGTTAAAAGCAGAACAGATTTTCATTCATTTGAACCATTTGCATTTAAGCTTCAGTTTCGAGTATATTATATAGAGTTAAGCCTCGATTAGCAAGTCTGTTATATATATATATATATATATATCAGTCGCGCATTTGGAGAGTTAAGCTCATTTAGTTATTTTATTTAGCGATTATCTCATTAAGACACATTATGTATGCATTCCATTTTTGCCCCTTTTGCGCAGTGGATACAAAAAAAAAGAAGAAAAAAAAACACGACACACCCCCTACCCCAAAGGCAGCCGGCACAGGCCCCACTTGCAGTCTGACAACCGACTGACATTTAACAAAACAAATTCATTTTCGGGTTTCAGTCGGCTTGTTGTTGTTGCTGCAGTTTTTGTTGTGTGTCTGGCGCAATTTCAAAGTCACAATTGGACGACTTTGAGCTGATGACATTCAGCACACAAATAGACAGCAGAGGCAGGCAGCGGCGAGGGGCAGTTGTGAGAAACACACACACACACACACAAAATGAAATCAAATTAATTGCAAATTGCTGCTGCAAAAATGCGGGTTTTTTGTTTTTGTTTTTTTTTGGTTTGGTATTCCCAATTTTATTTTGGGGTCTTCTTTTTTACGTGCATTGAAAGTTGCGCAGTGCACTCGAATTTTAAAATATATTTTATTATATTTGCCGAGCATATATATACATATGGTATATATAATAGACGAAAGCACTTGATTGACATTTGTATGCATTATTGACAGCAAATAAAACACGTCATTAAAGCGCTCGGCAACATCAACATCATCGTTATCATTATCATCTGACACAACAGATTGCCGTTAAATGTATTACCAACAACAACAACAACAATAACAACAACAACATTATCAGACACGACGACGTCAACGTCGACGTCGTCGCTTCCCCCAACGTTGACTTCGATGTCTTCGTTTCAAGTTCAAGTTCAAGATAAATTTTATTTTATTTTATTTCAGCTGCCTTTTTTTCCTTTTCTTTTTACGCTACTTTTTTACATGCCCGCACAGCAACGCAGATACTTTGTCTAAGTGTGTGTGTGTTTGTGTGTGTGTGTATCTGTGTCTTGTTGCTGCTTTATATGCATAAATATTTTCATTCATACAGTCAGCCAGCCCCCCGCTCAGTCGCTGACTGAAGTGGGAGCTTCGCTGCTGCTTAAACGATTTTCTTTTCAGCTCTGCTGCCAAAACGTTGATTTTTTTGCTTTTCACATCATAATGATGCAAGAAAAGAAATTATAACCGACTTATATGAGTCACAGGGATTTTGAATTTACATATAAACAGTTGTATTTACAATTAGAAATCCCACATTATTCTATAATCTGATTAGCAATAGTCAAATGTTTGAGTAAATCAATCGAAATAATGCCAATAATAATAATTAAATGTAGTTTCAATCTAGGCGGCAAACTATAAACAAAAATCAATTGTTTTTATAAATCGTTTCCGTTTTGACCAAGTTACGATTGAGCCCATTCCAAAGTATCCATTTAAGGGTTAAATTCGTAGCAGAAAAATCATGAGTAAAAAGATGATTAAAAATTCGTTGCTCGACAAAGATAAACATGATTCCTCGAAAAGAATCACAATCACAATTTTAATATGGGAATGTCGAACAATGATTAAAGAAGCCCTTGGAAATCGGTTCAGGTTGTGGTTGTGGAATATGTGCACCCTTCGACTGTGGTGCAAGTCGCACTTTTCTGGCGATAACCTTTAATGCTGTTCATCGGTCAGCAATCGTCTTTCATTCTGTCAGCCAGCACAAGCCGTTTGATATTCACAAAGAGGAGGAGAGTTTATGCCTCTAACAAAATATATATGTATATATAAAGGTAACCAAGAATATATATATATATATATATATATATATATATGTGAAAGTGTGTGTATATCCTGACTGAATATCAACAGCTGGGAATACACAATTCAGCGTTATGACAACTGCAATTTGTAGATACAAATCTAACACCTACACACACACACACCTACACACACACACAGTTACACTCAATGTGTACAATGTGGACAATGAGGCCGCGTCGCACTTTCGTTTGGCTGCCAAAATGTCATAACTTTCGCTTTCTTTGAGACGGCGGCAACGCTGCCAAGTTGCGAGTCTCCAGCGTCGACCCGCAGAGGTCCCCGTCGCATTTGCCAAGTTGTTGCACGCAATCAGCAACAACAGCCATAAAGGCAACAGTAATAAATAAAATGTGTGCGAGTGTCTCTCTGTGTGTGTGTGTGTGTGTGTGTGTGTGTGTGCACACCAACACTCAAGCAAAAAGTAAAAAGTAAAAGTCATGCGACAAAGCAAATTTCTGCTTTTTTCTGTATGTTTTTTTTGCAGTAAATTGCATGCGACATTTGCGTTTCGTTTGGTTTTATTTTATTTTTGGTTTGTTGTATTTTTTGTGCGTCTTTTGTGTCAGTTGAAGTCGTGACAAACGCGTCTGGGACAAATTTGAGTGCCGACTCTACATATATATACAGATATATGTGCCTATATAGATAGATATATATAAGCATATACTTTATGCATTTGTGTACGAAACGAAGTACCTACAAATTGTGGGTGTTCAAGTGTGTGTGTGTGAGTGGCAAGTTGTGTGTGTGTGTGTGTGGCAAGTTGTGTGTGTGTGTGTGTGGCAAGTTGTGTGTGTGTGTGTGGCAAGTTGTGTGTGTGTTTGTCGTAGGCGTCGTCGAATGCGTCACACATTTCCAGTGACTTGCTGGAAGAAATGTTCGGCTCTGCTTTGTTTAGTTATTGTCATTGTTTATAATAAATTAAAAATCAATTGTTATAAACATTTGACATTTGTGGCCGACTTTTCGCACAATATATTTGTTGATTATGAATATGAATGTGAATAGTTGTTGAATAATGCAATAATAAATTGAATAGCTGCAATTGCCAAAGAGACCCTTCAACTTCAATGGGAATTATAGACGATTAAGTATAGAAAATTACGTTGAATTCAATTCTGCTGAATAGTTATCAAAACACACACAATTTTATGTCGAATGGAAGCCCTGCAAAATACAGCAACTATCATTTTAAGATATCCTTTTGGAAAACTTTAGGCAAATTGAATTCAGATTGTGTTAAGCGGTTTTGCGAAGCAGCCAAGTCAGAGCCAGTTTAGTCCAATCCCTTTAACAAAAAACCTTTTAGCCTAAGCCACTATTGATGCCCCACACACACACACACACACACACACACACACACACACTGAGACTCTCGTAAATGTTAAACTAAAACCTTTTATCAAAGATAAATAAAATGACTGCAAAAGCAGAAAACAAACAAGCCAAACGAGTCGCAGACCAGACAACGCTCACTTGGCCAATTCAATTTTTTCTTGGGCACTGCATGCGACGAATGCAGCTGCAAAATTGGCGAATGACGCCAATTAGACTAGCACATACCCAGTAATTGGCTATGGAGTCTCTTATAAATATATGAATACTAAATAAAAGGCTAGAAATTGCACAAGCTCTATCTATAAAAAGCGAACATATTTTGTAGCTGCATCAAATGCAGCCAACTTTACCAACTTTATATACAGGGTATAATCGGTGGAAACATATCCTTTGTGTGTGTGTGCAGCATTCTCTAGTGAAATCCCTGGCATAAGTATACCATTTTAGCTGCAGCAGTGTCACACTTCCTCTCTGCGGAGCATAGTCTGTGGAAACATATTCCTCCCATGTGCGGCAACATATGCAGTGCCACTGCAAACAGAATGCATAGCTCCAGAAACCAAAAAACAACAGAAATGGAGAAAAAACACACACACACACAAAAAGAGGAAGAAGACGACGAAGAGGAAGTGGAAGGGGAAGTGGAAGTAGTCGGATGGGGAAAAGCTGGCTGGTTCTTTTCAGCTATGTCTGTGAGTTTGCTGCAGCCGTTAGTAAAATAAATTAAAATATTTTTATCTACACTCGTGCACGTAGCATGCAACAACCCTCAGCAATAGTAGCAGCAACACACACAGACACAGCTGGTGGCAAAAGTTTTTCCAAGCGTTCGCATTTCCGCCTTGCCATGTACAACGAAAGTTTTGAACAAACCACCCCAACCCCCCTCCCGCACCGACCACAACTGGTTGCAATTTGCAACCCCTCCGAGTAGCAGCTACAAAGTATGCTATAGTTTGTGGCGCTGCACTTGGAAAATGGAAATATTATGAAATAATTGCAACTACATAACAGGGTTGCTTGCATTTGCCAAACCTGTTACAGTCTCTCTCTCTCTCTCTCTCTCTAGCTGTCGCTATCCCTGTCTCTCTCTCTCTCGCTCTCGCTCTCTCTCTCTGTCAGCTGTCTCACTCTGTCCCTGTCTCGCTTTGTCCTCTGGTGTGTACATATGCCTCGTCTGCTTTTTGGCGCATTGCACTATGCGATAAATGCCGCATGAGGCAATCTACATGCAAAAAGTGAAAGTTTCTGCTGCTCCTTTTTTGGCCTTTGAATGACGGTGCTCTGTGTGTGCGTGTGTGTGTTTGTGTGTGTGTGTGTGTGTGTGTGTGGGGGGTTGGGTGTGTTATGCGCTATGTGGCTATGCTGTCTTTTGGGCTCTGCAGTTTTTCTTCTTTTTTTTTTTTTTTCTTTTTTGGGTGGGTTGTGCAGTCAGCTGGCGTCCCTTTGCCTTGCTGCAGGCTGCAGAGGGTTGTTGTCTTTCATAATGATGACAAGCCAAAAACGTTGATGCTGCCTCATCATCACACTGATGATGATGATGATGATGATGATGATGATGATGGCGATGATAACAATGACGTTGTGCAGGTTCAACCCCCATGCACCTCTCTCTGTCTCTCTCCATCTCTCTCTCACTCTCTCTCTCTCTCTGTCGGTCTCTCTCTGTCTTTTACATTTTCATTGATTTTTTGCCTTTTGCGGGCGGAAAAAAGAAAAGCAAGTTTCAACACAAACTGCATTTTTTCTCTCCGCCTGCAGACAATGCGACAGACGGCAGAGGGTTGTGGGTTGTGGGTGGTGGATTGCTGCCCGCCCAGATAGCTGCTGCCTGCATAGAAAATTCATTTAAAATTGTCAGCATGTTGTAGTTGTGTAAGCTTGTGTGTGTGTGTGTGTGTGTGTGTGTGCCTGTGTTTGTGTGTGTTGCCGTCTGGCAAGGAAATCACAGACGATAAGGAAATGAGTGAAAATTCATTTGGACCGTTTGCCCGTTTGACTCGTGTCTATATATATACATCTGGTATATATAGTATACAGTATATATCGTAGTACTACTATCTACTATGCTCTACTACTATTTACTACTATCGAGCTGCACTGGCTGTGGCTTGCTTTTACCTTTCTTTTCTCACTCTCTTTCTCTCTCTGTCTCTCTCTTTGTGCTGGGGTCATAATTTGCTTGCATTTTGCTGTTGCTACCCATTTTCTGTGGCTGGGCTCTCTCTGCACTTGAGCAATTTATCGCATTTATTGCAGTTAGCCTTTTTTTGCATTCAGCTTGACGTATTTTTCATTAGAAATTTGTGTGTGTGTGTGTGTGTGTGTGTGTGTGTGTGTGTGGCTTCCTGCGGCACTTTTGTCTACTAGTTAATTTGTGTGATTTGCCGTCGTATTTCTGTGCACGGCATGGGCAATGGGACTATAACTCCTTCAACTTGCTCGTCTCTGTCCCAACCGAAAGCAATGAATATTGTCTGCATATCTATTCCACATGGGTCAATCGCAATTGCATTGCTTTTAGCCACGTATGCAGGCGAGAGAGGAGTAATTACAAATAAATTGATGGATGTTTTGCCATTTGTTCTTTTCAAGATATACTAATGGAAATCACTTCTAGCTTGGCTAGACACATACTATTTATATATATTATTTATATACCTTTAGTCTACTCTCTTGACACAAGTCATGACACAATCTCTTTCTTATATCAGGCTCTGGCTCATCATGAAAAACTAAGAACATAAATCAAGCAAGAAATCCTTTCATCTGCCAATTATTATAGTCGTTTTCTTAATCTTTCTACTCTCAACTGTACTTATTGAGCTGCGAAGAGACACTTTATCATTTTTTAACAGTTTCAAGTTGATTTCATTATTATATAATAATTATTATGAGGGGATCTATGGTGCCCCCTTCTAGCTAGAGCCTATAGCTCTGCCATCAGCTTTAATGTGAGCATCTTTGTTGGATTGGGCTCTTCTATATCTCTGAAATTGACAACATGCACCTTCCTCCAGCCTAAGGCGACACATTCTGCTAGGATGCGCATCGAGGATTCCTCCTCCCTTTCACAACACCTGCACAGATCGCTACTTTTGTAATTGTATAATTTACTGCTTAGACTTCCTTGCTTTAAATTGAACCTCTTAAATTTTGTAGCATTTTTAACTTATGTTCAGAATTAAATTCATAAATAACCAAATATGATTGCAGACAAAAGGAAAACTGACACATGCATTTCAATTTTCGCTTGATAACCAATTTTTGTTCAAACACAAAACTGCAATTGCTGTTGCGATTGTGGATTGCATATGGTGTTCCGGCTGGGTCGGGGTCTTGAGGAGGCGGGGAGGGGGGTGGCACATTCAATATATTTGAAAGCAAGCCCAAAAGCGACTGGCAAATAAATCCGCCAATGCATCGATGATTTATTTATGCTGTAAAAACAGTCAGGGCCTGCAGAGAAAACAACAAAATCAAAAACAAAAACAACAAAAAAGCAAGGGAAATATGGCAAAAAAAACCTGCATTGCACTTTATCGTAAAATTTATTTATTAAAAAGTTTTTTTCAACGCTGCCAAAACAAACAGCAAAGCATTGCACAAAGAAAAAAAACATGGATGAATAAAAGGCAACGCCAAAAGTATTAATGGAATATTGCCGAAAATTCTGCAGAAAAGCGCATGCAAACAAAAATACACACACACACACAGACACACACATAGACACACACAGAGGCACAACAAATTACAAAAGCAAACAAAAATCGGCGCTTAAAACCCAGACACAAATTTCACAGAAACTGCTGCAAAAACATATATGGCTGGGATGGGATGGGATGGGATGGGATGGGGAAAAAACGAATGGAAAGAGACAAATGTTATTTTATGCTGTTGTTGCAGTTTGCGGATTGTTTGGACTGCAGTGCAGAAGGCGTCACTGCAGCACTTGGTCCCAGCCACGCCCCAACAGCGTGGTGGAGACGAACTTTTAGGCGACACAGGCAAATATCGAAATTATATTAGCCAGCAGCAAAGCGGAAATGAAAATGGACATACGAGTGGGTGGTGGGCGGCAGGCGGTGGGCGGTGGAAAGCGCAGATGCAAAAAGTGAAATGTGCAAAATATGCATACAGAAAGAGTGCAGAGTAGCAAAGAAAAACCGAAAAGAACAACAAAAAAAGAAAAAAGGCACCCAATGAATAGCATAGTAAAGTGGAAAAGTGTGGAAAGTGGATAACAGAACAGAACTGCAACGAGCAGAAAACTATATTCTAACTGGACATTCTATGGACACTTTGTATACACTTGCGAAACTGGAGTATTCTCAATTATGTGGCTACTTCCGGTGGAGCAATCGATCTCATTCGAAATGGCAGCAAACTGCCAACAGATCAGCACAAAATAACTTTAATTTTAATAATGTTGCAAGTGAATAAAAAAGTATTCAGTTCACTTTGAGAATGTATAATTTATTCTGCTTAATTTGCATATTTTATTCAAATAAGATATATTTTTATATATTTGTATTTAGTATTATGAACATAAAAACTTGCAGATCATTTGTATCTTAAGCTCGCAAAAGATATTCTCGATTTGCATATATTATTCATGGTGAGTATAGATAGAGAGACTACTTGAACAAGAATTTGAGAATTATTAAAAACGCATATTAAAAGTTGCTGGCCGACTTAAAATAATCCAGTTTAAAGTGTCAAGTAAAACACTAAAAATTGAAAACAGTTTCAAAAGCAGCTCAAATTAAATGATTATAAAAGTTTGCCTATTTATATTTAAATTTGAATCTTAAATCGACTTGTTGCTCATCAGATATATATATATATATATATATATTTAGGTATATATAGTCTGGTTAGGGTATACAAGTGGCTGTATTTATTTAACGCAGCTTATGCAAAATGGCTTGTGTGTAAAAAGTTGCTCGTTATTGTTGTTGTTGGATTGTTGGATTGCATGTGGGGAGACTGGGCACAGGACATGCAATAAAATGCCTGTTGGGGCGGTTGGGGTTGGGGTTAGCCTTGGGATGGGTTGGGGACATGCGGGCGCCGACGTCTGCAGGCGACTCAGGCAGGGGCAGAGGCTGCGGCTGTGGCTGCCACTCGAGTCGTGTCTAAATTAAACTTCATCATCATCAACACAAACGGAAAACGGAGGCAAGCGAACAAAGCGCACCGCAGCGGGGCGTGGCAAACGCCTCAATGGGCGTTTGGGAATTTTTTCGTAAAAATTGCATAGACCGTTATTGTTGTTGTTATTGCTGTTGTTGTTGTTGTTTGTGGCGCTTTTCTTTTTTCTTTGCCAGCTGCAGAAATTGGCATTTTTTGTAGCAATACAAAAACAACAGCAACAACAACAACAACAACAGCAACAGCAACAACAACGAGAGCAACAGCAAAAGGACAGCAAGGAAATCAGAAATTATTGTAGATTGCAGTTGGGTGGGCGGGGGGCAAGAACGGACAATGTCTGACCAGCATGCAACGAAAGGACGCTGAAACAGAGTCCTGGCATGCAAAAAAAAAAAATACAACAAATATATTCTAGAAAAAACCAAAAAACAAAAAAAAAAACAAAAAAAAAGGCAGCAAGTGAAGTGCATAAATGGATTTTATAACGTCCAATGCTAAAGTAAATTTATGCTTTTTAATGCAATTGCAGAACGAACCAGACCGTAAGTGGGCGGCGCATTGGGTGCCAAATGGCAAATGGGTTTCTCCATGTACTATGGGGTACGCTTCGTTGGCCGTGGCTAAAAGCATTCAAATTCAGTGTGGATGGGATGCGGGGATTGCCAGGAGGGTTAATGGATCTGCTGCATGCAGCCAGGCTTCTGCAGTCTGCACTCGCCTCAGTCGTGGCAGACAAAGTGAAATTTGTCATTAATTGCTAAATTTATGGCTAGAAATCGGGCAAGCAGCAAAACGGCTAAAATGTCGTATTAAAAAAAAAACCCTGGAAAATGGGAAAAACAACAACAACAGCAACTTACGTGCAGTTAGACGGCCTAATTAGTTGGCACACAAAGCGTTCGCTCACCTGTAAGCAAAGCGGAGAAAAGCGAAAAGAAAATTGCATAAATTAATTTGGAAAATATATAAATATTAATACAAAAAAGTTTACAGTATTTCTCAAGCAAGTGACACAAAATGAAGGCTTATTTGTGGAATTGCCATCAAAAGTTTTTAACTATTTTCCTTTCAACTTTTGCTAATTTAAGGCCATAAAACATTTACTGCCTGTTGGAAAACTAATATTTTAACGTTCGTTTGCCTTTAGGCTTTAGTTGAGAACAGATAAAGGCTTTTCACTTGTCATCAACTGCAGCGATTTTCAAAAACAGCTCCTTTTTTTATAAAGAGTTGACATTTTTTACCAAAATTCATGTTTAAAACATCGATTAAAAAAATCATATTTAGGCTAAAAAATTGTACACCGTTTATATGCCATCTGAGAGCCATCAGTTAATAGTTTAGTGTATATTCAGTAAATATTCTTTGCGACAAACTCAGAAACCTTTGCTATGCATTTAAATGAAGCTTTGCATTCGAAATTTGGCCCTGTTGTGCCCCAAAGCTGCCTGTTCCGATTTACAGACCATTGCACAGCTTGGCGTTGCCGGAACGCAACCAGGCAAAACAATAAAAGTGGGTTTACATATATATATATATACGAGTATATATGTATACTTTATATAGAGTCATAGAGTCAAGAGTGCAGTTAACGCATCTTTAAGCCACAACTGGCAGTGGCGCTGGCGCTGGCTTTGGCTTTGGGCCACTTTGCGCTCTGTTGACTCAAAAGTCGCAGTCAAGTTAACTTCTTACGCTTCGTTGCCTAATTTCGCTTGTAAGTCACACTTTAAAAGTGGTGTGGCACAGTGGTGAGTGGGGGGAGGGGGGGGGGAGTTGGGGGAGTGGTACATGAAGCAATGCATTTCTATTGCGGCTTTTGTTTTGTTTTTTTTTGTTGTTTTTTGGATGGGGTCTCTTACGAAATCAGCCATCAGTTGTAAGGGAGCCCTTTGTGCTCTTCTCTCGCAGCGACTAATTTATGCATTTTCTCAGGCAAACGTTATGCGTGGTTGCATTTTCCCTGCCCCGCCCACCGTCAACTTGCCACCGTTTGGCCATTGCCATTGCCATTGCCATTGTGCGTGGCTTTAGCTGCAAGGTGTCTCATTTACACACTGCCCCGATCAGCGATAATGAAATGTGATCCCAACTTCAATTACACCCAGCTTTGACCGCCTGCAGCGTTTTTCTATTGCTTTATTTTGCTTTTGCTTCTGCATATTTTGAGCATTTTTCTCTTAGACTATTTGAAATTAATTCAAGTGCAGTTGTTGATTTGGACGCGTTGTGCGCGGTGTGAATGAGCCCATAAAATGGGCAACAGAAACTGCAGTTTTATGGCCGTGATTTACAGAACCAGTCCAAAAATGGTAGATCAAAAAAACCAAATAAAAACAAAAAAAAAAAACAACAACAACAACAAAAAAGAGACAGCCGACAAGCAAGAAAAAAGAAACACGTCGGCAATCTTGGTAACCATGAAATTGAATTGCTACTTTGAAGTGCACTCAACGTCGAACCGCGTCGCATTCGTTGGAGTTCGTCGAGTGCTTGCGGGGATTGGGGGGCGTGTTCGTTGGGGGGCAAGGGTTAACTGCACACATGGCTGCACGGCTGATAGGCAGTCGAGGGGTGGGGGGAGGGGGGGGGGAGAGGTTTACTGCTACTGCTGCTGCTGCTGCTGCTGCTGGCCACCTAGTTACCCATTCTAATTACCAAATGCAGCCACGGCAACGAGCAAAGCGCTGACTTTGTTGCAAGTGCAGGGCTCATCACGATGGGGGCTGGGGAAATTGGAGCACGGATAGGGGGCACTCTGAAGAGTTCATTAGAGGCGCAGTGAAAAAGAATTGGTGGCAAACAAAAATGAGTTGCAAGACCGTAGCTCAAAATCGGGCTTGTCTTTCAAATCGTTATGTGTTTTTAAATGGGAAAATTAGTGCAAAGTGAGTTTGGCTTGAAGAGTATGAAATATTATCATGGGATATATTGAGAACTACTTTGAGTAAGAAGTCAAGCAATATTCGATTAAGTTTAAGATAAGAGTTTTAGTGGAAGTTTTGCATAAACTAAGAAGAAATAAGAAAAATAAATAATTTAAAAAAAATAATGAAAATGTGTAAATTGTTTTTAGACAAAAATTGATTAGATGGATAAGTTTACTTGTCGATAATGCAGAGTCGATTTATACAGATCAAAGATTATCTTTATTTACACATTTTTTTAAAACTGCAATCTTAACCGGAAATCGAGTCTATATTGTCTACAAGTAACCTTGATACGCTGACCAGAATTACTGGGTTTTTCGAGACTTTAACTATATATTCCCTAACTGCCTGCCTCTCGCTTCCGTTAGTATCAACACTGAAGTGTGTCTAGCCACTTTATAATTAAATTAGCTGTGTAGTTGCATATTAAAAATACATTATGACTAGACCCATGTACAGTTAGTCAGTGCTTTAAAATCAACCAAAATGGAAATGGCAGCAGCAGCAGCAGCCAGAAAATTACTTGTTTCCCATTAAGAGGCAAAGTATTGGGTATTGCATACGCTGAAGAGGCACAGTCGAGTCGTAGTTGGAGTCGGAGTTGGAGTCGGAGTCGGAGTCGAGTCGAATCGAGTCGCGTAACCAAGCCAGCAATTAAGCGGAGCTCTTTGCTTTTCCTGGCGTGCTGACGTACTAACGGTAAATGCTGCATATGTGAGCTGGTTGCGTGTGCCCCTTTTCAATGATTGTTCTCTCTCTCTCTCTCCCTTTCTCTCTCTCTCTCTCTCTCTGTCTAACTGAAGCAGTCTGTCATGCAGTCTGTTTCGGGCTTTTGTTTTTTGGTTTGTTCTTTGTTTTAACGGAAGCTGTTGCTGTTGTTTTTATGCTTTTTAATTTCCTTAACAATTTCTTTTGTGCTTTTTGTGTTTCCACTTCTGTTCGCATAACTGCGACGAGTGCACTCCAAACGTCTTTGCCTCACTTGCCTCCCAAGGGTTATATATATATTTATGTGTGTGTAAGCCAAAAGCGAGGGAGAAGAAAAGGCTTGAGAAAGGCGTAGCCAAAAAAAAAAAAAAAAACAAAAATCAAACGAAAAATCAGAATATATAAATATATATATATGTATATATGTGTGAATGAAGTAGAATCTCATGTGACACACACGCCGGCGCTCGAAGATTGGGGCAATTTACGGAGGCAACAACAGAAAGTCAAGATTTTTTTTCTCCGTTTTGTGGAGTGTGGAGTGTGTGTTTAACATGCGTATATATTATACTTGACTTAATAAGCTGTTATTAAAAACAAATTGGGAGAAGAGAACCAAATAAAACAAAAACAAAAACCAAAACACAAAAGGGGTTCCTAACAATTAAATAATCATTTTTCTTCCGTTTGAACAGACTCGGAGGTTGTGGCGTGGGTAGCAGTTGCAATCGCTTGGGTATGCAGCTAGAAGAAATGTGGTAGCAGAAGAGGCAACATGTATTTTAAATGGCATTATCATAAATATTTAAACCAATTAAAATGGGCTAATTTTAGACTTGTCTTGTTGGCGAATATTCTGCATTTAGCTAATATGAAGATTTGTGCGTCACTGGGAAAAGCGAAAAGAAATGTTTCACAATTCACATAATACATAATACAGTTATTTTTAAATATTTAAATGGATACGTCACAATCTACTCTCGAAAATTGGGTTACAGAAAGGATATGGATTTTAATAGACAAATGATTCAGTTATTGGAGTTCTTTCAACTTTCAACTACTTAATTTTCTTTAAGCAAATAAAACAATACATTTAAGTGGAGTTATTAGATTATTATGATAATTTCTGAATCATCAAAATGTTTGTGCTGCAATTAAATCCACATGCCGCATTCATATACTTAATTGGCCAACTCCGCCCACACCATTGACCTATCTGCACAGAGTTTTCGTTCAGTCGGATAGAAGATGCCGACGAAGAAGAAGAAGAAGAAGAAGAAGAGAAGAGCTCAACTACGCCTCGTTGTGATGGACGCTTATGATCTAAACCAGCCCAGTCAATGGCGATCTCAACGACTGCAAAAGCTTTCGCACGATGCTTGCCCAAAAGCTCCGAATACTGTGTGTGAGCACAAAAGCGTCGCCAGCTTTTGCATTTGTGGGAGAGCGGTAAAAAAAAATATGTAGGCCTATGAATTTAGTTGTTGTTGTAGTTGTAGTTGTTTTTGGTGTATTTTATTATGGCGCTGGCTAGCAAAGCGACGTAGCCATTTTTAGATTTCCTTAGAGCTTGCTGTAGTTGTTGTTGTTATTGTTGTTGTTGTTGGAGGGCGCACGCATTGTTGTATTTGCAGTTGAGCTTTTTCTTAGTTGCTTCTGTTGTTGTCGAATTGTATTGCGCGTGAATGTCATTCATTTGTAAAGCAGCAAAAGCTCAGCTGCAAAAGTACATATTTATGTGTGTGTGTGTGTTTGTGTGTGTCTGCGTGTGTGCGTCTACGCACATTTTTAATTATGTTGTGCGAACTCAAGGTTTTTTCTATCGCTGCTGTATGTTTTTTGTTTTTGTTTCTTTATTTTTTGTTGGTTTTTTATTTTATTTTTTTTTTGAAACGTTTTGTTGCTGTGCAGGCGTTGGCGATAGAGCGTATAGACCTCTGCTTGCCCTCTTGCGGCCCGCGCCCAACGCCTCAACCCCCTCACCCCCACCCCCACCCCTCCCTCTGCACAGGCACTTTCAGCCAATTTAATTGTAGGCCGTAATAATTTAGATGCGACTCTGACACAATCTACAAATAGCCCAACATTAAAAAAAAAAAATATAAATATTTTTGCGCTGCGTTTGCACACACACACACACACACACACATGTATATACTGTATTTATGCGTGTGTGTATAGTTTTTTGTGTAAAACTTACATTATTTATAGGCATTTTTCTTCGCATTTTTTGTATTTTACTTGATATTTTTTTATTTTTTACTGCGCCCTTCTCATTCTGCGTGTGTATGTGTGTGTGTCTGTCTGTGTATTTTTCATATCAGCCCGCTTTTAGTGCTATAATTGAACAATTTGTGTTCACAGCTCAACAGCATTGAACAATAAAATCAAATTACTGTTTGGGTTTTTTTCTATGCTATAAAAATTGTAGATTATTTTTTTTTCGGTGGAAGAACTGCAAATTTAATGCACAATTGCAAGATATAAATTTTGTTTCAATATTTAGATTACAGGAAATATGATTATTATAATCATTTCATTTTATTTTAATTTCAGTTTAATTTAATTTAATCTTTTTTTTTTTATATTTTTCGTGTCGACTGACTTTAGTTGACAATAAATAAATACTCAAATAAAAATATTAACATTTGCAAATAATCTTGCCTTCATGCTTCGCTCTCTCTCTCTCTCTCTCTCTCGCTCCGTCTCGCTCTCACACAGTCTGCCACCCTGCCACCCATTTTGTGACTCATTTCATTTGCATGTCGGAACTTTTCTCAAACTAACACCCTGCAACATATACTAATTTATATGCCATTTTATTGCCACGTTACATGGCCTATAAAAAAAAGAGCGAAACACGCACCAAGTTTATGATTAGCATTGCATACCATTATAACGATATATAGTTTCATTTCCATGCCAGAAATAAAACTTGCATGTGCTGCTGCCCATAAAAGCTAAAAAATAAAATGCGAAATCAACGCTTTTATGTGGTGCTAATTAAGCTTATCAGAAACGCGAAGACAAATTCATTATAAAAACCAACAGAAATAGGAAAGAAAAGCCAAGAAATGAGTATAAATATTTTTATTAAATATTATTCAAGTACAGTGAAAACCTGTCAGTGTCACTCATTGTATTTGTTTTTCTCATATTGTTGCCTGTAGCACTTAAATATACACACACAAACACATATATATATATTGCTGGCCGGCTGAGTTGGCCATATGCCTAGGCCTAAACCTACACACACACGCAGGCAAATATGATGGTTGCTATCTGCAAACTGCGTGTAGGTGTCTGTGTGTGTGTGTGCAAGAGAGAGCATAGAGCTGGAGTAAGTATGTGTGTATGTGTGTGTGTACACACTGTTTTTGTTGATATGGCGTTGCCTATGTGCAATGCTACTTTGCCAAACTATTCGTATTGTGTGTAGCTGTTTATTCCCCAGCTGCTAATTGCCAGTTGCCTTTTGCTCCACTTCGCCACACGCATACACACCAACGCACTCTAACTCACTCACTCACACACACTCGCTCACTCACTCGCACACGCATATTTCGCACTACAACTTACACTCTCGCACGTTACGGCAAATGGGCTGGCAAAACTTTTGCATGCAGTCGATAGAGTTGCGTTGAATAGTCAAGCGCCCTCTACTGGCTACGTGCTAAGTGTGTGTGTGAGTGGGCGAGTGCTGCTTATACAATGTATGCATGTGTGTGTGTGTGTGTGTGTGTGTGTGTATGTCTGCACAAATAGAAACGCATTTCATGTTTTCGTTCAAATTCAAATTGGTGACAGGCTGCCATTTTGAGTGTGCCAGAGAAATGTGCAGTTATATATAACATTTCATATTTAAGCCGAGTAGTTTCATATTTCAATTATTATTTATTTGGCATTTGTTGACCAATTCGAAGCCAATTGAAGAGACCACTTGAAAGAAGTGTGCAGAGAGCTGTATAAGCAAACGAAGCTTTAACGGCAACAGAAGCTTTACTCAAGTTGCATACGCAGCGAACAATGAGACGAGTGAGAAGAGTGCCGCCTCCCACTCCCTTTCTCTCTCTTACACGAGCGATTTGTCAACAAGAGCTGAACAACTGTAATAATAACAACTGAGCAGCGCGGCTTAAGCCATTGAGCTTTTCTTCTTCATAGTCAAGAGACACATTAAAATTCAAGCAACTGCAGTGGCTGCTCATAAAAAATGCCACAATTATTAAAGCAAGCAGCAAGCAGCAGAACATGAAGCAGCTATAATGAGTGCAACCAGGGGGTCGTGGTGGGAGTGGTGGTGGGGTTGGGGGGAAGACGCAACACTCAAATGCAATGAACGCACTTTGCGCAACTGCCGACGACGACGACGCCGACAAAAACAACAACAACAGCAACAATAATAATAATGAGAGACGCAACATTGCGTCAGTTTCAAAAGCCGCGCAGTCTGCGACGGAGTGCGGGAGAGGGGGAGTCAGTGGGTGAGTGAGTGAGTAGTTGGCCTAAGGAGCTTTCTGTGTGTGTGTGTGTGTGTGTGTGTGTATTCTAGGAAACTTAACGATTGTGCAAATGAGCGCTTGCTGCGACAGCCAGAGAGAGAGAGGGAAAGAGACGGAGAGATACAAAGGTGAGCTGGGTAAAAACGCACTTCCGACAAGTGAAAATGCAACAAACACACGACAACAACAACAACAGCAACAGTAACAAAAACAAAAACACGCAAACACTAAAAGCGAAGCACACACATAAAACAAAAGGTTGAAAATAAACCAAATTGTTGTTGCATTTAATTAAATGCGGAAGACCCGCAACAAAGGGCAGCAACAACAACAATAACAACAGCAACAACAACAAGAAGAAGAACTACATTTAAGCGCACGCACAAAGTGCGAGCGAGACAGCAAATACAGTGTACTACAACAGACAAAACGCACAGAAAAAATATTTGGAACGCGCTGCGCTTAAAGTAGGTCAAAGTGGCAGCGACGCCGACAGCAGCGGCAGCGGCAGCGTCAATGCCGCAAGGGGGTTGCGTGTTAGCAGCAGTAACAGCAGCAGCAGAAGCAGCAGCGGCGACTGCGACGCAGCAGCAGCAGCAGCAGCAGCATAAAAAAAGTTTAATTTATGCAAAGAAGAAAAAAATGATTATGCGTTGCGTTCGAGTGTGTGTATTGGTGTGTGTGTGTGTGTGTGTGTAAGCAACTTTTGCTTTTCTTCAGTTGAGGCCTAATTGTTATTAATATGCAACGTTGAGTCTCATTTGTAAACCATATAGCACCAAAAAAGAAAAACAAAAAAAAAGTGCGTTGAAAATCCAAAAAACTCATTTTTCAAGCACTTTTCTTTTTTGCATAAATTATAATTATAAATTATTATAATTACATGCGTTATGTGTCAGCGTCTGCAAATGTTTGCAATTGTTTGTTTGCGACGCATCGCGACATGTAAAAAACAACAAAAAAACAACAACAAATAGGCACAAAAACTTTCGAAAAAAAAAAATGGTTTCGACTTGTTACTGTAAGTGTGACAATGTTTTATGGTCAAGGGCCTAAGAGGGATGGAGTGGCGGGGAGCCAGGTAAAGGGCTAGAGTAAACTGAGGTGGTGGATAATGGTGGTTAGTTGTATAGGTTGTATAAGGCAAAATGTGCTGCGTCATTAGCATAAATATTGAGTGAACTTCCTATTATTTTGTGAGGTTATATTGCAAGCAGTATTGAAGAATTAAATGCATTTTCTTGTAGTGTTGGTTAGTATTCAAAAGTTAGCTTAAAGAACAAATACAACTATTTAGTGGTGCTTCAAGTGTTCAAGTTTTTATGTGGATATCTTTCACAACAAAGGGATTACCATCCAAAATTGTTACGACTATGTCTGGCAAAGTAGCATTTCGAGCTGGGAAAATAATCTTGGCTATTTATCAAACACTCACCTTAAGTTCCAATTGCAAATTTGCGCGTTAATCCAAAAAATGCCTTAGTTTTTAATTGTAAAAAATGTTTACAAATTGTATTCTTTTTTTTATAATTATTAAATTACAAAATGTTGTAATTTGTTGTATGCACTTCACTGCACTTCTACCAAAAGTTTATCAATTTCTTTGTTGTTGTTGTTGCTTTTGTTTTTACAGTTCAGTTGTTATCAAAAATGTTTACCAAATAGTTGCTTATATAGTTTTAAGCAATAGTTGTTTACATATATTTATAAATATATTCTTTTTAGGTGTATTTGAATAAATTGTTTTTGCTTTGTTTTTTTTTCTTGAAATTTTTCAATAATTCTTTTATGTTTTATCGAAACGAAATTTTTATGCAAACTAACACACACTTTTTGCTGCTGCTTGTTGTTGTTGTTGTGGTTGATGTTGTTGTTGTTGTTGTGGCTGCTTATTGTTGTGATTGCTGTTGTTGTTGATGTTGTTGTTGCGGTTGCTGTTGTTGTTGTTGTGTTGCTGTGTTTAGTATTGCGTTTTGTCCGAACCAATAATTTTGAAGAGTTGTCCAATTTTGTTGTTGGCTTAAATTTTTGCGGGTTTTCCTTGTTTTTACTTAGCTGATTTTGTTTTGTTGATTTTTGTCGGTTTCCCTTAAGTGTTACATTTAATATGTTTTATTTTTCTTATTTATAGTTATGTGTGTTTTCTTTGCATTTATTTTATACTTTTTCAATTAGCCAAATAATTATTTTTCGATTTTGTATTTTTAGTTTTTTTTCTTTTTCTTTTTGCACGCAGCTTGCCAAAATAGTTTCTTTTATTTTTTCTTTCTTTTGTTTTGTTTTTGAAATTTGTAGCCCTAAATTATTTTTGCCAATTTAAAATTTTGCTTTTGCATTATACGATTTTTGTTTTCAGTTCATTTTCGTTTTTAGTTCTTTCTTTGTTTTATATAAATTGATAATTTTTAATTGGTTAAATGTTCGAAAATTGCTGTTGCATTTGCATTTAGCTGCATGCGCCAATTTTTGGTTATTTTATCGTGATTAGTTTGTGCAGACATTTTCACAGTGACATTTGGGACCTGCAAAATACAATAGAGATCAGCATTAATATCATATGTTATTTTTTTAAAATATGTATATATTACTGATTTTTGTAATATACTCGAAATAAAACAAGATTGGCAAACATATATACTTCTGCCATTATGGCAAGGGTAGCTCCAAGTTAAGCATGCCAAAGTCGAAATATTATTTTTTGTTCTATTCTATTGCTCCACTTTTGACACGTTTCATTTAATTGATGGACAAACAAAAAATTCATTCATGAGCCAAATAATTGAAAAACTAATGCGGCTTATCAGTTTTCTAATATGTTTTGCTAAAAGTTCCATTAATTCGTTAATCTGAAGCCCCAGATTCAGAGGAATTGCATTTGATTTTTGCCACTATCAAAATGTTTCAATTTTAATCGCGCTTCAAATTGTTTCTATTTTGTTTTTTTTTTGCTGTGAAATGGAGACGCACTTAAACATGTGCTTTGCTTCAGGAAATTGTCAGCGCTTATCGCTCATTAATAAAAAACAAAAAACCAATACTATGCAGCTGCAATAAACCAGATTTCGATTCACATATTTGTGAGCTTCAGGCCAGTTCTATATTTATCTCTATAAACTACAATATAGATTTATATATAATTATTTTTTATTGTTCTATATATATTCTTTCTGTTCTGTTTAGGGGCCTATACCAATGAGTTCTCTAAAGGCATATTAAAGACGATATTTTGCAAACATTTAGTCAGAAGGGATTTCTATTTTTGAATGCATTTCTTTTAAAATGTTAATTGGCATCTGGCTGATGCTTAAACCAATCTTTTTAATTTCCATCGCTTTAATTTAAGTAAGCTTCAAGTATTAAAAATAAATAAATAGAAATAAATAAATAAATATATTTATTGTTATTTTATAGCATTTTAGCATATTTCCATCTATTCAATTGAATTAAGAGTTATTTTAAACTATTTGCCGCTTGTAATTATTTATTTAAATTATAATTTTTAGATTTCTTTTTTTTTATTTTAGAATTAATAAAGTTCTTAGTTCTTCAGTTTGAAGAGCAAACAAGTGTCTCTTCAAAGTGCATATCCTGTGTATCTTTTTTAATTTCCAGCTTATATTGTATTCCTTCGTAATCCTTATGCACTTTTCATGTTGCACTCACACACTCACAAACACAACATACACACACGTGCCGCAAAAAGGGGTTCTAGTTCAGTGTTTTTTTTTGTTGTGTAGTTCAAAATCTTTGCCTTGGGTTTTTTTTTCCTTCTTGCCGCTGTGGGGCGGAGCGGGTAGGGTTGTTTATTGTTTGAGGCGCATTTCCTATTGTTATTGTTCTAGTTGTTGTTGTTGTTATTATTGCTGTTGCTGTTGCTATTGTTGTTGCTTGATTAAAAATGCAGAAGTTTTCGCTGCTGGTTCGCGTTTGCTGCTGCTGCGTTTTCCAGTTTCAGTTGCATGCAGAGCAACCCCAATTGCTCTATGTAAAAATCACAAAAACACACACACACACACACAGTCACATACACACACACACACACAGTCACACACACACACACACACACAGAGAAAGAAACGCAATTAGTTACGCATAGTCAAAATTGGGATGCGAATGCGAATTGCATTTGTATGGATTTGTCCCGGAACTGAGTTGAGAACTTGTAGAGCTGCTGATCTTGTTCTTTAAATCACAACTTGAGTATCTTAAAGATACAAAAACGCACTTGAATTTTTAGGTTTTTGCTTTTTATTTTGCTGAACTTAAGTTGCGCCATATTTTTGCACAGTAAAACTTGAATTTTGAACTAAGAACTTTCATCATAGTTGTATACATTTATTATTAAACAAATCATTTGTCTTTTTTGAAACATATACACTTTTGGCTCATTTAATGCTCTTCATTTTTATATCTAATATTTTTGTATTATTTATTTAATTCTTTAAGATTTATTCAGCTTGCATTTGAATTGAATAAATATATATTTTGTTGTTGCATAATTGCATACATTTTGTATTTGTCGACACTTTTGCGTGTGTATTGATTAATAACAGTAAACAATGAAATTACCTTCAATCACTTGTTAAATGCACACACACACATACACACTCACGCACACGCTCACACACATAGAAAAATACACCGTCAAAAATGGTTTTTATTATTATTATTATATGTGTGTGTGTATATGTATGTGTTTGCCGGCCTTGGACGTTTTGTTGGTTGTATTTTATTTTTATTTTTATTTTTGTTAAATATATTTATATATTATGTTGTTGTTTGAAACATAAACTAAACTTAAATAATAAATTAAAACAGAGTTCAATTGAAAACTTTCGTTATTTTGAACAGAATATTTGTGCGCTTCTTTTTGGCTGCTTGAATTTTAATTAATATTTTTCTTGCAATTTATATCAAGTGGATTTGTATTTATTTTTTTTCTGCATTTCGGTATTGCTGTTGTTGTAATATTTGATTGAACAATCGTATTTTTGCTTAATTTTGAAAATGTTATTTTTGCGTTAATTTTATGTGTTTTTTGCGCTATTTTTTTTTTGTTGTTGTTTTTTTTTTTTGTAATCAGCTTCTGTTTCAATTGCTGTTGCCGTTGCCGTTGTGGGGAAATGTTAAGAGACGAGACGAGAAATGCACACAACGAACGCTGCTGCTGCGAGCTGCGCACCACCGAAACCTAGCGCCGAATAGACGAGCATGAATTTCAAAAATTGCGTTTATGGCCTAAAACAAGGCAGGCGACGGCGGTCGACGCACACAAGCTTACAAAATGCACGCATACACGGCCAAACGCACACACACACACACACACACACACAGAAACGAACTGCGGAAGAGTGACGGGCAGCGGGCAGAGCCACCACCAGCAGTAGCAGCAGCAGCAGCAGCAGCAGCAGCAGCAGCAAGGAGCAGCAGCGCAACAGATCCAAGAGAGTAAGAGTAAAACGCAGCCGAACGCAGCAAAGCGCAGCGAAAAAAAAAAAACTGAGAGAGAACAGCGAGAGAGCGCATTTTCGCTCTCGTGTTCTCTCTCTCTCTCTCTCTGTCGACTCGTTCGTAGCAAAAACAAGTTTAGCTGCTGCCGCAGTTGTTGGGGCCTGGCGTCGCTGCCGCTGCCGCTGGCGCTGTCAATGCTGCGAGAGTGCGCCCATTTTGCATTGCCTGTGTGTGTGTGTGTGAGCTTTTGTTTTTGATTTTGTTTCGCTTTGCCGTTGCAAATGCAGAATTTGCATTGGTGTGCGAGAGAGTTTCATGTTCTCTTATTGGACTTTGGCGCGCGCTCTCTTCGCTAGCGTTCTTGCTGGCTCGCTCACTCGTTCGCTCTCTCTCGCATGCTCTCCTATCTGACAACCACTTGCGCAGCGGCTGTGCAATGTTTTTTGCGCGTTCAATCCAATTGGAATGCACGGACTTGCAATCTTCAATTGGGTTTGCAGTGAGTGCGAAGCTAATAGGAAATATGAAAATTTTACGCTTTTCAACAATTAACTGTACATTAAGCTTTACCATTGTCGAATAATGTTTAAGCTCAACTCGCTGCTTATGCTTGACTTATGATGTCATTGCTGCAACTTTGCATGTTTTGTGTGTATGCACTGCTGACCCCCCCAACCCCTCCCCCCACCCCATTCCAGGACCACTCTCCTCCTTTTTTGGGGTGAGTTGCGCTCACACTCAGCTTTGCAGTTTTTGCTCTCTTCTATCTGTTGAGAGAACGCACTCTGTGCAGGCAAATTGCATAAGTCGCATGAGCTAATCACCACAGCAAGAGAGAGACAGAGAGAGAGAGAGACAGACAGAGAAAGCGAGAAAGAGAGAGTGCGTGTGTGTCTGTATGAGAGAGAGAGAGAGAGAGAGAGAGAGAGAGAGAGAGAGAGCGAGAGAGAGTCCTTTGCAAGTCCTTCATGTGGAAAATGCTCGTGGGTAAATGTGAAATAGGCTTCAAAAATAGAAACTTGCTTTTGCCACACAGCAGGGGATGTCCGGCGGGAGGGTGGACGGGTGGATGGGCGGGGAAGGCGTTGGGGGGAGGGGAGAGATAAGTGAACTCTGATTGCATCAGCTGGCCAGGTGTAGTCCTTCACAATTAACTGGGCTATTTTAAAGGAATTCGAAGATCTGCTAATTATTTTAAATCCAAATCCCAAAAGCGATTCATGTGCAAATCAAAAATAACCCTAGAATTAATAAGCTGGAGCGTTCAACACCTGCATTTTAATTTAAAAAATATATTATTTTTTATGAATTTACTTAGAAAATAAATGGCAATTAAATTTCAACCTAATTAAATTTAATTTTATACTTGAAATCATTAAATATTTAAAATATATCCGTTGACCGCAAAAACTCATTATGTAAAAGCCTTCTGCCAAAATAGAATTTAATTTAATTTAAAATAAAAGCTTTGAATAAAATGTCGGAATAACTTGAATATCAATATCAAAGCTTAATAATATATTTAATAAAGCTGCTAGAAGCTTAATGATTCACATTCTTAAGACCAATGCTAAACAAAACAATAATCTTTAATTTCAGTTTTTACAATATTTGTGAAAATATTTTTACTGCAATTCCCACAAAAGTATCAAATTCCTGTGCAAGCAATTTTAATTTAAACACAACAAAAGCATTCAAAAACACTATAAGAATATACCGAATTTCTATTATTAATTAAATGTTGATTATTAGCAACCAGTCGCAACAGAAAAAAAAACCCAAAAAGCGCTCAAAGACACAATTAGAAGCGTTTGTCTTCTCACTCGTTCAGTTGTGAGTGCAGAAACCGACATTGCTGCCGCTGCTGCTGTTGAGCGGAAATCTCGTTTCTCCTGCACACTTCCAGTGGCAAAACAAAAGCAAAAAAATCACACACACACACACACACAGAGGGACACGAGCGACAACAACAAAAAGAATAACAATACGCATTCATTTTGCAGTAGCAACAAGAGCAAGAGAGAGAGCGAGAGCGAGAGAGGGAGCTTGAGCTTTTTCGGCATATGGCACTTCCCCAGCTGGGAGCGCGCATGTCGCTCAGAGAGCGCAAAGCGCGCGCAAAAAAAAACAACAACAACAACACATGAAATAAGTAAAACGAAACTAAACAACAACAACAATGAAACGGCGAGAACGAGAACAAAAACAGCAGAGAATCGTCGTCGTCGTCGTCGTCGTCGCTGCCGCCGTCGTCGCAGTCGCAGTCGCAGCAGCAAGTTTACGCAATTCAAGCAAACACGTGGAGCGACAGCAGCGCGGTCAACGCAGCCAAGCGCAGCGTCGAGAGCATTTTTCGTGCTTTTATTTTTATTTATTTTTTGTTTTTTTGGCGCGGCTCCCCGCTCTCTCTGTGTCACATTCTCTCGCTTTCGCGCTCACGCTCTGTCTATGTGCGTGTGTTTGAGTGTGAGTGGCGCTTATGTGGCTGCTGCTGTTGTTGCTGTTGCTGTTGCTGCCTATGCTGCCTACGAGAAATCCAATAAGAAAATGCTTTGTGCGTTTGCTGCGCGCACACACCAATGCAGGCCATTATATGCGTGTATGCACGATGTACACACACACAAACACACACACATACACACATATATATATATATATATATGTATTGTATATGTATTGCGTATTTTGGCATGGCCGCCAAGCGCGTCAACGTCGACGTTGGCATCGCTTTGCGTTTGCAGTGCTGCACGCACTTTTTGCTTAGCTTTGCTACACAGCAAATTTTTTTTTTTTGGTTGCTGTTCTTGTTTTGCTGCTCCTGCTGCTGCTGATGTTATTGTTGTTGGGCTATGTACAGTTTTTTGGGGCGGTTTATATATATACATATATATTTATATATATATATATAGATATATGTATGCTCCACATTTTTGGCGCCAGGCCGCTGCTGCTGCTGCTACTGCTGCTGCTGACTGCTGCTGCTTTTCTCGCACACACTCATTCGCACTGAGCATTAAAGCGAACGCACTTTTGCAGCTTGCGCTTGTGTGTGTGTGTGTCTGTGTGTGTGTGTGTGTGTGTGCGTTTTGCTTTTTTTGGGTGTGCGTTTTTGTGAAATTTTAGCATTTATTTGTTATGTGCGAGCATTTTGACTGCTGCTGCTGCTGCTGCGTCGCTGCTCTTTGCTGCTGCTGCTGCTGCTGCTGCGTAGGCCCGTTATATACACTATCTGGCAATTATGTGTAGCTATGTATTTGTGTGTATGTGTGTGTGTGTGACCCTGCTAAAAACTTTTGTCGGTTATGTGTGTATACTGCATTTTTTTTTCACCTTCTAAACGAACCCAACCCAACCCAACCCAACCCAACTCGATTCCAACCCACCCACAAAGCTATACAATTGCACAAAAAACAAATGTTTCGCTTTCTGTTTGTATTTGTGTTTGTAATGTATACACACACACACACACACACACACACACATATTTATTTATTTTTCATGAACATATCCGAATGCTTCGACGGATTTTTGTTGCGCTTTCAGATAAGATGATATCATTTGTCTTTGTAGCATTTGGCGCACATTCATGTTTTCGTATGTTGCGCCACAAAACACAAATATTTACATATACATAGAAATATATATGTATGTGTGTATGTGTGTATGTGTGTATGTGTATGTATTTGAGTACTTAAATTTAGAAACGGATCGCGCAATTTGCACGCTTGCATTAAGTGCGTTTTATGCTCGTTGGCATTTTCTACATTTTTAACTAGTTTGGGCAACTGACAAACACACACACTCACACACACACACACACACACACACACACATACAAGCACACACACACTTGACAATTAAATTGTTTCATATGTTGGGCTAGGCATTACATATTGTACATAAACACAACTCTATATAGATATATATACATATATACATATATATTATGTATATATATATATATTGTGTGTAGAATTGTGTCTAGGGTATTAATTGTGCTAATTAGATGAAGTAATATCTGCCAGAGATGTTGCACATGTGTCTGAAAGAGACACATGAACAGAGGCAGATAGTGAGAGTGAAAGAGAGAGCGAGAAAGAGATAGAGAGAGAGAGAGAGAGCGAATGTTGTGCTTGAATGTCTAATGAGCATTACACAAGAGACGTTCTTAACCAAAATCGTTCAAGGAAATAACTTAAAGCACAAAAGCAATGTGAAAATGTGGCAAAAGTGAAAGGAGTTCGAATTCTAAAGACTTAAGAACTTTACATAAGATATACGTATATATATATATAATCTTAAATAATAATAATTAAATAATTATTATTTAATTATTAAAACTAATCATTTAACTGCCCTCAAAAAAACTCATTTCAAATTACAACTACGCAAATTTCTGAATAGCAAACAGCAAACCAAATCACTTAAATTAACTTCCTTTATATTGTTAATAATTATTTTTACAATAATTAAATTTAAACATTAAGCCATAGCTATTTTTTGCACTTTAATTTGTTACTTGAATTTATTTAACTCTTTTGACTATAGGTCTCAGCCTTCTACAGCTGGGATAATTAAATAATAATAAATAAATAAAAAAATCACAAGCCAATCCTTTTCAATATGAGATACTATTCCTATGATATACTATTCCTATGAGATACAATTCTTATGTGTTTATTTTTGATGGTCAAACTTAGCGTTAAGTGGCAGATATTTCAATAGTTCGAGCTAGAAATGGATAAGTGACTTGTGTGTAAAAAGACTGCACTTCTTCAAAGCAATTTCTGTGCTCCGTTTTAGTCCTGAATTTGTGTGTCAAATCAACAAGTTGCCATTTTTAAGCTTGCCATCATCTTGCTTTAACAATCATTAAGGATTCTCGCCTTGCTGCAGGATTCCTACCGCAACCGCAAGAAGTAAACGACAAAAATGGTTTTGACTAACATCAAAGCTAAAAAATTGACGTTTTACAACGAAAAAAAAAAAACTGAACAAAAATAAATTGCAAAATGCAAAAAAAAAAAAGTAAAATACCCTGTTGAATTAGGGGCAACAGTTTAAAGAAAACCGCCGAACCCGCTGAGACCCAACGGGTAGCTGCAACCGGTGGGCGCTGGGGGGAGGGGGGGGGGGGGGTGGGTGCCGGGTATATTACTTATTGTGACGTTGACAAAGTTGAATTGCGCAAAAAAAAAAGAAAATGATTCCAACATAATTCGAAAACAATGACGCAGTCGAAATAATCCTTCAGAAAGTCGGAAAGAAGAAGAAGCAGCAGATGTAAAAAAAAGAGGAAAAACAGTTGTGCTGGGCGCAAAGCGAAAGGGGAGTGGAGAGAACAGAGTACAGATGTACAAAAGGCAAGACAACAACAACAAAAAAAGGGGTTCAAGGACATTTTACACATAATTTTTACTACCTTACACGCTCGCCAGACAAACCCAGCACCACCCCCCCCCCCCCCCTCCCCACACACACACACACACACAGACCGCCCAAGTCGGCTAATGCTAATGTAATAATTTCGTTGAAGATGTGCGCCAGGATTGCAGAACGTCCTTGCGCTGATTTGCTCGAGTTAAAGTAAAGAGGAAAAGAGAGAAAATGAAATGAAATAAAACGAAGCAGCACAAGAAGAATACGTAATAATAAAAAAAGGCTGTTGCTTGAAGAGTTTAACGCTCTATTACGCACAATCAGCGAGCGGAGCGGGCGCTGGCGCGGGGGGATTACTCAAATAATAATGTGGCAGCAGCAGCAGCAGCGAAAAAAGAAGGAAAAAAAAAACAGAAGCGTAAAAGGCACTTCTAGGACGACGACATTGATTGCCTTTTCACCTTGTGCCCAGCCCCCCAGCCAAGCAGCCCCAACAGGTTTCCCTTAGACCAAATTCAAATGTTACGCGGCTTTGTTTACCTTTTTTTATTTTTTATTTTATTCGTTTCTTCTTCTTTTTTTTTGTTATTTAGCCGGGCCAATCGATTATTACGTTTGGGGTGACTGAACTTGAAGAAAAGTCAAGAGCGCATTGTCAAAGATTCAGTTATTTGCATGCATATATATACATATATATAATTGATAACTTAACTCGCTCGGAATAACAGGAGTATTCTTACGGAACATCCTTATATGCAGAGTGCATTTAAAAGGGTATCATGCAGTTGTGCATGATTATATAACAGGCAGAAGGAAGCATAATCGTATTAAATTTATAATATTTTTCAACTTTGGATCATTATAACTGCGGCAGAAGATCCAAAATGGGTTTGTATTGCAAGGTGTGAAAATTGTTTGTGTTCGATTCCTAATCGCAGCTGTAAAACTAGTTTCGCTGATTAATTTGGAACAATAAATTAATAATAATAATTTAAGCAGATTAAACAAAGCGATCAGAAAGAGAACGATTAGTAAAAAACGAATGCGATAATTCTATTGGCAATGCCAGTTATAATAATAATAGTCGAAAGTGTTTTTTTTTGTACATATTCTATTTAATCCTGTTGAATCGCTAGTGCATATATATATTCTTGATCAGCAGCAAAGTTCTCGTATATACCACGCTGAGATCAACTTCATTTGCGAATATTAATATAAATCGATTTCTGATAGCAATAAAAGCAATTCCAATTGAACTATTATTGACCAAGAGGGAAATAAGAAACAAGCAAGTTGTAGGCCAAAATATATTCACAAATTGATCTCATTACAGTCAGCAGGCGCAGGCATTTCCTGTTTATAGCAATAATATATAAATATATATATATAAATATAATAAACATGCTTTTGTCTGCGCTGTTTTAGTCTTATTTTGGAGACTCTTTAAGACCTGCTTCTTTCAGCCAGCAATTTGGCAAAACATAACTTGAAGCTGGCTTTTAACTTTTTAACATATTCAAGAACAGCTAATCGAGCTCTTTTACAACTTTAATATGCTTTAAGCCAGCTCAGTTGCATGCAACGCTAATAAGAAAAGAAAAAAAATTGATTCACAGTTAATTTTTATATGCGTATATTTATTTTTTGTTGCGCCGCAATTCAAAAGGGGCAATTTGTGAACTAGAGCAAATCGTTGCTCTATTAACGCGCTTCGGCTAGAAGGGGAGTAGAAGGGTGCGGAAATGGGGGCTAAGGGGGGAGGGTTGGGTGTGAGGTACACAGAAATTGGGTCACGCACGCATGTGTCGACTGTCGTCAGTTGTTGCAGTTAGCTGCGCAGTAGTCAACAACACACAAACACAGAGAGAGATGTGGGAAGCGAGATACTAGATACTTAATACGAGATATCGGAGGCAACAATTTGTGGCAGACAATGCGACGCATCGTGTCGTAATGGGACAGACAATGGAGGAAAGGTCGACAGTCGGCGGTAATGATTACGCATGCAAATTACAATCAAAACGAATAAAACTACAGTAAAACTCCACAAAAACAAAATACACCAAATTGTTGCACGTGAATTTTGAATACTTCAATATATATTTTAAAAAGTTTCTTGAATATTTAGTTTAATATAAAAATCAACAATTTAATTATGTGTGCATTTTATGGGATTATTATTTAATCTTTTATATATTTATATATATCTTTGAGTATTTATATTATTTTAAACATTCGAAATAACATTAAAATATTTCTTTTTTTATTTGTTTTATTTGTATTGTTTGATGCCTTTGCCAATCTGCTGTTGCCTCACACAACAATTGTCTGTGCGTCAGTTTTATTTGGGCCTCACTGTGCTTCGCAGTTGACATTTCGATGGGGCAACAACTAAACAAAAACCAAATTGCCGATGAGCTATGCGTTTTGTGGGTAGGTGGCTGCCACTGCGCCTTGCATCTAATTGACGCACGTTGATCTCTTGCCACACTCTTACCGTCCCTTCCGCACTCACTCTCCCTCCATCTCTCTCTAGCTCACGGACGCATTCATTTTCTTCTGTGCCATGCAATTCTTGTCCCAAAATTGTTTTCTTTTCTTTCTTTTTTTTTTTGGTTACTAAAACTAGGTCAATGCATATAATTTAGAGTGCGTCTCGTGTGCTGCTGCTCTCCCCCTCCCTCTCTCTCTTGCTCTCTTTCTCTCTTTGTCTCACTTTGTGTTTCTCTCTGTGCTTTAGTTGATGTTGCAATGTTGCTGATGGCGCAGTTGCTGCTGCCACTGCTGCTTTTGTTGCTGCTGTAATTTCTGTAAAATGTTTTTTTTTTTTTTTTTTGTGTCTTTGATCTTTGCTCTTTCATGCCTCCGTTGAAGAAGTCGCTCTGCCCGCTGTGTGCTGCTCGGCTGCGGTGTGGCAACAGTCAGAATGCAATCCATCAATCGCAGCAGAGGCAAATGAACAAACGTCGACGTCGACGTCGCTGTCGCTGTCGCTGTCGCTGTCAGCGTTGCTGCCTCAGTCTGTGTGCAACCACCGGGCAATTATGTAATCTATGGAACCTGCTGAGCGAATTGCCCAAATTCAGGGAGGGTGTGGAGGGTTGGCGGGTGTTGTCGAGTGGCAGTTGAAGTGGTGGGTGGGGGTTGTCTCGCTGGCAAAAGATAAGGCAACAGCTGTGAGTGCTTTGAATTTGAGGCAACTTTACAAGGAGACATTGGATTTTAATTAATAAAGAAGGTAAAAGTTGTAAGTTGACTTGCAAACTTTATATTATTTAAATAATATAATAAAATTATTAGTTATATTAATAAATGTTAGACTTATGCTAACCCACTGTATCTCAGAGCCACATTTTATAGCCACGAAGCATCAGTAAAAGCAAATAAAAACAAAAATTGAGTTTATTTTTTAATATTTGAATAATGTTTCTCAACATTTTTGCGACAATTTGTTGCCAAAAACTTGATGTTAACTTAATGCCTAGGCCAACAAATTTTGCCTGCAATCGCTGAAATTGATAAGTATCGATAACTATTTATGCACTACTCAAATACATCGTAATATTTATCGATTACGTGACACACATCAAGCGTCTTTGCCCCTCCTTGTTGCACGCACCGTTTAATCCCCAAAATCTAACTACATATGAGACAGCATTTGTATTCATCCTCCCTCCCCCCGCAAATCAATAACACACACATAACAAATAAGAGGCATAATCACATCATAATATTAAGTACTTTGTTCCATTACAAGACCTTCAGAGAGGTTGGGCATAAATTAAATTAAGCAGAAACCAGCGGAAAACTAACCAGCAAACCATAAAAAGAACATTTCCCACCACAAATCTCAACTACTTCCCTAGCTTTGTCTTCAGTTTTACCATCTTTTATTTATATTTATTTTATGCACAAAATATATATTTATATTAAAAACAAAAAAAATAAGAGAAATGAAAATAAACAGAAAATGCTGAAAAGCATGGACAAATTTAATGGCTGAAACAACCCCAAAACTGAAGATGCTCCTTTAAAGCGTTTTTCGGCTAATACTCTGTAATGAGTGCATAACGGGGTATGTTTCGTTTGTTTGTGTCTTGTTTTTGATTTAGATTTACTTTCGAAGTGATATTTTTACTATTGTTTTGGAAAAACCTGAGTTTCTCAGCACAAATTTAACAAATATCATTTGAACTGATTATAGGGCATTACAAGGATGAGCATACTTATTTATTCCAGAGTTTTTTATTTGTTTATTATGCATGAATTGTAGATGTGGAGGCTTGCAGCAGCAGCAGCAGCAGCAACCGGAAGAATTCAATTGAGTGTAAGATGTGTGTAAGGGGAGAGGCGAGGAAGAGGGGCAACAAGAGCAACACGAGCAACAAAAACAAAAGCAGAACGAAAAAGGCAATTGTGAATATTAAAAGAAAGTGATGCCAAAAAAAGGAGGGTTGGCATTGTGGGTTGGCGTGTAATTATAAACATTTGTTGCTGCCTGCGAACCTTTTCCTTGTTGTTGTTTATTTTTATTTTTTTCTCAATGAGTCGCTGCTCAAAAGTTTCACAAAAGCAAATCGCAACCAATTCCAAATTCAATTCCAACTTCAATTCCCACGCGTGCCGCTTGCCTCAAAACTAATTGCAAATTAATGACTTTGGTTAAGTTGCCGCAATGAGCAGCAGCAGCGGCAGCGGCAGCAGCAACAACAATTAGAACTAGGCAACAATTTTGCGCATCTTTCGGCTGCCAACTTCGAGCAGGTCAAAGAAGCTAGATATAGTTGGGCCTGCAGGGCCCTTGGCTCGAGTTAATCAATCATTTTCTCCATTACATGATGTGCAAAAAGCAAAAAACAAAAAAAGTATAAGACGAAGACGAACTAAAACAACAACAATAACAGCAACAACGTCAATAACTAATACAAAAAACAATTTTCTATCGTATCTGCCAATTTGTAGCTAATTAGTTTTCTTTGAGTATTCGCCGCAGCAGCTCGCACCACTGATCGCTGCAGTGCGAGCGAGACAGCTAACGTACACATAAAACACACACTCAAATTGCAATTCTCGCAAAGCTTTCGCTTAAGTCTGCCAACTGCAGCAGCAACTGTGTGTGCGAGCGGGATAGCGCATTAGAATGAGTGCCAACTGGTTTCCCATTGGATGCGCAAAAATGGCGATTGCCAACGGATCGTCAACTTTCGCCAATTGCAATTGAGTGTGTGTGTGTGTTTGTGCATTGAGTGTGCGATAACTGTTAATTGTATTGAGTTGTGACATTTAATATGTATTTCAGCTGCAGTCCTGATTCTTTCTCTACTTTTCTAATTTCTACTGCCATAATTTAGACAAAAGTGAAGCGATTTCAATGTGGAAAACTGATTTTCTTTTGATTTTCATGTGAAAATTCATTCGAAAAAGCCATGCAAAAAATATAGATACATATATTCTTTTCCATCTGGTGAATCATGCAGTAGATATTTTTAAGTTGAAAAATTAAGTTGTCTTTACAAAGCGTTGTGCTTAGTGAGGCGCATCCAACAACAACAACAACAACAGCTGCATATATCTATCCATACATAACCACATACATAACTACTTATAGTAATATATTGATAGTAATATATTGAGTATTTCCTGAATGCAAAAACAAACACTTTGCGCTTTGTTCTCAATATGTGATATATAAATATATATTGAATATATACATTTAGAATCTTTAGTGGCAAACCGGTTTGAATACATATATTTAGTGACATATTTAGTTATTGTTTTGTACACTCATGCGTTGAGTGCAGTAACTTAGTCATGATGCTTAAGTGATTATAATATAATATATTTTTAAATGTTTCTGGTGTCGATTAAATTTGGTTGGGTTGGGAGTTATTTACTATTCATATAATTCACAAGAAATTATATTTAAAGTGACACAAAAAATATTTGATGATTGCTTTGAGTATGATTTGAATTACTCGAAAATTCTAATTAGTTGATGTATATATGTAATTTATTCCAATTACTGTACACTTACATATATACAATATATATATAGATAAGGTATAAATAGATTAAAAAACAGTTCCCAGATCTATAGCAGAGGGTAAATAAATATCGGTGTTCTTTAGTTGCTTGTTGGCTTGTTTTGCGTTAATCTACCCAAAATGTTGTGCGCTGTGCTGGACATGAAATTTATGGGATGTCAAAGGGCCATAATCTGTGCGACGACTGCTGCTAAGACTGGCGACTAAGTAGGCAGACGGACAGACGGGCAGACGGAGCAGGCCGAACAGACGACGCTAGACCAGAACCTAAATATGTACGTGGGGAAGGCCAGCGAGCGTTTAGGTAAGCCAGCAAAAGGGAAGGGAAGGGAAGGGAAGGGAAGGGACGAGGGGGGCGCGATTCACTCAATGCGTGCAACGAGAACGACAAAGCTTTGCGCTCACGCACTCCGAATAAAACACACACACACACAACACACACACACACACACACACGCATGTGGCGATTACCTCATCGCAGCGAATGTCAGCGCCAAAAAAGCAGGCGAGCTAACTAAAAAGCGCAGAGCTAAAGCGAAGCATGGAATGCGTGCGCGCATATAAAGAAGAGAGCAGAGACGATGGCAAACAGTCGTAGCAGAGGGGATGGGTGGGGGGGGGGGGTGCCTAGGCAAGCGACGCACTTTGTATGCTAGAGGCCAACGCACACCAACACAGTTGTGTACAGTTGTGCGTGTGTCTGTGTGTGTGTGTGTGTCTATGTTCTATGTGCTGATTAAAAAAGCGTGCGATCTTTTATTAATGCTGCTTCTGCTGCGGCGACTGCGACAACGACTGCGACTGTGAGTGCCTCTGCTGCTGCGCTGCTGCTGTTGCTGCTGCTGCTGCGCTGCTGCTGTTGCGGCTGAAGCTTTTGCGCTTGCTGTAACTTGTGCGTGTCTCCCGCGCCCTTTCCCTTTGCCAGTCTTTTGCCCTGCGCTCAAGAACTGGTCCAGCAACATTTTAATTAATGATCTCTGGCAATGCTCTTGCTTTTTGCTGCTTCTATCTTTAATACCCTGTAAAAGCGATTTTAATAAATAGGTTATGACTAAGTAGAAACCAGCTATGTATTTTAATGTGTCTGAAAGTAATTATTTGATTTGGTTTTGGATTTAATGTGTACTAAATCACATTAAAAAAAATATATATTTAAAAATAAGAGTTTAAAATTACAGCTAAAACTAAAATTAAATAAAAAATTAAATTAAATTAAGTTATTGTTTGTTTATCATTTACTACAGGGTATTTGACAGTCGCCATATCTGCTTGCGGATTATGCTATATTCTTCAACTTCTTCTTCATTCAGTGCTTGCTCAACTGCGCCGCGCCAACTGCTTCCATCGAATGCTGGCTGAATGTAAAATCTTGTATGGTAGGTCATTTGCTCTCCCTCTCCCACTTGCACTCTCTCCCTCTCTCTTTCGCTCTCTTGATCTATCTCGGACCTGTTCTCTTTTTGTAACAGCCGGAAATGTGTCTTGTTTGGTTGTTGTTGTTCTTTCGCTAGTTACAGGCAATTATAAGATTGAGCCACACAGATATTCAAAGCGTGGAGTTGTGCCTCAAAAGCAGTTCGCTCCTTGTGTAATTAATCAAAATGTGAATCAAGGTGAAAGTCAAGAAGGGTGTGCTGTGTGTGTGCTGCACTCAGGACCTTTCAACTTTCCACTTTCAGCGCCGCCAAGCAATGCTTCACGCAACCCGAAACGAAAAGGAAGAATTTGAGCAAAACCACACATAATTATTGTAATTTGCATTTTCACCAGGTTGTTCGTAAAATAAGGCAAAAGTGTGTAAAAAAAGAAATGTGCGTGGAAACTAATACGATAATAAATCAAAAGAGGCACAAAATGTGCGTTGAGCTAACCGAATTGCAAATGCTCTTTGGAAGTAGATAAAACCAAGTTGGGAGTAATTTAATGAATATATGTCAATGTATATAGATCTGCTGCACACTCTACGATCCAAAACATATATATATATATGTATATAAAATAAATTATAGTTATTCTTAAAGATGTTTTTCATTTAACCAACAAAAATCCAAAAACTTTTGAAATGTTCGCTAAATTTGCTTCCGCTTAATAAGTATATGGCACAGCAACAGTAACAAAATTGGTAAATCATACAATGAAGGCCATCAAAACTGAACAATAGTTAGCCAACCATTTTTCTTTATTTGATTATCCTTTTGTTCAGTGCCAACACACCTCGTCTACTGTGCAGCTGAGCGGACATGCCCCGAAAAACGCAAATCACAGTGAATGTCATAAAAAAAAAAAAAAAAATAACATAAGAATTACAAAAACATATATCAAAAACAAAGAAAATGTTAGCAAAAGGTTTTTTTTTTTTTGGCCACTATGCACGAAGCTGCGCCTAAGCGCCGCACACAAGCCGGGGGCGTATGCGTAATAATATTATTATGTATACGCAATGGGTTACGCTAGGGTCAAGCACTGCATATGTGTGTGTGTGTGTGTGTTTGCTAATGACCATAAAAACTATAAAGAATGCGTATATTCAGAAATCATACAGCACAAACAGAAACACAACCACAAACCACAAACACATACGCACTGTGAGCCCAGCCCACAAAATTTCCGTTCAGCCTTTTAATTTTATGATTTTGTCATAAATCTAATTTTGGCCACAACTACAAGTAGTTAGTGTTGCTGTTGCTGTTGCTGTTGCTATTTTCTTGGCTGTTGTGTGTCCTTTATTGCATTTTAATGTTAATTTCTTGCATGCAGAGGCGAACTTTCATTCTTTGCGCTTCGTTTATGATTCGACCACCTTCTGTGCCGCTAATATGACAATACTTTAACTATAGCCAACCCCTTCTCTCAGCAAATACTCTGCGCACTATTAAGTAATTTCATAATTTCGAAATTTTCGTCATTACTTTCCTGTTTTTTTTTGTTGTTTTTTGTTTTTTGTATTTTTGAGGCTTGGTTCGACAGCGCATTTGAATTTGTAACTCGGACTCATTATTTGCCTCAATGGATTTTTATTGCAAAATTGCGTTTTCATTTCTAATTCTTGTTGTTTTTTTTTCTACTAACCTCAATTGCCTTTTGTTGCGTGTCCTCTGGCAGAGGAGAGGAGGCTTGCTTAGCTTGTCAGTGGGTGGGTGGGTTGAAATAATTCATGGAACTTATTCGCTGCAGGCCTGTCCCAGAAATATGCAAATTTTGCAATATGATATATGTTTATGACTATTTCTAATAATAATGTTATGTAATGTCTTTAATCCAGGCAGAGGTAGCGGTGGTAAAGGCGAGCAACTGGACAGCATTTCAAATGTAATGTGGAAGTAGGCTACACTCTACACTCTTAATACTAAAACAAGTCCGAATTATCTAGTCGAGAGAGCTCGTCTTGGAAGTCTCCGAATCCAGCTTTTCAATACATCAAAGTAGATAATGTAATATGAAAATATGTTTTGGTTAACAAACTCTGCGTTTCTTTTCCGATGCTAATATACACTATATAGTATTTGAAAAGCTGTTGATTACTTAATATTTGGAGATGCTGTATTCTGCAACAGTTTTTCCCATTTTTAATGGGTTCAGTGTATAAGAACTAAGTCATTAGCCAAATGCTTAATTTATATAAAGACATATTTCTTTTCATAGTTGGCTGTATTCTGAAATGATATTGTATATAAAATATATTCGCTTTATTAGTTATGTATATTCTGCATCGATATTCTATATAAATCATATATTCAATTTCAAGTAGAACCTTGGATTCCCTTTCCTCATTTGCATTGTTTTTCAGCACAGTTTATGGCACACACAAATGTAAAATATCCTGACGCAGCTTTTCATTAATTTTCACAATTTGTAAATTGTGAGTTTTATGCATAATATTTGTGCAGATAGCAATTTATGATTATTACAACCGAATAACAACAATAACAAGCAAACTGAAATCTTCGGAGAAAATATGATAATAAAAACTAGAAATTTATATGACAGGCAGCCAAAGAGCAAAATAGAAAAACAGCAGCATGAAGAAAGGAATTCAGTCAAGCGCGCCACTAAAATCATTCAAATTAGTTCAAGAAAAATGCGAAAAACAAAAGCAGCGCGTCAAACAGAAGACCAAAGCAATCCAATCACCACACAAAAATAACAACAATGAGCTGATAATGTTGCAAGTGAAAAAAAAAACTGCTGCCACAGCAGAGCCTATGAAAAGGAAGCAGGATTCTTGGCGCCTGAAGACGGCACCATAAAAATCCAGCCCGAAAATAGCAAGGAGAAGTTAATAGAAAAGTGCCGCATTCCGAATGCCCTTCAGCTACTAATATCGAACAGTCGATATGGCAGATAAATTTCATATATATTCAAATAATTGCAAATATTTTTTGAAAGAATCTCTCAGTAAGAAAAACTACACATTTATTTTAGAAAACAGATGCATTCATAGTGAGACTTAACAGGTGAATATCAAGCTAAAATTGTGAAATTTTTAATATATAATTTCTATCAGTTATTAATATTATCTATTCAACTTTTATTGAACTCCATAATTCATCTGAATCTATCATAAATAAAAGATATAAAGTGCCTTATGTGCCTTGCAAGTGTTGCTCATTTGCTAGCAAAAAAAGAATGCCCTTCGATGGGTTAAGGCAAACTAACTCTAAGAATTCGCAGCATAACAAAATATGGTGACTCCTGCTAGCTGTTAGTATGTGGCATGTGGCATGTGGCATGTATGTGTGCCACACGCATAGAGTTTTGTTTTTAATCTTTTGACCTTGTTTTGCGCTTAGCCAGACACAGTTATTGCATTCTGGCGACGTGGCTCAAATCAAATGAAACTGGCCCTGGAACTGGAGCCAGTTCATCTTACATTTAATGCTTTGCCTATGTACAACTATATATAAATAAATATATATATATATATATAGATATATATATATATATATATATATAGTGCACTGTGCCTACGCATCTGACATTGCCAGTTTTGCCCTTTTGCTGCTGTTTGTGACATTTGTAAAATATTTCTCCACATTTTCGTAGCAGTTTGGTGCTTTTTTTCTTTCTTTTTCGCTGCCTGACGCCACTTGGCCATTAAATTGATAAGGAAAATGTTTTGGGGCTGTCTAGGAAACTGCATGAATGGCCTCAAAGATGATGCCAGTCGCATGATAGAGATACACACAAATATTGAGCAGGGGGTGCCTAAGAAAGTGAAAGTTGTCAGCAGGGTTGGTTTGTAGGGGAGGGGAGGGGAGGGATGGGGTGGTGGTAAGAGGGTTTTCATGCTTCACTGAATGCCACTCAATACAAATTTAAGAACTTGTGCAGAATAATAGTTACAACTGGTTAATATATGTATATTTAAAGAAATGTTGAGCAAGCGACAAATCTGAAATAGATGCAAAAGTATTACAAATGAGTATAGAGAAAATGATCTTCATGGAAAAAGGGATAAAATTTATTTTCTTTTACATTTTTGGTTACGATTCAGATTGTATTTGTTGCTTTTTTTGTAATTTTAACGATCGATCTTAGAAGAAAACATTATTCATAATTCTTTAGGCGTATTCCAAGTCTACCTTTTGATGACTCTAAAGTTCTTTCTCTTTTTCTTTTCAGCTTTTAATCAAGATCTTGTTTCATACTTAAAGCAGAAATTTGCTAACATTAAGTTCTCCATTTTGGGGGTTTCCCCCGATTAAATTGCTTTAAGCTGGCCAATCAAGCATATAAAAAGCAAACTGCAAGCAAAGTTTTGTGCTCAGGCATAATAAAAATCAGAAATATCTACACATCTTTTTATTGACTATGGACGATATTTGTTGTGGCGTCAAATTCCTGTTGTTGTTTTTTGTTTGTTGTTATTATTATTGTTGGCGTTATTAAGGCGGCAATTTGTTTGCGTGGCCATTGACCAAAAACAATCAAATAAAAGAGAAGTTCTGGCTGGCAAATTTTGGCAAGTTGAAAGTCATGCGGAGCTGGAAGGATGGAGGTGGCAAGTACTTAACGTATTGCCATCTAGTGACCCAGTTCAGTTAGGGCAAAAACAAAAAAAAAACAAAAAAACCAAGAAGAAGAAGAAGGACCTTCAAGTCACTTGCCCCCTATTTATGCGTTGTTTGTCTTCGCTTTCCCTCTCTCTCTCTCTCTCTCTGTCTCTATTTGTCTCTCTTTCTCTGTTTACCCTCTCCGTCGATTCCCTTTGTTTTTGCTTCTTTGTGTGCGCCACATGTTAATGTCTTTGTATTGGCAGTTTTGCCCTGTCCTCTCCTCTCCTGTTCAGTTTCGTCCTGTCCTCGCCTCACTTGCTCTCGCGTCTTCCTTGTCGCTGTCCTTTTTTGAACTGTCATTAGAACTTTTTGTATGTTTGACAGCGCCGTTTTATTGGCCGTCCACTGGCTCCTCAGCTTAGCTTAGTGCTCTTGTGTCCTTTTTTTGTTTTTTATTTTTTTTTCTTTTTCATTCTTATATTTTGACATTTATTGCCAAGTTGTTGTTGAAGTGTCGACCCCAACTTCTTCTGTGCTGCAGCAAGTTGTTTGTTTCCTCATTTTTAGTGGGTCCATTTCACTTTTGAGGCACCAAAGGTTCTCCTTAACGGGCTTCACACTCAATTCAATTGATGCCCCCATATTTAACGAGCAATTCAAGTCTATTTATTTTTTTTTAAGCATTATTTAGAATATTTTTATGAAGTCTTCAAACTAGTGAGAAAGTAGTTTTGAACCTGTTTAGGTCAGGCAAGTAATATAAAATCCCATTTCTCAAGCACTTTCAAGTCGAACTGAAGTCAATTAAAAGCTTACTCAATTTCAGCCATAATCATTGCTACTTCTACGTTTTTTTTTGTTTTGTTGGTTAGAACAACAATGTATTAATATTAATTCTTATTATTATGCTTGTTGTGCAGTTTGTGTCAAGGCAGACGTGATAATTATTATTATCAGCACACTTTCCTGTAATGAACTCAATTTATGCCTATCAGCAAAGTCGCAAAACATGTCTGATAAATGACTAGACCATAGAAGAATGAATTATATTTCGCACGAAATCAACGAAACTATGTTGAAAAAGGTGACAAAATGTATAAAAACTATCAATTTATGCATATGTTTAAACGCTTAATGCATAATTCATTTAACAACTCAACGAAAAGCTAAATTCGGTTCAGCTTCCGAAGAGAGCCACAAAACACTGGGAAGAGCAATTAATAAGAGTGCAGTTGAGGTAGGGGAAATGCTTCCAATGACTCTTTTCAAAAGATTCGTTCAGTTTGAACGAAAGCAAAAGTGACGTGCGCTGGCAGCAAGAGCGCAGCGCAGCGCACTTTGGGCAAAGAGTGCAATTGTCCATGAAGCGAAATGAATGGGAAATTTGTCGATTGTTTGTTTGCTGCAGTCTCTTCGCACCGATCGTTAGGCCCCAGTGCAGCCTGGGGAAAAGGGAAATTCGCCAATTTGCACAATTCGTCAAGCGATTCAACGATCGCAAGAGAAGCGCAGAGTGCAATTACCTCTGCGGCGTAATTATTTGAACGAAAGCATACAGGTTCGTTAAGTTTGGTTGGTTTGCAGCTTGAATAAGTTTTGAACTAAACGTTAAGTTTGAAAAATTGCAAAATGGCCGCAAAACAAATCAGTTTTAATTGGCAATCGACAATTGAAATGCGGAAGTTGCCAAAGATTTATGATACCGCCGAGTTTGATAACCAAAAAATGTGAAAAAAGGTTTTTCTCATGCCCCAACTCAAACGCTGTTGTGTTTGCAGCGTCATCATTCCTTTGGAGCCAATTTTTGGCCACATAATTACCGGTTATTGTACGCTCCATAGATAAATGCGCCGCTGAGGCTGCGACCTTACGCACAATATGCGTGTGAGATACGCACACAGAGACGCGCATAGACAAAATAGAAGACATCGAGACAGACGGACAGGCAGACAGACAGACGACAGTTGGCAACACGCAGCGCATGCTGATCTCACAGTAAAATTTCTGGTTTTTATTTGGTCAGCTTTGGAGCCGCATACAAAATGCCAAGAAAAATGGCTTGGTTTCGTCTCTGGGCCCTGTTTCGAAGCTCAGCTTGGCTCGGCTCGGCTCGGCTCGGTTCGGTCAAACAAACAAAATCTAGCAACAAACACACACAAAATACGCAGAATTTTATGCGTTTGCAAAGTTTTCGTTTTCGTTGTCTTTTTGTATTTGTCTTTGCTGGCTCTTCGTCATTCGCTGCTGTCTTTTGTGCTTCAGCTTCGTACTCTTGAGCGGCATAGGACTGGAGAGCTTTTCAAACACTAAAGTGCCCTACAAATAGTCAACAACTTCAAAATATTGGCTAACTAATTGAAAAAAAGCTAGATAAATAAAATAAAGTTCCAAATAAAAGTTAAAAGTTCCCAGATTGATTTATTTAACAATTCTGTATTATGAGAAACTTTAGCTTACTAAAGTTGGCTGGCAGTCAAACGAAATGTTCTTAAAAACTAGGATCTAGAGAATTTCTAATGTCTAAGAAAGGTTTACAAACAATTGAAGATCCTCCAATTCCAAAAACAGTATACATTTTCTATTTTGCAAAAATAATGATGAATAAAATACTTGCTTCCAAGTAAATGAAGCATTAAAGATATATAGATGTATGTTTTTTCAATGGCACTTGTCGCGTCCCCAAACTAATGGAGATACTTAAAATAGGAATAGTGTAAAGAAAACCCCCACTCGCACATGAAATGATTAATTCAGAGCGCTTTTTCGCTATTGTTATGCAGATGACAAATGAAGATGACACTTGTCACGCCTCTCTACGCAATTCTCAACAGTTTGTTGCTTTGAAGCGCATGCGAACTGCCCACGCAGCCCAAACAAAAGCTCAACGCATAACTCTCCAAGTGTCATGCGCTCGCGACTAGCTACACAAATATCTATCCCTCTCTCTCTCTCTCTCTCTCACTCTCGCTCTCTCTCTCTCTCGCTTGCACACGCACTCGCATTGTGTGTGTGTTTCTGCTCATATGCGTAACGCATTTTTTTTCTGTTTGCTTGTTGGAGCTCTTCGCTCACTGCGCCTCGCTCTAACGCATTTATTCATGAATTTAACCAATCTTTAAATAAAAAAATGGAAAAAAAGCACACACACACACATAAGCACACACGCACTGAACTCAACTGAACGCGACTCTATTCAAGGTTATGTTCAGGGCTATACGCATCGCATCGAAACCGAATTTCTGTTTCGATTTGTTGTTGTTTTGTTGTTGTTGTTTTTGTTGTTTTTTTTTTTTCATTTTCGTTAGTGCGTTTGTCATTTTATTGTTGCTGTTGTAGTTTACGTATATTTTCAGTGCGTGTTTGTATTTGTATTTGTATTATATCTTTTTTTGCAGCTGCTAATCAAAATGCTTAATGCTCTCCGGGCCTGTCGCCCGCTGTAATTTATAAATGCCTAACAAGCAGTTAAAAAAAAAATATGTTGTAGTTTTTTTTTGTCATAATTGTTGTTGTAGTTTAGCGGCTGACGATACGCATTATTTACGCAACTGATTTGTATTTGCAGTGCAAACTGTATTCAAATGCCACAACTCACAGGCGAAATACAGATACATTCAGGTACATTCAGATACATTTTAATGTTCAGGCATTTTGGACTTAGGAACTGTTTTTGGGCCTGTAATTAAAATGATCATATAAATTGTGGCAATTCTAATTACATATTCACCAAGGTTAAATAGAAGTTAACAGTTTTTTTCTTCATCTATTAAATATTAATTTGATTCTGTATTCGAATATTAGATTTTTTTATTTTCTTTATGTTTTAAATTTCTAATTTAGGGCTTATCAGTTTTTTATGGTTACATTTATGTTTGGTGATTCCCCTGTTTGAATATGCAAAGCAGGTAAAGATGGGTAAACAATTTATTGAAATCTTCAATCAACCATCGCTTAAATAAAATTTGCATTTTAAATCTTACTCTTACTTACTAATTGCAAGTAATTAAATATTTGAATTTGTAAAACTTGACATAAAATAATAATAATAATAGGAATAAGAATAATAATTTATTCGGATTTATATTTTCATAAAAGACTTTTGTTCTTAACAAGTCTGAACGCTGAACGACGAGGAAATACGTGAATCCAAATCTTTATTTATCTATAAATTTACATGTCTAATCATGTGTGTGTGAAATGGGTGTGCGTGTGTGTGTTCGTATCTGTGTGTGTGTGTAATGTGGTAAATCTGGATATATGATTTTCTTCCGTGTTTGTCAATCGATCTTGATGAATTTGTAACAGTTGATAGTGGTTATTTAGATGAAGATTAAGCTTTATCTTGAAAGCTGTAGTATTTATCACAATCGGAAATAGATATTTATCGATATTCGCGAAATGGAGAGAGTTGGCAATAAAATGAAATACACCTGATCTGTTTTCTTATTGAGTCCAAGATCGGATTGTGCATAGAGACAAAGCAATAGACGTGGCTAGATTGACTCGACCTTTGATGAGGTCGGAAATGGTTGCTTCCGCCTGCTACACACTTTTGCACAACTTCCATATACCCTTTACCTATTTGAATGGGAGAAATGCCAAAAAATGATGATCATAACTAAAGCGTGAACTCGTTTCAAGCCAATCTGCAGTTCTCAGCACAATGCTTTAGTTGTAATAAAAGCTATAAACTTTAATGACATTACATTTGCTCAAGCAAAATATATTTCGTTGTCTATTTTTTTTGTTGGTATTGATAGATGTGTTTGTTGTTGTTGTCTGGGCGCTGCTGACCTTGGTCACTTTGTAACGCACAAGTATTGCTAGAGTAGTTCGTTAAGGGCCCCATAACAAGCGCACTCACACACACACACATACACACTCACAGACAGACACACACACTCACAGACAGACACACACAGACACACAGAGACACACACACTCACACACAGACAATGACCAAGGCGAGCATTGCGTTGCCCTTCTAGAAAAAAAGTAACCTAAACCAGCAAAGCTAAAAAGCTGCGGACTACGCTATCAATGCGTATATCAATTAAATACTGCTTTTGTTGTTGTTGTTGTTGTTGCTGTTGTTGTTGCTGTTGTTGTTGCTGTTGTTGTTGATGTTGTAGTCGAGGCCCTTCAATCATCAAGTTTACATTTATAGAGCTTTATTGTTGTTGGTCGCTTGTCGTTTTCTTTTCGGTGCGTTCATTTCCGCACTAAACATTTGATTAGGAGCAACGCACAAAACACAACTTTGATTATACAATTATCTGGCTGGATTATGTGTATATACATGCTTTACGCATGTTTATGCATGTGTGTGGCTTGGCAGACTGCAGGCCCAGCAAAGGAAGCATTGAACTGCCCCAAGGCTGTCTTAAATATATATATATAAAGTAATTAGTTTGATTCCTACGATTTCTTTTTTGTTTTTTTTTTTTTTACATGAGACTTTTAACAACTGACAACGCACATGCACAAGTTGCGTGCAGCATAATAAAATGGGATCTTAAGGGATGGGGGAAAATATCAAAATATTTTCATTAACATAATAAGCTTAAAACAATCTTATTTTATTTTATTTTTTACCAATTTTATTATACTTTTATAGATTAATATATATATAAATATATATATAAAACATTCTTAAACATTTTTTTAAAAGTGTTTATTCTTTTTTCAAATTTCTTAAGAAAATGTTAAAATATATTAATATAGAGAATAATTATTAAGAAATGTTTACTTTGAAGTGATTTATATTTTTTTAAAATATCTATTATATATGTATATACTTTTTAAATATTTATTCTACACATTTCTTAATATTATAAACGAGCTTAATTATTAACATTAAGATAATTGTTTTATACATTAATCATTATATACTTCGCTAGGCTATACTAAAAAAAAAAATAAAAATAAAAAAAAAACCAAACACGCCCCTCGCTGCGCTGTTCAAATATTCAAATAGAGCTGTAAATTGTAACTTGTAAATTCGACGCCCGTTGTCAAGGTCATTATTCTATTTTTGTGGTCAACTTGACCTCTGACTGTTAACTGGTTGTTGGCTGTTCACTGCCTGCATTCGAACATACCTCTCTAGACCCCATTAGAAAACAACAGTTTTAATCTAATCTATTAATATGCACGTGAATTCGAAATGAAGCCATCGGACTTGAATTCTTCCATTCAAATTTGCATTGTGTGCATCTTTATTCTGTGTGTGCGATAAAATGATCGTTTTATGACACAGGAAGTCAACTTTTCATGCTGATTTAAAATTCATGTTTTTAGCTAAAACTAATACTCAAGTTACGTGCCTCTGTGCACGTTTATGTTATGTTTATATTAGAAAACAAGTTATCATATTTATAAGCCGCTTAACTTTGAGCTTTTTAATTTAAATTGAGATTAAGTGAAAATAAAATAAATATTTTAAGCAAGCAGACAAAAAGTGTTCAAGCATTTTCCTGATTTTTGTGTTTGGAGGTGGATTTGACGAAGAAGTTTATATGAACGGGTAGAAACTTTCGAAATGGAGATGTTCACAAACTTCCCTCTGCCATAGCTTTGTGAAAAGTAGTTAGATTTTCAAAAACCATCACTTTTTAATTATTGCATGACTTCTAGCACATTTATACATTGTTAGAACTTTGTCAAATGCGAGGTTATTTTTCTCAAGATCAACACTAAACTTAAAGTTGAGGGGGCGTTGCTAACTCGAAATTCAGCTTAAAACTCTGGCTCGATTATCATGTTATGCTTAAACTAGTAAAAGAGGCTTGTAACTTTATTAATGTATATGCTTGTCTTTAAATGACGTCATCGGCAATCTACTGGTGATTCTGGTAGTAAAATCATGAGAGATATACGGTTTTATTGATTTGTATTTAGCGATGTTATCGATTTTCCGGTCAGCCAGTGGGTTGAATATTCCCGCAATTTATGGTCTGTAAAAAGCATCGACACTTAAATTATTTTTGCCTTGGCAAATCTGCATAGTTCTGAGAAAGTTATGGTAGTGGCAAGTATATGCATATAGTGTCTAGTTATATTTGTTTTGGAACAGACAAAAATGGTGTTGGTGCAGTAATATTTTATGAGTAAAATCATAACTCGCCGGTCATTTAATGGGCTAAGCTCTATTTACGCTGCTTAGTGTCAGCTGTTCTTGGGGCATTTTAGCCAAGAAGCCAACTTGTCAGAAAGAGCACACACACACACCCACACCCAATTTATATTCAACATGCATAAATCACAAAGTTACACGCGAGTTTAAATCGAGTACAAGAGTAAATGGAAAATCGCGTATACGCAACGAGGGCGGCATTGTCAGGGGCAATTGAAATAGGCAGAGGTGTGCCTATAAAATATGTGTAGTATTATGTTAAATGTGCACATATTTACGAGTTTATTTCATAAAATTTAATTACATATTCACACTTGCCGCTTTGTTGGCCCATCTGAAAGGTGTGACACACACGCGACTTTCGACTCATTTCGACTCATTTCGACTCATTTTGACTCTTTTCGACTCGTTTCATTTCATCTCTTTTGTCTATTTGGCTTTTGGCTTCTGTGGCGACTACTTCACTTTGTATTTTGTGGGCTTTTGTGTGGGATGCCCTTTCTTTTTGGGGGGCTTTGCTTCGTCTCATTCGGTATTCAAGCATACAATTTAATTACTGTTCTCTAATTACCATGCGAGTGTCACGTTGAGTTATTTGCTTTTGATATTAAGTTGACAGTTATGACGAAATGCCGTGTGCACTCCACTGCCTGCCACCCAGGCCATAGTTGCAAGTAGTCAACTTAGCTAATAGATTAAAGTAAAATCTGAATTAATCAGATTGTGTGCTTGGATTCCCTAAGGCAATTTGCGCATGACCTGTGATTTGTAGTCTTATGAAAAGGACTAGTTTCAGTGCTTGCTCTAATTTCGAGGAAAAGTAGTAGCTGCCTTCTGTTCCTGTTCCTTATTTCTAAGGTTAGAATAATATAAATTACAAGAAATAATGGTTAATGGTTAAGTTTGATTTAGATCGTTTCTAGGGCAGCTATATGATATAGATATCCGCTCCAGTCGGCTACAACCTTTTTACCAGTAGGGAAACCACGGAAACATGGCAAGTTTTATAAAGTTGGGCTTCAAATTGAGTAGTTCGCATAGAAACTGATAGATAGATTGGCAGACAGGCTGATGGGCAAAAGAAATTCATGTTATTTGAGAACTTATATTCCAAATACTACACACATTATTCATTCACAATGTTTGCATACATCGATCAACATTTAGTTTATAATCTGTTTTAATAAATCTCAAATTGATTATAGAAATTTCTTCCGAGTCTGTGTATCAGATAATTGTATATTTTTTGGCAATAATTGCACAATTCAGTTCGAAGAAAAGACCTTCTAAATAAATCACAAAATGTACGAAGGCAACTCAGGCCAGTCAGACATATAGACAGAAATATGAATGGACTGAAAGACCACCCATAAGCAAAATGTCATCCAATATTTTCACATAGGTGTCTGACCGGGCACACCAAAGTGCGTGTGACTGATTACTGTGAGTGTTTGTTGTGTGTGCATGTGTGTGTGTGTGTGTGTGTGTGTAAACGCTTTAAATGCAAAATTAGCAAGCGACAGAGCATTAATCAAAGCTGAACTCACCGCAGCCTTTGACAGCTGTCTTTTAAGACACGCATCGCCATTTTATGTTAATAATTTTATTGTTGTTTTTGGTTCTGTTGCTATTGTTGCTAATATTCTTGTTGTCGCTGTCGTTGTCTCATGCAGCTTACGCACTTTGCGCCGAAATAGAACCCATAAACATTAAAAAAGCAACTGAGAAAATCACAAAATAGCAGCGATCGCAGCGCAAAGGTGTTTTGTCATTAGCAGACGGAAATACTTATAGATAGAGCCACAAAAAAAAAAATTTATATATATATATATATATTAAAAAATAATAGTTTTAACGAGGCATGTGTATAAAAAGCATAAAACCAAATTAAAAATAAATATTCATCATACGCACTTGCAACGCCGCAAAAAATAAAATTACGAAAACTATTTAATTCTAACTTGTTAATACTCTAAAAAGGAGTTGAGTTAGTATATAAAAATAACTGTAAATACTAAGAGAGATGTATATATAATAATTAAGGTATATTTCATACTTCAAAAAGTATATTTTTGAGATTTTTCAAGAAGTCTAAGCTAAGTTGGAAACTAATTAAACTGTCTCTATAGGAAAATTAAATTAAAAGGATTTTTAAAAATATTCGTTATACATTGAAAACTAAGTAAGGTGCATCTGGCTGGAACAAAGGTTTGGCGTGTCAAATCCAAAAGTAAAAAAGGAAGCCTTAAAAATATGTTTTGCTGTTAAAGTCAGAGTAAGAAATAGCCTGGATGCTCTCCAACCTCATATTTCAGTAAGTGACTTTATAATAGAGATTAATTATACACGCTTGCAACTTAGAATGTCTGTCGAACACACACACACACACATATATATATATATATATATATATATATATATATATATGTAGCAGATCTAGCCTAGTACAAACACGAATACGTTTGTAAATTTTTGTTGGATTCTACTTATAAGCACCCCGCTGCGTTCCGTAATGAAAGAACTACAAGAACAAAAAGAGAAAAAAGAATAGCATAAAATACGCACTGGAATATGGCCAAAGCTAAAGAAACGTTCGAGGGGGGAGGGCAGTGGGGTGTGGAGGGAGCTCTGCTCGGGTCGGCATGGCATAGAATCATAGGAGCAACATTCAAGGTTAGAGGGTTACTGACTTTGAAAAATGCGATAGAAGCAATTTTGGTTCCCCTCTTTTTATACTCTTCTGTGGCGGTACTGTAAATTTGTCGTGACATGTGTAACGGATTGAATATATATATATATATATAAATATATATACTTACTATAAATATACTTTTTGACTAAATATAGCCAATCAGTCGATGGATAAGATCTTAGATGTGGGATCGAGATAGGCGTCGATATTTCATCTTTTCTATTACAATATAAATGTGGAAAATTCAGCTCAAGGTCCATCGTTTAACAGAAAACATATAAATAAATAATCTAATAATTAAAATCAAATTAATTTCGGTCTGCAAGGGCATGGAATCTTCGGCGTGACAAAGATTAAAGTTCTTAAATGTTCTGTGGTGATTTTTTTTTTTATTTTTTCGTTTACTTTTTTTTTTTTTTTAGAGAGAGCAACAACAACTATAAATTAATTGAGCATTTTTTTCGCATTTAGATTTCCAGTCGCAATGCGTGAGGAGTGAAAAGAGCAACAGCAGCAGCGCAGCAGCAGCAGCGGCAGCAAAATAAAAAAATGTCATAGAAGCAGAGCCGCAATAAAAGAGGGAAAAAAGTGATGGAAAGAAAAAAAACGAATGCGAACTATAAAAAAAGGCACAAATAATAATGACAGGTAGTTTTCTATGCTGTTTGTTCTATTATCTGTGTGTGTATGTGTGTGTGTGTGTGGGACGTTGCAGGTAGAACACTGGGGAACCTACAACAATAGCTAGCTGTGTGTTATTGTTGTTGGTTGCCGTTTGCTGTTTGCCAAATGACTGAATAATTCTCATTGCTTGCTTTACACGCACTTTCGTAAACAACTTAGTCAGTTATTGTTGTTGTTGTTTTTGTGGTTGTTTTTGTTATTGCTGCTCTTTTGTGTGCTGCAAATGCTGAGAACTGTTCTAAAATGGGCAAATGTATTGAGTTCCCGCAGCAGCAGCAGCAGCAGCAGCAGCAGCATTTACTCTGCTTAGCAACTTTGCCACTTTGTGTGTGTGTGTTGGTGTGTGCTTGTGTGTGTGTGTGTTAGTGTGTGCGTGTGCGTGTGCATGGGCATTATTTGGAATTTTGGCAGCCACATATCATGTGATGAATGCGTGCCTCATCAGCTAAACCGCAGCTCCCAAAATGATAGAAGAAGAGTGCTTCTTAAAAGTTAAGTTCAAAAGCAGAATAAGTCAAGTGAATTGGGGGGGCAACCAGAACTGAAACAGTTGTACCTTTAAGTATTTTCAATAAAATAAATTGCTTAAGAAAATAGAAATGTTTACATTTATTAAGCAATATCTTACAACTCAGTGAAGAGCTGATTAAATTGCGCATACGTCATGTGAGCCAAACACTTCACTTCACACCACAATTAATTTGCCAACGAATATGAGCTGTGGCAGTAAAGTAATGGAGGCATAATCAATAATACCACTGCCAGATCTTTTTTTTGCTTGCACTTAAACCCAAAATAGTTCGCATATTTTACTTACATTTGAACAGTGGAATATTTCTCTATCTATTTTCCATATTCTAGTTTATTCATTTTATTTGCACAACTGCGTCAAATAGCAAATAGTAAACGTCAAAAAAAAAAGAATACAAATTAAGTATACGCCACTTGAAATTTGCGCAAACTTTTCTCTATCGCAACGTCGAGCAATATCTATAGAACTAAGCAACTTTTTTTTTGCGAGGTTATTGCACTTTCAAATGGCGACAGCAACAGCAACAACAACAAGACAATCAGCGAATCAGAAAAAAAAATCAGTAAGCAACGCAGCGACGCAGCAGCGACAACAATTAAACAAGCCGCGCAAATGTTGTCCGTGTGTGTGTATTGGTGCAAAAAAAATTCCAATGATCAGCATAAATGCGCAACGCACACACACAAACAGGCACGCGCACCAACACATGCACACAAATAATACATTGCGAAAGCAGCAAACAGCAACAACAAGCAGCAAACATCAGCAGCAGCAGCAGCAGCAGCAGCAGAAACGGTGCGTTTCGGTCGCAGCTAGAAGCCGAACGAAACGATACGAAATAAAACGAATCAAAACGAAAAGAAACGAGACAAACGAGCGCAACGCACTTCTTAACGAAGGCAACCATCGGCTATGCTTCGTTAAATCGTTTCAACTTGTTCTTGCTATTCTGCTGTGCGTTTAAATTTGTTTTTCTAAATTTGATGATGCAATACACGCATTTTGCTCAGCGACGTCAACGTCGCCGCAGCAGCAGCAGCAGCAACAGCAAGAACAGCAACAGCTACAACAAAAACAAACTGCCATTCGCTATTGCTTCTTACGTCTTCAACTCTTTTATTTTTCGGGCGTCGGTTTTTTGTTCTTCTTCTTTTTTTTTGGTATTCTTGCTTGTTCTTTGCTTCTCCACACGCACTCTGCACTTTGCTTTCGGCGACTTTTTGTTTCTAATTCGAAATCGCTAGAACAACATGTGTGTGTGTGTGTGTGAATGTGGGATGATTTTTAGGCAGCGGGGCTTGAGGCTTGGGCAGACATAGCATGAATAATAGGCAAACAGCAAAGAAGAAGAACAAGAACAAGAACCACGCACTGAAAATGGCAATTCATCAAAGTCCACTTAACAAGTTTTTTGCATTTGAAAGACAACAACAAATTGGCTCGACCAGCAAACAAACAAAAAAGAAATAGAACAAGAACAAAACCTCAAAAAAACAAAAAAGACGAACAGGCGAAAGACACAAAACTTAATAAACTGAAGAGCCAAATGAAGTTTGAATATGGTTGTATGCGAATACATCCATATATCATGTATAGCTTAATGATAGCTGTGCATGTGTATAAATATATATAGCTTATTTGTACATATCTACAGATATATGTAGATTCTTCGATCAATCATTTGAACTAATTAAGTAGCTGCTATTAATTTGCATACTTCTAGGCTGATCTGACTTTTAAGTATTTTCGAGTTGCTGTCACAATAAGTATAAATCCAATATTCAAAAAATATCAACATTTTCGAGGAACTTTCATTGTGTTCTATATAAGTGCCAAATTTACTGTTTCTAACACTGCACATCTCTGAGATCGGCGCATTTAAATATATGTATATATTAGTATATGCAAAAAATATCGAAAATAAAAAAAAAAATGTTGACTGCGTTTTATAAATGAAGAGCTATGTTCCAAATTCTAGACACACCTATGCAGATTATGTAGATCTGTCGACTTATTAAATACTGTTATGATTCATACTATTTGTTATGATTGGCATTATTGTTGCTTAATATTTATTATCATGTTTTAGTGCACACTAAAAATGTTATATTCAATTTATTTTGATATATTTTTTATTGATGACAATATGTTAAATGTTGTTTCTGTTAGTATTTATTATTGTAAACATTGTAGAAATGCTGTATAATCCATTAATAATGTACGGTCAAATGTTATGCCCACTCTATAAATAATGAGATGTTTGTACGATGCTGTCAAACTAATTGTTGTCTCAATGTAAATTTATGAGCATTATTTTAGTAGGTAAAAGTTTCACATGACCTTGACAAAGGCTTATTGGGCTGTATATTTTTGGCTTTTCTTGTCCATGCTCAAGTAAAATCATTTATATATATATATATATATATTTTTTTTTGTTAGGCATTTTGTTATGATTAGCCATTCGCGCCGTACGCACAAAAATTCTAATTTTACTTTTCACGCACACACACAGACACACATGCCACACACACATGCCACACACGCACACACACTTTGAAATGTGTCTAGCGAATATTTTTGACTGCTGAACGTGTATTTCTAATTTTTGTTTTTGTGGTATTTGCTGGCTGTGTTTTTTTTTCTTTTATTTTTTATCTTTGTGGCACGTTCCTGTCAAAGAAAATAAAAGCAAGAACGTTATAAAAAAAAAGGTAACGAAAGTTGCTTTTAACACTGTTTGCCAAGCAAAAGAAAGAAAGAGCTGAAATAAAGCATAATAAAAATAATAATAACAACAAGAACTACAACAACAACAACAACAACAACGCTGAGCACTATCACTTTTATCAGTTTCGTTGGGGGGCTTGTGCCACAGTTAAATTATCATATGGCACACTTTGCTAATATTTGACTTTGATTTCAGTTTAATTCATAGTTTTTACAATAATATATTGCGCATACGCCTCGTTGGTTTTATTGCTTGTCAGCTTCTATTTGTTGCTCCCACACCAGTCAGCACGCAGATTATTTATAGCTGTTATTGTTGTTGTTTTTGTTTTTGTTTTCTTGTTTTTGTTATTTTGCTGTTGTTATTTGGTTTTGTTGTAGCAGTCATTGCACTCAGTCAACAGCAATAACAACAACAGCAGCACTTTGAGCTTGAATTATTGTAGGTTTTTGTTTTTTTTTCTGCTTTTTTTCTTTTTGATAATACTCAAAACGAAATTTTGCGAGCGAAAAAAAATTACCGCATCGCGCGCATAAAAAAGTTCATTGACTTCATTAGAAATGCTTATTCTTATACACACACATATATATATATATGTGTATATATATATATATATATATATATTTATTTATTTCACAGAACTTGACGTTGCTGCTGCTGTTGCTGCTGCTGCTGCTGCTGTTGTTGGTGTTGTCGTCCAAAATGTTGCTGGCGTGCACCAATCAGCTACAACGCTGTCGCTGGCATTGGCGTTTTGACTTCAGCTGCCATTTCCTCTGCTCCGCTGTCCTCTGTCCCCTGTTTGTCTTTCACTCTCTCTCAGCTGTCGCGCTCGCATGTGTGCCCAATTTGTGACACGATCTGCATATATTCTCTCTCTCTCTCTCTCGCTGGCATTCTATCGGTGTTTTATTCAATTAATGCTTCTCATTATGCAGATGGATACATTTGCCTATTAGCAAGGCATAAATTTCAATTTATCTGCCGGCCGCCTACTAAAACAATAACAACAATTAGAGAAGCAACAGCAGCAATAACAAACAATTAGATGCAAAAAAGTTTGAAGCTGCTGTCTTCACGCACATTTTATGCAAATCAGTTAACAAATTGTTGAATTAAATACGCAGAGAATAGGCAGGCTACTCAAATACCCTATAGATTGGACAACTTTTGTCAATATTCCCTTTGGTTAATTGGAAGACTTTCAAAAATCGTAAAAGAAAGAAAGTTTGTCAATATCAATATAATTGCAACAACTAATCGGCTATAAAATTTTGCCAATGTTCTGCATATATAAAATCCGTTCAATTTCCATACGCATGACTTAATAGCTAAAAATTGAGAGTTGGCCGGCATGGGCTAAGCATAAATTGATGCCTATGATGTCGGCAACGCATGGCAAGGCCCAAGACACTGTTAACCTTGAAAAGTTGTAGATGCGATCATTCCACTCTCTGCATAGAGAAACACAGCGCGAAAGATAAAACTCAAACAAGATATCCACACAGATAGCTCTAGATTGGCTCGATTTATGCGCTTGTGTGCGTTGTAGTTTGAATAAATTGATGGTGCGTTCTATGCGCTCCACGCAATTAATTAACCAACTGTTTCTGTTCTGTTCTGTTCTTTTCTTTTTTTTGTTTTATTTATTTTTTTGCTTGCCTGTTCTTTATTTGGTTTGACGTTGTAAATTGATTGGCAAGCCATTGGATACTTTCGGAGGCTTTCGAGCTGGCCAAGACGTCACCTACAATGCGGGAACTATGAGTGTGGGCCAAGGCAACACTCGAGTCGTGCCTTGTCTTTGGTACTTGAAGTGGAAGCTGCTCTCCTACCGTAGGAACATAATAATAATGGCATATATGTACTTAATAGAATACATTAATAAGTTGCACGACTGTTGGCGAGAGGCACCAGCAACAACAACAACAACAACAAACATGCTATAAAAAGCACATAGCAAAACAAATGGGATAAATGGCAAATGTTACACTCGAACTTTGGAGCAGTGGAAGGTAGACGAGCAGTGAGAAACATATAAATATGAAACATAATCATTTACAACATACAAAATGTGGCATATGTTGTTACGAGACAAACGTGGAAGTGGAACACAGAAAGGTGAAAGAAACAGTATGAATTAGAACATGGGTAAGATAAGGCAACGGTGAACAGTGAGAATTGAAACACTGGAAATGAAACAGAATACGGTAGTCGTAGTTATATAATCATGTGCAAAAGTATAAGTTGGAAAATTGGAAATTGAATTTGTTATGAATGAAACAGTGTAAGTTGGAACAATGGAAATGAAACAGACATGATAGCACAGAGACACAAACTATATGGAACCATATAATATGCATGAAATGTGTTTGAAATTATAGAATACGATAGAATTCGATTTAAGCAAATGAAACATAGCAATAAACAACAAGATAATGACGCAACAGAGAATTGTGGAACTCTTGGAAATGAAACAGTTTCGAACCCGAAAAAACACACGTCTATATTCAATCAGCCCCCCTTCGATTTTAACTGAATGATTTGTAAATTATAGACAAACAAATGCTGCAAAAAATAATAGAAAAACTCGAGCCTGGCTTCAAGTGAGGCAGTGCAAACCATTAACAACCCGTCCAATGTCTGTGGGCAGGGTTGAGTTGAGAAGAAGCGGGTAAGAAGAGCTGGAGAAGAAAAACACGAATGTCAAGAAGCAGCCGAGGAACAACAGAGACCACAGAAATGACTTTCCAGCCAAGAATAACAACAATAGCAACATCAGTCACAAGAAGAACAACCAAGCCGAACTTTTCTATGGACTCATTCAAATTTTTGTCTAGCAATTCTGGCTATTTTCGGTTTTCAGTTCTGTTCTTCTATTTCATCTCTTCTTATTTCTTTTTCTTTTTTTTTCTTCTTTTTTTTTGCGTGGTATCCAACGATGGCGACTTGCAAGCGACTGACTTTGGCTCTTTCAATAGGAGGGGGAAAAAAACTCAAAACCCGTCCCAGGCCTGACAGCAAATGCGTGTGCGATTTTGTTATTGTTGTTCATGCTGTTGCTCTGTTTTTGTTGCTGTTGTTTCTGTTGTTGTTGAAGTAGCAACAGCAACAGCAACAGCAGCGCCAATCACACGCTTCCCGGCACACACAAGAGCTGTTCCTGTTCTTTTGCAAGTTCTTGTATTATTTGTATACCCTGCACCTGATGGGCTTGTACAAATGCAGTCTATGCAGTTGCTCACAGCCTCCCTTAGAAAATATTCAAAAAATATTATTACCGATCCATTACAAATAATGAAAACAAAAAATAATAGTTTGATTCATAAATAACTGAAGAAAAACTATAAACACTGTCAAAAAAATAGAGAAAAAAAGATATATGTTTAACTTATAGTAAACTCAGAATATATATTATAATGGTTAGATATTGTTATGCTCCTCATCTATAACTGCATTCACTGAATATTTTTGAGATCAAGTGACTAACATGTAAGTCTTATTACATGGTTTTAACTCAAAGCTCTGAGAGAAACATATCTTTTCTGATAATCACAAGGTAAAAATAAAGTTATATTTTATAAATATATATAACAGAAAATGAACTGAAATAATAACGATGTGGCAACGCTAAGGCGACATTCAGTAGTATATATTCTTAAGATAAATTTATTTGAAATGCATCTATACTAAATACATCTAGTCTAGGGTAGTTCTAGGGTATCTCTTCGCCAAGCTCAGTCGCCTTAAGCTTCTTACTTGTTTTGCGCTGCTACGGTCGCTGCCAGCGTCGCTGCTGGCGTGTACGTCGTCTACGCCACACTTTGCCTATGCCAGCTAGTTTCACCTTGAAAAGTTCATTCACGCCGCTGTCAAAAAATACAAAAAAGAAATAAAAAATAAGCCGAAACGCAGCGCTAAAGTCCGCAACAGCGGCAGAGCAGCAAGAAAAAGTAGTAAAAAAAAAACTTGCACAAAAATAACATAATTTATTTTTTTCTAGCCTGCACGCAAAAATACACACACACAAATAAATAAATGAAGAGGGAGAAACAAAGAGAGAGAGAGAGAGAGAGAGAGAGGGATAGAGAATTGGAGAATAGGCAGGGATAAAGAGAGGAGGTTCTTGAGACTAACTGCTGACCAGTCGACGGTCACTGCGAATGGTTTATAATGCAAATATATACGCACTTTTTGAACAACCGAATATTTATGGCCAACTTTTATTTCTTTCAACTGGTCGAAACAGGCCACGTGTGTACAGTTTGCTATCTGATGCCTTTTCCTAATTCGGAGAATTTTTTGCCATTTGGACCTGTGCATAAAGTTTGAGAGTTGTGCTTTGGAGTCCAAGTTAATCGAAAGCAAAATGTAATTTGTTTATATGCCCCCCATGGAAGGTATGCTATATGTTGACATTTAATCTTATCGGACGACTATGTGCAATGCCAGATATGATATGCTTTACTATCATATCGGCATATTTACAACGATAACATATGGGATTTTGGGCCAATGTTAACGACAAAAACGAAAAAAACAAACTGGTTAAAAGTTTAAATTATTGATGTATAGTATATGTAAACTATATCATTTAATAAACAATAATAACAGTTTCAGTTATATGTAGTAATAAAAATGCGATAATTTAAATCCAACGGGAATAAAATACGTATTACACTTCTAAGCTAATGCTGCATCTCTCTAATCACCCTTCCAAAACAAAAAGATCTACATTTGGCGTACCTCCTCTAATTAAATAGTTCAACAAACGGGGTGATTCATACGAAAAACAAAAAACCACCGGGTTTCACATTAGGCAACCCCAAATGAAATAGTTCTGATTACTCAGTTCGACGCCAATCAAAATATAATTCGCACACCCCCCACGCACACACGCAAAACAACAACAAAAAACAAACTATCAAAATTGGCGAATTGCGAAATCAAAATGGCAACAACTAGTTTTTTTTTTATGGTTTTGTATTTTGTTATTATTTTTTTGTATTTTTATTGGTTTCTTTTTTGCACACATCAAAACAAATGGCGAAAATTCGGTGAAGTTCAAGGTATGTGCCATTAAATCAAACAGACAAAGCAAACGGAACAAAACGAGACAAGGAAGGTCTGATAGAAAATAGAGCAAAACTAAAGCATAGACATGGCATTAACTATAGCTGATTGTCGGCGGGGGGGGATCGAGAGACGGGAGACGGGATTGGGAACCCAATCAGCATTGCGTGCGATCAGAGCGGCAACAAAACGAAACAAAGAACAGAGAAGCAAAGCAAAATAAAAAGAGAGTAAATAAAAAAGATATACAAATGTTTATGTGTGCGTATAATGCGTGTGCTGAAAAAGCTTTACAATTTTTTATATATATATATACATAGTTTTTGTCATTTGTGCGCTAGGCAGAGGAGCTTTTGGCAAGGCCTTATCTTATCTGGCGGATCGTGCCTTCCCTGAACTAACTAATAAGAACAACAGCCGCAACAGCAACGCACTTTTTAGCGACTTTCGATTAGTTTTATTAGGTTTTTGGGTTTCATCTACTAGTGACGAACAGCTCGAAGTTTTCTATCGCTCTCTCTCTCTCTCTCTCTCAGTCGGTGCGTGTCTGGCGTGCCTGTGTCTAGCACTATCTATATATACATATATATATATTTGGTCTGTCTGTGCTGTGCGTATGTGGAATATGCCTCTAGACATGTTTGTCCATCAGCGGCTGTCATCTGCGATTTATTTTTATCTTTTCTGCTTTTGGACATTTATTAACCAATATTTGGTGTAGGTTTGGAAAATAACAAAGTAAAGATAATAATTAATTGCTGTTGGTAATTGACAAATACACATCAAATATAAATGATAAAATAATGAAAACCAAATCAAATAATTCCAATAGTTGTAGATTTAGCTAGGACACTCGAATTATTATAGTTAATATTAATAAATAGTTATTAATTTAATATTATTGATAAATAAATAAATAGTTATGAAACTAATTGCCCTATGGACTTAAGAAATTTATTAGCTACCAGTTATTTTTATTAGAAATATTCACATTAATGCTAACCATTTTTAGCTGTTCTACGAAAACATTACTCCTCATTTAGTCTTGCGCCGCAAAGTATGCAGCATATTTTTCAAATCAACTTAAAGGAATTTCGAACAAATTCGCTTCAGCCCAACTGACCCACTTAATATGTAACGCAGTACAACTTTTAATCTACAGAGATTTAAAAATAAAACAAAAAAAAAAAGAAGGAGGTTCGGTTCCAGAGATGCTGCAAGTAATTATACCCAATCCATTTTTTTTCCCAGCGTTGCCCAATATGCAAATAAAATGAAGCTGGGCCAAATTTGGCGTTTATTCCATTTGTATGTAAAATAGACCTTTAGCATTATTTTCACATACTTTGATTGCCCGAACTGACTGTTGTTGTGGTTATTGTACGCTTCGGGTCAGCGGTAAATCAGAGGAAGTAAAGCTGAGCTAGCTGTGAGTGCTGAACTTAAAGATACCCTGTACAGGCAATTAAGTATTATTTGAGTAAGGTGTATAATTAATATCAAATCAAAATGAATAATTCTGATAGTTGAATTAAAAAAATCAATCAGAGAAATTTGAAATATTGAATTTATGCATTTTCTGTGTCAATCTCTGCTGAGATCACGATCCCAGTATCAATTGGTGTATAAGGACAACTAAACAACCAGCAGAAACTGTTGACTTTATTATACCCTTTATGAAGAAATTTTTACAGTTACGGGGTGTATAAAAAGGTGCTCAAAACAGTTGTTGCTGTTAAGCCCCAATTTTTGCTTATCTCACACGCATCTCGAATGACTTGAATATATCTCATTTGACGCCAGGACGAGTACGTTGAGCAGAGCTTATTTTGGGCCAGTGTCCTATAGCTGGCTTGCTGCACTTGCCGACCACAAGCACGCACATATGTGTATATATATGTATGTATGTATGCATATATATATATATATATATAGCTCAAAATGTGCACAATAAATTTCCACATGTTTATCCCTTTTTTCGACACATACACACACACACAAACACACACTCAACTAACTTCCTGAATGCTGCATGTTTCTTATGTTCTACGTCCATTGTCCTGTCCCAAATTTACTTTCGTCTGTGCCTCGCTGTGTGTGTTGGCGGGTGTATGTGTGTGTGTGTGTGTGTGTCTGCGTGTGTTGGGCCCGCAGTGCGCAAAGTGTGTCAAAAAGTTTTTGGCTATTACTTTCACTACTTAGAGTTAGAGCCAGAATTTGGCCAACGTGCTTCGAGTGTGCGGGAGGAGGTGGCAGGCGGGCAAGGCAGTTACAGCCATAGATGGGACAGCCTTATGAGGGTTGTTGTTGTTGTTGTTGTCGTGTCGATGTTGTGTGTGCCTGTGTGTGTGTGTGTGTGTGTGTAATGCGACAAATTAACAATGTACTTAATTAATATGTCAAATTGGATTACAATTTGCTAAAAATTTGTCATAAATGTTGGTCACTGTGCTTCCACACCAGTGAGCTTTATTTGAGCAGCCAGCACTGAAATTGTTTCTATTTAGCTGACCAAAGCTGAAACTCTTGGGATTTGTTTTTATATTCATTAAAGATGCGAGTATTTGGAAAGAAAGTGTTGAAATATGTTCATAAGTCTGCTTAGAATTCCCAATTGGTTTAGGCAAAATGCTAACAGAATAATGATTTAATATGTGACACTTGACAAATGCATACTTAAAGGTGGCAGTTTAGCGTTTTCCCATCGAAATAATATCATATCGAGGACTACATTATTTTTTTTTAAAAACAGACTTTAAAATTTGTTAAAATAGTTGAAGCTAACATTGCGGCAAAGTTCCGTGCATGCTTCATTACTACCAAGAATACTAAATATTTATGTTAAGCAATAATGGAATTCCTCTACTCAGAAGACAGACAGCTGCTTCAACTGCTCAGCAACTCATCAACAAGTAAAGCCACTAAAAACTTATCAACTGCGCATATATAAATTTTAATTAGACTTCACACACACACACACACACACACACATCATAGACGAGGCGGCATAGAAACAAACATTTTGTAGCAGGGTTTCATTTTGGCCTTAATTAATTTTTGGCCAAGTGACATTTCCCCTAGAACACACACACACACACCTACGTATAACTGTATACTTGATATACATCTCAAAATTTTGTAGAGGAGTCGTCTGGGTGAAAATCGAGCTTGTGATAAATTGATTTTCACTGAGCGAAAGTTTTTGGGGGCCAAAACAAACGACAAGTGCAAAAGCGCAGCGCAAAAGTATCTCACGGATACACAAACTGTTGAGAATCGGATCCTGCCTGCCAGCTGTAACTGCTGACTGCCAGCAAGAACTCGAAGGGGGGGGTGAAGTGAGTGACGGGATTGGATGGGATGGGATGGAGTGGGGTGGTGTGGTGTGGTGTGGTGTGCTGCCTGCCTGCTGTGTTGTCAAAGTAACGAGTACGCTGTCAAGACTGTCAGCCACACCCACTCTCCCTTCAGCCCCCCATTCCATTGCCCAGCCCAGTCGAGCGTCAACGCAAGTAAACTAAAAAGACAAAAGCAACGCCTAAAAGTGTGCTACACATAAGGCACAAAAGTATATAACGGCCTGGTCGGAGCTGCTCCTGCTTTTGCTGCTGTTGCTGCTGTTGCTGCTTCTGCTGCTGCGTCTTCATCTTTGCAGGTTGCCCCGGCGACGCGTGTTGGCAGGAGGCTCAACATGGCCACGAGTTTCAGCTTCACCCAAGTGCAACAACAACAGCAGCAGCCGCAGCAGCAGCAGCAGCAGCAGCGACAACAGAAGCAGCAGCAATGGCAGCAACATTGACAAAAGGTTTTTATGCTCTGTTACCCAAACGAAAAGGGGTATATTATTTGATTTGTGCAATGTACATCCAGCCAAGAGATATTTTTACTTAAATTGGAATACTTGGACGCTTGGAAAACAGCAGCTATATTTATATATATTATATATTTTAGTTATAGAGTTTCATTCCTAAACTCTCATTTAGGGATAGCTCAGAGCTTTGCACTGCCATAACTTTGTCAAAGAGAGCAAAGTATTTTAAGCCCTACCTTCAAGCAGAGTATAAAACAGTCGTTGATTTGCGTTTGCAATATTGGTTGGCTTGGAATCGCGTTACGCCCTCGTACCGCCTTTGAGCTGCCTGCCCATGCCCAACTCCCCGCAGCAACCTCACCTCCCTCCAACTCTGGCCATGTACACAAAAACTTTGGGCCGCATTTTGTGTTGTGTTGGAAAATTCGAATGTCAGTTGTAATAGCTTCGGCATATAAATCAATAAAATGATTGTACGCACCTTTGCGCCTTCCCCTTCCCCCCTTATAGCTTGGCCATCACTCTCACCCTAACTTCAGCTGCTGCTGTTGCTGCTGCTGCTACCTTTTTTGTTGTTGTTGTTTTGTGTCGTTTTCTTGCAGCTTCTGGTTCTGGCCATGGGCACTTGTAGCGACGGCTGGCGGCCTTTACTACAGTTAGTTGTTGCTGTTGTTATTGTCGCTGTTGTTGTTAATGTTGTTGCTGCAACGTTGTTTCCGAAATATACACACAATAAAGGGGTGGTAAAACGAGGGTCATCCGAAAAGATTGTCGAAATTGAGCGAGAAATGTGCTGGTAGAAAACTTGGACTTAATTAATACAAAATAAATAATAAACAAAAATAATACTCAGTAATTAATAAGGGAAGAGAAATTTCGAATATTAAATAAGCAAGAATATTAATATTGAAAACCTATCGAAACGAATCCGAATCTGATTAAAAACTTTTTTTTTTTTTTATTTTTTTTATTTAGCATTTATATTTTAAACATTAATCAACCTATTCAAAGGCTATAAAACATTGATTTGTAACAGAATGAATAATAACAGTGAATTACAATCTATAACATAAACATAGAACAGGTTTTAGCAGTTAAACAATTAAACAATTTTAGCTAAATTAAATATAATACAATTGTAATACATTGACTTGATGGTAGCAAATACTCAATATATATATTTTTCTAATGCATATATTGTTAATGCAACTGATGAAATAGAAAACAACAACTTATAAAAATAAACATAATATATTATTGCCTAGCTTAACAAGAGAAAACTGTTCAATTCACCCCATCTCCACGCCCACTGCCTACGCCCACATGACCGTCCACTTGCTCGCCCCCGCTCTAAGGAAAAAAAAAAAAACCAAAAAATATATTTTTGCTACCAGTTTCAGGTGCGGCTGCTTGTTGCTGCCGTTGCCATTGCTCTTCTCCTCCATGTTGCTGCTGTTGTAATTGTTGTTGCTATTGCTATTGCTGTTGTTGTTGCTGCTGCTGTTGCCGTTTGCCATTCCACACTCAAGTTGGGGCCATTTTGCTGACTGTTGATGATGATAATGGGCCTGGGGTTTGCCTCCGGGGGCTGCTACGGCAAGAGTGTAGAAAGTAGATGCCTGTGTCATACACACACCCACACACACACACACCGAGACACACATAGTTGGTGGAGGGCACCCGCCCTCGTACAACGTATAAATTTTTACGCATTTTTGATTTATGTGAAAAAAGCAGGCAGCGGAAATAAATTGGCGACGCTTTCGTGTATATTGAAAATGCATTCGGCGAGCGAATAACAAGAAAACAAAAATAAAATGTAATTCACGAGGCAGATTTTTAGCAGCTGCACAGCACTGGCAATAACGTTAATGATTATGGCAACTCTGGCAAGCGATAAACGAGCTGAAGAACGGGCCGACAATGCTCTCGAGAGGGATGGGCGGTTGGGGGAGGGGCATAGGTAGTCATACACCTGCGGGACACATGTGTGTATGCAGGGAAAACTCGAGATCCTTTAGCTACAGAGCTACAGGCCATTAAAAGTTTTACAATGCAGACACACGCACTTTTGCCAGAAGTTGCCACGCCTCTTGGTTTCTTCTTTTTTTTTTTGTAGGGGAAGGAGTGGCGAGGAGGGGGTTGTGGGGAAGTTATGCTTCTCTGCTGCCTGCTGCGTCGCACAATTTGTAGGCTCACTTTAGTGAAGCAGCTTGTATTTTTTGTGTGCGTTTTTTCTGGTATATTTTCTATGCCTGGCCAACGGTGCGCATACTTGATGCTCGTATTTACCCATCGAGACAAGCAGTTTTTGGGGCCATGATGGAAGACCAGAACACATGCGAACCAAAAGTTACTTCAGCTCCGCACTTGCTTTCGCCATCGCATTTCTTCTTTGCCTGCCTCTGCCCTGCATCTATTTTTTTTTTATTTTTATATTTTTCTTTTCTTCTTGCGTTGCCAGTGTACAATTTACAACAAGTAGGCCAACTCAAGAAGCACTTGAAATATATTTTCCCATCCTGCTGCCTTCCTGCCTTGGCATCGCAATTTATGTTGCTTAGACATTGAGTTTAAAGTGGCATAGATGCTAAGCATAAGCTGCTTTGTCCTACAACAGGACCCACATATGCCTCTAGCATATGAGCACTTAAATACATTGTTAATTGTCCCTTACGGGTTGAAATGTCAACTCTCACAAGTGTTGACCAATTGCTGGCTAAGTGAGTCGAAAAGCAGCGCAGATTCAATTTAAATTGATGTTGATGTTTTTCCAGTCACATATGCTGTTTATCATTTCCTGGAAGGCATTTATTGCCTGGAGCAGATGTTTATGTTCACCACCTGTTTGGTTAAACATCAATCAGTACTCAATCATGATGTATAGAATCTGATTTCCTGAGATATGCTTATTACTTGACAGATTTCAGTTTTTACTTCTTAACAATCAGATTCTTCTTGAGATAAGGCATTGTTCACACTGTTATTATAGCGGCATGCATCAATCACTCCATATTGAAGATTAAATACAATTCAAGCAAACTTCACAAACAACTTTTACACAAAGCTCAACAAGAGTCATACGCCTGCCTAATGAAAAATTAATTTCGTTCAATTTAATAACTAATAGTTTCAGACAACAGGCATTTTTTTCGCGGAATTCAATATTATACTGGGATTTTTGTTTTGTCATTTCTAATACCACTAATTGTTCAATAAATTCTTTAGAGGCAAATATTATTTTATATTTCCTAGAATTTGGGCATCCATTGAACTTAAAGCTTCTCGAGCCGCTGGCTTATGGACATGGGGAGCCAAACACTCAAGGTTATTAGGGTGTGTGTACTCCAACGGCTTACAGAGCAACATTATGATTCACATACAACTGCTGTGGGGCAACACCTCATTAAAGTAACATCGCGCTAACAAGCCACCCACAACAACCTGCATAAGGCTGCACACACACACACATACATGGAATGTCCAGACACCCACATGATGATGAGATTGCCCAGGGAGCCAAGCACACGAACGTTGCTGTGACAGCAAAGATAACGCGACGGCAGCAGTAACAGGCAACAACTCCAATTCCATGTGTGTGGCAGCAAGACAAGAGTGGTGCGAGAAATGTCAATGCATGTGCCAACCAACCAAATGACCAGCAGGAGTCACACAAAAAAAAAAAGTGAGAGTGAGAGAGAGAGAGAGAGAGAGAGAGAGAGAGAGAGAGGAGAGAGGTGTGATCTATGCCTATCTGATGTATTTTAATGGCGCTCACATATATTTTTCATTATTGCTGCTGCCAGTAAATAAAAAGCAACAGCGCAGGGAAATAAAGCAATATAGCTAGTCAAACGAGTGAATATATGGCAAATATAATGTACACGACTATTGTACAGTCCTTTAAAAATAATTAAATAAATAATAATTGATTGATAAAAATATTTAGTTGGTTTATTTGGTTTGTTCAAAGCACTTCAGTAGTCTTATCAAAGCTTTTGTTTAGCATATGTTGCTGAAATTTGTTTAGTCATTTGCTGAAATCGAGTTAAGTTGTTGGGCTACTTTCAAGTGATTTAAATTGAAATATGACTTATATAATTTATAAAATAAACAAAATATAAAAAACTTGACACTAATAAATACTAAATGCAATACTGACAGCTGGACAAACATTGCCTTATCGCTAATAGGCTCTGTTCCGTAAGGTATCTGAATATACACGCTCATCTTCCTCATATCACCGACTCATCTCCAAATGCCGCGTTACGTATACGCAACGCATGCCAGTCTCACACGCACACACAGTCTCTCTGCCAGGGCTAAATTTATATTGTGTACACCAGAGGACGCGAATTTCGCGGCTGCATCCTGCCCCAGGCACTGGTTGGTGTCGTGTTGGTCTTGGGTCCCCCACGTATCATATGGACCCGGGTCAGACCGGGTAAGGCAGCACCCCTTATCGCTGTGGGTCGAGTGCTGCGGCATTTGGGGGATTCATACGATGCGATGTGATGCGCAATATTTTTTATGGCCCAACGAGAGATTGAGATTGCAATTTAAAAATCGATAAATTGCAATTAATTTAATGGTCACAACAACACACAGCTAACAAATTTGGGCGCATAAATCAGCAGGCAATGCAGTGAAACGATGCGGTTGATTCTGATTCCTTGTAGTCAAAGAAAGGCGATTCCAGATACATTGGCTAACTATGAAAAAATGTTGAATTAAAAAATGTTGGCACGTGCATAACTTCCACACAATCACAAAACAACTGAGAACTTCTGAAGTCCTCTCAGAAATCCCAGCCAATGCTTTGAATTTCCTAATTTCATAACTTCTAAGCAATCGCAAAACAACTACGAACTTATGAAGTCCCCTCAGAAATACAAGCAATTGCTTTGAATTTCATAATTTCATACAGAATGACAAAGCGCTTCTAATCTATGGTAGCTTTTCAGTAATTTTCTGGCTAAAATATTTGTTGTCAAAAAAAATGCAAAGAAATTGTTATTTATTAAGGCCTAACGGGCACTTAATTAGCCACAGCAACTCTAAAGGCGCATCAGTCTAATGGATGCCAGCAAAAGCGAAAGATTTAAGATTGCCAGGGTGATACCCAAAAGTCAAAACATACAAACTGGTGGCAAGTTGGAGCTGTAGTTGGGCAGTGCTATATAAGACAGCAGAAGACAAAAACAATGAAACAAATGTGAATGAAAAAAACTTAGAAGAGTTTCAAAAAATATCACAAGAAAAAACATGTAAGAAGCACTTAATATTAAAACTGAATTAGCAATAGATATATAAAAATATCATACATATTCATTATGCAAAATTTATGGATGAATTTACTGATTTATTTGTTAAAGTCGACAAATCGAATTAAAAGTAATTGCCATCTTTATATGTTCAAAATGTATTTATTTATTTAATGTGAACTATAATTTAAAATGAAAGTCACAAATTCAATTATGAAAATTAAAAGGAAGACAAGAAATAAATGTAGCAATGCGTAATCAATGATGCCTTTCACTGTACTCAACGCCTACATAATATTCATATTTCCACTAATCGAATTTTGCCTATAAATATTTGTATATATTTATTTATCTATATATAAAATTCTACAGTTGTTTCTCTAAAGCTCTAACTGTAATGCATTTTCCGTCAAGTCATCTCAGTTGGGGGTTGCAAAAAGCAGACGAAGAAAGCACATCGAAAGTGAAATTTTAATTAAACTGGCCGAGCCATTTGTAGTCATGGCAAATGAGAACTGGAGCATATTTTAAATGCAGCAATGAAAAACAATTTGACAGTCAAAAACAAAAACAACAAAAAATAAAAAAATAGAACGACCGTTTTCCTGTTACGGTTCTGTCCTTGGTCCTCAAACCTTGGCAACTGGCATTTGCATAATTTCCACCCCAAATTGGAATGGGGTGAAAGCAGCAGTGGCTCAGATTCGAGAATCGCTGGGATTGCTGATTAGGTGCCTGCGCTGCCATCGACTTTGTGCTTTGTTCATGATGCCGTCGCTGTGGTCCAGCAACGCAGCATTTAATTACCAACCAACCACGGCGGCAACTTCAGCACAACAATAACAAAATACACACACACAGCAAAAGAGAAAGAGAAAGAGAAAACAGGTTAGGCGGCCAGAAGACGCGACCAGGACGTGCCCAGGACATAGCGCTGTGCCTTGCTTTTGCCAACAGCTAAAACAAAACCTAATTTTCTCAAATTTCCAAAGCGGACAACAACAACGACAACAACGTTGAACATTGTGCGGAAAATATGGCGCAGTTTAAGTGCGATCTCAGAGCATGGGCAAGGAGTAGGGAACAGGAGCAGGGGAGTAGTGAGCGCAGACGGCGGGGGTCGAAGCGTGGAAGGGGGTAAAGCACTGCGACAAAAGCAACTGATTGTTATTGGAGCAAGAAGCAGCCAAAGGAAACGAAAGGAGTAAGCCCAGAGAAAAAAGAGCTGCTGACCGATCAAACCTGAATCTACAACTTAAAGCTATGAAAAGTCTGCTTTACCAATACAATTCTGTAAACGGCAATCAACTCAGTTATTTAACATAAATCAAAAATATTATCTTTATTTTTGTATGTTATTTTTAGTGCTTCACTTCACTTTATTGTCGCATGTAAATATATTAATAATAAAAATTAATTTAGAGCACTCAAAGTTTTTCTACACAAGCTGCAAATAATTTAGCTTAAATAATAAATTAATTTTCTTAAATTTTTTTTTATAGTGTATATCTCTTTAATGTTGTGTGTATACATTAATTCCAGAAGCACCTGATATTCAATTAAGACTTTCAAGCACAATAAATATATGGTTTCTATTGTATACCCCGCCAGTGCGAGACTACTTATAATTCTGCATGATTTGCTTGGTATTTTATTGCAGTGTAGATCTCGGAGTAATGCTGCAAAAAGATATTCATTTCAGATGCGGCGAGCTGCTGTTTTTCGTATGTAGGCGTTGCTCAAACAGGTCTCTGCAACGCGATTCGCACACACACACACACACACACATATACAGACACACACACACACACACATACATAGAGAAACACATACACACGGTGACAGCAAGAGGAACAACAAAGTATAGAAAAAGCAAAGCAACAAACAATGATTTTCATGGTACGTAAAATTAATTAGGGCACTGAGACAAAAATCCTCAAATTTCAATGAGCTGCGCAGCGCAGTCGGCTTCGGCGTCGACGTCAAGGCACGCACAACTAGCAGAAGAGTGCGGGTGGGGGGGGGGGGTGCTTTTGGGGCACTGTGCTTGATGGGGTGGCATGCAATGAAAACATAGGCACAACTAAAAATACCAAAGAGCGAGCTCTCCGAACTGTGGCAAGGGGCAACATAGTAGAGATGCCGGGCAACATAATTACTCTGCAGCTGTATAAGTGTGTGTGGGTGTGGATTTTAGTGTGTGTGTGTGTGTGTGTGTGTGTGTGTGTGTGTGTGTGTGTGCGTGTACGTGCGGGTTGTGCGTAGGCTGCGTCTGCTAGTGCAACACATTTTTGGGGCCTGACTTCGTTGTCGGCGTCGCTGCTGCGCGTGTTTCCTGTCGCTCTATGTACCAAATAGCTTTTACATAGCAAAAGGATGTTAGTGTGTGTGTGTGGGTGTGTGTATGCGTGTGTTATCAGCATGACAGCAATTACAACAGCAACAATAACAACAGCAGCAACTTTAACGGCGACATCAGCTCAAAGCTCAAAGGCAAAAATTGTTTTTTATATGTTTTTTTTTACATGCTCGCTTGCTAGCTAATACATAATTACAAATACATTTAATCCAGAATGCTTTTCTTTTAATTGTTTTTGTTTTTCGGCTAAAAAGCCTGGGAAATGTGAAACAATTGCGTTTAAATGAGTTAAGCGTGGGCAGATGGTTGGGGGTGGGGGAGGAGGGAGGAGGGAGGAGGTAGTAGGGGTAAAGAGAGGTAAGACTTGAGTTGGAGTTGAGCCGCTTGCAGGCTGACATTTTGCTTTGATTGACATTTTTGAGATTGTGCGACAGCATAGTGAAGATGAAAGGCGAAAGGAGCACGGCGGGGGTGGCTTGAGTGAGTGGGCGACTGGGTGGGTGGTTGGGTGTGTGAGTGGTTGGTGCTGTGATGGGTTCAGCTGCTGTCAGTGAGCACATTTTTGAATGGATAAAAGCTGCCACAGCGCTGAGAATTGAGAATTGAGCGATTGAGCGACGCTGCATGCAAATGATGAATACGCATTGGGAATTTCAGTGAGTGGGGGGGATAGGTTAGTTAGAAGCGAGAAGAGAAAAGTATAATTGGATATTATTAGATATTACGCCTACACGTCACTGTTACATTGAAGTCCAAATTGAACTTCATACATTCCATATGGCAGCTGAAATCATAAATATCATCACAAAAAACCCAAAAATACTTAAAGTATAACATAAATCAGGAATTCTAACACTTAAAGTGCGTTCCCAACTAAACCGATACAAATAAAAAACTGTTGTTGAGCTGTGGAAAAAATGTGCATAATATGTTAAAAGTATTTGTATAAAAAATTTGAAACTATTAAAATTAATGATACATTTTTGTATTAACTCTTATCGATTATTTTGAGCACAAATTTAAACAGAATAGCCAAAGATGTGGTTTTGTATCTTTCTCGTAATTAGGCTGCATTGAAGTTCGACTTAATTTGTTCTTGTCATTTGAAGGCACATTATCGCTGAAATTAATTTCACTTCCTGCCTTGCCAACCAACTGATATTTATAGAAGCCCATTTTGAAAGCTTAAAGTTGGCAATTAACAGTAAAGGAAACGAAATCTAACCGCTCGAAGACCGCATACGACATTTGGCACGCACTTTGTTATTGGAAGAAGAGGATGAAGCTGACGACGAAGTTAACGACGACTCAGGCAAACCTCAAAAGCGGCTGCTTTTCCAAGGAAAATGCCAGCAACTTTGCCATTTGCTTAACTTTAAACTAACGCACACACACACACACACACATACACAGAAAAAGGCATTCATTCGCATTGCTATGCACCGCACATGAAGGAGGAAACCCGAGACCCGCTGCGACCCACATAAGTAAGCCAAGGCAAAAAAAAAAAAAAAAAAGAAAAAGGAAAAGGAAAGAGCGAAAGGCAAGCAGCAGGAAAATGCCAAAAGGCAATGAAAATTTCGCCTTGTGCACTGCGAAAACTACGCAATTTAGAAAAGCAGCAGCAGCAACAGCAACAACAACAACAACAAATGCTAAGCTTCCATCTATTTACCCAAGCTATATACTCACGCACAACCCCACCTCCCCCGCCCACCAAAAAAAAAAACAACAACAGCAACAACAAGAACAGCAATCAACGTCAGTCACAATGCCGCTCCCAAGCGCCCCCATTATCTGCCCCTTTGCCCCCCTTTCTCCCAACTCTCTCTCCAACGCTCGCTGCACACGCACAAAAAGCGCCAAAATTACAAACGCAGCGAGCGGTCGGTCGCTTATACGATACACTTTACGAAATTGGGAGTAACAACACAATCATAATAAAAATTCGAAATTTAATAAATAGCATAATGAATTTTTTTAGTTTAATTAATATAATTAATTATAATAATGTAATAATACAATTTTTATTACATTTTAGTAAGAGTACTTTTTTTTGCCGATTTTTCTTATTGTTCAAAAATAATTCAACGATTTTAAGTGACGAGCAAAGCTTTAATTCCCTGAACCCTAATTGCTTTTCCATGCATTATTTAATTTCGAGGAGTAAGTTTAATTGTTCTTTATTATTATAAATAAATATAAATCAATTCGATATGCTAATAAAATATTTATTATTATTATTCGATAATCAGTTTAAAACTAAAATTGTTTATTGTGTAGCTCATTTTGACTGGCTTCTGTCGCTGAAGCCAAAGTGGATTCTGGGTGGTTGTCGGCTCAATAAAGGACTGCAGCAGCAGCAGCAGCAGCCGCAGCCGCAGCAGAGTCTTCCCCTTGCCCCTGCCGACACCCCACCTTTATTGTATATAGATATATATATATATATAGAGACGCACACGCACATCTGTTATGTACTGCGAGGCAGCTGCAGCCACCCAGCAACGCAAAAGGCCCCCCACAACACCCATCCACAAAACCCATGTCAAAGTCAAGCCACCACCAAAATAAAAAACAACAAAAACAAAACAAAAAAAACACAACAAGAAAGGAAGACGAAGAAGAAGAGCCGAGCCGCCCAAGTAAATGAAAATGTACGCCCTGCATTTCTTTTAGTATACGCGTTGGCTCCAGTTGCCGAGTTGCCGAGCAGTCGCCCATTTCATTTAACTTGAACGTCCTTGATCCTTGCAACGCACACCAACAACAACAGCAGCAACAACAGCAGCAGCAGCAACCATAAAGGGCGCCTGCTGGTCGTCTTCCCAAAACACAAAAACACACACACACACACACACACACACAAGCACATATATACGCACACGCACACACACACACACATACAAATGCAAAAGGGCATAGCATACTTTTTGGGGCCAACGTCGCCTGGCTGACGCCTTATCAGTTGTAAAAACAAAACCGGAAGCTCACACACACAAACAGGAAGTCGCAGTGCGTGCGTGCGACAGAGTGAGCATAACTGTGTGCCTGTGCGTCAGAACGAGACACACACAGAGACAGAGAGAACGCCAGAGAGACAGAGAGAGAGAGAGAGAGAGAGGGGGAGAGAGAGAGAAAACACAAATGCGACGTCGTCGAACTTTTTCAGGGTGTTTGAAAAGCGAAAGTGAAAAGCTGTCAAGGCAAAGGGCAAGGCAAAGAAAGTGAAAGTTGTGCACACAGCGCAAACGCACAGAGAGCGAGAGAGAGAGAGAGAGAGAGAGAGACAGAGTGAGAGAGAAACATGGAGGGAGAGAGAGAGAGAGAGAGAGAGAGAGGGAGTGCGCTTTGGCGAGAGCGTGGCATTGTCGCTGCTGCAGTCGCGTCTCAAGAAAGCGGCTGGAAAAAGCTTGAATGCCAGCATTTTAATGGCCGCAATGTCCTTGGCCAAGCAACGTGCCGAAGGATATTTGGTATAAACGCACGACGTCGACAGCGACGCGGACAGCGACTGCGACGCGTGAGCTTCGTTTTGGCGGCGCTTGCATTTACTTTCACTTTCGGCTGGCCGCGAACTTGACAAACAACCCCAGACCCAATGCCAACCCCCCTCTACACACCCCAACCCCCCTCCCCACCCCAAATACACACAAAATACACGTCACATTATCCGGCTCCTGCCCCACCCTCCGCCCTTTGCATGCTTGCATATAATGTACTTTTCGTTTCGTTTCGTTTCTCTTCTCTTCTCTTCTCTCTTTTTTTTTTGTTCTGTGAGGCAAACAAAACTTTTACCCCAAGAGCTTTCTGCATTTTTTTTGTGTTGGTTTTGTTGTTTTTTTTTTTTTTTTTTTTGGCGCAAGTTTATTTTTGACAGTGTTTTATGCCCTGCGGCCAGGACACTGCAGCGGCAGCAGTGCTGAGCCGGGGCATGGTGGGGTTGGGTGCTGGGTGGCATCGCCCCAAAATGACAAAATAATGTAATTTGGCATTAGATTTATGCGTGCTGCGCCTCGCCATCTCCTTTGGCGCGTGTCCTGCGCGTACGAGCGCAAAACGCAACAAGGACCCCAAAAGAAAAACGCAGCGTCGACGTTTCCTTTTTGCCTTTGCTGCGGCTGCTTCTTCTTCTTATTCAACTGATTTTTTTTGTGCTCGCCCGCTGTGCGACTTATGCTTGACGTTGTTGTTGTTTTTTTTGTTGCTTGCTTCCTTCTTATTTGCCACGCTTTGTGTCCTGTTTTTATTTCATATTTTCGCTACTTGCGTCTTTGTTATTTTGTTGTTGTTATTTTAAGCCGCTTGTGCGAATTTAGGGCAGGTTTCATTGACGCTTTTTCCTGACGCTTTTTCTTTTTGTCTTCTCTCAGCTTCTAGGCAACGTTTTTTCTTCTTCTCCTTATTTATATATTTTAGCTGTTATCAAAAAACCAAAGAAAAAACTTTCACGTTTCTAGCTTGAAAGTTCCCGCAAATTGAAAAATGTCAACAAAGTTTAAAGTGCTAGAAGAAGAGCGGCAGAGAGTGAGATAGGCAGGGGGAGGTGGGCAGCTCAAAAGGCATTTTATTGTGGGAGTTTCTTTTGAAAATACCAGTGAAAATAGAAAATAGGTTGGACGTAGTAATAAACAGATTAGTCGAATAGTCGGCAGAGCAAATCGATTTTAGTTTCTATAAATAGTTGTAGTTTAATACGAATGTAAAATAAGTACACCAAATAATCGAGACTCTTCCAAATCATTGAATTATTTTGAATTAATTTTTAAAACATAGTATTTATATGAAATGCATTGGGCAAATGTTCAGCATGATCAGAAAAGAATCCTTTGAATTTACACTTAACTCAAAACAATTTAATTGTTTTTACTTCTTTTGGAATACAGAAAGAGCAGAGATTCATAGAACTGAGAATCACAGCAAACATAATCATATAAAGTAAACATTTGCACTTGAAATCTAAATGTAAACACAAAATTCAAAAGAGTTTACATTTACAACAGTAATTTCTGAGGAAAATCTATTCACTGTAAATTCAATGAGTAAAAACGATTGGAAAGAGTTTATATATTTGTGGTGCATAATAATGTCGGGAATCGTAATTGTGGGCAGTATTCTGATGCTGATCGTGTTCGCAGCTGGTCACATTCACTTATATGGCCCCAACGATGCTGTTGTGGAGCTAACCACCGCAAATTTTGAGCACAAAGTGCTGCAGGACGATGCCATTTGGATTGTGAAATTCTATGCAACATGGTGCAGCTATTGTAACGCAATGGTGCCCGAGTACAAGAAGCTGGCCAGGGCGCTGAAGGGCGTGGCCAAAGTGGGCGCTGTCGATGGCGAGCAGCATTACCAGCTGTGCTCCACTTACGATGTGCGCGGCTTTCCGATGATCAAAATATTTGGCGTGAATAAAACACAGCCCAGCGAGTATTTTGAAGCACGAAACGCTGAACAAATTGCCAAGGCAGTTGTGGCCGAAATTCAACGGAAGTTGCAACTGGTCATCAAGGGGCAAGAAGATGTCGTCGCCGCAAAAGTCGCTGCCGAAGAAGACCAAGAGAAATTAGAGAGTGGCAGTGAAGGCGACAGTGATGTGATTGAGCTACAGACTGATGATTTTGCCAAGCAGGTGCTCAATTCAAATGAGATCTGGCTGGTCGCATTCTACACGACCTACTGCAAGGCTTTGACTGCCGAATGGATTCAGGCAGCCAATGAGCTGAGTGGCAAAGGCTTCAAGCTGGGTGCCATGGATGTCAGCAAGCATATGATCAAAGAGAAGGAGTATAAATTCAGGGACTGTCTAACCATCAAATATTTTCCAGCCAATACAAAGTTAGTCAGCGATGCGCAGGATTATCCTGGCAAGCGAAAAGCAGCGGATATTATCAGTTGGGCGGTGGGAAAGTTGGAGGTGCCCCAACTGCTGCAGCTGATCGATGAGGCCAGTTTGCATGGTGCCTGTGAGGAGAAATCGTGGTGTGTGATTTCGGTGCTGCCATCACTGCTCGACTGCAATGCGAGGTGTCGCCACAGATTGTTGCATACTTTACGCAAGCTGGGCGATAAGTTTAAGCTGGAGTCTTTCGGTTGGTTGTGGAACGAGGCAGGAGAACAGCCGGTGCTAGAGGAGGGTCTGCAAGTGGCAAACTCGGGTTATCCAGCATTGGTCGCCGTCAACTGTGAACAAATGCAATTTGCTGTATTTAACGAACCATTCACACACGATAACTTGGCCAAGTTCGTAGGTGATATTGCCGATAATCGTGGCCATAAGATGCACATCAATTGTGCCCAGAAGCCAGCTATAAACCGGGTTGCAGCCTGGAAAGGAGATGATGCACAGTTGTCCAAGAAGGAGTCACTCGCCGAACGCGAAATCACCGATGAGTTGTAAAGTGGCGTCTGCCAAATTCTTCACTTAACCCAACATTAAAAGCTGAATTAATAAAAACTCTATTTGCTGATGAGGAGTTGAAGTTCTTTGTTTGTGTGGACGTAAGTTCGTTGCAGGTTAGAATGATCTAGTCGAGAGAGCTCAACTAGGATATCCCTGTAAACCAACTTCAATATGAAAATATGTTTGACCCATCAAAATTTACATTTTTTATTCGATCTTAATGAAATGTTTATAGTTGATCCATAATATGATATTGTATATTAATTGGAAGTAAATATAATTAGAAGTTTATCTTGTCTTGCCATCGTAAATCGATTTTTATCGATATTCGCAAGACGGTTGCTGTTATCGATCAAATCAAATAAATTTCTTAAGCTTTTTCCCAGAAATAAATAGATATATAATTGAATTAGATATATAATTAAAATTAGTAATTGTTTTAAACCTCTAAATTTTAATTCTGAAACTCAACATACAACCAAAATTAATAATTCCTAACAAACTTGCATTTAATTTATACTTTTTCTTAGTATTCACATCTTTAAATATATTTTTTTTGAGGCACATTAAAAATTGAAAGAAATTCAACTTGTCGTTTGGGGCACACCAAATAAACAAAGAAGGGGACAGAGGCTCATTGCCCGTTGTCCATTGAACAATTGTCATGGTCACCTAATCCTGGCCGGCAAAATGGCTTAGGAAAAAAGTCGAGCAGACGCCGACCGGACAGCAGACAGACACTTTGACTGGGTCCAGCCGAAAGACCTTAGCCAGGCAACAAAATGCACAGCTAAGCATGTGCTAACAACAATCTTAAAAAAAAATATATAAAAATATATAGATATATATGTACATATATATATAAGGCTATATTTATGTGTGATGTATATATGGATAATATGTAGACCCAAACTGAATTGTTGCCGTTGGCATAATAACTTTAAATGCAAACCGAGAGTTCGGTTGAGAAAATGACTGCCAGCTGTGCTACATTTGGTTGCGGCTCCAGGGACCCGAGACCGCGCCATCTTAAAGGCTGCACATGCCACAAGCCAGCAGAAGCACCCTCCCATCACTTTTCTAACACCAATCGCCTCACTTCCCTTGCCAACACTGCGGGAGTTGCACAGAGCTAGCTGCTTATTTCATTTAATTTTCAGAGAAGCCGCCCAAGGAGTAAATGGGTTTTGCATGCCAAGGTAGTCCAGGCAAAAAAGGGGGTAAGGGGGGTGGGGCAGGGGAGAGGTGTGGAAATTGTGGTGTGCATGGGCGTCAGCTCGACTGTCAGTCACTCAGTCAGTCAGTCAGTTTAGGAGGCCGTCACTCAGCTCAGCTCAGCTCAGCTGAAACTTTTTGGCTGCCACGCACAATTTTCCACTTTCAACTTTCGACGACGAGGGAGGGGGGGGGAAATTTCTTGCTGTTGTTGTTGTTGCAGGGCGGTGGTTGGTGGTGCGAGTGGGTGGATGGATGGTTCGGTTCGGTTCGGTTTGGGTTGAGTTGGGTTGGGTTGAGTTGGGTGTGCGTATTGAGCTTTATGCTTGGCTGATGTTGCGATAAGCGGCTGTAGCAGGCAATGTTGCTGTTGTCGTCGACGTTGTCGTTGTCATTGTTGTTGTTGCCACAGCCGCAGCCGCAACGCTGCACACGCCACACACACACACACACACACCCATACATATACACATACCAAAGTGGAGCTGGAAGAGCAAAGCAGCCCTTCGGCATTTAGAAGGCGGGGCGGGCTTGAAAAATAGGCAGCCAAAGCAAGTTGCTGTTGTTGTTGGTGTTGTTGTTGTTGATGTTGTTGATGTTGATGTTGTAGTTGGCGCCATTGCCCAATGTAAAAGTTGCTGAAAAGTGTAACGCAGTTAACGCCAGCAGAGGGGTGTGTGGTGTGCTGTTGTGTGTCGGTTAAAAAGGGGAGCTCTTCACTGCTTCTGGGCTGCTGCTGCTCCTGCTGCTGCGTCGCCTACGCGGCATAGTTTTAACTGTGCTGTTGCAATACACTCTCCAACTGAGCTATACAGTTGACTATGTCATCATGTTTGACAACGGAAATAATACAGATAGAGTCTTTAGAGATTACAGCATCTAGCTTATTCCTGGCTTAATTTAATATGGCTATAAAAGCTAGAGACTCCAAATTTGGACTTAACGTTTTTGTATAAAAAAATCATAGAACTAAAAAATAATAATAATAATAAGAATAATATTAATAATAATAACAATAATAATAATACTACGAATAATATAAAGAATACTACTGATAATAGTAAAGAAACGATCAGAATATTGTTTTAATAGAGATTTTTCTTTTATATAAAAGCTAAAGGTGGTTAAATAATCCAATAAGACTATAAGCTGCAGTCAGACTATAGTTAAGGATCAATCATCATAGCAAACAATAAATCAATAGAAATGAATCCAACTGCAACGATCTAAAAATGCGCCAAGAGCTATGCAATTTATTAGAGTGTTTTCAATTCGTTGCTGCAACTGGCATAAATTGCTGTTGGATTTGTTGTTTTGCTCAAAAATTCACGCACTTTTTGTGCGTCTCTATGTGAATGTTAGTAAGTCTATATATATATGCGTGTGTGTGTGTGTGTGTGTGCATTACTATGTGTGTGTGTGTGTGTGTGTAAGTGTCGTGGTAAGTACATAGAGGCGCCGTTATGTGCGCAGATTGCCTTGCCTGGAAATGGAAACGGACGCCGCTAGCAGCACGCATTTCTCCTTTCACTTTCACTTTCACTTTCGCTACGCCACCTAGCGACGGGGAGGGCAGCTTGTGGCAAAAGGGGGGAGGGCGATGAGGGGGGGGGGGGGGAGCGACTAGCGGCGAGGGAGGCAAAAACTTTCAACATCAAAAAGAACTACTTTCGATAATCACAGGCCTGGCGCCAAAGGAATTACTTTTGCCGGCTGTGCGCGTTGCTGGTTTTTTTTTACTGCTTTATATTTTTGTTGTTGGGCTTCTTCTTTTTTTATTCCACTTGCCGATTGGGTTTTAAAGTTTGGCGAATAATGTTGTTGTGCTTGTTTTTGCTATTGCCTACTTTTATGCGCATAAATAATGTGATTTTTTTTGTTTTTATTTTTGTCAAGTTTCGCATTTTTATGCATTTTTTTATTGGCATTTTATGCGTTTATTGTTTTTGCGGTTGAGCGCGATGAGGTCAGCGAAGAGCAAAACAGACGATTCAACGTTTTTCATTTGGATATAAACTTAAAGAGCGCTTATTAATTAAATAAAATTAGACATTCAACTCACATCCCCATCCCTGTCCCTGTGTTTTATATGAGAGAACTTCAGGGCGCAGGATTCTAATCAATGACATAACATTGAACAGAGGAAAATGCAATCGAAAAAACTGTGATGGTGGTGGTTTTTCGGTGGTGCACAACCGGTTTTCCATGAAAACCCTTTTTCTGTATTTTTGGCGAAAGCTAAGTTGTTGCAGTTTCTAATTTAGAAGGGAAAACTTTTCATGAAAAGGGTTGCTCGCTTACCTTGTTGCCAAGCCACTCAGCTGGTGGGGGCGGCCGGGGAGTCTGTTAAGTATTATTAGCAGGAAAATACGCATGCAGTCTCTCATTTAGGTGGAAGCTGGAATCAAAAATAAGGGATTGTTTTTATGTCACAATTGTTCTTATACTAATCCATATAAACAGCTTTTAATGTGGAGTGAATTTATGTTTGAGATCTGTTTAGAGATCGCTCAATAATGGGCATTCTCTGCTTCAAAAAGATTTGCTAAACTGAAATTCTGAATTTCGCACATGTTTCAAAATTGGCGGTCAGATAACTTTGTGTGTTCTTGCATAGCTTCCTCCAGGCAGTATTCGCAAAATAAAGCCTACTCTACTGTTGATGCTGCATATATTTGCCTTGTGTATATACATGCAAGCAACACATTTTGTATCGTGTCGACTTTAAGTATCAAAAGCGGTTCTGACTAAGGTGTCTCCTACTTGAGCACTCTCAGGCAACGTAAAGCGAGTCAAATTTGGCGCGCAACCAACATTTGCTTACGTATCTTTGGAAAGCGCTACGCAGCTTGAGCTACGTTGCTCACTTTGCGCTTACGTCACGTCGTAATGACAATCTGATGGAAATTAAAATGCTTGTTACTTTTGCTATATTTTAAACTTTTGACTTTCGGTAAACAAACTATAAACAAAACAGTATATATTCACCCATGTAGATACTTGATCCTTTATTCTATGTTGTCAAACATAGAGTTTTGTTGGTATTGAGTGTATTTAATATGTAGGTGAAGCTGTTTGGTATTTTCACGTTTGCGGCGCTCGGTCACTCTGGTTTTCAACAGCAACAGCAAAGCAGACGGACGACGTTGGTTAAAAGTCAACGAAATTTTTTCGATAGACAAAAACAATTAGAAATAACAAACGCAAGCCAACAAAATGATGAAAGCCGTGTCCTGTGCCTATGTGCGAGCCAGCGCACAGGCGCTGTCCACCAGCCTGCGGGCGAGCGGTGCTGTCAATGCCATTGGTAAGCATCAACAATAGAAATTTGGAGCTGCAGTTACATAATTATAGATCAATTCTGTGGAATTCTACGTGGAGCACCGCCAACATTCAAGATGAAATGTTTTCCGCAATGTTTTCAATCGTCAAATGGCCAAAGTTGCCAATTTCCTTACGTAATTTCTACATAACCTCGTTCCTGGCAAACAGCTGATTGGCGAATGAATGAAAGTGTCCGGCATTGCCCGGGCCAAGATGTGGGTGCTTCAAGTAATGCTGTTTTTTGGGCATTAAACAAGTTGTCAATCAATCATATTTGCAGCGTAAGTCATAACTAATGTTTTTTTTCCTCTTACAGCCACTCGGCAGGCGCACAGCGATCTGCAGGTGCCCGATTTCTCGCCGTATCGTCGTGACTCTGTGAAGGATGGGCGTCGCCGCAACGAGTCCGCCGAGGAGCGCAAGGCCTTCTCCTATATGCTGGTGGGTGCCGGCGCTGTTGGCGGTGTGTATGCGGCCAAGGGTCTGGTGAACACCTTCCTGGGCTCCATGAGCGCTTCGGCCGATGTGCTGGCCATGGCCAAAATCGAGATCAAACTCGCAGACATAGCCGAGGGCAAATCGGTGACGTTCAAGTGGCGCGGCAAGCCGCTCTTCATTCGCCATCGCACCGCCTCCGAGATCGAGACAGAGCGGGGCGTGCCCACATCCGCGCTGCGTGATCCCGAAACTGATGATGTGCGTATACCATATTATATATATATAGATGATTGTAATCCTTGCTTTTCTGCAGCAACGCGTCATCAAGCCCGAGTGGCTCGTTGTGATTGGCGTCTGCACGCATCTGGGCTGTGTGCCAATTGCGAATTCTGGTGATTTTGGTGGCTACTATTGCCCCTGCCATGGCTCCCATTATGATGCCTCTGGGCGCATCCGCAAGGGACCGGCCCCACTGAATCTGGAGGTGCCCACCCATGAGTTCCCCGATGAGGGCACTCTCATCGTTGGCTAAGAAGCCCGAGTTGAGTGTGTTGTTTACCTTTTAAGCAAAGCCCCGCGCGCGACAGCAAATAGTGAATGGATTGATGTAAATTAATAAAAACAAAAAACAACAACTACAAGCTATATAGTTGCAGTTTTATCAATTAATGTATTTATTTAAAATATACCACAAAAATTGCGAAAATTAAAACGCGATTGTCAAGTCGATAAATCTGCGAAGGCGATTAACCAACTGAAATTTATCGCCTTGTCAGTTTGGCAAAGTGTTGCCAATAAGCTCTTATCCCTTTTCATAAAACGTTTATTTTTTAGAATAGAAGTTTTCCAATTTTCGAGCGAGAACTAATCAAAGTCTTTCTTATAAACAAAGCTAATTTACTTATCAGCAATTGAATTAATATTCATAACAAATTTGTTAGTCTATGTGCATAATAAATACTTAAGAACTATTGCTAACAGAATCCAAGGCACAAACCAAGCTCGTATTTCTTAGGTCATCACTTGTGTTTTGAGTAAACTTTGAGAAAATCCCTGTGAATCGAAGATAACTCATCGGCAATGCTTTTCAGGGCCTTCAGTTTTTCCCGTTGTATGGCTAAATTAGCCTCCTCAATGGCCAATAATCTATCCGGCTTTCTATTCAAATCCATTGATTCTGCTGGCGCATAAGTATTTGTTGAATACGCCGAATCGCTTCTTTGAGAAGCAGGACTTGATGGTTCTAGATTTTGATAGATTTCAGGACTGCTTCTTGGCTCTATTGCTGGAGAGTTATTTCTGTTTGGCGAGTTTATGCTGTCCAAATCGCCGCTGTCAGAATCCTCAAATGGCGAAAAGTCTGCAACATGTACACAATATTTAAGCTAAATACTTATGAGGTTTATTTAGCTTATACCCAAACTGTTGGCCATGACCAGTTTCATTTTGACCGATCTCGATTCATTCAACAATTCTTGCACCGTTTTAAAATGTTCCCATTTCGATGGCAGCCCGGTTGCGTGACTTTTATTCAATTCCATTCTGATATAGCAGAAATAACAATAATAGTATATACTTAATTAATATAGGGGAACACACACACACACACCTGTATTTCCTGGTCATGTTGTCCACTTTGGCCTTGACTTCAACGTGAGTTGGACTAAATTTGTGCAATTTGTCGGCGATCTCCTTGTAGATTTGAGCATTTACTCGAGTGCCGCGCAATTCTTCGATGTACTTCTGCCACAGTTCCATAAAGCGTTTTGTCGACGCCAGGTTCCACTGAAAACGCTTGCCAACTGCATTAATTTAAATTTGTTATCAAATTGTTATTTATTTAATTGTTCATTATTATTTTGAAATTCACCTTTTTTGTTTTCCATTATGATGTTGTTTTTGACAGAGCGATAGGCAGAAATCGATAGAAGTTGGTGGAAGTTGATGCAGAATTCAATAGTGTGGCAACGCTAACTTACTTATGCACAGTATGCTGATCACTCAATGTGTATAATTGTCTCATTCGAAATATCAATTTTCTTTTATTTTTAGTTATTTATTAGTATTATTAACTTTTTTATTTACTTTATTAGGTACATTATTAATATTTTTTACAGTTATATCGGTTGCTCGCTGTGCAATTTCAATCCATCTCTAGCTGCTGAGCGCATAGGCATACTGCGGCACAGTGGCAACTCTGACCGACCAGCTGATAGCATTTATTCGGATTTTATTGTGTTGTTTTGCCATTTGATTGTTGATACGAGTAAAATTGGCACAAAAAATGGCCGAGGAAATCGATGATAACGAATTCTATCGCGAGAACTTCAGCGCTGACTCCGACTGGGAGGTCTTCAACGCGCAACTTGGAGAATTGCTGCAGAAATGGGAGGTGGCCGTCGATGTTGGCGTCCCACTGCAGTCCGAGGAGCTTTTCAAATGCAAATGGCATGTGGAGTCCGAGACGCTGAATATGCTGCGCAACGTCATCGCCGTCGACTACTACGAGGCACAGTTGCCCCAAAGGCAGCAGCAGGCTGCAGAAGCATCAGTCAGCAATTGCTTGCAGCGCACAAATTGTCATCACGATTTAATGTGCAGTGGCAATAGTTTTGGTCCACCCATAAGGAATTCCAGTGAGCTGCATACGCTGGCACGGATTTACGGACTGCGTCGCTTTATCGTGCTGCACCCAGTGAATGCGGCCAGCAATTACATGAAATCCACATCAGAGTTTAATTTCTTTTTGAGTGCTGCGGCAGTAGTGGCCGCTGAAGTCAGCAGCGTGGTGCCGATCTTTGTGCAGATCTACGATCCCAAGTGGAACTTTTACACTGGCGTCGCATTGGCGCCCGCTTTGCGCACCAATTTTCGTCTGATTGGACTGGAGCAGGCGCCGCCAGAGTGCCGTTACCTTATGGGTTTACTGACGCTCTTCCATGACAAGTTGCCCGCCTCGTATGCCCAAGATGCGAGGGTATCGGTGAGAAACACCTATTCGCTGGATGCGGTACGAATTCGTGTACCATTATATGTGCCCTTTGCTCATGGACCGAGCTCAGAGGATATTGTCATCGATGGCGATGTGGAGCGTTTGGATGTGCAGCAGTTCTGTGCCCTGCCACATGGTTATGCACCCGAATCTTGTACGGAAAGCTATTTGGTTTACACGTGGCCCGAACTCTCGGAGACGGTGGCCTTTGACAGCGAGATGCGCACAGATTTTGTGCCCTCAAAGGCGCCCCTAGGCAAGATCTACTTATCGGTGGAGGCCTCCTCCTATCTGAGCTGCTGTCTGCGAGACTATCAAGCGGTCGGCAAAGTCACTCGCACCCTCGACTCCTATGTGGGTCGCAATTTCTCGGGCACCAGAAGCGGTGCAGAGCACACAAATCCCCTGGATAAGCTAACCGATCACAAGTTGACAACGCGCCGGCAGCAGCAGCAGAACTATGAGCTGCCCTCGCAATCGGGTCTCACCAAGCGACTGCCGGGACCCATGACGGAGAGTGAGCTCGTCGAGCTGCTCGCCTATCTGTTTCCCGATATGCATCCCGAACTGGCGCTGTTTCCCTATGACAAGCATAGCTTTAAGGATAAGGTGAGCTGATTCTGAGCTGATTCTTTCGCTTCAGTTTTTCATATTTCTTTATTTATACAAACAATTTGTTTGCAGTTCGATCCGATGCGCATTAAGAGCGCCGTTGCCGATTCTTTGGTCTGCCGTCTCAGCTCCCTGTTGTGCACTTGCCACGCCCATCTGGGCGGCATGGAGGGCATGGCCCAGTTGTGGGCTGTGTTTACACGCCAATTGCGTTTGTTATGGGACAATTCCCTATCGGTGCCCGGGTGAGTAAGCAATCCGTTCCCCTTTGATTATTAAAAAATCTTGAGCGCTTAACAAAAATATGCTTTATTTGGAACTTGATGCGTATTAGCGAAAAAAAACGTGTTTCTCTTTCAACACAACAAACGAAAAAACTTGGCAAAAACTTGTCTCTAATGAACTTTTGCTAATACATATTTTTTTTAGTTTTTTTTTTTTTGTTTGTTTTTTTGAAGCCGCAAAGTTAACACTTTAATTAGTATATTAACAATTTAACGCACATTTATGGTAAGATTTGAGTAACTTCATTCCGTTCTAAAGTCTAAAATCGGATGGTGTTTTATCGTGTTTGGTTTTTTATTCAATATAATTTTTCGAGTGGGATTCAACGTGACATTGGAGGAAAGAAATTTGATGGAAAATAAAATTGGGTTTTTTACAAAAACTTAAAGCGAAAAGGCTTCGGATTTTTATTTACGTGTGTTATATAAGAACCGATACTTCACATAGAAGTTAAGTTAAGCTAGCTCTTATAGTCCCTATGAAGACTTGTTCGCATAGACGGACAGACAGTGATGATGATTAGGGATATATATATATATATATATACCTTATGGGGTTGGATATGATTTCTTCTGATTGCTACATACTTTTGCTCCACGATTATATCCTTGTTACCTATATATAATGGGTTCACGTTATCAAAAAAAAAAAAAAATATATATATATAGACAGCAGCCCCAATGTCACGTGATTTTGTATTATTTGTTGCTGTTTGGCAGTATTTGTGTACAAGGTTGCTCAACTCGTTTCTCTAAAGTGCCGCTAAACTAAAAACTAAGCACGTGCTTCAATCTTCAATCTTAAATCTTCATTCTTCGTCTTCGTCTTTATCATTTGAATTGTGTAAACTCATTTTTCGCTGGTGCTAAGGCAGTTAATTAATTTAATTCATTGTTATTAAGCTTAATACTAGGTTTGATTTCAAATTTTCTTATGACTATAACTAGAATCGATAACGCAGCTGTATATCGTGTTATCGATACATTGAGTACTTAACTAATTAATTTGCTTACTTTACAAGTGAAACATTTGCTTTTGCTTTTTATTATAACTAAAATTGTTGGGTGTTTTTCTTCTTCATCCTCATCTTCATCTACATTTTTCTTTTTAATTTATTGCCTACAATTGTTTAATATATTATTATGTATATGTATATATTTATAATTTTATTGTTGTTGTTCTAAATAATTGCTCCCGTTTTCCATCAAAATTGTGTTTACTTGTCTAATGCTCAAAGCGTTGTCTTAACTTCTTCCTAAATCGAATTCTAATAGATGTATGTATCTGTATATATGTCTTACTTCACTAAATTATCTAGTGCCTGATATGAGCGTTATTGGGTTTGGCCTTTTGTTTGGCCTTCATCCTGCCCATCGGCACTAAATATTGTTAACTGTCAACTGTGTTCTCCTGGATTTGCACTCTGACAAATCCCATCATTAAAAATGCTTGAAACTCAACTCTAAAGCTTAACTATTCAATTTATGTACAAACATTTACAGATGGCATCAAATGAAAATCTAATAAAAAGCAAAACTCTTCGCATTAAAACTATAATTAAAAATAAAGTAATAACAATTAAAAAAAAAAATAAATGCAAAATACAAACCCAAGACAAAAACGTAGCCTGCAAGGCGAAACTAAATAAAAATCATAAGACACTAAATTTCTTTTAATATATATATTTTTAATTTTATTAAAATCTCACTATGAAATTATATTTAAACATAAAAATTAAACAATTAATTGTTAAATCAACTTAGCACACAAACTTTTCGACTGAAGCTTTTATACAAAAAGTAAATTCTTGAGCTCTAAAAAAATGAAACCAATTATTTGCTTGATATATTTGTTGCAAACAGAATCGAGAGAAAATTGATTTTCTCAAAATTATATCCTAATATTCAAGGCAGTAAAACGCTCCTCTTTGCACAGAGCTATTGGAATGTGTTCTTGTTTCGATTTTGTTTCGACACGATGCGACAAGCATAGGAATTAAAATTTGAAAACTAAATTCTTGACTTCTTTTCGAAACTTTTGAGAAATAAACATAAAAAATTCCAGCATGAATGTTGAATGATGAATTTTGACAAACGTTAAGAAATCTACATTTTTTTTATAGTTCATTTAAAAATGATTAAATTTGATAACTTTTAAATTAGCCATGTTTGTCGCACCGTTGTTTTTAAGGGTTTTTTTTTTTATCTTTTCGTTTTTACTAGGCTATATTAAATAATGTTGTTTTATAGATTAGTGATTTAATAGCTAGTAAGAGTGTTTGTATATATGTGTGTGTGTGTGTGTGTGTGTGTGTTTTAGTACCATTTTATAAGTTATTGACTTACGTTTTAGTTCTTTGATTGCTTAACATTTGCTGCTTTACCAAAAAAGAAAAGAAAGAAGAACAACGCGTACAACGGCAAAGAACCAAAAATAAAAGTGCTAATACATTTAACGGATACAGATTGCAATTTGCAGATTACAGATAATAGATAACAATTACATTTATGTACACAAACAATAGATAATGTGTATAAGTAATTCATTGCACTTTTTAAACAGCATACAAAAATAGTTAGTTAACTTGAATTTATGTTTCTTTCAGTTGTTTTTCCTTTTTATGCAAATTGCTTGGGATGCGACAACAAGCATTAGCAACAACAACAACAACAGCGACAACAACTTTGTTAACAGCGACAACAACAGTAACAACAACAAGAACAACAACAACAACAACAGTATATTGCACTCAAAGCGTGTCCAAGTCCAAGTCCGTCTCAATGTCAGCCAATGTCAAGTTCAGTTCAGACAAGGCCACAGCTGCTGTTGCTGTTGTTGTTATTGTTGTTGTTGTGTCAGTTGTTGTTGCTGCTGCTACTGCTGCTGCTACTGCTGTTGGAATTGTTGCCGTCTCGGGCTCATACTTAGCTGGCTGCACTTGCTCAATGCTTGACACTGAAGTGCTGGGCGCCAAGGATGATGCTTCTGTTTGTGTGTCAACGCAGCTGCTGTCAGTTGTTGTTGTTGTTGTTGTTGTGGTTGCTGTCTGCTGTTGTTGCTGCTGCTGCTGTTGCTGATGTTCGCTTAGTCTACAATTACAAGTACAGTTACAGTTATCACTAAATGTATGCGCATTAGTTGCATCTATTGAATAATTCTTTCGCCTATAGAAAATATTGGTAGTCGTCGTTGCCGTTGCGGGCAACTGTAAACGAAAGGCATTGTTGCTGCGGCTGCCCAAACGTGTTGCTGGCGTGCTGCTGCTGCTACTGCTGCTGTTGTTATTGCTAGTGGGATGATAAATGATTTCCTGACGCTCATATTCGTTGAAATAGTTCTCAACAACAATGCCAACGTTTGCTGTTGCTGCTGCTGCTGCTGTAACAGCTGGCAACGGCAATGATTGCTGGTTAGGATTGTTGCTGTTTGTGTGGCTGTTGCTGCTATTATGGAAATTGGCTGCACGGGGCACCACATCGGGCGGCGAGGTGCAACGCTGTGTCTGCGCTGCATTGTAATATTGTAAACGCTGCTGTTGTTGTTGTTGTTGCTGTTGCTGTTGCTGCTGTTGTTGTTGCTGCTGTTGTTGGTGTTGTTGTTGATATGGCTGCTGCAATTGCTGTTGTTGCTGATTGTTTCTATGTCGTTGTTGCTGTTGTGCTGCAGCTCTTTGCTGCTGCTGCTGTTGTTGCTGCTGTTGCTGCTGACGCCGTCCACCATCGCCACCCGCTGCAATGGCCGGCGTCAGATATTGTCAGAAAATGCCATCCAAATTTAATACAACATTGAAATATCAGGATAACATAAGCCGCCCTCATAATGGCACCAGACCGTTGCGCGTTGTCGGATTGCGCGCCATATATATATCCATATCATGATCGGTCCAATTGTCCGATGTATCGCAATAATTGTTTAGCGTATGCGTTGAGCCCGCCTGCGAATATCTATCAGCGGGGGGCAAATGGGAGGGGAGCAGAAGAGAGCATCGATTACAAATACAGCAATTAACTTGTGTGTGGAAAGTTGTGGTGGGAAAGGCGGCTAATGACTTGCGCCAAATTGTAGTGTGCCAAAACGAAATTAAGCAAACAAAAAAGAAGCAAAAAATAACATCTGTATAATGAACGTAACAGGTTTACACAGTGAGCAGAGCAAACAACAACATCAAAAATTTTCAATTAATTCAATTAACTTTTTGTGTTGTGTTCGATCATTCAAAAATTAGCAGGGGGCCTGTTGAGGGGGAGTAAACTTAATAAAAATAATCGCAGAGTTAAAAAGAGTTGGCTTGTTAATTGTATTTATGATGTGTTAGAGCGCGATGTATTTTATTTATTAATGTGATGTTTTTAATAAAGCACATACCTAATATAACAGAAACTCTGATTTTAATTAGGTTTCACAAGCTACAGCAGTAGATTTATGTGGTAATAGGGAACCACCCCAACTATGTTTTGTATTCATGTTTAAGTGTTCGACAGCTAAAAGCCAAACTAAATAAAGTAAGAGCCATCTTTATTAGTTCATTAATATCAAACACTCTTGAACTAGCAAGCTTAAAAAATCGCTGCTATTCTCTTCACTTCAAAATTACATCTGTGGGGCTTTCTATCTTCACAATCTGTATAAATTAAACTATTTTTTAACAATATATATGTCATATTTATGAGCGATTTGAAGCTAAATCTTTTTATTCGTAATACTATAAAAATTAGTAAATCTGAAATACGCTTTTAAAAAGAGACCGAGCCTCTTTCATTTCATGTCGCAGCTTAGTTAACAAGCAAAGAAGGGTGAAAAGCGCAAATTGTTAATAAAATTTAATGGCACAACATATAAAAGATGACAATAAAAACTGGTTTTGTTTCTTTGTTGCTTTAAAACTTTCGAATGAATAATACAAAATTGAAAGTGTGACGTTTGTAATTAGCCACATGTTTTGAGCTGCTCATAAGCTGTTGACAGTTGTGTGTGTGCTTCTTAATTGAGTGTGTGCATGCTGTGTGTGCGTGTGTGTATGCTGTGTGTGCGTGTGTGTGAGTGTGTGTGAGAGTGTTAAGCCTGTACCAGACGTGGATTAGTAGCGTCGTTCTACTTACCGACTTCCCGGTCGATGGTTATGTATATGCGTTGTGTTCAGTTGATCGCGTGATCTGGAGCGCGGACGTGAGCGTCTTGCATTGCTGGATGCAATGCTCGCTGGACCACCGGGACCAACCAATCCGCTCATGCCCATCAAGCTGCCGGCATTGACCATGCCGCCAACGCCCATGGCACCACCACCACCACCAACGCCACCACCACCGCCGCCGCCGCCGTGTATGGAGCCAGCGTAGGAGGCGCGTGACATGCGCTCGGAGGCAGCAGCCAACGATTGGCGGGATTGCCTTAGCTCTGGGCGTGAATTGACCAGATTTGTGGGGAAGGCGCTGCCCAAATAACCGCGATGCGAATTATTCGAGAAACTGTGCTGCGATTGCCCATCGGCTATGGATCTGCTGTTGGTGTTGACCGAGATTCGTTTGTAGCAGTCGCAGTCGCAGTCGCAGTGGCATGTATGTGCGTGTGTGTGTGTGTGTGTGTGTGTGTGTGCATGAGTAAACAACAAACATAATGAAATATGAAATTATAATTAAATCAATAACAAGTGAAATAAATAAATTAAAACGCAAAAGTCAAGCAAATATTTGTGCAACATTTTTAATGATTTACGATGCATGTTGCATGTTGAATATTTCATGATTTTTGACTTGACCTCTGTGCGACTTACCTTGATTTGGCCACCTTGCCGGGCATGCCAGAGAAATGACTGCGCATATCGTCGGGCTGTTCGACGGGATATATGCGTGGTCGCGGTATCGAGCGTCCACTGTACGCAGATACTTGATCCCATTCCTAGGTGCACGGAAAGGGGCGAGAAGCGCAGAAAGTTAGTTGAGGTCATAGTTGAAAATATATAGTCAAAGTTACTTTTTATAAAGTTTAATTTGTTGGAATTTCCAACTTTTAGCTAAATGCCATTTTTTAAGGCGACACCAAATAAAAATTTACTTTTATTAGCAAGTTGATTTTGTGAATTTTTAAAGTTTCCTGTTGTTGCAAAGAAAATGCAATATATACAAATTATGCAACGATTTAAAGGTAGTACTTTAAATAAAATGCGTTAAAGAGAACCCAAATACGAATTTATTTTTTATTTTTTTGGGGTTTTCTATAGTTGAATATATATTCAATATATACATATGCAATCGCTCGAATGGCTTTTCCGTTACCGTTTTAAATGGACATTTTTTAAATAAATCAATAAATATTGTCAAATATTTGTTTGATTTTTAAAAAGGCAACTAAAAATTTGTTTGGCAGATAGCTAAAATTCACCCGAAATATAGACAAAAATAAAATAGATGGCTCTTTTACCATTTCGACCTCAGAACGTAGCAGTTTCATTTGTTGGTCAATAAATAAAAAAAATATGGTGGCGAAAAAAGGTTGCCTTCAATTACAGCCATTTCCGAGTCACAGGCCAATTTAGCAACAACCTCGGGCAGAAAGCCACCTTCTATTTTATTTTTATAGCCAATTGGCAAGTGGAAAAACTCACCTTGTGATTGTTAAATGCCGATAGCGTGGCAATGGAGCCAAGTGGTCCTGGCGAACCGGTTGGACCGCAACAATTAACGGGCAAACCTCCAATTGGCAATGGACTCTTTTGCTGGTTATTTTGCAGCTTACGCGAGCGCCTGCAAAATCAAATAGAGAGAGAGACAGAGACAGAGAGAGAGAGAGAGAGAGAGAGAGAGAGAGAGAGAGAGAGAGAGAGAGAGAGAGAGAGAGAGAGGGGGGAAAAATAGATATTGAGATGATGATGATAATGCTCGAGTGTAGATAATACAAAATACGTTTAGCAACAATAGCACAGAATACGAAGATTTTAGCACTCCCAGCAAGGATACACTCAAAAAAAAAATATTATAAAATCACCGTAATACGGAAATCAAAGCCTGAAAGCAGTTTTTCTGGTTCAAAATCTATATAAATTCCAGAAATATTTGCTATTTTTAATAAAATAAATAACGAAATGGTCTCAACTCAAGCCGTAATTTAAAAAAGTGACAAATATGCTGACATATTTCTTCTGAGTGTATACACTAGACTAGAGCCTAGCTGAATGTGCTGTAGAGGAATAAACGCTTGTAATTATTCTTACCTGCTTGCTGCGATGAATACAATCACGGCCACAATGATGGTGCCACAAATGGCGGCACTTGCCGCAATCGTTATCTTATCCATGTTGGATGTCTGCGAGGAGACGGTGCGCACCTCGCGACACTGCTGATATGGCACCGTTTCGGGCGTTACATGCAGCTCCTCCAGCGAAATGACGCACACAATGATACACTCCTGGGCGGGCACATTCTTGATCTTAAACTCACGCTCACTGGCCTCCAGGGGCGGTCCCTGTTTGAAGGCCTTCTCGCCGAACAGGCGATAGACAACGCGGAAGCCCAATATATTAGCCGTTTCCGAGTCCCACTGGATGATGACAGCGCTGTCCTGACGGAATGCATGTTTCACCTGCACCTCGTTGGCATCATCGATCCGTGTGCCACGTTGCGGCGGATAGCCCAGCACCAGTGGCGGCCGTTGTGGCTTGTGTTGACTACCATTCGATCCATTGGCGCCTTGACGCCAACCAGGCGCCTGTTTGCCATTCGTATGCAATGTGGCGGAAGCGGAGGCTGATGAGGACGAGGAGCTGCTGCTGCTGCTGCTGCTTGTCGACGTTATGGCCGTGGCCTGAACGCTGCCAGTGCCATTGATGCCAGCTGTTGGCAATGGGGCGGCTTTCGTTGTGGCTGTTGTCGCTGCTGTGGGCGGACGAGTCTGAGGGAGAGCCACAGAGATATTGAATGTTGCATAAATCACTTGCTGACATTCTCAAATTTGCTATTAAGATGTTCACTTTATGGCAATTTTCGGAGTTAGTTGCACGAATTGGGGCTTTTAGTGTGTCAAGTCGTGTCGTGTCGCGTCGTCAGTAAAATGCAAGTGCTCACTTCAGGATTTATTAAATGCAAATTGAGCCACTTCGTAAATTGGAATTTGTAGTTATACAGTTATGGGAGAAAGACGGAGCGACACTTGTCTCTTATTTAAAACCACTCAAGTTGAAATCAGCACTTCATTCATTTAATCAGATTTGTGGCGGAAAATTTTCCATTAGTAAAAAACATAATTATATTTCACTTCATCCTTGAGTGTAAGTTGAATATAATTGCTTGCTAATTCTGAGTTTTGTTGTTATGGTAATTTAAAGAGCCTTTTTATGTAAAAACCAGTTAATTCAAATGGCTTTCAGTACGTTCTCAGTTTGAAAATCGGGTCACTCGTCTCAAGTCCTTAAAGCTGAATATAAACCGCTTAAGCCATAATATATTTGTAGCTGTTATAAAACTTATTTTCATTATTTAAGGGTCGCTGTCAATTAATTTTGAGCTGACGTAACTTTTTCAACCGTTCAAAATCAATTTCATTTTAATAGGGATTAAAAGAATTCTCATGTACAAATTGCTTGCCCAAATCAAAAATCACTCACCGTGCTCACTGTTGTGCTGGAACTAGTTGTTGGCGCTGCTGTTGTTGTGGTTCTTGTGGTTAATTTTGTTGTTGTTGTTGTTGCCTTTGGTGTTGTGGTGCTCTGGCTGTTGGCAACTGGCGACGAGGCGGCAGCTGTACCAGTGCCAGACCCCGTTTCAAACTCCACCGAGTCCGGTGATGAGGGAAACGTGGGCTTTAGATTGTCGGCGAGGCCGACAGGACCGCGAAGCGCAGCATCAGCAATTTCGGGACAATTCAACTCCTCCGGCTGTATGGAGTAGAAGCCGCGATCACGGAAACGTGGCGGTGTGCCACAAAACTGAGGATTGCGTTCGCGAGAGGTGACCTAAAAAGCGCATAAATAAAACAAGGAATTAGGCAATCAACTACAGTTCGATTAAGATAATATGCCCGCTGGCTGACCTGCAAGTCACCGTTGCGTATCCATTCGGCGACCCAGCGCAGTTTGCAATCGCAATGGAGGAATCGACCGCCCAAGGAGAGTCCACGCAACGTGGCATTCAAATGGGCAAACGCACCCTCCGGCACCGTGCTGAGTGGATTGCCGTCCAAGGCCAGCAGTGTAATGCTTGGATTGCCACGGAACGCCGCCTCTGGCAACGAGGTGAGCAAATTAAAACCAATATCCAAAACCCGCAGCTCCTTCAACGAATGCACAGCGCCAATGGGAAAATCGGCCAACAGGTTGTTAAGTAAACTCAGCGAACTCAACGTTTTGCGGACACCAGCAAATGCCGTTTCCGCAATGCTCTGAATGAGATTGCGTTCCATATTGAGGGCTGTGAGTGCATCCAAGCCATCGAAGACACGTATGCCACCAGCGCCCGGCAGCTCCTTGATGCCATTCTGTGAGAGATCGAGAAATGCAAGGCTCTTCAGACCACGTATACTTTCCGGCACTCGCCGCTGCTTGGTGCCCTTCAGATTGAGATTCTTCAGACTCAGCTCGAGGCCACGAAATGCGCTCGGAGATAGCGTCACATTGTTATCATTTAGCTTCAGCGTGGACAGCTTGTGGAGACCCGTGAAGGCATCGTCCGGTATCTGGGTGATTTGATTGCGCGACAAGTCGAGCAGGTTGAGCTTGCCCAGCAATTTGAGTGCTGCAATGGGCACCTCACTCAACAGGTTATCCTGCAGATTGAGATTCTTTAGCATTGATTCCTGCCCCTTGAAGGCGCCACTCGATATCCTCTTGATGCCACAGCTCGATAGCTGCACATTGTGCAGACTCAGATTGCTGAATATATCATCGGGCAGCTCCTCAATTGTAGCATTGTTCACATACAGCAAATCCACCGGCTTCAGTCTCGCATATTTGTTCATCGCACCCACCAGTTGCGAGAACTCCACCTGCAATCGCACAGAAATTATATGGTCATTTTACGATAGAAATCTCGACACTGGAATTCTTTTCATATGTTTGAAATTTTGTTTTATATATGTTTATACAACCAGACCATTTTCTTACCTGATCACATTGTACGCTGAGCTCTCGTCCCAGATTGTAGGCACATATGCAGCTCGATTGCAAATCGGGCACTTCACGTTGCCAAGGACATTGTGCGCTGATCCTGCTGCTGCCTGCCAGAAGTAAAAGCAGCGACGGCAGCCAAAGCTGTCGATTTGTGGAAGTGGTCGCTGTTTGAATGCTGTTGCGTCTCATCTTGGTGCCGGCATAGAGCTGCAAGTGACACAAAATAAAATGAAATGATTTAATATATATATATATATATATATATATATGTATACTGGTGCAAAGCGATATCTTAAAATATATATATAATTTATATATTTGGCCAGCTGCCAAACACGTGACATATTTGCCCTAAACAGATGATCAAAAGGACACCAAGGGAGGAAAGGGAGTCCAGTACGGACAGACGGATAGCTTTATCAATCAGTTGTCCAGTTACTCTCAATTTCATTTTCACGCTCGTTAAACAACAAACTGTGCGTATCCAACGACCCTCCCCCTCCCTTTTTCGCCCACCCTATCTCTCTGCTCATCATTCTCTGGTTGATCCTTTGGCAGTTTCGTTTGATTAATTTGCCTGTCAGTTCCGGTGCGAAGCTCTCCTTCCCATAAAAAAAACGAAGCACAAAAATGCACAAAAAAAAAAAAAGAAACCGAAAGGCACAATAAATTCTGCATCCTTTTCAACAGCAGCCAAATCGTTTTGTGTGTGTGCCGGGCGGACATTTAATTTAATTTGCCAACGCGCGACAGGCGCGTCATAAAAAAAAAGTAAAAAAAAAACCCTCCACCTCCCACTCCGAAAGCCAGAACAATAGCTAAGTGGCTGGCCCTTTTGGTCCAGCCAAAGCTGTTGACCTTTTTGCATAATCATGAATTATGGCCGCACTCAATTTTAGGCCTCACAAGTTTCGCATTTGAGGTGTCTGTATTTTTAGACTTCAGAGATTTTCATTGTTTTCTTATTCAACGCACATAAAACGAAGACGGGTTGAATGAATGCACGTTAAATAAATGTTACGTATTCGCCGTGTGGTGCGAAGCGAAAGGTCAACGCTTGAATGGAACAATGACAATTTGTAAAGTTTTATGCCACCAACTAACAATGCCAAAAAACTACTTGAGACTTAAAGTCCAAATTTAAAGTCTTTGTAAAACTTAAAATAATGACTGCAACATTTGTTTTATTAAATTATGACGACATCTTTGTAAAAAAAAAAAATAAATAAATGCGTTAATTATTCTTTCGAGTCTGTAATTATTATTTTTATTCAGTCAATTTTGAATCTTCTTATTTGATCTTCTTATTATCTAAAACTGATTATTCTTTAGCTTAAGCTTATAGCACAATAAATATCAATATATTAACTTCAATCATTGAACTCTGGCATGGTTCAATGAATTCGTTATTTCATTTTGTCCATATTAATTCAGCTGAACAACACGTTAAGTTTTGCCTGAATTATTTAAAGGCAAAAGTAAAAGTAAAGTTGCAACAGCCCCCACAAATTGCCTTACTCCCTGCGCATGCCACAGCAAATGCTGCAATGATTTGTTTGCCATCCGAAAAAAAAAACCACAAAAAAATATCTATAAATTAATAAAAAATAATAATAACTGAATTAAGCTGCACGCTTCGCTCCCTCATAATGTTAATCAACGTTTTGTCTATTGATTGATAGTTTTTCAGCAGCATTATTACTATTTTTTTCTTTCTTTGCCAGCCCTACGGCTCAAAATGTCGACTCGCTTGACTTAATTTTTCATGCGATTTGCGTTTGTTCATCGCTTTCCGCCACTTTGCTTCCCTGCGGCTTCTCTTGTTTCTTTCCATTTGCGGGCTTGGCTTCCTTATGTTTTGTACAATTCAAGTCGAAATTGCATTACGTGGCTAACAAATATTTTGCGCTTGAGTGTGCATTCCTCTTGACACCCCCCTTGAGCAGCCCCCTTACTGCATACAGAGTGCAATCCCATCCAGCCGCTCATTTCTCATTCGTCTGTCCGGCCGCAAACTTTAATTAAAAAATTCTTGCACCCATTTTACCATGCCGAGTTTTTCCACTGATGCCCGTCCGTCGAATTAATTGCATCGCTAAAATTGTTTAATGCGCGAAAGTGCGAAAATTACAAAGACGCCAGAGTGCTGAATGAAAAACGATTCAAGTACAGTTGTGCAACAAAGTTCCAGTTAAATCTAAAATTAAAAAAAAATTATACAAAAAAAAAATGGAAAAAGAAGAAAAAACCATTTTTTTCTCACCAATTCAAGGTGTAAATGTATTTTTTTTTTTAATTATTTTTCTGTTGTGTTCCTGTCTCATAATTATTCACCTTTTTGTCTCGTTTTTTTTTTTTTGGCTGCGTTGCCAAATTTGCATTTTTTAAGACAATGACCAAGAGAATCAGGGGCGGGCCAACAATTTTTTTTTGTTCTTTTTCGACTACGTTTTTTCCCCCTCCATCCATTTTAGGACAGCTTACAAACAATTTTTTCCTCAGGGTCTGAGCCTCACTTGAAACGAGTTTTAATTGAAGTTTTATTTAACAAAAGGGCGAGGAGTTGTTGCTGGCACACTTTTTTCTTTTAGTTCTTTTTTTTATTGTTGTTTTTGGCTTGCGGGCCACATTGTAGGCGTGGCTGGACGACGACCGCACGATAATTCTGTTAAGTATTTAAGTGGATTAGAATTTTGCAGGTGCACAAAAAAGTGTTTGGTTTTTTTGTACTTAAGATGGAAATTTGTCAATTCAAAACTTTTCCGATGGCAGTGTGCGTGTGGGGGAAGGTGTGAAAGTGTTAGCCGGATTTGTGTTTGCTGAACTAATCTATTAAAGTTGATTTTAGGATGGTATTTTGCCTGGCAACTAAAGGCTGGTAAAAAATATAAGCCATTAAGCCTCTGATAACGCTATTGTAAAGATTGCTTTAGTATAATATAAATTTGAGATATGTTCTAAATGGTCATAAAATTTCAAAAAAGGCTCCTTGCATTGATTTATATTATGTGGAGCGTAAAAAACCCATCTGTTTGTGCTAATCATTCGCAGTTGCTACCAATCTTTTTCTGGAGTGATTCGCCCAACTTGAGATTAGCCACTTATTGTTTCACTGCAGTAATATGTAGCTAATTAATTGTTCTATAAATAATAAATAATAAACACCGACTCATAATCAGCTGTTGTGATCATAAATATTTCAATTGCTGTGACGCTTTTGATTTGCTAAGGAAACAGCATATTGGGCTATTTATAATGGCTTATTGTTAAGATTAGGCTATCTTCAAGTGCTTTAAATTATAGTCGACGATTTGCTCAACTCTTTAATGAAGCTATGAAATCTAGAAAGCATTTAATTATTATAAAGTTGAATCTTTGCTTAACCCGCATGCGACAATCCGAAGTAAAACAAAAAGATTGCATTTTTCCTTGAGTTTAATGTATACGTGCTTATTTACTAAGAAAACCGAAATCAGTAATGTGCTCTTGAAAATAAGATCTATTTAATGATTTCAAATGGACTGACTAGGCTAGCAGATAGCATACTTCAATATCCTGTCCACACACATTTCGTTGGCCTCGTCGAAGAAGTAGTTGCCGCAGCTCTTCTCATCGATGGTGCGACCATTGCCACAGCGCAGATAGTGGCGACAACCCTTGGTTGAACTCAGGACAAATGGAATTGTGCGACCCTGGCAGCGATCCTCCGAGCAGACGACCTTGTTCGGCTCAATGCACTTTTGTGAGCTCTTGTCAAAGAACAGATTATCATTGCATCTGCCCCAACGCGGATTTGGATCCGGGGTGCCATCATCCTGCGCGGCACAGAAGAAGTGACCATGACAGGTGGCGCCATCTGGCACCAGATCGTTCTTCTTGGGAGCCTTAGCCGTGCCACAGACATTCTTGGGCAAGGGATGAGCATCGCAGTAGACTGAAGTTTTGGGCTCACAAGCGCCAGTTCTCTTTTGATAGTAGCCCGACGAGCAGGACGAATCCACCAGTTTCCCCTTGGTGCACACATGATACCGATCGCATCCGAGCACATTATCAAATTTGACGCCGTCCTTGATGATGCTGCAATAGTCAAACTTGGTCGAATGACAGTCAGATGTATGTGTCCAAACGCACTCCTGTATCGCCGAATTGAAGTGCATATCGTCCGGGCAGGTGCCATAAACGGGCGACTGCTCATCGATACAGTAATAGTAGCCAAAGCAGGACTTTGGATCCCCAATCCATTGATTCGTTGCGTTCACACAGGAGACGTAGCAACCGTCCGCTTCATCATCAGCTAGCGAACTCACACAATTCAATTTGTTCTTGTCGAAAAATGGTTTGGAGCCCGTGCAGGTGCTGTAGGTGCTCTTGCCATCGAGGCAGGTTATTGATCGACTGCACGACTCTGGATCACGTATGACCGTATTATCAGCGAACACCTCGCAAATATCATCAATACGCTGGCTCTGGCTCAGGCCACAGATGGCCAAAACAACTAATGCCAAAAGGCCGCTGCGAACTGCAAGTAGTAGTTTAAATTTCAAGTTTTTACTCCCTACAACAAAAGTCGAATTTCAAATCCAATTTAATAAATTTACCTTTCATCTTTTTATATTATTTTTTTTGCGCTCTGTTCGGTTTGCCAACTGGCCACAAACTAATCAATGAAACAATTCCAAATGTCGACTTTGCATGGCTTTTATATCAAAGGATCTATCGCAAGTAGCTGGCTTTATCAGGCAGCTACAGAATTCTATTTATTTTTGTTGCCAGAGAAATAGCCAGAGATTAGATTAATGCTTAATACCATACACATAATGCGTGAGCTAATAACAAAGAGTATATAGGACTATATATTACTCAATTTGCGCAAATGTTGTGACTATTTTGTTGTTCTTATTTTTGCTATTGTCTATTCCATTGATAAATCATTTGGTGGAAAAGCGAAGATTAGCGGAATTCTAGACACCTGGGAAATGCTTAAATGAGATAAGTTGAAACAAAGTCAGCTGAAGTTGTTATCAGTGTGAATATTGTAACACTTTCCATTTCACAGCTGGCGCTTATTTGTTGATGATTATAAAAACAGTAAAAAGTCAATAAAAAATGAAATTAAATTTCAGACATTTTGAAACTATTGTTGAAGTTTAAGGCATATTAATTGGGTTATAAAATTAGTCCATAAATTATTGTGCGTCAATTAATCAAATCATGGTTTTTTTTGAAGCGAAATTTATTTGTTAACCAGTTTCGCGTTTTATGGTATTTTGTTAATCGTTATCTTTGCCAAAAATGTTATTTATTAATTAAGACTACCTCAAAATGATTTAGTATTAATGATATACACATTAAATTAATCTTCTTTCAAAAATTTTTCTGGCATGGCTTTAACTGGGCTTTAATAATGCCAAATTAGAGCTTCTCCTAGTCGACATGCCTATTAATTTCAACTACTCTTTATCTTTTTAATCGAGAGCCTCTTAAATACACAAATTAAATATAAAATAGGTATATATTATTTTGCACATCTTTGTCACAGTCTCTTAACTCGCATTGGCCTTTAAGGCATCTTGGGCAATTTCCGCATGTGGTTGCCTCTTAATCCATTCCCCACATCTTAGCTGCTGTGGAAATAAATAGAACTATAAAGTGACTAGGCCAACATAAAATGGCCGAAAACAAATTGCTGTGTGCTGTTGCTGGCCTGGCCACAAAACTAGAACCTAACGTTTCTGCTCCTATATATATATATATATACATATATATATATTAGGGCCAGTTTATGGCTGGGCGTTTGTGATGATGAGACTGGAGTCTGACTTGATTCCCCCTCGCTCTCCTCGACTCCAACTCCCATCCTTAACAATTAATGATGTGCAGAGCACTTGAGCTTCAACTACTGTCCAAGCAGATAGAAAGCTCTATTGTGGTCAGTATTTGTCAGGCAGAACTTGGCCAAGATAACGCTTGTCAACATGGTTTTAGATGGTTAAAAAAGCTTTTAAGCAGCTACTGCAGCTGTACACACAAAACTCATAAGCGAAGTTTATGCAAATGCACAAGTGGGTCAAGTTGGCGGTTTTGGCAACTACTTACTGGACACATCCGTCGTCTGCAGCTGTTGGCCGAATAAGTTTGCTTCTCTTTGGCTAAAAGAAGCGCTATGCATGTAACTTATAACTGTTCGAGGGTTCAATAAACTCTTTTCTTCCATGACTCACGGGACTAGCTACGCCTCCTCCGCCTCTCCGGCTCCCCGTTCCCCTCGCACCTCTTCCAACTCCATTAAGAGACGTTTAACTCATTTGTTATGCACAACTCGAAAGCCACGCAGAGCACACAAAGCCGGCAACAACTTGAATACCAAATGGGCCAAAAGAGGCAAGCGGCAACGGTGACAAAGACTCCGCCTTAAGACAGTGCGTGTCATGTATTACAGATATCGTATATATATATATGTATATATCACATATATCATATGTGGGTTGCCATTGTCACTGTCGTCAGCGTATGATGATGACAATGATGATGACAATGATGATGATGATGATGATGATGATGATGATGAAGTCGCACCGTCAGCCCATATCATACTATTGATGACGGCTCGAATACGGGACTCACAACTTCAAATAAGCGTATGCAAAAATGTGCCTTGTTTACAATTGGCTTTCAGTTTATTTATAGCAAATCACATATTTGCAGATACAGATACATATCAGCACGTAGCGTTTTGAATTACAGCGAAAGCTGATTTCTGTTTGATAACTTATCAAATGAGTTTCAAATAGTTTGCGACTGTGCTCCTTTTTAGGCTGTGCAGAAGGATATTTAAATCTTTTAGGCCATCTATTCAGTTCTTACTGTTCTGCAACAATGGAATTGTCAAATGGGTTTAGATTTGTAAAGTGTTTTCAAATATATGCCACATTTTGAACTCTATTCACACAGTAGTGAAAACTTTAACTTTAACACACAAACTTTGCTAATAATTCTTGTTTCTCCTTGGCATAGGATTGCACCTGGTTTTCCCGACACACGCACCTGTCTGTTGCACCAGAAACTGCAGATGCTCAACGTTTGCGTGGAGCGGCGGGTGCAACGCGAAGCGCTTGGCAAACGAAAACAACAACAAAAGCAGAATGAGCTGAGCGAGGATGAGGATGAGGATGAAGATGAGGAGGAGGACGAAGGCGAATTCTACGACTGCGATGAGGCCACTTCTGCAAGTGTTTCCCCAACTAAAACGGTGTTGAGTCTTAAGCCAGAGGGTCGCCTAAAGCGTTTGGGCGACGAACGTTTGCTCGACGAGCCCGATGAATTTCTGTACATACCCGAAACACAAGAGCCGGTGCCCAAGACTGAGGATCAGCTGCATGACGATGCTGAGGTTATGTTGAAACTGGGACCCGGTTCGGATCTGAGCACACAAATGATGTGCACATCCCTCATGTCCGACATGGAGGCATTCAAGGCGGCCAATCCGCGTGGCAAAATTGAGGACTTCATACGCTGGTACAGTCCCAAGGACTGGGAGGAGGTGCAGCATGGTAAGCATGCAGAAAGTGGTCAGCGCTTATATATGGTATATAATTCTATAAACTATCTAGACGGTGGAGAGCCTAAGCATCAGTTGAGCGTACGCATGACTACCGAGGGCAATAGGTGGCAGAAGGTGTGGCAACAGGCACAGGCGGTGCCCGTTGTCAGGCAGCGACGCCTCTTCGATGATACGAATGAGGCGCTCAAGGTGCTGCACTACCTGGAGACGCGCAACATGAGTGAGATTTATGGGCTGACTATTATACCAACGTTGCACACGGCCATACTCAAGTTGATTGTAAGTTGCCATAAATCTAAGATCATTTTTAAAGCATATTAACCATTAACTAATTGTGCGAAGTGATAAATCTTTGAATACATTTCTTTTAATTCTCATTGTTGTTTGTTAACAGGACATCTACAGCAATGCGCATGTGGAGGATCTCTTTGCCCCACACATCGAGCAGCTCTTGGGCGATCTGTGTCGCCTCTCGCGCTCCCACTCCAATGAGCAGCCGAACGCGAGAGTCCTGCTGGATGAACTGGCCGAACTGGAGCGTCGTTTCTATCAGTTCAAGTGCTTTGAGCGACTCGCTGGGTACCCGAAACGCAGCTCACTGGAGGACGTTAAGCGTCAGTTTGAGGAAATACTCCGGAATGAGAACAGTTGCACCATTGTCGATAAGAAGCGGGGTGCGGCAGGCGATATGATGATGGACAGCGGTGGCAGTTTATATGATATACTGAGTCCCAAAGTGGAGCAGGATATATCGAATCGTTTGATCAGCAAGGATTACGTTATACGTCTGGATGGTGATACGCAATCAAGCGAAAAGGGTCTCTATCTGGGACCCCAATTCATGCGAGCCATTATCACCGGCGACAAGTTGAGACTTTGTGGTGCTTTCACAGAGAGCACGACTTTTGTTTAGAGACATATACATTTATATATATATATATCCGAATTATCTACTATATAAACCGCCAATTAGCCGCTAACTATTTATAGCTTTTAATTTGCCTGCATATGATATGAAATTATATTTTATAATGTTCTTTTGGTGCTTTCGTAAACTTCAAGTTGTAAACATAATTGCAATAAAATTATTACCATAAACTTGTGTGAAATTGGCTCAACTTGCTCATTTTGTTAACCGCAACTGTTTCCTGCAATCAATATCAATTATAGCAAGACAACATTTACACTTTACACTTACATGTGTGTCTACAACACACAACCGCATCTAATCACATAATCATTTCTTCCTGTCGTCCCCTACTTGCCACACTCAATGTCTGGCTGTGTAGCACTTTAAGCCAGTTGCCTTAAGGCATTTTAGCCAAGCACCAAAAAACTTTACTCTCGAATGACAGGCGGCAGCAAGGCATTCCAGCACTTGAATTCAGCTGTGCAACTTCAACTGCAGACATGAAAATTGCCTACATACCCAAGACCAAGTGGTAAACGCCAAGTCTGCGCCAAAGGCGCCTCCTTCAAAATAGCATACTGAGTTGGTATGTGTGATGGCCCAAACTAACTCTCGTTTTGTTGGCCATGTTTAACAGAAATTATTTTAAGCACTGAAGCAACATTTTCCCCCCCCCACGGCCACAACACATAAAACATTTCTTCTCTTTCCAGTTTTTCTTTCATGCTTGTGTTTTTTATTTATATTTTCTTTTTTCTTTTTTTTTGTTCTTGTTTTTTTTGCGCCTTTTTTATCCGGTACTCGTAAATGTTGCGCCACTAAATTACCTACGGGCTATAATTGTTTTGTGCACATGCCGGAGTCGGAGGCGATGTCGGAAATTAAGAGTCTTCCACAGCAGTTCATGCAACAACCCTGCAACGCCCGCATGACCCAAAAATATGCAAACGCGTAAAAATAGTAAATAAAGATGGATTTAAGTATTTCGTATTTATTACTCGTAAGCGTGCTTCAATGTTCATAATATTCCATTTAAATAAATTCTTCAAGAGCAGTGGAAATGCTTGTTAAGATATTTGGATAATTTCTTAATTGTGCTACAAAATGTTGTAAATTATTATATTAAATAAAGTCATGGCCAAAATGTTAAGTAAGACTATATTTTATCAGAATAATTATTTAATTTCAGCTGGCAGCTGGTAAATGCATTTTGCTGTTATCTGAAATCATAGTCATAAGTTGCTGTAGAGTTATCTGTGCCACTAAATATGCTCGCTAAATAAATCAAAAATAATTTGCATACACAATTTACAAATATGAAATGACATTCATTGAAAGATACTATTGAATTCAATTTATACTATAAATGTGCAATGCGGTCGTTTTCAATAATATGGTAAAAAATTAATTAAATTCTCACAATCAATTTGGCATGAAATAGCTGTTGAATGGAGAAGTTCATTTCCAATTGATTTGCTGCTGGTTTTGTGGTACCTACACACACACACACACACACACACACACACACACACTTAGTGTGTGCGGCCAGTGTTACAATTTTGCTGATGCAGTTGAATTTTAATGAAAGCATTTTTATTCTTTTCTCGCAGAGAAAATTGAATTATAGCAGACAGAAATTGGGAGACATAGATAGAGAGAAACGATGGCAGCCACAGAAAGAAAGAGAGAGAGAGAGAGAGAGAGAGAGAGAGATGGTGGTGCTGCAAGGACTTGTTGAGATTTTCAATTTCTATTGAACTATGTATGTGGCTGTTGCTTTGGTTGCAAATTGAAAAGTAGCTGGGAATAGAAATGAATGATTTTATTTTCAACACACTTTTTCTATTTGTCGCAAGTATTAAAAATCTTTTCGTTAAATAGAATTCAGTGAGTGGGACTTAGGTTCTCGCGCACATGAATTATTCAGTGATTTTCAGCGATTCAATCATAACCAATGTATTCACCGCTCTCAAAGATCTAATTGCATGAAATAGAGAGCGAAGCGGCATTTACATAAAGAAATAGCAAATATTTCCAGAGCATTTTTTTCTCTCTTGTTTGCAGGTCTATTTGAACAATGGCGCATAAAATCCAACTGTGGGAAACATGCAGCAAGCCTAGCTGCACAAATTTGCATAGTCATCGCATAAGCGAACTGAGCGCAGAGAAAGATATAAAAATTAAAACTCACTTGAACTGAACTGCGATCATAAGATTCACAGCTCAATAATTAAAAGTAAGCCCAACAAAAAGAAAAAAATGCCATAAAAACATGAAAGCAACTCAAATTAAGATTAAAACGTGCCAAAGAGCAGCAACAACAAATTGAGCATACACTTTTTTTTCAAAGGTGCGTCAATTTGAGTGTTGTAAAGTTGTAGCTGTGTGTGTGTGTGTGCGTGTGTGTCTTTTATTTTCTTTTTTTTTTTTTTGTTAAAGAGGTGTAACACATTGTCTGATTAGGCTTGTCAGCGGCAGCTGCCTTTAATCCAATCTTAAGCAGCTTATTATAAATTTGCTGTATGCATAAATAAACACTTGACGCTGATGTGTGTCTGGCTGTGTGTGTGTGTGTGTGTGTGTGTCTAATTTACGAGTTTTTGGGTGTGGAAAAATGAAGATATACACAAGAGTACTTGAGAATACTCGAACAAGGTTGAATAACTTGTCTTTAGCCGGGCGAAGAGCGATTGCAAATATTTGTAATTGAAGATGCCAATTGTTTGCCAGCAATTAGCCGTCTTGCCATCTTTTGTGTGTGTGCGTGTGTGTGAGTGTGCGTATACTTAACGTAGTGTGGGTTAAATGTTACACCCGCATGTCAATGAATACATTTGAAAAATCTCTTAAGGTTTGGCCTTTCGAAATTTAAATTCAAATTGCGACAACATCCGCTTTGGCAATTAATCAGCTCAAAGCTTCGTATTTAGCAGAGGTCTCTGTCAATTTTTAAGCAGGCTGCTACTTTAATCACATTTATCAATATTTATTCACAAGTGGTGGGTTTTTTTTTTTTTTGTCGAAGGCCACACTAGTTGGTTGGGCTAATCGGTAATAATTTTATGATAGGTATAACAAATGTTGAAAAACACGAGCTGGCATTCCAATAATATTAGCCAAAAGAGTTCAATGTATTAGAGCCACAAAATCACTTCAAGTTTGTTGAGTGTGCTAAAGCACTGTTTCCATATACGTAAATATCTATTAAGCTCTTTGATGCAAAGTTCAACTTTACACATGTTCCCATAATTCTTTGGCGTAAGGCGACTGACAAAATAGGATTATTGATATCAGCATTGTAAGCTGAGCATTTTTTAGATGATATATTAATATATATTGTTGGCAAGAAACAAGCTGAGAGAAATATTGCTGGGTAAATATTTCACCGGTACGCTTAAATTCTTATAAGCGGCTTTAAAAACTTTGCTTATACCCTGTGCAAAAAGAGCTGCAAAAACAAAAAGAACGCTGGGAAAACTTGATGGCGTTGCAAGGTTCTTCGTACATCTTTTTTTTTTATTTTTTTTTTTTGTTGCTTTTTGTTTTTTGTTGTCTTTTTGGGTTTTTGCAGATCAACTTGGTTCTTCGTACTCGCGTGTCTCGGGGCGGCCAACAAGCCATGAGAGATGACGGCAGATAGCACAGAGGGGTGAGGAGGTGGCGCAGGGGGACGGGGAGAAGGACAAAGCATTTATTAACATTGCTTACTGGGGCGTGGTAGATGCTGCCAAAAGGTGTTAAGTGGCAACAACGACGGGCAAATGATGATGAGGCAAACTCACTCATACGAGCTAAAGCCCACGGAATATGAGCGTCGAGAAATCTGCGTAAATTTCCAGCAATGCCCCATAAATTACAACAAATAAACCAGCCCAACAAGAGCTGAATAATAAATATGAAGGATGCCACCAGTTTGGTAGTCATTGACTGGCAATATATCCTGGAACCGGCACACCCTAATCTGAACTTCTCAACTTATTTATTTGAATAGCTTTTTGTTATCTATTATTTGATTGAAGTGAATAAAGTATCGAAGTCTTGTTAAACTACTGAACAGATTTTATGTGCATTACACATAAAACATAAAATAACTCTAATGTCAAACGTCATCATTTAATCTCTAATAAACTCTTAGAGCAGAAAACAAATATATGTGCAACTTATTTATCTATATTTAATTGTATACTTTTACTGCCGGCAGAGAATCCTTGTAATAACAATTAAATACTTATTCAAACTTTGATACCCCAGCTGAAGCATATTTTTTATGACTGCAGGGTATTTAAATGCCAGAGTGCTGCAAAAATGAAATAATTTATGAAAATGTCTGCACGTTACCGATTTTCCAGGGAGTCCAGGCCAAAGCATTTTTTTAATGGTTAATTAAATTGGCAAGCGAGAAGCGCAAAACGTGCAAGGCGAACTTAATGTTTATATGTCCAATTGATAAAAAAAAAGTAGCGATGGGCAACCCAAATTGGAAATTCAATTGGAAAACAACTGTTAAAGCATGCACACACACAGATACACACACACACACACACACACACAGTTACACTAACATTTGCTCAAAGTTGCGGACAACGCGCGTTGACTGTGGTCAGAAATTGGCAGCGAAAGAGCTGAGCGCAGACTCAACGATGAATCTGTAAATGAATCACGAAGAATATAGAAACTTTGAAATAGCCTATATAAATATATGTATATATAATTGTATAAATATCAAGCTAGCTAGAATGTAGAAACTTTGAGCTAAACTATAATAACTTGTATAAGCTGTATTAAAATGTAAATAATTTTATAATTAAGCATTATAATATATTATTTTACTCTATAAGTTTTAAGAGTATCGCATCGAATGCCGGGATATTGTTATGTAAATACAATGTATCTCAAGAATTAACAATTAAAGCTTGTGTTTATCCCTTTAGATCATTTTTATGCAACTATCGCAAGCACTTTGGTTTCATCTCTAGCTAAAAGTGCATTTGGAGCTCAAGAAAATTACGTCAGTGGCTTGGCACAAGTGCACACACACACACACACACACACACACATACACTTTGACACAAACACCAACCCAAACAGAGGCACACACATACACACACATGAACGCACACATAGACAGACCCACAGATAAGTGACTGCTTGGGTGCTTAAGAGATAGACCAACGCATGCCTGACTGGGCAAACAGTGCGTGTGACTGTATGTGCTGTGTGTGTGCGACTGTGTATGTATGTGTGCCAAATGTGGCCAAAGCAACGCAGATAAAGTTGGCAATGTAAACCCCACAGCACACAGCAACTGCCCTCCATTCACACACTTTACCCGGCCAATGACGCAGACGATTGAATGTGCTCCCAAAACCCGTTGAAAGAGTTTGGGACGCGTTACGAGAAGTGGGTCAAATGCCACATTTTTGGCCTGCAGCTGCGACGGCAACAGCGCTGCCTAACGGTTAATGTTATTGCGCTTTTGCCGCTTATAGCTGGCCATTGTTCTTGCAGTCACCATCGACGTTGACGTCGCTGCTGCTGCTGCTGCTGCTGAGATTTGTAGCCAACGCTGGTTGCCGCTTTGTCTGCCAGCCTGCCACGCTGGCAGTGGAGGCAGGGGCAACAAAGTCAAATAGGCGCACACACAAAAGTCAAACGGCAGCCGCTTAAATTTACTTTACGACTCATTGTAAACGGCATAATGATGTAGTCGATGATGATGACGAGCAAAGCGAGGAGTGAGCAGGAAACGAGCAGCTGAAGAAGCTGCCAAGTTTTGGGCTTGTGCAATCGACCATGTGAGTGTGCTGCTCTTTCCGTGTATGTATGTGTGTGTGTGTGTGTGTGTGTGTGGCTGCGTGTAGATACTTGTGTATATTCTTGTTGCTGAAATTGCGTTAGCAAATTGTGTGCATTATGATTACAAATTTTGACAGAAATTGTTTACAACATTTTACATATTGACTCTTTATCATTTGATTATAAAATGCCAACAGAAAATATGGCCGTTCAATCAACTAAATATTATGTCAACTCCATTTATTAAATAAACAAAAAAAAAAAATCAAAATATTTATATATATATAAGCCGGCAGATAAACTGCAACTATTATTGATAGCTGTACGATTAAGTTTAATCTGAATTTAAATAATAAATAAATTTGAATAAAATTTCGACGTTTCCCAAATCGATTTTGATAAAAATAAAACATAAATTTCTATCAAACTTTGTGTGGCAATAATTTTTGTTTTGATTTAAACTCTCAAATGTAAAGCTTAAATTGTGCAAATAAGCAGCTTAGTTTATTTGAAAACCTATTAAAAGTCCGTGATGGAAAAATTCAATAAAATATGCAGCATTTTTATAAAATTGCTACAGATTTTAGCTTGTCATAAATAAAGTTAAATCTCTGCAAGGAAAATTTAATAAATTTTTTTTTTTTATTATTTTTGGATTGCTGCTGTATTTTCTACTGCTCAATAAAAGTAAACAATTACTCATGGAGAGTTTGGGAAATTTTTTTCTTGTTGGTGCTAAACGTGGTAATGTTTATGTTTCATTAATAAACATATAAATTTCCCACTTCCGGTGGCTATCAAAGCTTAATTACTGCTTACAGTAAATGGTGGTGGGTATTAAAGCTGTTCTGGTGCAAGTCTTTAATTCTTATTACTTGCGTTAAATAAACGCAATGATTGTTAAAATTAAGTTGCTGCTGTCGCTTGCCGCTTTTTGTTGTTGTTTCTCCTGTGGCTGCAACAAAATTTTGTGTCAACAATTTGCCGACGGCGTTGTAAACTGATTGAAGCGCAGTTTGCCAGCGGTTATTGCTTTTTTTTTTGGTATACACTGCTGCAATTAATGATGTTGCAGCAAACTGTGGTATGCCGCAGGCAACTACCCAACTACACTGTCTCTGTCTCTCTCGACACACATACATTTATTATTTTGTGCGCTTCTTTCAGCCCGCAAATCGAAGTCAAATTGAGACATTTTACAAATTTAATAATTTTATTAAACCTATCGCCGTAGACCAGTGTGCAAAAATGGCTTAATGGCCACTTGCAAAATGAAGTCTGCCAGTGAAATTTATTAGTTGCAGTCAACATTTAAGCCTGAACCTGCCAACTAAGCTCCCAGTGGCTGCAGCGACTGCTATCTGCAACTCGTGTCGTACGTGTGCTCGAACATTTAGTTACCTTGACACACACACACACACACACATCCAACACACCCATGCTGCGTGGCTGGCATGTGAACGAGTGTGGAATATGTTGCAGCACATACACACATCCAAATTACACACACATACACATAGTTGAGGCGAATCCCATTCGTCACGCCTGCAACCATTCGGGGCTCGACCCGTTCGGCTTGTCAGTCTCCATTGACCCGATAAAGAAGCAACCTGTGTGTGTGTGTGTGTGTGTGTGGGGTGTCTGGTTGGCCTGCTCAAATTTTTGGGCTCGTAAAATCTAATATAAATGCAAAGGTAAATGTCAAAAATTGTAAAATTAAAAATCACATCTGCCAGGCGCAATACCACACACCCACACACGACCCTCCCCCTACCCTGCCTAACCCATTATTAAATCTAACCAGTGTCGCTCGGCGACGAGTCTCAACTATTTTTGTGTACACACGTCGCATACGTAACATATTTTTGCAGTAACTGTCACATTACGTATACGCAATCAGTCGTCAGCTTGTGAATTTGCCACATATTGACGACGAAGAAATTTACACAGCGCTCGCTGGCAAAATTAACTGAGTGTCTGGCGCCGTTTGCATGATTGATACCCGAGTTACACTGTAATCAATTTCAGTTAGCTAGCGTACGTGATTTTGGCAGAGTATTTGAAGTAAATCAAAGCAGACACTAGACAACACACAAATAGGAATTTAATAAAGTACTCTTTTTTTTCATTTATTTTAAACTATCAATTTCAATTGAAGAGCAGTAAACACTTGGTCCGAGAGTTTGCTTCAAATGGTTTGCCTCTACCACTGTGAGTGATTTTGATTGAACAACTCGCTAGATATCATTTCATTTGCAGATGTGTTGGTTCATCAACTATACAACCCAATTTCCAGATATTGTCAAACAAATTTTCCAAAAATAAATAAAAATAAAAAATGAGTAACTTGTGTGGCAAATGAAAATTTCATCAATACAACATGTTGTACATGAGAGAGAAAAAATGTATATTTGCGGCTTTAGCTATTCATGCATGAACTGGCTGTCAGTAAATGAGGAACTCTGGTTTTGGGAATGCTGTTGGTATTGACAGCGACAGCGACAGAGTTCAGACACGAGTTGAGGGCCACGCAAAGATTATGACGAATTTTTCAGTTAAATTTACGAGGCAGAAAATCGTTCCGCAGTTTTGCATTAAAATTGCATTGCGTTAAAGTTGTGCATTTATCTGCCATGTTGTACTTGGTTTTTAATTTATACCCATGCACAGCTGGCTAAGGTGGACCTGTGTGTGTGTGTGTGTGTGAGTTTCTCTTTAGGTGTTTGTCTGCAAAAATGAAAATGAATTTTATTTTAATTTATGCGCAGACATCAACAGACACAAACATATACCAACTAAGGTGCACAGGTCGACGGGGGGGTTAGGAGCCAGCGATCCCAAACAACATTCACACACAGACACATTGACACACACACACACACACACGCACACACATACACACGCACACTCATATTCTTACACACTCACGCATGCGACTAGCTGAAAACGGAAATATGCACAATTTTTCAACAAGACAATGTCAGCTAGCCTGGGAAGAAGGAAAGAAAAATAAAACACAAAAAAGAGAAGAAAAAAAAAACAATAATGGAAAATGATAAACTGAAAAGTTTTGCTGCCGCTTTCGCAACTTTTTGCAGTTGCATACAATTATTTAGGTTTCGGCAATTGCTTGAGTTTTCAGTTTGTTTTGTTTCAGTGCGTTTTCGGCTTGTCGTTTTTCATTATAACGTAAACGAATTTTCATATAATTGTACAAGTGCATGCCAAACCGATAGATAAAACAATTAACTTAAATTCTGTGCAATTGGGTCAATTAAAAAAGTTGTAGCTATAAAATGCCTTACAAGTAGTTGTTTAACTTCTTTTATAATATTGTATTTGACCTTAAAAAGGTGGATCAGTTATAAGTATGTTTACAGGCTGCCTAGTTTTATGACATAGTTCAATCGTGATTTAATTAAAGTAGTAGCAAACTAAAAAATTCAGAACCGCCAAAGGAACAGAAGCTGAGCTTGTCTTTAGAGTTAGAGGAAACGATTTTATTAGTCTACACAATACGAGAATGGGATCGAATACCGAAGAAGCTGTGGAACCAATTAAATACTTCTAACGGTTGCTTCACACTTTACTTTAGTTTACTCAAACTCATTTTGTATAAAACCGATTCAAGGCTGTCTAAAAAAACACAGATTGAAACGCTGTTAAAAGCTGGTTCATACGGCTGACAAATATGAATGCTCTTTTAACATTTAATTAACAAATTTAATAAATTAAACCACATTGCAAGGAAATTGCGTATTAAGCGTATTCCATATTTTTTCTGCAAATCCTTAAAAAAGAATATTACCTTACACATGAATATAATTGTTTGGTCATTATAAAAATAGCGCCGCATACAATGCGTATCACTTATTTTAAGCACTTCTGGCGTATGCATTTTTCGCTGCCACAATACAATAAAATAGTGTTTATCTCTTTGCTGCCAAAAGCACACAACGCACGCATTAACTGAGCCGCAAACAATAATAATTGCGAATGAATATGTATGTAAATCTGCTCATATATTTTTACAGCGCATAAGGACAAATGTGTAGTTATTTATTTACATTTGCATAAATCGTGTACACATTGACAAATGGTGGAAAAGTCAGCGGAACAAATATTGCAGAGTCTGCAATAAACAGTTCACAGTGTGTATCCGATATTTCAATATTGAAATATTATTAAAAAATTAGCTTTAAATCTGAATTAATAATTTAAGCCGATCAGGCGTATAGTAATAAGTGGGAAACTCAAGTGTTAAATAATAAAATATTGACGACTTAAAGCATTTATAACCCTTCCAATGAAAGTTCTGATTACAATTTAAGGCTCAACTCAACAAAACAGATTTTTTCAACGAAGATTTGCAACAATTGTGGCTTGCGGTTGAATCAAATAAAATGCTTTTCAATCTTTCCGTTGATTCATTAAGCATAAAATGCTTTAATCCCGTTTATTGTTTATTATTAAACTTTCTAATGAAGTAATCACAATTGTTCGTTACGCAAACAATGGAAAATGTCATTAAATCAGTGCATGCAGTGAGTGAGTGACTCAACACCTTGCAAAAATCAACTATAATATTAATTAAAGGTAACAATCAGCGTTTAACCAGCTAAGAGGGGGCAAGCAGGGAGATAAATGAAAACAGGTCAGTGCATAAATTGTAAGAAAACGGCAAAGCCGGAAGACAAACGACAAAAACAGTGGAAAACGAAATGTAAAGAGAGCTAAAGACAACGGCGACAGCTTCATGAATTGTGCAACGAGCCAAAAAGAGTCTTTTACAAAAGAGGAACTAACTGAGGTATACAACAGATTGAGTACACTAGCTTAAAGTTAATTTAAATAAATAAATTTAGTAGTTAAGTTGATGGACAAAAGATAAGTGAGCTTAATGCAAATCAATAAAAGATACATATTAATACAAATAATTAATAAAAGACGAACTATAAGTAAAAATAGATTGTATACCCGGTTTCATTTAGTTAAGCTCTGTGAAATAATATATATATATATATATATATACTTTTTTTGTTTATTGATTAAGACAAACAGCAGGGAAATAGAGTTTCTACACTAAATTGCATGATTATATATCTCCGATGCATATGGAAAGTCTTTTTTTTTACGTAACCGTTGCAAAATCCACAGTGGACTGTTCGAAGGCTGTGAATCGCTGTTTAAAGACGAGTTTTAAAATAGTCTCTCTAGAGTACCCTCTGTTAGAGTATTATCGAGATACCAAAAACAGGCACGAGACAGTAAATTAAAATGCAAATTTCAATGAAAATGAGTGTAAACATAAAACACTTGCGACGGAGTGCTAGATGCAATCAAGTTGGTCGGAGCTATGTCTATGGAGCTGCTGAGTGGCAACTCAAGGCTGCAACTGTTGAAATTGCGGCGACAATAAGACTAACTGTGAAGCAACTAGGGGCGGACCGGTCCACTGAGTTAATGGGCCCCTAAGCTGCACAGCACGAAAACCTTACAGGAATTTCAAAAATAAAATAAACAAAGTAATAGAATACAAACTTAAAAATGTTGTATATATATTTAATAGCTCTGGGGCACAGCGAAGAAAAACAATGTGATAATTCTTCAAAATTTACAGTACAAGTTTCTTAAGACAATTTTTAAGTGTATCTGCACAATACCAATCGAGAAATTAGTTTTTTGAATCCGCATATCAATTTATAGCTTTAGCTGCCAAGACTCCACTCTCTATACAAAATAAATATAATAGCTGTTATATAAATTGTAATGAATAACAAATATTTTTGGCAGTTAAATGTGCTTAAAATGAACATATAAAAATGGTTTATATAGTTTTCTAATACACTTTTGGCAAGAATCCACTCCTGTTGTTGTAGACTTCGCCGTCTTTTGAAGCGGAAGTGTCATGGAAAGCGAAAAAAATACAGCTATAGGTAACAATCGACTGTCTAATAATACTTGCAAATAGCGACTCGGCGACGACCAACTGACCCAAAAAAAAAGACACAAGAATTTGATGCGAATCTTTAGGTGGATTGCCAGCCAATTGCAATAAACCAGTGCCATTTTTGACGCCCATTGTTCCGCCAGCGCTGAAGGTCAACTATTGTTGCTCTCGTTGTTGGTGTGTGTTGGATTGAGCCCGTGCCAAAAATGAATTCGCTCCAGTTACCACGTCTTACTTACCCCATAAGCCGTTTTCGGTGTTCGCCCAATAAAAATAATCCCATTGATATGTCCAATAGTTTTAAATTTAAACTTGTGCCTTACCTAAAAGGAAAAATCAGCGAAAATGCAAATATTAAATAGAGATAAACGTATATTTTGAATTTATTTGCTAAGAAATTTAGTTTTATGCACAAATTATTTATGTACACCACATGTCTATGTGGTTGTTCGTGTTTTGTGTGTGTGTTCAAAGTTGCAGTACTGTTTTGTGGTTCTGCTTGTGCTGCTGGTTGTTTCCTGGTTCTGCCTATCCAACTGGGAAACACCCGCAAAACGATAAAAAAAAGTTTTTTTTTGACAGTTTTTCGTTGCTTTAACTGCTGTGACTGTCGACCCGAGCAGAGAATGGAAACAAATACGAGCTAAAGCGTATATAAAATATAACAAAAACTAAAATGAAATAACTAACAGAAGAACAGCTGCAATTGCCATTGCCACTGGCTATGGCCGAAGCGATTCTCAAATGGCTTTTGTTTTGTTAAATGCGTGTTTGCATACTTCTCACAATAAGCTGTCAAAGTCAAGCCAAAGCAATTGAGACCAAAAAGTATCGAACAAAAGATTTACTAGCATTTAAAACTTTGCCTGGGGTACATGAATGATTATGGGATGCTTGCAAATAAATGAAGGCAACTATCAAATGCAAATAATAACTGATATCGAAATGGTCTTAAAAATGGCTTGTAGTTATTATGGAATCGTTAAGTCGACTAGTTTGAATTTTGCTTACCAATTATAAGTCAGCTTTTGAGCTAAAGCAAGCAAGAATACTTTAAATAAGATAACTCGACAAGTAAATATTCTGAATCAAAGTTATTTTCGGAATGCAACACAATTTATCAGGCCAACTTTTTGAAATGAAGATCAAATTTAAAATTGAAGATTTTTAATGTTTTCCAACTAAATTGGCTGCATTTAAATCGTATGTTTTATTATCGTTTCAAATCAAATCGCAGATTTTAGATGCAAAAGTTTAGACAACATGGAAAAGTAAAAAGAAGCACGTCCGATGTGCTGAGTAAAGTGCCAAAAACATGCTACAACCTAACCAATCTAACAAACTAATGAATAAAAATTCAAATAGGTACCATAAAAAATGAAATGCAATCAATACAACGGCACCATAGTTGAATTGCTAACAGTGGCTTAAATAAACAACACCAACACCCATATCAACACACACACACACACACACACATACACACACACACATGCAAACACACACTCGCAAAATTGCGCAGCTGAGTTGGGGCAGAAATGTTTCCATTTGAAATGTTAACCAAATGTTGTATGAAGCGATGAATTGAATTTAAAAGATTTTTCATCAAATTCAACACGTCGACACAGACACGAAGGACCTGCAAAATGAATTATTGCTGTTGGGCGTTACTTTTGGACCTAAATCTGTGAGCTGGCCCCAAACCGAAAACATACAAAATGAAAATGAAAATTAATCATACCCAGTGATTTTTGGAAACTGCGCCAAGAACTTGACGGCTCTTAAATAAATACCAAGAGCAAGCAAGCAACAATAAAAACAACAACAAAACAAAACAAAAAAAAAACAGCAACAACATTTGGTGTTATCTTGATGGCATTTGCCACCCGCACTTTTTGGATAGAAAGGAGACCCCAAAGCAAATGATACGCAACTCACTACCAATCCCAATTCCCGCCAGGCAGTCGGCCAGCGTCAGCCTTGAACTGCACAGTTTGACAGCTGAGCAACAAATAAGTATATATTTATATATATATATATACATATATATATATTACATATATATATATATATATATATATACTATATTTGCTTACACATGACCATGCAGGTTGAATACATTTTAACAAAAAAATAACTTTGATTTTTCTACTGGTTGCTATCAATGGGGTAGTGCGGTTTTTAGAGAGCGTATGTTGCAGCGGAAGAATAGTCGTAATACTATCAGTTTGGTACTTCTGTGGTAGCATCATTCATCATTATTATACACCAACTAGCTTTCCATGTTTACTGTTAATCTTAAAAATGTTAAAGTGAAGATAATTCTGGCAACAATTTTAAAGTATCCTATATCCGGCTGGTTTGAGTAGATGCAGCTCCGATTTAGCTGTTTTTCGTGCATTTTTTTTGGTTTGGCTCTCACACGAATTAACGTTTAGCCATTACTTATTTTTATAGTAAACAAAACTATACACAAAATATACACACACATAGACATGCATATAAGCGTAAGCAAATAAGTAGAAATATATAGGAAAATAACAACAACAAAAAATAAAAAAGAATTGTTGTTATTTTTGGCTGTGACTTTGGGCTAAACAATTTGCATAAACCGCAAAATCCGCTTGTTTGTATTAGCATTTGGCTTGGACCGTCAATAAATTTTGTAGCTCCCCGAAAGTCGTTTAAATTTTTGAGAGAGAAACTTGTATTTTTATAAGCAATACAAAAATGCTATATACATATATACATATTTAAATTTGTGTTCTGCTGTTGCTGTTGCTGTAAAACCAGATGGCTAAAGGGAGGGTGTGGTGACTACATTCGTATCTGTCTGGTGTATTCATCTTTATGAGGCATTCATTCATGCGTTCAGCTTAAGTCGATAAACGGTCCGAGAGAAAAGACAAAAGTTTTGCAGAGCCATGCAAAATGTTGAAAATGGGCGGCCACAAAAGCGCCCAGCATCTCACGCCCTGTCCTCCCAAATTTGCTCCCTTGGGGATTAGTTCCAGTCTCAGACATGAAAGCAACCCAACTAATAAGTTATCAATCAAATATATTGGCATATGGCTTGGACCTGCATGCAATCAATTTGTGTGATAAAGTCAAACCTTGGACAGTCCAAGGAGCTGGGGATGGGTATTGGGATGGGGGGACAGAGTTGAGAGCTGGGGATTTTGGGTTATTGTGTTCTTTTGCTGTTTAGCATTGTATGCTTGACAGTTGTAAAGTGATTTGCTACGTGATTTAGCTGCTCCCTTTACTTTTTTTGTTCGTGATTTATAAGGTGGTTTTACCATATGCCAAATTGTATCAAAATATGATTTGTATGTATTAAGAAATGTAATGTCAGTGCTTGGATAGTTGAGATCATTTCTTTGCATTCTTGCCCGAAGGATGATTAATTGTTGAACTGATTTCGAAAGGCTGTGGAGTGCATTGAGTTTATAAGAGCGCTCATAGCTTTTCCTGTTGAAACTCATTGTTAAAGTCTTCAAGTAACTGGAAATGAACTGGTTAACTTTAATTCCTCTGACAGGTCTTTTTATAAATATTTCATGTGCTAACAATATGTGCTATTGAATATTAAAGAAACGAGAAACATCTGTATTGTCATATCTCTCAGGCAATCGATAAAATGTATTTATTATTAATCGCATTACTCATCTTCAGTTTTGATATTATTAGTATTAACCTGTTTATTGTCACACTCGGCGTAAATTCGAATGAAGAACTTGCTAAATAAACCGGCTGCTTATAATTAAAAATAAAACAACCTTATAAGCAATAACATAAGAAACAAAAAACTATATTACAAATGTATTTGTCAAGTCAAGCATTGTAATAACATGGATACGAACAACTGTCATCAACTTTTGTTTGTTTATCAATATCGAAACGGCATTTCGTCTGCGATTTCCTGTTTATCGGATACAACAACTCCACGAAAAGTTTTCCATTGCTACAATGAAAGCAAGCAGAACTCAGACGAAAATAGAAAAAAGAAGCGAATTGAACGGAACTCAAACAACTCAAATGTAAAAAGCCGATAAAAATGACAAAGTTTCTGTTAATGTCTCATAGAGTTTTGCGGGCTGAGTAAATTTCTTAAATATGCTAATTTCAAGACTATAAAACCAGTAACAGCAACAGCCAAAACTCAACGTGCACAATGAAGCGTAAAATTTATAAAAAAAAAAATACAAAACGTTAAGAGATTAAAAAGATGTTGACCAAAATGTCAGATGGCCACAAAACCAAAATAATAAAAATAAAAAAAAACTCATGATGATGATGATAATGAGGATTCTCATAGCAGATACGCTGATGAATTCAGATGATGTGGGCAGTAAAATATTTCGCATTGAGGAAGTGCCTCGCATGCTTTTTTGTAATTTAAAATTCCATTTCAATAGATGAAGCACACTTGCCAAGGCCAAGCATTCGCACCAATACCAGCTAATCAATAAAAACAACAAATTGCGACTATTTTACAATTTTATCTTAGTTTTTTCTTTGCTCTACACCTTTTTTTTTATTGCTTAGGAGTTTTCCATTTTTCAAGTGACTCTCGTTGAAGTGCGGCTTGGGTGCCACAAAAGTGGCATCTGATCGAGTTGCGTAACGAGGAGTCGCCGCTGTTGGGTCTGTTGGTTTGCTGGGTCAAGTGTGACCAAGTGAGTTGTAAATACGAATGCACGGTATATGAAGCTCATGGCTTATGATAGATAGATTGCCGTAGTTTACTCTCGACTCGAGACTCCCCAAGCAAATAAAGTTAAGTGAATTGCCTCGTACTCAAGTGGTTGTTAATGTAAAATGTGTGTTTGCCAGACTCACTCTTCGCAGAAGGGTGGGGATGGGGAGCAGCAGCCGTCTGGCGAAGTTAAGAACATGTTTTGGTCGATTTCAAGATTGATTGCAGCTGAAGCTGAATGACAAATTAAAACCTGAGCGGGTAGCTTGAAGCATGTATTTTAGTTAGCGATTATGTGCCAAGCGCTACTATTAAATGCTAGTTAGTTATTTTTTATACAATTTTTATAGAGTGTACCTATTAAAAATGGGTAAAATGGTGTAATGAAGCTATGGATAATTATGTTTCGTAACAGGCGGTACAAATCATCTCCGACTTTATAAAGTACATATATATTTTATCAACATTGAGATGTGAATTGATCTTGTCAGTTTGGCCGTCTTCAAATTTGTAATATAAATTCTGGTACTCTAATATCGATGCAAATTAAAATTTTATCTAGACATTTCATTGATCAACTATAATATTATTTAGATCGGAAAAGTAACACAGATTTTGCTAACCAAAACGTTTTCTAATATTGAAGAAACTCGGCTCAGGGTATCTCCTAGTCGAGCTCTTTTACGTTCTCTCATTCTAAATGGCTTAAAGATAGAGGTTGACATTAGTTATTCTGCTTAAGCCAGTGGTTAAATTTAAAGTTCTCAAGACACATTTAACATTTAAGTTGAGTGCATTGACTGTTGACTGTTGGTTAACCTTTACTTAATTTAAATTGTGGGCCGCAAAAGTCCCGAAAATAAACAATTGCTACTTTTGTTATATAAATAAAGACAGCCTTCATATTCGCAGTATGCCATCGCAATATTAATCAACTAATTCCCTCATTCGGTCTCCTCGTATGGGCCCACAACAATGTTGAATGAACAAAAGAAATGCCTCTTTGTCATTAAGATGGTTTTGGTTTTCCATGTTTAGTGAGCGAAATTAGCTCATCACGTATACGTAGACAATAAAATATAATTTAGATGCGTGCACTCACCACTTGCCATTGACATTGAAAGAGCCGTGCCAAATGTTAATTAAGTTCATCAAAAATTTACCTGAACTTGTTTATAATGCTTGGCACAGCACTATAATGAAGACATCAAGAGTAACAGCAAAAATGTTGTCGGCAACAATAAAAGTGAAGGCATTAAAGATATCTGGATTGGATGGATTGTTGAATTGTTGTTGGTTTGGATTGCTGCTTGGTTGGACAGTCAACACTTTGCCATTGGTTTTCCTTCGCTACGTGCTGCAGATGAAAGCGATTTTCACTGACTAACTGCCAAAGCTTCCATTCCAAAAAAACCAAAACCGAACCGAACCGAACCGAAGTCATCTCAACTCAACTGAACTGAACTGAAGTGAGCCATGGGCACATTATGAAAAACGCTTTTCATATTTATTGTCGGCTCGTTTATGTTGTGCTTTACTTTTTTGAATTTCGCTTTTGCTTTTGCTACACTTTATTTGTTATAGCCGTAATGAGAGGCAATTTATGATAATTTCAGGTAAGGTCTACACATAAATCTAAGTTAAGAGTGAAATTTAAAGCCAGTGTCCCACAAAAAAAAAAACAAAAACAGTTCAAAAAGTCAAGAAGATGACAACAGTGTGATAAATAAAGCAATAACTGCTTCAGTATCAGCTCGACTTTGAGATACTTTTTAAATAGATTTGATGTAAATGCTTAAAAGTGTCTCCAGATACTTTGAGTATTTAACGTGAGTTTTTGCTTGTGATTTTAGTTTGCAGTTGCAAAATCAGAAATACATTGTTATCGTTTTATTAGCTCCCAAGGCGGTTGTGAAAAAGTTTAGTGAGCTACCTGTTAAAAAAACATATTCTACTTTCATACATTTATCAACTCCCAAAGGAATAGCATTCATATCCAACAGTAGTGAAAGGAAACGCCTTTCTATGTCATTAGGATTAATTTAGCAGGGTATATTAACTACAAATATATATGTATTAAAGCACGAACGACTTACAAACAAATTGCCGTCGTTGTCAATTTATACTAAAACTAATAAATTTGACAGAGCGTTACCAACACCATGAAAAGAGTCGGAGACGCCCCCTTCTGGCTATAAAAAATATACTTGTCAACTTTACTGCAGGTTGTTGTCGTTGTTGTTGTTGTTGTTGTGTGTTTGTTTGCTAAAACAAGTGAAAGTGTCAACGCCATGAAAAATGATGAATGGCCCAGAGACTATGGCCACGACTAGGGGCCCAGGCAACAGAAAAAAATATCACAAAAATAAATAGAGACTGGAAGGCTGGCCGATGCGGCGTATGCGTAATTTATGTGCTTTGCATACACATTGTAGGTGTGTGTGTGTGTGTGTGTGTGTGTGAATTGTCTCGTGGCTGCAAGTGAAAAGTCTGCCATCGTAGGCCATCATTAACTGTTAACAAAGAAACCACTGAAATCAAGACTTGTGTCAGCGAAAGAATGACGCACCGCACAATGGAATGTCGGAAGGTTCATTCGTTGCGTAATGGCCCTATTTAAAGATACCCTACAACTTCTAATAAAAAAACCAGCTAATAGACCGAATATAACATTTACATACAATATTTATGGTTAGCTATTAACATAAGACTAAAAAATTGCAAATTATAATCAATTTTGGAATTAGTTTTTTGAAAGGCCAAATAACCAATTTTATCTATATATATTGTTATAGAAATTTTTTAAAATTTAACATCAATTAGCATATCTATATTTCGTTTTAAATAATAAACATAAAAGCTAACGTTAATAGTCTCACAACTCAGTAGCACTCACAACAAAGTAAATTAAATTGCATTGCAGTATAAACATAACAAAAAACTTCAGGTTGTTTATTGTTTGGTTTCATGAAATTGCCGATTCAGCAAACACATTCGATATTTAAATCTGAGTAGTAAAAAAATCAGAGATTTAGATTTGTTGGGCCATTGTCAAAGAATGTGTGCTATTATGGCTGGCTCAGGCAGAATCCTTACTCCACAAACAGCTCTCGCTGAGTAAATTCTAAAAAAAGAAATTGTTCTGCAGGAGACAGCGGCCACAAGGGGTGTAAAGGGAGTAACGTGGGAGGGGGCCGGTGGGGGGAGGGGGGTGTATCTGATGGTGGAGGCAGGTGTGTGCTAATGTGGCTGCTTATCTGGCAGTCGGCGCGTCTAGGACTTCATAGATAACTGCCAGAACTCATGGCGAACGCGTGCGCTGCATAATGAAAATGCTGCGGGTTGGCAAGGGCTATGAGATGCGGGTGGCAAGGGGAGATGGGGAATGAGGCGGAGGCGTAGCATAGACCATTTGTATAGCAGACTCTTTAGTAACTGGAAAATGCTCTGAGCGCGTTAAGGCGTAATATTTAGTGCCACGAATAAGATCCACTAAAGTGAGAGGATGGCAGAGGAGGAGAGAATAGTGGCGCGGAGCGGAGAAGATGGAGGAGAAGTGGAGGTGGAGGTGGAGGTGGAGAGGAGAGGAATAGATTCGGTTTTGTGGGTTGGTTAGTCGCTAATTTCACTGGCATGTGTGCCGGCCATGCGTAGTTTCTAAAGTGCTAATTTTGTAGCCGAGTGTGTGTGTGTGTGTGTGCGAGAGTGTGTGTGTGTGTGTGTGTGTGTATGTGTGTGTGAAGGGTTTCAGTTGACTTTGACTTTGCATGCGTCAATTTCAAAACACGAGAAAGTTCAGTTTGCCAAAGTCAAAGAGAATGGAGCGAATGGAGAAGGTGCTAAAGTGTGCACACATCGTGTCTGTGTATGTGTCTATATATGTGAGTGTATCGAACCCAACATTGATGATGTGATTTGTGTGTGTGTGTGTGTGTGTGTGTACACAACAGGTAAACACAATGAGACGGACTATGAAGAAAGTCAATCAGTTGACCACATGAAATGGGCTTTTAAGGTGACACAATCACTTTGAATTTTGTTAGGCAAAGTTGTGAAAGAGCAACTTGGTCGGTAAACAAGTCGGGATTTCTCAAACTATTTGTATTTGTAAATTTGTAAGAAAACATATCACTCTTGCCTATCCCGAAACTCTAGTAATCGTAACCTTTTTTTTATCATTACTTTTGTGGAAACAGGAAACTAACAGCTGTTAGTCAGGACAGAATATTCAATGAAAGCCACTCAGCCACTCCGGCAACCCATTCAAATTCCATTCAACTGAGGCAAACGACCAACACTAACAGTACATCAACACGCACCCAAAAAAAAAAAAAATAAATAAAAATAAAAAAAATCACTAACACACACTCTGCCACAATAAAAATCTCTGATGAGAAAAAAAAATAAAGAAAAGCAAATATGAGAAAAATGCGGTGCGTGTGTTGAGGAGGCCTAAGTAACAAGCACAGTGAGGCGCTGAAGTCTATGACCTGACTACCTATAGCACTATAGAGCAGCGCACCCACTATAAGCCCCCCACCCCTTGTCAACACAAGCCGTTGGCAATCAAAAGCGGCGGCTTTTTCCTTTTCGGCTGCTGCGACAGCGACGCTGCTGCTGCTGTTGCTGCCTCTGCTGCTGCTGCTGCGACTCTTAGCCTAAGCGCGGTACAATGAACTTTGTACAGCATTGGGGGCATTTTGTACTATAGTCTGCGCGGTGTAGAGGGGGTTACACTTAGAAAGAAATGAAGGCAATTTAAGCAAAGCGATTTACTCTGATGCTAAGCAGTTCTTCCTATTTTGTCGCGTGTATAAATTAAATACAAAATAGTATATATATGAAAATTACTGAATTCCGGGCCAAATAGTTAATTGTAGAACAATATTATCTTCTTATAAGTTTTAAAATGAAAGTCTGTAAAACCTTTTTATAAGAGTTTAAGTTTATATGTTTCTTAGGCAGCTGCATTTATACTTTGCGGAAATATGCCTCTGCAGAGTAAACATTTTTTAAATATATGAAGTTTATATTTTAAATGAATTTATTTAGTAAATTTGGAAAATATTTTGTCTTTCACGAAATGTGAATGCAAATCTTAATATTATTTTTCTGAGTGTACGGGTAGTTGTCGGAGGTCGGCTTGTATAATGCAACGCAATCAGAAAGCATCTGCATCAAGTATCAGCATCAGTAGCAGCAGCAGCAGCAACAGCAACAGCAGCATCAGCAGCTTCAGCTTCAGCATCAGAGAGCAGGTTGCATGTTGCGTTGACTGCGGCTGTTTGCATTTAAATTTTTCACATTCAATTCATTTGAGGCCTGCCAACAAAAACGCAAACATAGTTACAAAGACGAGGCAGATCTGAAGCAGCCGAGGGAGTGGGAGGGGTTGGTGTTTTGTGCCGCTTTTGGTTCGCCTTGTGGCATGGCTAAATGCTGCTCAAAATGAAGCTAATACTCATGTTGCAACTAGGGCTGTGCCAAGCCCCCAGCAACTAACCATCACGACCCCTCCACCCCCTCTCCCTTCATCCAGCTCGCCCTCAACCCTGCGCAGAACTGTAAATGACTGGCGGCCTTTATTCTTTCAAGCAGCAAAAGTTGCCGGTGTTGTTTTTGCTTTTTAGCTTTCTATTTTTTTCTGTTAGCTTTACCTTAGTTTTATTTTACCTAGCACCGTCCGCCCACTTTTTGCATAGTGTGGGCGTGGCAAGCACCTGTGCTGCACATTGTGCCCATTTCTTTCATTTCACTCACTTGCTCTTTTTGACATAGACCCCCTTCGCATCCTGCCATCCGCCCAATCTCCCCGCGCACACAGTTCATCATCATCATCATCATCCTCGACAGGCATGTGAGAAATATTTCATAAAAATAAATCAAATTGAGCAACCTCGAAAAAATAAAAGCTGTTTTGAGCGTAAAGAAAACCAATAACAGAGAAGTGCACTGAATATAATAGATTTTAAGCACAAAGATGACATTTTAAGTAATGGCACACACTAAATATAAGCTACTCAAAATAGAAAAGCAATTTTCCACCTCAGCAGCGTAACAATAAAATCAATCAATTGAAAATTTCGCTTAAGCCTTGGCCAATTGTTTGATTATGCATTAAAAATGAATTGTTTCACTTTGATGTTTTCAGTGTGGGTTTCGGTATGTGTGTGTTGGAATGTGTGTATGGCTTTGTGTGTGTGTGTGTGTGTGTTGGTGTATTTGTGCTCTTCTATTGCTGTTGTTGTGCGTGTGTGTTAGCAAAAGTACCGTACATTTGCTAACAAGCCAACTAACTACGTGAAACTGACGTTTAAATGCGCACAGCAAAAACGGCCACAAGTGCAACAGCAGCAACAACTGCAACATCTCCAACAACAAGAGCAATGTAGCATGTAGCATGGAGAACCTGCTCGGCAACCGTAGCTCGTTTGTTGCTGACGAGGATACGAAACGAACGAACCAACGAATCCAGGTGACCAGATCTCAACATTCAATGCATATTTTGTTATTGTTGTTGTTGTTGGGGTTGTTGTGTGCATGCGGCCACAACGGTATATCATCGCACACACACATAAACACACATAAACACACATAAACACCCATACACAACACTCACTCAGCCACACACTTACATACACATGCATTCGCGCGCTTTGATGACGACAAAACTCGCCCGCCGATTTAACAGCAACAACAGCAGCAGCAGCAACAGCAGCAGCAGCAGCAGCCGCAGCAACAGCAGCAGCAGCAGCAGCAGTAGAAGCAGGCACCACGCTTTCCCCGTGCCACTGCCATGCCGCGACCTGCTGCACTGACCCTGCACCTGCAACTCGCTTTGGTCCCGTTTTCCCAACACCGTTCAATTTTTTTTATGTTTTTATTTTTATTTATACTCGTAACATGAATCGCAGACTGCAATTTGCACCTCGACGTATTTTTGCACTTTTCCATTTATTTATATATTTTTTCTTCAAAGATTTATAAATGGAATTTACATTTGTTCAATCAGTGGGTGCAGAATAGTTTTATGTTGGAAATATACTGTTGACTATCGTAAGTGTTTTGGTCGTCACATTTCTCGCATGCCTGAGATGCTTGAAGAAAGTTAGTAAAGCAACATGAATAAATAAATTTTCTATAATCGTATATGTATTTCTAAAATAATGTATAAATGTATTTCTAATATCTGTCTGAATATGAATTTTCGTCATATGAAATTTATTGGAGTATATAAAAATTAACAAAAATATTTCAATTATAGAAAGAGGTCATAAATTATATAAAGGCTTGCAATTGTTTAATTTGCTGATTCATTTAAATATGAGAGAAGTATGAATCTTGACTTAAGATCAGTCTACAGCATTATCGCATTTTTCATATGCCTTCTACTTGATTTTATACATTTGAAATAATTGTGCGCTTAACTTTATGCAGCTCTTAGTTTTAAGGGTAAAGCATCTTGGAGCTGACCAGCTATAAAGTGGAATGATATGCTTTTTATAAGCAGTTAGGATGAGTGTACATTATTTGATTTTCATTGCTGCTTTTTGGTCGCCCAGACTTTCAAACTTCATGATCGCTTCATAATGCCCTCATTTTGACACTCTTTTAAGCAAGGCCATAACAAGGAGCGAAAGAGTAAAAAACAATATGAGACAAAATACAGTTCAGAGTCGCTTGAATGTCTTTTGTATTTGGGTCAACAATGCTGTCGCGCCTGGTTGCCGTTCGCCTGGCTTGGCTGGCTGCTGTTGCCCCGGTCCCGGTTCCATTACCAGTTTGCAGCAGCGGCGTCTATTTGGGCCACATCAGTGGCCAGAGGATGTGTTGTTGTTGCAGATGTCGATGGTTGGGTGAGCTGCGCGGAGGTCTGCCAGGGAAACTTGTTTTTAATCGTTGTCAATGGCCAAAACGTTAAGTGTCCCGTTCGCTGGACACTGCAGCACTCTGCCAAACACGCGACAAGCTGCGGTGGCTAAAACCGCTCGACGAGGGGATGAGCAGGCAGAAGGAGTGGGGATCTGCTGTGTTTACGGGCCAATTTGTTGGCTGGCATTTGAAACTTGTTTCTCTGAGTGCTCAGAGCGTTGTCATCACCCGGGATTGGATTGCATGTGTGTGTGTGTGTGTGTTGGTTGCACTTCAAACAGGTTGCACTGTTAGTTGCACTGATTTAGTTGAAGTCGATTGTTCTAAATAACCTCGCCACACCCCCCTCCTCGCCACTGGTATGTCCCACTACTGTGAGTGCAGTTCTCTTCATCTGTCTCGGATTTCAAATAAATTATTTGCAAGTGGGACAGTTGAGCACAGTTACAATACATTTATATACGGAAGAACTGCCATAAATGTTGCGATGCTGTTGCGCTCTTTAGCCACATGAATAACTAACTATCAATATTTACGCACACACACACACACACACACACATCGCACATCACACATCATCCAATCCGTTTGTGTGTGTGTATTTCCAAATGATTGCCTACAATTTGGTCGTGGGCAACGATTTGAATTTATTTCTCAGTTTTTTATTTGGATTTTTTCTCATATTTTCTTTTTATTTATTTTTTTTTGGTATTTAATACGCATGACTTCAACTTCGTCGTGATGTTGTTGTTTGTGTTTGTTGTTTATTTATGTTGTAACTGTTGTCTGACTTGTAGACCCGCTTCTTTCTTTTTTTTGGTATTGTTTTCCTAACGAGTTACCGAAGAGATTTGTGTGGGGATCAGTCATTGTAATTCATATGTAAGCAATACTGAAGAAAAAGCTGAATTTGTCATCAGAATGTTGTGCGTGTGTGTGTTTGTGTGTTTGTGTGTGTGCGTGGGTTGTACTTAGTGTGCTCAATAGAATGTGTAAACAAACTCATAGAAAGGCAAACGAACAAACAAAGCACTTATTGTAATGGGGCGAAGATTGAAGACAACTCCTTTGTTGCAAAGTTCTAAGACAGTTACGTGATTACGATTAACCGGTGTCCACCTTTAAAAGAATACAAACACTACAATTACTCACAAAAATAATGATACTAATATATTACTTTAGAGCTGCCTTGAATAAACTTTCGATGATCACCCAAATTCCATAAGAGCCAAAACTGTTTTTTGTTTATTTCAAGATGGTTTTGAGAGAAGTTGTCTGGAATTGGTTTAGTCAAAGGTATTTGCTCTTATATTAAACATTGTAATTGAAGCTGTGAAACATTTGTTTTTCATCTTTTGATTATATTATTGATATTAATATTCGATTATATTGATTAGTATTATTATTGGGTTGATCCTTATGCATTGCGACACATGTAGATCTATTGAACTACCTTCTGAGCCAATAGCTCTTCAATTAAACCTTTTATTGCCTTGAGAATTCCTCGTCATAGTCACAAAATCAGCTGGGTGACCTCTTAGTCTGCAGTCTTCTATCAAGAGAGTTTTATAAGTCTGTTTCAGATTATAACTGCTTTCAGTTGAGATGTGTAATACATTGAAATATTCAATACATCTCTATAATATCATATCATCATACGACTTAATTGAATTAAATCGCCTTTACATAAGTCGCGTATCGAATTATTATCTCAGTTCACAATTTGGAGATTGGTATTTCGCCAAAGAAATGTGTATTTCAATTGGAAATTGGAAGTCGAACTCGAGAAACGACTTCAAATGACCAGATAAACATTGGCAATTGCCAAAATTGGCCAACATTTGGAGTGACTGAGGCGAGTGGAGTGCAGAAGACGAAGAGGCGATTCAGTTACCACATCATCATTATTGGCAACATTATTAGCATGAGCATCATTATGCAGTTGACCGTAAAGAGGCAGGCCAAAAACAACGAAACGAAAAACAAGTCAATCGAGTTGATTCGCATACCAAAAACCCAAAAAGAAAAGCGAGGAAAAATGCGTAACAACAACAACAACAACAACAACAACGGCAACAGCTACGAAAATGAAATGTCCAAAAATCAAAAAGCGTGGCAACAATTTGATGCTATTAACAGTTAATCTGGGCACGAAAGCCGCACAAGCTTCCCACTCCCATCTCTCCCCACTCTCCCCCCTTGCCCACTTCACCCAAAAAACACACACGCCGAGTTTATGAGGCTACTTAGAGATGTCAACTAAGTATTAGTTATGCGTTTTGTATCTGCAGCTGTAATTGCCAAATGTATCTACGTATCTATGTGGGTGTGTGTGAGTGTATCTGTGTTAGTAGTGTGCTAGTATATCTGTAGTTGTGGCTGTGAGTGGCTGTAAGCTGACCTCAGGGCATCCATTTGGACGGCAATTAGCCGCATTTATGTGCGTTTCATGTTGTGTGCCATGTTCTTGTATTTTGCACTTAAATGTTGCATGCGACATTTACCACACATGACACGCGCCACATGTGGCTGCCACATATGCCACAGATGTCAATCGTTCAATCTTTCAATAGTTCAATAAAGTCCACACATTGACTCAAATCATTATAGCTAATTAATGGTATTCGCACTACATTTCCCACAAATTTATGGCGCTTAGAGCAGCGCCAGAATGCCACGCCCACAACGCCCCCTTAACGTAATGCACAGAATTCAGCTATTTGCCGTTAATTGCTTATTTAATTTGTTTTATGTGCGTTCCACCAAATATGTATTTAGGTTTGCTTCTCTCCACTTTTTGCGTTTGTTATATTTCTATTTTAATTTAGCTTTTGGTTTGGCAGCTTTTATTTTGGGGTCTTAGCTGGCGCTTAAGAGGGTCATTGGCTAGAAATTAATGGCTTATTTTAATGGGTCATTCGAGAGCACTTTGTGAAAAGTGATCAACACACAAACACTCACAAACAGCTTCACATCTAATTAGCTGACCACGGTGGAAATTGGTAGACTGGGTCAAATAGAATCAAATAGTCAAATACCTTGACCAACATCAAAGTAGTTGTTTGCATACCTGAAAAGAAACAAGAAATAACAGAGTTTATTTAATCGAATTATTGCATTCACAATATTATGTTCAATTAGACAACAACAAAAAAGGCTTAAAATATAAAATATCTGTCGACAAAATAAAATAATTGTCTTTGCTGTCTGTTTGCAATAAAGAACAGATTAAACATTTTTGTTGTCAATTTAGCAAATATTTATTTGAGCTATAAATAAAAAATACAATATATTTTTCTAGGAGATGCTATTATTATATAAATAAAGCACATAAATTTCATAAAGTTTACGCAGCAGATATCAACAATATTTTTTGCTTAATTTCCGAAAATATTTCAACAACATTTGACATTAAAAATACATTGCAAAACAACAACAATTTCAATTTTGATGCTGCAAATCCAATGATAAAAGTGTATGGCAAAAAATGAGGATAGGAAAGTGTATAAAATTTATTGCAATATGCATATTAAATTCAATAAATTTTGCATAGTGCGAAACAGTAAACTAAGATAAAATGGCAGGCAGGCCGACACTGCTGATATATATATATATATACATATATCTCTTATATATCTAAATTTGTATATGTATGTAGGGACACAGTTTTACCTATACATCTAAAGGATATATGCGCGGTTGCTGCTCTACAGACTTCAGGGTAAATTGATAGACACATAAAATATGTGCGAGATGGAGGACGAAAAGCAAGGACAATGTGACAATGTAAGAGTGCACGACTTGTAGACACTCTGTTTGTCTGAATAAATGTAAGGATTAAAATACAATTGTTGTGAAACTTGTAGTACTGTTAGTTATAATACCAATATATACGAGTAACATCTATAAAGGCTTCAGTTTTATAACTGTCATAATTTATTTTCTAGTAACTTCAAATTGGCAAAAAAAAAATGGAAATATATGCAAAATTTGATAAAAGCCATTATTTACCCACTTGACTGCTTACAGGGTATGAAAATTGAGCTTTGATGGGATGCCAAAAGTGCTGCAAAAAGTGGTTTTATATGCTCTATTTTTGCAGCGCCACGCGACAAAGTTTATTTAGCCCTTGACTTGGAATTTGAACTCAACGACTTTGATGCTCAAGTGCGGGATTAAAAGCAATATGAAATGGGTATTCGGGGAAAAACGAAAAAGAACTGCATAAATCGAATCAGCTGACAAGGAATGGCTGTTAAGCATCCAGGTGCTCTCAAAATGGCAACGTGAGGCGTAAACAGAGTGCTCCTGCTGCTCCTGCTCCTGCTGCTCCTGCTCCTGCTGCTATAGAGCTCTATAAAAATAGCTCAAGATATATTTATATTTAGCCAGGCTGGCATCATTTAATTGACTGTGAGCCAATCATTATCAGTGCCATGGCTTAATAATGGCCTTCGCTAGCCATTATTACAATCGGGTTGATGCGGGTTTGGGGTGTGGGAGCAAAAATAAAAGTAGTGAACACCCGTGGAGCTGTGTGTCTCGCCACTTAATTAAATATTTGTTTGCAGTTCGCCATGGTTTGCCTGTGCCTTCACAAAGGAGCTGCCAGTATGTTGGATTGCGTTTTGCCCCTTCATGCCCCACAACACACTCATCCCCCCCATCATTCATCTAAATATATGTTTTAACCAAGTTGTTGCCAAAGGCCTCTCGTGTGTTCATTCTGTGTTCTGTGTTCTGTGATTGCTTTTTGTGCATTGCTTGCGTACAAAAATAGTTTTAGCTCGCAAAATGGCGAAAATTCAAAATAACAAATTGCATCGATGTTGCCGCAGTGCTGTTGTTGTTGTTGTTGCTGTTTTTGCAGTTACTATTGCTGATGCTCATTTTTGTTTTTGTTGTTTTTGTTGTTTTTTAGTCACTGCGGTCATCAACTTTGCCGCTT